>OV743322.1:9420000-10670000 GCA_928268935.1 Lasiommata megera | reverse complement strand
TATTTAACTATTCTTTATTTTTAGTCTTAGAAACAAGATGGTTGAACGACCTCGGCAAAAAACAAATGATCACGATGTTAATGCTTGCTTTATTATGCACAATATTTTTTGTGATCATTAAATTTAAACGAAGTCAGGTGGGTATTATTTTTTTTTATCTAATTCATACATGGCTCGTCCATAGACCTTATTTATGTAGTTCCGTAATATATGGTACCTTTCATCATCATCTTGATCAACCCATTCTAGGCTCACTACAGAGCACGTGTCTCCTCTCAATACGAGACGGGTTCGGCCATAGTCCACCACGAGAACTCTCAGGCGTGCAGGTTTCCTCACGATGTTTTCCTTAACCGTTGATGATATTAAATTCCTTAAAAACGCACATAATGCCGAAAAGTTGTAGGTGCGTTATCCCATGATGTTAATGGGTTGCTGAGGTTCACCAGTGAATCCTTGAATGTTGTTCTATATTTTTAGCTCCTATAAAAAGTTATAATATAATGAAAAAAAGTGATGAGTTTTTAGCAGTTTTCGTCACCGACATGCGACATGTGTGTTTTTGATGATCTGAATACATGTGTGGTTATATACACGCTAATTAATTTAAATTCAGTTACTAGTTACGGTCACTGTCTTTTTTCGTCCTTTGTGTGAACATTTTTTTTTTGATGAAAGAAGTGATGAAGTTTTAGCAGTTTTCGTCACCGACATGCATACATGTGTGGTTATATACACGCTAATACATTTTCAATTCAGTTATCCGCTCACTCTCTTTTTTCGTTCTTTGTGTGAACAGTTTTGTTTGGAATTGTTAGCTGGCAAGTCGTGAAAAGGGATTCAAAGACTAAAGATATGACTTAAAAAAAAACAGGAGGTAGAAGTTGGTAAAGATTAGATAAATAATGCATACAGTATATATCATTAGTGTAGCAGGTGCACGGAAGCATCCGGTTTTCCTGTCTGAGAGGAGGTCGCCGAGAGGTCGATTCAAGGCGACGGTAGGACTTAAGTGGTTTTACGCTTTGTATATGCATGCCGGGTTAAATTTAGATTACCCGTGTAATTGTGGTTTACTAATTGAAAACGAATTGCGAATTGCTTTTAAGATAATCACTGTTCACTATTTCAAGCCAATTCGAACTGTAACGATGCAGTTAAACTTGTCGCCTTATATCGCTTGCTAGCATGCATACTTGGTAAATAAGGATCAAAATATTCTGTCTTAAAGTTGAAATTAAAAAATTTTACGTTAGTTTAATGGTATACACGTTCGATTATTTTATTTTGCTCTAATTTTTTGAAAAAACTGTTCGATTATTTTATAATAAATTACCTAGTTCAAAGTTTTTATAAAACGAAAGCTTATAGAAAAATCCTATTGCGATTTTAAGGATTATATAAACGATAATAAAGCTTGGGTGTGAATTGCTCTATCTCCATAGGTACTATAATTTATTGTAGATAATGTGGAACCCTCATAGCTTTAGTTTTAAGTTTACGAATGTAGTTATCACCATCAAATCACTACTATACATACACTACACTAGTAAATTATTGACGCGTTAAAAGTGCCTTTTAAAGGACCATTTGAATAAAGATTATTTAAATTTGAAATTTGATTATAACTTTTATATAGCCACTTTTATTACTGTTACGGACATTGGTCTTTTTGCTAGCCAACTAACGAAAGTTGGCTCAGAATTCGTGAATAAATTCTTTTTTTTTAAACCGACACTTTGAAAACTGTCAGCATATTTTATAATTAATAGAATCTTTAGACTAATTAACAGAACTATTTAATATAGCACGATGCTAAGATTGACTAAGAAGCTGTGATAGCCTATTTATTTAAGTTAGGACGTCCGCCTCCAAATCACAGATCGGGGCTCGATATTTTGCACGCACCTCTAACTTATCAGAGTTATGTGCGTTTTTGAGCAATGAAAATACCACTTGCTTCAACGATGAAGGAAAACATCGTGAGCCAACCTGCACGTCTGAGCCTATTATTTCTTCATAATAATCTCGAAGATGCATGAAGTCTGCCAATCCGCACATGCCCAGCGTGGTGGACTATCGCCAAATCATTCTCATATTGAGAAGAGACCCGTGCTCTGCAGTTAGCTTGTAAAGGTTGACCATGATGATGATGATGCTGGAGCTAAGATTGGTAGAACTACGTTTGCAGGCTTTGTAAAGTAATTCGTTATTGCGTAACTTTTATCGAAGTTCTCAAGAATAATGAATATGATAGATTCTTTAGAAATCATCTATAATAATTTATTGAATATAGTAATGACTGTTATTATGTAGTTATATAAGTTACGTTTTTGCAAGACGAGTAGCTTTCATTATTAGTGCGAAATTGTTTCAAAATGACTTGTTATTTTGTCTATGTACTTAGTAGTCTATTCATGTATTATAAAGTGAACATAACTATTATGAAGCCTAGTGGTAAGACGTCCGCCTCCTAATCAGAGGTCTGGGGTTCGACTCTAACTTTTCTGAGTTATATGCGTTTTAAACCACGCCTGAGAGTTCCCCATAATGTTCTTGAAGGTTCTTGTCCGCATATTGCCAACGTGGTGGACTATGGCCAAACCCTTCTCATATTGAGATGAGTGTCACCATCTGTAGTGAGTCGGTAATGGGTTGATCATGATAACTACTTTACTTCTATAATATCTAAGTACTGTCAAATTTTCTGTGGATGTCAGAAAATTTTAATTAGAAGAATTAACGAATTTTAATTATTGGATATATTGACAGACAGGCGTTCTTCGTGGAAATCCAATATGTACCTACAATGAACCTTTAATTAATTTTAATTAATCTATATCTTTATTCTATACTGATGTTAGGCGGATGAGTGCACGAGGGTTCCCGTAACCCAGCCACTAGGCGACGCGAAGGAGCATTGCTGGGATTTAGTGGGTATTCCGGTCGCCACTCGTCGCATATCCCGCCGGAAGCGGCGTAGTTCTGCGTTGCTTTCGGAGTGGATGCATAAACATGCATTACGCAGCGCAGCATTAAAAAAATACTGATATAATAAAGAGGAAAGTCTGCTTGTCTGAGAGTTCTCCATAATATTCTCAAAGGCGCGTGAAGTCTGTCGATCCGCACATGGCCAGCGTGGTGGACTATAGCCAAACCCTTCTTATATTGAGAGGAGACCCCGAGAATGGGTTGATCATGATGAAAGAGGAAAGAATTGTTTGCTGGCTTTTTGTTTTTAAATAATCTATATATATAAAAGCGAAAGGTCACTTACATACTTACATACTGACTTACTGCCGTACTGATTAAACACGAGATCTCAAAAACTATTGTACGTATAAAGCTATAATTTAGCAAGTAGGTAGTTGATAGTTAAGAGATGTCAGCTAAGAAAAGATATTTGGAAATTCCTCCCCTAAGGGGGTAAAATAGGGGTTGGAAGTTTGTATGAAATTGCTTTGTTTTTAGAGTTAGAGACACAAAAATTTGCATAAAGATTAATAATAATAAATAAAAAACATGTACATCATTTTTTTTAAATATTACCTGTTAAGGGTGGTAAAAAGGGGATGATAGTTATTGCTTATTTTTTTATTATGAAGTCTACAAGCTTGGAATTTTGAAAATAGTTTTCTTTTAGGGCGTAAGTATAAGGTTAGATTTTTTTTCATCTAAATTTACCCCGAAGGGGGTAAAATAGGGGTTTGAAGTTTGTATGAAAGTCCTATGTTTTTAATTTAGAAACACGAAAATCGGCAATTTGACATTTGCCTGTAGCTTACTTTCTGAAGCAGGGCAGTGGCCGCACGGGTAACCTCAATCTCAAGGGAAATCAGCAATTCTACGCAGACGAAGTCGCGGGCAACAGCTAGTAATAAATAATTTTGAAAATTTACTCGCACAACTTCTCTTACCTAACATTTACTATAAAAATCTGTGTTTAAACACTACAAAGTAACGTTTACTAGGAAAGAGGAGAGACGGATTTATATTGTGACAATAGTTAATACGTGAACGATTAGATAGATGATCGGTGCTATTAGCTCATAATAGGAGTTGCTTCAATTGCCGGGATCGAAGAACCAGTCACGAGAAATGACGTCAGACATGCCAATCAAATGGTATGGTTATTGTATGAAAATCTATATTTGTAGCTTTAAAGAATCACCATAATGATCATCTTGCTAGCGTCCTTTTGCTGGACGCGGGGTCCTTCTCTCATAGCAGGGAGCGATTTAGAGCATTTACTCATCTTGATTATTAGTTTTAATATCATCATCATCATGATCAACCCATTACCGGCTCACTACAGAGCACGGGTCTCCTCTCAATATGAGAAGGGTTTGGTCATAGTCCACCACGCTGGCCATGTGTGGATTGGCAGACTTCACACGCCTTTTGAGAACATTATTTAGAACTCTGAGGCGTGCAGGTTTCCTCACGATGTTTTCCTTCACCGTTGAAGCAAGTGAGATTTTAATTATTTAAAAACGCACATAACTCCGAAAAGTTATAGGTGCGTGTCCGGATATGAACCGCCGACCTCTGATTAGGAGACTGACGTCTTAACCACTAGGCTATCTCCACTTCTTCAGTGTTAATATAGTTATATGTATTTACCAATTCATTCACGTAATTTTTGGGCGAGTACTTGAGAATTACTGTTAAATTATTATTTATTTTATCTCGGGACTCGTGAATCGAACTCATGACTTCGTGACACCTTCGTGATATATTGTTTACCAGCAGCTAAATTTCAAAATTAACAGCTAAATGTCAAATTTTTATAGGTAAAATCGGTTTAAGCTGCAGCTTTCTCTATCGCACTCTGCGGCAAAGGTATGAGCGTCACCACAGCAATAGTTTTTTCAAATACCTGTTCATAAAATTTGTTGCAGGCGGCAGCTACACCATCGCCTTAAAGACGTTATTATAGTAAGCAATGTCTCAATTCGTCAAGTTTGTGGCATCTATACCACTCTATACCATCGCTTAAAGACGTAATTATAGTAAGCAATGTCTCAATTCGTCAAGTTTGTGGCATCTATACCACTCTATACCATCGTCTTAAAGACGTAATTATAGTAAGCAATGTCTCAATTCGTCAAGTTTGTGGCATCTATACCACTCTATACCATCGTCTTAAAGACGTAATTATAGTAAGCAATGTCTCAATTCATCAAATTTGTGGCATCTATACCACTCTATACCATCGCCTTAAAGACGTAATTTCTTTTGTTTTTGTTATATGCACATTTTAACGGGAATAAATTCATGTATGTTCTGCCATTTCAAACCAATCGCATGATATAATAAACCGCTGTGCTAAGGTCAAGATATTATAAATAATTAATAATAAACATAATCAGTTTACTCATTTATTTCAACGATGTGTGAATAATAATATGTTTTACAAGGTCTTTACGGTAAACAAGAGTTGTTTGTAGTCAAATTATTATTTATCTAAAAATAAAGTCAAGGAGTTCATATCAGTAGTACAAATCGAGTTACATAATATTACGATTAGCCACGATCTCTGTTATGTGTTTGAAAACGTCTTCGTGGTTTTGTGAGTGTTTCCTTGATGCTTGGAAACTGTTAAATTTAATTACACTCGTAAACTTGTAACTTCACACAGCCCCGTTGGTTAGCTCAACATTCGTTTAGAAAGTCAAACCTCTATCAATTTTAACCGAGTGGTTAACGTTCTTGCTATATTTGATCGACCTCTTTGGTGTAGTGATGTTGAGCATATGGTCTAATTAGTGTGATACCCTGACTTTACACCCTGTTAGGGCCTGTTATCTCTTGATTTCATAAACCAATAATTATTGCATAAATAATTTCTTAATGTCTAACTACCGTTCAGGATTATGGGTTTTATATAGCTATACCTCTAACAGGTTAGCCCTCTACCATCGTGTACTACAACATCACTTACCACCAGAAATAATGAATAAGTTACAAAATTTCTGTTTCTTTAATACTATATACTATAGTTCTGCTTATTAATTAGCTTTTCAATCCGGTTCAATGCCGCGTGTAGGTAAGTCGATTGGGAGTTTTGCTTGAAAATCTGCCCTTCACCTTCAGATAAGCGCATTTCAATCTAAGTTTCAATCGGCCTACAGGTGAAAGTGGAGCCTAATTTATATTAATAAAGGAAAAACCCTATCAAAGTTAAAACTATAGAAATCAAAGATTCGTAAAGTGAAACGTTACAGGCTAAACAACAAACGAATTTTGACGACCTCCGTGGCGCAGTATGTGCGCTATCGCATTATAAAGTTGGAGATCCTGGGTTCGATTCCCGGCTTGAGTCTGGTCCGGTTAGAGGCTTCGGCCGTGGCTAGTTACCACCCTACCGACAAAGACGTGCCGCCAAGCGATTTAGCGTTCCGGCACGATGTCGCGTAGAATCCAATTAGGAGTATGGGTTTACCATACCCCTAACAGGTTAGCCCGCTACTATCTTAGACTGCATCATCACTTACCATAAGGTGAGATTGTTGTCAAGGACTAACTTGTAGTCGAAAAAAAAACCGCAAGCAATAAAACTTTTAAAACAAGCAAGATAGCTAGTAAAACTTAGCCAATACCTACTAGCAGACACTTCTATAGGAGCTGTGACGTCACAATATGATTTTTGCAGAAGTATAAGAAAGTGCACGCAATAATCTCAACATAGGTTCAACAAGAGATCTATTGCGCAAGCAGTTTTTCCCATGAGCCCATTTATATGAGAGACAATTATTTAAGTATGTTTTAATAGAAAAACAAAAGTCATTCGTATATACCCTAGTTCTATCCATAGTGTGGTAGAATTTAAAAAATAAGTCTTCAAATTCATATTGTGAGTTCAGTGATAAGGTTTAAGATTACACCGTTTTTATGTTCTTTTTTTAGTTTTGTTTTTGTATGCATTTAATCGTGTGTGTAATAAAGAGTTTTATTATAATTTATAAATTATAATGCGATAGTACGGTCAATTACGGAACCACAGGAGATACTAACGGTCGAGTAATATATACTAATATTTGTAAATATATTTTTGATTAGTAAAATTTTCAAAACAAAAAAAAACATATTGGTTATGTTACGTAATCAGGACAGCCTTATCACTATCGCTTAAATCTTCGAATGAATATTGTTTCTGAAATAAACCTAAATGCCTGCAGTGTGTTTTTTTTTATAATGCGATATTATGGCTAATTCCGGAACGATAGGAGATACTAACGGTAATTTTTGATTGAGCAAAATTTTCAAAACACAAACAAAATATATTAGGTATGTTACGAAACAGGACAGCCTTATCGCTATCGCTTAAATCAGTTGGTAATATTTGACGTCTATAAAAAACGACTATATCTCTTATGCAAGACCGACAATAATAATCAAATAAATTCTCCTACTATTACAAAAATAAATATTAAAACGTTAATGAATAGAAGCAGGCGTTACTTTGCGGAAGTCCATGATAAACAATAAACAGCAAGTATAATTTGCTATATTCCGTCGACAACCGGGAGATTTGTATATCTCAGGAGATGTTGACTTCACAAGCGAGAATTGATAATTGAGGATGATCCGGTGTCGGGTCGAAACATGCGTAGAGGTTCTAGTGGAAGATTTTGTGTGGTGTTATATTATACTAATCTCCCGGTTATCGGCGGAATATAGAAAATTATACTTGCAGTTTATTGTTTATTAAAACGTTAACTAACTTATTATCAGATTGTGACTTATTGCCTGACGGCTATAAAAAATGAACGTTTTCCTCGAGGTCGTAATAACGCAGCGGGGTTTGTAATTTTACTTCCGCTTCTGACCTTTACACTAAAAAGGTATTTGTGTCAGTATGTACGTTCCGCGACAGTCGGGTAATGTCAATGTTGAATTTGACTTTAAAGGTTCTACCGGATACGGATAAGTTGTGTCTGGTTGGTTTCACTTAATGACAAACATAATAATTAATATCGGCTAAGTGGGGTCGCAGTTATGTTAAATGAAACATGAAATATTCTAAGCACTTTAAAATGTGTAATACCACTAATAACTATGAAAATGTGTTTACGAAATAGCACGACTAGAGATGCATTAAAAATATATCGATACATTGATTGTTTAATATTTTACTAACTTGGCGATAACTTGATAAAATAGTTCAATAGAACATTTTCGAAACTAATTTGGTTCCGTTATGAGTTAATATTTTATTTATTTATTTAAGAAAAAACATTTACATAGTTTTTGTAATAATTATTATAGTTGTAATCATAAACTCGTAACTTGAGTTTTTCGGTACACCAGAGCCTTCGACAAGAGGTACTTACACGTACACGCTAATCTATATAATACTTACTTAAAAGCTAAATAATTACTATTTATAAACTTACATCATTGAACTTAATTTCTTTCTTAATATTTATAACGGTGCATCAAAATAGTTTTCAGTTGAAATGAAATTTTAATGTATTTCAAAAAGTAAATTTGCATTCCACCGAGATAGTAATTTAAATTTTTTTTGTTTAATTTAAATATTTTTTTTTCTAATTTCTTTCATCACCCAATATTTTACTAACTTGACATCTATTTGCGTAGCTATTAATGTTTATATCGTATTTTCGTTTTTCTTTTTTTCAACGCTTTGAAATTAAGATATATATATTAAAGGTTGAAGGTTTTAAATCTTTGTTTCACTTTCACAGAAAATATGATAATTATGTATAGCAAGGTATTGAAGAAAAAAAAAAGTAAGAAATAATTTATTGTACACCAAGAAACATACAACACTAACATACAAACAATCCAATAATTTATATAATTGGTGACCTTATAGCTAAAGAGCGATCTCTGTCAGGCAACCAAAATGATAAAGTGACAGGCGGTACACAGGTGTAACAACAGTAAAACCATATCGAAAAATGTACAATACATACATACTTACATATAACTACATACCACGATAAAGTAATAAATTAAAGATAAAGCCAGAAGTCAGGGAGAAAAATATAAATGAAACACTTAAAATATTCACCGATATTCATCGATGTTCTTCGAACAGCCCTAGCTTCTAGTTATTTCTTGCGGTGTATGCGCAGATACGTACCCGCATGACTGACGCATTTAACGGCGCTTTCTTCTCCAAATATCCCCATTATGTAAGACCATTATAGCACCCACAACTTTGACGTCTATAGACAACGTTCGAAGTTGAAGTCCTTTTCTTATCCAATGACTCATTAAAATGTAATGTCAAACAAAACCTTGTATGTGATTTAAACTTCCGCAAGAACTATTAGGTGCTAAGGCGCTAGGACAAATAAAAAATATTGATGTTGAATGTAAAATAATCGTAGTCAGTAAATAGCCCAGTAAATAGGTAAGTAAATGGGACAATAATTAGGCAAGTATATGAGCAAGTAAATACAAAGAATATATTAAAGAAGTAAAATAAAAGTTTATAAAATGGTTAAGTAAACAGGAATTCCAACAATTTTTTTAAAGGATTTTTAAAAATCAGTCATAGTAAGAAATAAAAAAATAGATAAAAAATAGATTTGAAGGATACAATTTAAACAAATATTCCCAATGCGTTACCAGCTGAACCCATCCTCCTAAATTGTTTCCATGCGGTCTCATACTGGAACGCAAAATCCCCTAGTGGTAGTTTTTTCCAGTAGGATGTTAACTCACCGCGGCCGAAGCCTCCCACCAGGCAGGATTCGAGCAAGGAAATCAGGGAGTTCTCAGTTTTTAATAATACAGCGCACGCGCTGCGCCACTGTGGTAGTCTAAAGGCATTGTGATTTGAGGCATCAGTACTTTAAAAATGTTTCGTTATATTGAAAGGTAATATTTATGCAACCTTAAGATAAAGGCAATAGAGATAGCGCAATCTTTTGCATCAGCAGCGTGTGTTTAAATGTCGCGCACATATGAGAAATAGAACTTTTTCTCATTCTTAGCAAAATATAATTACACTCGCAAGTGTGCACAAGAAATCTACATAATGTTGGGGCAAAAGTATAGACGCAGAAATGATGTAGAAAGGTGTAAGAACAGTTAAATGTATGTAGAAAGGTAATTGCTAGTTTCCAAGTCCAGTTACAAACTATCACTTGTAACATGACATCAAATAAACTAAAATAAAAACTTAATAATGATAAGAAGCCCTTTATTATTATTTAAACTTATTTTAATCATAATATTTCTCATCTAATTATCTCACTTTCAGTTCGCCCTTTAGACGAAGATTTCCACGTATCTCTATCGCGCGTCTTTCTTGGCCATGTTGCTCCGGTTATTTTAACAAAATTATCGCTCCATTAATACGCTGCCTTCCTCTTGATCTTATCCTGTCTCTCGGATACCATGCTGTGACTCTTTTTGCCTATTTAAGCGAGGCAGACAAACTCTGTTGCAGTGAGCTTTCTTTAGTTTTTACGAGTACTACTTATTAGATGCTTTCAATAAATCCAATTGATACACGTATCTAATGGACTGCAATGGCACACATTCTATTTACATTATACAAAAAAGAACATGTTTGCCGTGATCTTAAAAAAAATCAGCATTAACCCGAAGTTATGAAATGGTTGGTAGCCACCCCATCTCACTAAAATATAAGCCGCGTAGTGGTATCTGGTATTAGAGTGGTTTCGTTGGTCGTCTTTTTAAACCCTCTCTCCCATGATACCAGAGGCCAGGAGTGGGACGTTGATAAAGAGATGGTGGTACCATAAACGGTTGCTGTGTTGATTACTCTCAGAAGTAAAAATAAAAACCACACCAACCATACTATAGCCAGCTTTTTAAGCTTTAAATTTAAAGTTGTAAAACAAAAAACGTGACACCAATAAGAGGATACAAAACACCACACTTTATACACCACAAGTTAGCCCTTGAAGGCATCTCACCAGTGATGATGCGGTCTGAGATGGTAGCGGGCTAACCTGTTAGGGGTATGGTAAACCCATACTCCTGCTTAGTTTCTACACGACATCGAGTCGGAACGCTAAATCACTTGGCGACATGTCTTTGTTGGTAGGGTGGTAACTAGCCACGGCCGAAGCCTCCCACTAGATCAGACTTGAGCCAAGAATTGGACCCAAGACCTCCAACTCTAAAATGCACAGCGCACGCACTGCGCCACGGAGATCGTCAAAATTTTTAATTCACAGATTTCACATTAATTATATCAACGATAGTTTTCATGTTAATTATGCTATTTTCTTATCTGGTTGTTACAAAAACAAAGGATGTATTTGCTAACACTGCGTGCATGAGAGATTGCATACTATTTTTGTGTATCAACCGTGCGTATAAGATTGCGTTTAGCTTTTCTTATCTCTCAGAGATGCAAAACTAGCGGGAATCAACCTTAGAAACGCACTGAGGTAGGCAGAGAATTAGTGGACTGATGGTTTTGTTAAAATGATGGAGCAATATGACAAAGACGCGCAAGATAGAGATATATGGAAACGACTGGCCTTCTTCCAAAGAGCGTATTGAAAGTGAATTGAAATAAGTATAAGGCATGTTATGTTTACGAGTAAAATAAGTTTTCAGTGATAAAGGGCTCTTATTATTTATTTGTATTTTTTTATTATTTTTAGCATAATGGATAATTTGAAGAATTACTGGAAACCAGCAATTATATACAAACAGGTAAACCTTGAATCCTCGTGATAGGTACTTTTTACCCCGGTAAAACTAATGAGTTTTACCGGGGTAAAAAGTAAACGCCAACGAAATGTTAGTCAGTTAAAATTATTGCTTAGTACGTATGTTTTAATTTAGTAAATACTAATTTAATTAGAATCTGTGAATAATTATTGGTTTGTTGTTCTCGTAACTAGTTTAAGTAACTCTTCGTAGAAATTTAAGTTATAACTAGTTTCATTATATAATATTTTCGAGCTATACAGCACAACAAAACAGTAGGTACGAAAGTCACGAATCAATTAATATTCATGACTTATTGTTAGATGATACAGCGCCTCTCTATATCGTGGACGATACGGCATAGATATTTTGAACCTATGTCTAGATATCTCAGTCTCAAAGGCTGAATATGTAGGTGAGCGTTTCAAGGCGCACGATCGCTCCGATCTAGATAATACGAGGGCAGACAATAACCACCTTAACTATTTTATTAGATACAGGATATATTAAACTTTCAAGTAATTTATTTTATTTGAAGTTGTGTTATGGCCTTAGTGTGCTGCAATGATGAATTAGGCGGGGGTCGGCGCCCTGGGTCATCATCATGATCATTATCATAAATAATAGTCAGTGCTAATATCTTGACGTAGTTTGGGAATAACTTTTATACATTTAATGGGTATCGCTTTTAGTTATAAGGTCGGCTTTTGCTTTTATGTTATGTATTTTTTCCATATTTCTTTTACCTTATATTGTGCAATAAAGTTTAAAATAAATAAATTAACTTTTTACGATTTCTCGAATTCATGCACTGAAAATAATAGATTGTTTAATCAGTGAAAACTTCACTTGTTTAAGTATTTTATTTTAGATTTCAATAAGAAAATGATAGCATCGATAAACCATGCATATCCATAAATTAAAAATGATTGATAAATGTTTTATTAATAGATCTAATAATTATTTTGGAATATCTGACATGGCATTACATTAACATAAATGGTAACTTGTTAATTTTACTATGTTCAGTGGTAAAATCGGTGTCAAAGTTAGCTTTATTGCTAGTAACGAAGTGCTTCATGTTTAGTTAAGTAACCAATTTGCTTGATAGTGCCGAACAGAATGTCGTTGAATTTATTTTTTAACTGTCAGTAGTAGTACCATTAGTAACTGTAACCTTTAGATTACATTCGTCCATTTGCCTCCTGAGTTCGACGCCCTGGGTTTTTTGTTTTGGATTTTATTTCAATTATTCAATACGAGCTTGGTAAATAATTAATATTACCCACGTCCATCGCAGACGACGTGAAACATTCACGTTTAGTGACAGGTTGCCATTGCTTACCTGTATTAATAAACTTGCAAGTGTTTTGGACGAACCCCGTCCTATTAACGGCTGGATTCTGGTGTGGTGGGAGGCTTTGGCCGTGGCTATTTACCACCCTACCGAATTAAACGTGTGCCAATTTATATTGTGATAGGCCGCGTAGAAAATACTTAGGTAGTATGAATCGATGGGGGTAGTAGACTGCATTCTCACTTACCACCAGATGAGATTGCCTGAGGGCTAATTTGTTATCGAATGAAAAATATTTAAAGCTCGTGTAAACCTTTGTTGGAAATTGGAATATATTGATGTTCTAAGCTCAGAATCCCTCTTTTGTGGATCGAAAGCATGTTTAAATTATGAGGAAGATGCTTTTTTCTCTTTAACTCTTTCGTCAAATACGTAATTGTAATATTTTGTGAGAACCCTTATAGGGTATAAGGGTTCTCAAATTATAATTAATAATTAAAAAGGGTTTATTAATAAAATAAGAGGGTATAAGTAATATTTTATTAATAAGAGGGTATAATAAGATAGGTTGTATAGCGATTATTTACTTTGTCTTCTTCTGTCAAATATTGAAATATACGAAGAAAAAATTAGTGAAAACCGTGTGTAACTATTCACACCCTATGCAACGTTTATGAATAAGGTCAGTAGAGTTTATAAAATTATCATTTGCATGCAACCTTAGAGGAGATTTGATCGTAATGATTTAATGATGATTAATGTTTGCGTGCTCAGAAATTGTATAGGATATCATTATGCATGACACTTCCTACCGGACACTGATCTCGGTACACTGATTATTGAGGTGACTGCCCAAGGTGGCTCGAGGCAAGGCTTGCGTTGGAATCTGTAACCTTCTTTTAAGGTCCCTACACTGTAATATTTGATCATTAAATATTAATTATTTATTTTATCTGATGACGCAATATTTTAATTTTTTGTCTAAATATACCATGAGTGGTATATTTAGATAAAAAATTAGTGTGGTTATTATTCTGTCGATTAGAGAATTCGACAGATCAGAAGAGATCAAAAACTGGCACATATATTGACAGGTGACGGACAGAAGGATTTTTTATAAACTTTTTAAGTTGTTTGTCTCATTTTTCTTACATAATCTATAGGCTTCTCATTTGAATATTCATGGTTTCATCTGCTTACTGTTTTACGCTAACAAATTGAACTCTAAGAAAATGATTATATGATAGGTTTTAATAGTTTTGCTTGTAAAAATCCCACTATATATATTATTAATGTTTTTCCGTTTTTTCATTGTTATCTTCTCCTGCGCTTTCCTCGGAGTTTTAGGAAATTCAAGATTCATTTTTATTTATTCAATTACATGTAATGCAGAATGTTACATTTTGAAACACGTTTGTCTGGTTATTTATTTATAACAGTTTTTGGACCTCAATGTATGCAGACGTTAAAGTATTAAGAAAGAATAGATAGGTAGGTACTTCAGTATCCAATAATCGTATCTAACAGTACAGTGGGTACTTTAAAATGCGTGCGTGCTTCTTTGTCCATGATAAGTTCTACGAGCACTAATTTTCATGACTCAAAAACGATTTTACTCCATCGTCAATTTTATTGAGATATTTCGTTCAAGTGCTTTTACTTGTTTCGTGTTGTATATAAGGTCACGAGAATAAAATTATATATATTATTTTAAAGCGTAACTGTATTCATTCGAAAAAGTGATATGAGGTCATTTATTTTTTTGGAATTTATAAAAATAAAAATAATTATGGTATAATAAACTACGACACCAAAGATGTCTTTGTTATTATATAAAAACTAAACTTTTATAGAAACAACAGATTTGTATTAGATCAAGATTTGAACTAACCTAGAATGGAGTTAAAAATACAAGTAAAGACAATATGCAGTCTGTATGAATGTTTCTCTCTTTGGTACAGGTGAGTGAGTTACCTGTAATTACTAAAAAACGGTTTGTTTACAAACTATACAACAGAGTTTTGCTGTTAGAATACCCAGGAGTATATTAATTAGCTAATTCTAAAATCTTGAATAAATAAGTTACAAACATCTGTTTGTTAAAATAATTTGTGTAAGCTCTTGAACAATGTTTATTCAGTTATTAAGAAGACATTAAGGACGCATTACAATTTAATCACCATATTGCATTGATCATATTTCAATATAATACCTTGATGTCTAAGTATCATTAACATTTACGGCCATGACCGTTGGCGCGAAAATCAAACAAAGTGTCAACGAAGACAGACCTTGCTGAGGATTGAGCAATGCTCAGTAGAAAGTCAGCTTTCTTTTATATTTTTTGGTCTGAAAAGAAGTAAAGTCAAATAATATTACATAATTTTTACATTAATTTATTTTTACATTGTTTTAATGTAGTAAAAAATTTACCCAGCGTTAATGAAGTAAAGATTTCAGTGACACTAAATGTCAATTAAATAAACTTTTATTCGTGTTGAATAAAATGAAGTGCGTATAATTTATTTTGAATACTCAACTTCATTAATTTTTTAAATATTTCTTTTTCAGTTTTATTAAACTTAAAACTAGAGTTTTAAGTTTTTGCGCCTGCCAACTCAAGAACAAGGTAGTTATATAAGTACACGTCTAAAATAAATAATGATAGTAATTTTCTTGTACACAAATGTCTAGACTTAAATAAATAGACAGGTCTAAAGGTCTTAAATAATGATCTTGTTCTTTTCATTGCATAGCAAATGATAGCACCATATTTAGATCTGCACAAATAGCGCCATTTCATATAGATACTATACGAAAGAATAGACAATATATATATATTTTAAGGAATTGAAGGAAAAAGGTTAATCGATATCACAGGAGACCGAAGAGCTGCCAGCTACCTAGGACAAAGCATTAGCCCAGCTATTCAAAGCGGGAACGCTGTCAGTATCTTCGGAACCTTGCCTTAAGGGACTCGTTTTAATAATATAATAATGTTTTTAGTTTTAGGTTCATTGTTCGCGGATATATGACCACAAAATTTAACATTTTATAATTAAGTTCGATTACTGAATAAATACATTTTATAGATTTACATAAAATAGCGCCAACTCATATAGAACCACTATACGTGAAAGAATAGACAGTAAATTATATAAAGTTGGCTTGACACTTTCACTGAGTTAACCGAGCATTACCGGAATCACTTTACCGTAACGTAATTGTAACTGAGAACTGGTGGTCAATGGTACACTGGCTCACTGGGTTTCTAGGCAATCGCTAGTTTTTATTACCTTAGTTGTAGGCTCGTCAACATATAACTTTCTTTACAACAATTCAATCCTTATATTTACAAATATTACAAGCGCGAAAGTTTGTGTGCATGGTTGTATGTATGTTTGTTACTCTCTAATGCAAAAACTACTTAACCAATTTGACCGAAATTTGGAATGTAAATAGATTTTAATCTGGATCAAAACTTAGGATACTTTTTTATCCCGGAACAATGTATGGTTCCTGCGGGTTTTGTGCGAAACAGAAAACTTGCTCAGCTCTATATTTATTACTTGGTTGACGAGGTTAGACGTTCCTGACGTCGTTACGGTTCAAAGTCAGTCATTATCGCTTTCACCGTCGACTTGCGGATTTACGTCACCAGTCACCTGGTGTACCACCTTAGCATAAGATTTGGACGCTCACTATCGTAGAGTCGTTTTCGAATATCGAAACAACAATATCAGAGTAAATTGCAACTTAAAACCCTAGTTTTAAAGTTTAAATTCGTTTACACTTTCTCAGCCAGTGCAAATTTGTAATCGCAAACGTAAATCAAAATAAGTAGTACAGAAATTGCGACTCTAATTAAATCACCATTAGGTCCATTTTATCTTTTGCTGAGAGTACTGGACCATTATATCACTATGAAATCAGCTGTTCTGTGTATTGGCCCATAATTTTTAATGGATTTACAGAGCATTATCGTTTGCTATACTTACTCTTTGTCTTTTTATTTGCCTAATCTTGTGGGAATAACAACTATGAATAGCGGTTAACGATAGTGCAATCTTGATGATTGTATGAATTGTTCCTAATTAAATATATAGTTGTTGTTTAATTTACTGTAACATAAAACCCAATGTAATTGGCACTAATCACTCCAGAGTGGCTGTACATTAAACAAATATCAGAGCTTCTTTCCAAAGCTCGCCAAACAGCCCGGTTACGCTGTGGCAACCAATAGGGTTTGTACAGCTAATAGACAGTCCGAAAAAAAAAAAAATCAATCATAATTTTATTTTTATATGCTACAAGTTGGCCCTTGAGGGTAATTTTACTCGGTGGTAAGTGAAGTTGCAGTATAAGATGGTAATGGCCTGACCTGTTACGATGTTAGTATTATGGTATACTCATTCCACTAATTGGTTTTTCAAATCAAATCAAATCATTTATTTTACATAGATTGAGTCGGTATTGGTGTTACATTGAATTATAGATGCTTACAATCTGCCGGGTAGGCATGCAAAAATAATATTTTAACAATTTGTGGTTATGGTAAATCAATATGTCAAATATAAATTTAAATGTTTATAAATGTCGACCTTTTTCTAATTAACTTATTCTAACGATTATAAATGCATGTAGTACCTAACTATAAATTGTTGTTTCTTTAATATTCTTCAATTGAATATTATTTTTACGTGACATCGTGGAATAGCTTAGCGTCTTTGTCGGTAGGTTGGTAACTAGCCATCCGTGATGTATATATAGGGTCCGGTAGGTCGTAAAAACTATAAAAATGTAGGTAATAATTCTATATAAATAAAACTCATAAACACTAAAATTAAATAGCCTTACCTTTTACAGCACCGGTACGGTAACATGGAGTGGTATTAGAAAAAAAAAGAAAAGTGAACATACTTGTAGTTTTGATTTGTGTAGATTAGTATTTTTTTATTTATGGAAACTAGCACTTTGAATTATTATTAGATGTTTTATTGTTAACACAATTAGTAGAAATTAAATAAAAGCTGTGATAGCCTATTGGTTAGGGCTTCCGCCTCCTAATCAGAGGTCGGAGGTTTGAACCCTAACTTTTCGAAGTTCGGAGCAATTAAAATATCACTTGCTTGAACGGTGAAAGAAAACATCGTGAGGAAACATGCATGTGAGAGTTCTCCCTAACGTTCTGAAAGGCGTGAAGTCTGCCAATCCGCACATGGCCAGCGTGGTGGACTATGGCCAAACCCTTCTTATATTGAGAGGAGATCCGTGCTCTGTAGTGAGCCGGCAATGGGTTGATCATGATGAAACATAAAAACGGATATATTTGTAAAGCCTTCCAATATCACAGTGTTGCCCACATTTGTTTCCGTCACTTGTAAGTTGTGAAATGCAAAGTTTGTTTATTATAAACATATTTCTGGTCGGTTTCCTTTTGTCCCCCCTGTTTCCACATATTAGGCTCAAACAATAAATGGGCTTGGTTTAACAGTACACGGTACATTTGGGTGTTGCGTAATAGCTAATAACTTGTGTGGTGACTACTGTTATTTTTTATTATGAGCGTAACTTATTCAGTTATGAAATCCGACCTAAGTTACCTTCACGCTTATTTATTGCACAGCATAATCTTTTATTAGGTGCCATAATACAAAGTGCCTAGATCGATACAAAGACTTTCATTGTATACTTAAAATAATAGAATAAAGAAACATAGAATAAAGAACAGAAACATCTTTGCCCAACCATAAAATATTTCGCTTGGCAATTCGCTTGACATTCCACCAAAATGTCGAAAAGCTATTTCGAGAAATCAATCCGACACCCTAACCCTCTCGTAGTTGCGGCTTATTTTTACTCCCCCGACTAAGCGTTCCTCTCCGAAGGAGGAGACCTATACATATCCTTCACGATCCTGACGGTCAGATAACTACTGACAACATACTCGTACCACCTATCAAACAATCATACGCTACCCACCATCTTCGCCGGCGAAGACGAGGTCCCCGCTATCTAACGTCATTCGGACGTGGGCTGGGAGACGTAGGGACCACTCACCGTCCGAGCCCCCCGTTATCCCACACGTCGCCTATGCCGAGGTTCGGCCTCACAGGAGGCGTCCTTAGACAAACGTTCCCTTAATTTCTTCGAGCCCTAGGGCTCAAAATTTCTTCTGGCAGAGCTTCTTTCCGAAGCGCGCCAAACAGCCCGGTTACGCTGTCGCAACCAATAGGGTTAGTACAGCTAATAGTCAGTCCGAAAAAAAAAATCCACCAAAACATGGTATATCTTTTATGGCACAATCTGGACATTTTGATGTGGGCGTCTTTCCTAGCACGATGCATTATTGAAAATCTGAATATGGGATATCGTTGAAGACACGGAAAATAATTATTAAAAAAAATATGAATTTTAGCCTCACCTTTTTCCAAATCGCGTCTCCTTGTACTTTTCTCTTTTCATTTCCACGTGCTTAACAAAGTCACAATACTTCACTGTTCATTGCACAACTCACATACAACTGTGTATTAAGTACAATCACTGCATTATTATCACTTGGTAAAAATTCACAGCAGCCAGAGGTCACATGACACCGGACTAGGAGATCAACCTGCGAATGAAAAGTTTGGATTTAAGTTTGTTTTAGTATAGTTTAATTTTACATTTACGTTAGCGATTAGTTTCAAATTCAAATAATCTTTTTTCAATTAGTGCTTTAAAAGGCACTTTTGACGCGTTAATAATTTACATAGTATTGATTTGATGGAGATAACTACATTCGTAAGCTTAAAACTAAAGCTATTAGGGTTCCAAACGCGCCCCGGTCTAAGAAGAATTTCTTGTACAATATATCTCGAGGATAAAGTACCGGGTCGAGGATCAATTATCTGTTAAACAATTTGTGGATATCACACAAAAAAGTCTCAGTACATAGCCGGTGTTGAAAAAACAGTATTTTAACTAATTTTGCTGTTTAGCTCAGATAGATAGATAGATAGATAAACTCTTTATTGCACATTACAAACTTGGATTCAAAATAAAAAAAAACAAAAATAATAAAAAAAACCAACATAATGCGCAAAGGCGGTCTTATCGCTAAAAGCGATCTCCTCCAGACAACCTTTTGTGAAAGGAAAAAGTTAAAAGGAAAGGGAGATAGTGCAATAGCTAGCATGGAATAGAATATAATAAAATTACTAAATATATATATATATATATATATATATATATATATATACATATACATTTTTTTTTTTTTATCACTTAACTCAGCTTTGTGTTAAGTATGAAAAAATATTTTAATATATCGATAAGTTGCCTAGATGATAATTTGTTAAACATGTGCATGCTTGATATCTGTGACGTCATAGAACAGCGCTCGCTTAGTCTAATATCTACTAGCACTAACAGACAATGCATAAAAATAATTAATATATGTGAGTGCAGCTGCCCAGTCAAGTGCCTAACGTTATTTTAAGTGACTCAGCTTTTAGTTACGAAAATCTATTGCAACAGAATCTATGTAGTCTGGACAAAGCAACCAACTAGACCTAGAATATGGATACAGTGCGACACACGGACCACTTGTGAAGCAAACCTTTCAAAAACTCGTGATTAATTTCCACTTTTTTTTTTTTTTATAAAACACTAGTATTTACCGTATATTTATAGTCTGACGACCTCAGTGGCGCAGCGTGCGCCCTGTCGTATTATTAAGTGGGAAGTCCTCGGTTTAAGTCTGGTCAGGTGGGAGGCTTCGGCCGTGGCTAGTTACCACCCTACCGACAAAGACGTGTCGCCAAGCGATTTAACGTTGCGGCACGATGTCGTGTAGAAACCAATTAGGAGTACGGGTTTACCATACCCTTAACAAGTTAGCCCGCTACCATCTTAGACTGCATCATCATACCAGATGAGATTACCGTCAAGGGCTAACTTGTAGTGGAAAAAAAAATCTAAGACATATTGTGCCGCCTCCACATAGCGTAGGCGGCAAGAAAAGGAAAAGTCAAGTATTTACTTAATGACCTAAACATAAATACTTATTTGTTTCTAAAATGCAGTCCGCAACCAAAATAAAGAAAATAAGGAATAGTTTGTATTCGATCGAGACGTGTCACGGTAGTGTCCAGGATGACACACGCCCATCAATGCTGCATGATAAACTTGTCGAACGTGAAGGTCTCCCTCTAAACATTCTTTGTCTACTGTCAAAACATAGTGGTGGCTTGGGATTGACAATAGCTAACAACTTTATGAATATAATATTCATCATTGTGCATATTTATAAGGCAAAATTATATTTAATTTCCAGATTAGATTAACCTAAAACTAAAAATCTTAAAAAAATATTACATCATAACTGAAATATATTATTAAAAGGAGTCCCTTTAGGCAAGGTTCCGAGATACTGGCAGCGTTCCCCCTTTGAATAGCTAATTCTAAGACTAGACTAGACTATAGACTAATTCTTTGTCCGAGGTTGCTGGCAGCTCTTCGGTCTTCTGTGATGTTGACTAACCTTATAAATTCATAGCTTATATTCATCTGAGGCCTTATACCTCGACGACATCGGGAGTAAGACGCTGTGATGGTTTTGTGTTTGTGTGACCTAACTTATCCAGTTGGACTTAGAAGCTCTTGCAAGAGCTGGCGGAGCGGTGATCTTAAACATTGCCTAGATTTGTTGACTTACGGTATCTACCTCTTTCCTTCTATCAAACCTAAGTATTTTATCAAGTAAGTATTTCTATCTAACAGGTGGTAGATTTATATGCGGCAGACCTATCAGTATAGCGAT
Organism: Lasiommata megera; assembly: GCA_928268935.1. Classification (NCBI taxonomy): domain Eukaryota; kingdom Metazoa; phylum Arthropoda; class Insecta; order Lepidoptera; family Nymphalidae; genus Lasiommata; species Lasiommata megera. The sequence continues at coordinate 10,648,230 of OV743322.1, read as the reverse complement.
ACCTAGTTAAAACGGATATCTAAATACAAAGGCTTTAGCCGATCTAAATCGGTCATATATTAATAAACAGCAAATACTTATTAAAAAAATCTGTGAATTCATATTTCATAACAGAAGTGGTTGATGGGAAAGAAATATATTCTATACAAGGTGAGGCTAGTACAAACCACTTTTTATTTTTATAGAACGTAAAGTGGCTTATGTTGTGAAGTCTTAAATAGATTTTAGCAGCTGACTGAAATATAGATTATATATACTGATACTATTAACAGATAACGGTCTTAATTGGTGAAATGTCTAAAATAAGATTGCGCAGTAACAAAAATTTTCATTGTAAATGGAAAATTCCGTGGTAGTACTTTAGTAGTTTGTATGCTATACATATTTATTCGTATACGAACATGTCAAATAGTAATTTCTCAAAAAATATTTTAGCCTATGTTTCGCAAAACTATAATAAAACAATGATCGATAGATTTCGGAGCCTAGTGCGAAATGCTGGGTCGCAAAAATAACACCAATTCATATCCGTGTCGTAATTATTGCATGTGACAGAATTTATCATTCCGATCTAATATACCATAACCGGTATTGACATCACGCCGCGCTGTGTATTCTGCAGTTAACTGCTCTGTAAATCGTGAGAATACCAGTTTGTTGCCAACAGGACACGAAGTACATGATATATAGAAATAGGTACCTTATTTAGTAATAGTAGTCATGATGATCAACCCATTGCCGGCTCACTACAGAGCACGGGTCTCCTCTCAATATGAGAAGGGTTTGGCTATAGTCCACTACCTGGCCATTTGCTGATTGGCAGACTTCACTCGCCTTTGAGAACATTATGGCGAACTCTCAGGCATGCAGATTTACTGTTAAAGCAAGTGATATTTTAAATGCTTTAAAACGCACATTACTCCGTAAAGTTAGAGATGTGTGCCCGGGACCTCTGATTAGGAAGTGCACGTCCTATCCATTAGGCTATCACAGCTGCAGTAATAGTATTAAGTAAAAGTTTTTCCGGTTAGTTTATTTTTTTTTGGTGAGGATTTTAAGAGAAAACCAAGTAATAATAAATAGGCATGTCGACCCAGGACTTCGTGATCCGAACTTAAAACGAATACCGCTACTAGTACCGATAAGGCAGTTAAATTGTACCATTCACTACGTAGAAGATTATGCGAGCTGACATTTTGTCGTTCATTTTAATTCGACACGGACTCCATATGAATGCAGTCTCATTGTGAATTTCCCAATACACACAATGTTACACTGTGAAAGTTTCCAATGATTACGACCTGGTGTGTTATAAATAGAACATCCGCTGTTTGTTTTATGCATAAAGTCACATATTTCAACTACTTGTTGGTTAAGCTAGGCCATATGTAGGCTGGGGGGGATCAAGCTGCCCTGACCCCTCTCCTTTGGCGCGGGAGGGCGGCTGGTAGACGTCCGGGAAGTATACAATGGGTTCCCCGGGTGTTCATGCCCTTTCATGGGTATACCCTTTCGATGAGGGGGGGGGGGGGGAGGAGTAGTTTCAACTCATTCCATACGAATACAAACAAAAAACTATCTGTTAAATCTTTATACGACAATAATAAGGAGTATTTTAAGTTTAAGAATGTAGTCAGATCTCTTCACTACAATGAGAAAATATACCTACATATCAAACGCCATTTTAAAGTCAATTTGATAAAAGATTATTCTGAATTCAAATTTGTAATAATTGTTCATGTGTTACCTATATTTAATTTCAAAGTTGTTTCCTTATAATGGCAACTAATAATTAACCAACCATCAGTAAATAATTGACTGACCTTCGTGAGTCTCTTATCATTAACATTTAATAAACTGTAATGACCCTTTTTTATTGCGCGTGTAATCAAACTTTAAGTGTGTTTTAAGACTGATTAAATTGTATGTAGAATTTTTTTGGCGCCAAAGATTTTATGTCTATTGGATTGTGCAAGATGACCTTCATCTTTAGCCGCCAGGACCCGCGGCTGTACGCACCATTTGCGAGCAATCTACGGCACAGAGCACCGCTAGTAAGGCCTAGTTTACACAGTGCTAGTGGCGTACGAGTCAGCTGCCCAGTAGCTGCACTGCAGTGACTCGCACTGTTTGGACGTCGCTTACGAGTAATTTGCACGTGCGAGTTTTACAGTAGCTAGCATCCGCGTTACATCAAGATTTTTTGTTTTACTCGCATACTCGCCGGACAGCGACTCGTACATGACAGCAGCTCGGCCGTCACTCGCATCGTTACTCGTCGTTCGGCAGTAGCTCACCAGTGCGAGCGGGACAGTTGTCGCGAGTGTCCGTATTTTGTGCTGCGCCTGCGTATAGTGTTCGACACTCGACATCGCGGTAACTCGCAAGACTGGACAGCAGCTACTACTGTCGTATAGACAGCAAAGGCGAGCCGAGCTATTGGCGTACGAGTAGACAAGCCGAGTAGCTGTCTACTGTCTGGTCAGCAGCTCGCACTGTGTAAACTAGGCCTAACTCATTAAACTAATGGATCTTCGATTTCTGTTCCATTATATCCTTTGTCACGACTTTATAATAATATAGCTGTTTGATTTCACATATCATTTTACATTGACTTTGATGTAAGGTAGGTTTCTTTTATTATTGTAATCTAAAATAATTGTGATGAAAGAAACATAACTTGCGTCAAATCCTTGTTGGGTGTGGTCATGGACTATTTAGGAGTGGGGAGGTCCACATACACCTTAAATTGCTTCATTGACGTCTTGTTATCTGTTGGGAACTTTTAGACAATGATTACCAGATGTTAGCATTAATGACCGGGAACGACAGCGTTTTCTTCGAAGTTTTTATTTATTGGTATCTACAGAACCTACCTAATTCAATTATCTATATTATCCTTAAGACGACGTTCGGGCGCTGTTGTATTATAACGTGGGAAGTCTTAGGTTCGATTACTGGCTCGAGTATGGTCTGGTTAGAGGCTTCGGCCGTTGATTACCCTACTGACGAATACATATATCAAGTGTTTTAGCGTTTCGGTGTGTTCATGTGTAACAGCAATCACTTATAATCAGGTAAACCGTCTGCTCCCGCGATATAAGAATAATAAATAAAGTCCCAAATGTTTATGACGTTTGGGACTCATGACTTGAGGCTTATTTAAGTCTCATGCCAGTGCAAGATAAGTATTAGAAATCAAAGGCACAAAGCATTAATCATCATCATCATGATCAACCCATTACCGGCTCACTACAGAGCACGGGTCTCCTCTCAATATGAGAAGGATTTGGCCGTAGTCCACCACGCTGGCCATGTGCGGATTGGCAGATTTCACTCGCCTTTGAGAACGTTATGGAGAATTCTCAGGCGTGCAGGTTTCCTCACGATGTTCTCCTTCACCGTTGAAGCTAGTGATATTTTTTTTTTTTTAAACGCACAAACCAAACACAACATTAACAAAACATTATGTATTATCAAATAGTAACGTAGCGACCTTCTTGAACGGATTACTTCAGGTTAAATCTCAAACAAACGTCAGAAGGACGAGCGTATTAACACATTAAAAAAGTAAATATAAGGAAAAAGAAACTGCAAACAAGGCGAACGCATCTCGGTCAGCTGCGTATAAGTGTAATTTACGCAAGACATGATGTGGTCAAACATCGATCACCACCGGCCTTGCCCGAAATTCCTCGAGAGTTTGTGTGGCTTCTCCATTTGCAATTTGTAATGCAAAAGTTTTACCACGTTTAGCTATAGAAATACACTTAGTTACATCATCATTGTTCCTAGCCTATGTCCGAAAATTTTAACCAGGCTCGCACTCGTTCTTAGATATATATGGATAACTTTTTATAAATGCAGACTAGAAGCTTGAATTCTTTCTTAGCTCATATTAAAAAATAACCCAATAATTATTTGTATTCCATTTGAAGTCCAGTGTTTCCTTAAAGTATTAACTTCAGAGTATGCCTCTTAATTTATTGACTTATTTATAGAATAAATAGAAAAATAGAGAATAGAGATAGTTAATGGTACGGAGTGTTACATTGGTTAACATGGATTTATGCAATATTCTTCTGGGGGTTTTCTTTTTATCGTGGATAGATCCGCATGGATACCTTTACGCCACGGGGAGGCACAGAAGTTAAGTCAGGCTCCTACTGATTAAAACTCCCACGTGTTCCTACTCGCCGCGGTATGTTGGAGCCAAGGGAAAGCTTTCGCATACAACCGCAACTCCACCAGAGGGGTGTCCGCCGAAGCAGATCCTCCTCGGGCACAACGTACCCAGTTTCACCGGTTAGAGGTGTGCCGGAACAACAGCACACCAGCCAACTCGAGGACCGTACTTTGAATGATGGACGACCCCGCTTCCATCGCCCACAAGTCCTCCAAAGGCACAGGAGCAATTTTTCTGGGGTGGCGAAATAGGGACAAAATAGGCATATGCGAATGGTACACGCGGACTAAAAGGTACTAACAGTTCTAGTACTGTACATAAAATTCTAAATTATTTCATTTCTAGTTACAAATTTTTAAACCTCAAGTGAAAACAATTTTTTTTTTCGTGACACCATCGGTTATTCCAACTATAAACATTTAAATTGTACATTTTCTTATGTTTTAGACATTCTATTGTTTCGTCTAAATAATTTAACATAATGCTAGTCGAAGGGGACGTCACCGCTAACGCTGCGGTGATACATGGTTGAGCAAAAACAATGGGGTTTACGTCATAATGTAAAAATCAGTAGCCATAGATGCTACCTACAATAGGGCACGTGAGAAACTATAACGCATTGTGCTTAGAACCAAATTAATTTCGTGAGTACACTCTGTGGGACAATTGTACCCATTATCATTATGGACCCTCCAATAATAAGATAATCGTGATTTTATCGCATTGGAAATAAGTATAAAATTGCTAAAGAGTATATTTTGAATCCACGTTTTTGAAAGGGCATACTGTCAGTGGGCCTCGACCAGAGAATCAAGTCACTCAGTGTGCCTTGGAGCGGGCTATGTTGGGAGTCTATCTGATGTACAAAATTCGTAACGAAGAATTTAGCGTATAAGAAGTTTCCGACATAGCTTAAAAGCTGGCAAAAGGCTGGGCAGGCTTAAGTGACAGTGAGCAGATCATGTCTGTCATAAAACCGGAGTGTTTTTGTTTGTGGATATAGACTGCGAAACAGTAAATCTAGTGTGGGATCACCTCCACCCCGTTTGGTCAGACGACTTTAAAAGGATATATAAAAACAGATGGATGAAAATGTTGCGAACTATGCCTTTATTCACGGCCAAGTAGTGCTTGTTTGCTGTTGATTGATTGATATTTCAAATGATTACAATTATGTTTTTATCAACAATGCTATCTAGGCAACCTTGTATATGCATGGTTGGCTAATCCATCAACATTATAGCCCCACCTTTTTTTTAGCTATCCCGATCACGTTTGTTAGAAAAAAGTATTGAATTGTAAGCAGATTGAGTAGAAGATACAGTTGGAATTCATTATTAATCCGGCAAGAGAGATTACGAGTATGTCAACATAAAGTTTTATATATTATATTTGATTCTTTAGTAAAATAGAAGTATCCATGATCTGCAATGGGTTACAGCATTAATACCTTATATTGTTTAGGTTCAGAAATGATTGTGTTTATATACTCTGGACGCTGCCTAGACAGATACAATAAAAGTTTAAAGATATTTTAAGAAACTCTACGTAGAATAATAAAAAAACCCGGATTTCCTATAAAACTAGTACAATTAAAAAATTATAAAGTGTCGGAACATCTTGAATGTGGGAGATTTAATGTTTTGTGATTTGCAATTATAAACTTAGCGTTTATAGTTTTTAAGTGGACTTTACTTCATCGCGTCATAAAGCATCAATCTTCTTATATAAGAAAGATAATTTGCATTTTTTCTATAAATCATAAATTCAATGTTAGTTGTATTTAACTCCGCTAATTTCTTTAGTTAAATATGATGTTAGATCATTCCGCAATATAAATTTATGCACTAGTGCAAAATTTGTTTCGTTAATGCGGCAAACCTTGCTTGTTCTATTTACCTTAACTTACGACCAATCTAAAAGTATTGTTCTTAAAAGGAAATATTAGACAAAGGAACATACGTACCATGTTGGAACTAGATAGTCTAGTATTTGTGTGTAACACTGAGGTATTTCAATATAAGGAAATTCTATTCTAATTAATCTATACAAATAAATAAAATTAGAGTGTCTGTTTGTAATATTGAAATAACCGTTTTTTACTACAGTCATATGAATATGTATACGGTACATAATAATACGGTACCAAAATAACATTTTTTACAACTTTTGTCTGTCTGTTTGTTCCGGCTAATCTCTGAAACGGCTGGACCGATTTTTACGGGACTTATATTAGCAGGTAGCTGATGTAGTAAGAAATAACTTAGGCTACTTTTATTTTAGAAAAGTATTTTATTTTGGAAAAATAAAGTAATGTTGCAATGTCCAAGTACTGTTCAGTACCGCGCGCAGCTCACGCGCATGCCACCGCCTGTACCATCACGTCTCGGGCGCCTCCTACAACTTCTCCCACCAACGAATCAATATCCGATTTCACTCCTTTTTTTTAGAAAGGAGATACCTTTAATGTTTATCCTGTTATTATTTCAAGTAATTCGGGTTACTAATCTATTGCTTCGTGATTGAAAGAAAAACAAACACACTAACTCAACGCAGAAGAAGTCGCGGGCGTCAGCTAGTCACACATAAAAATGTATTGTTTGGTGTATGCATTTGACGAAGAGACATATACAACATTTGAGGTATGAGATAGAGACAGGGGACCGTTTCAGCCAAATGTCAAGATCGTAGGCTGTCGCGTAACCGTGTTGCAATATAAGGACTTGTGCTTACCGGTTTTAGATGTTATGGAGTGGCAAACGGCTATTAAATTCCAAGAATTTAATTGTAATTTAACATCATTTTTGTTGCGAATTTAATTGCGATTTTAAAGTAACGTTGAGAACGTATGTAAAAATTGGTTCTGGGCAAGAAGAAGAGAGGGTTTGCTAAACAACATGTCCTGAGGACGCTTTTAGTCTTGAGGTCAACATTGAATTTAGACCGCATTCTCTGTTTGTCTGGTGGGAAGCTTCGGCCGTGGCTCGTTACCACCCTACCGACAAAGACGTGTCGCCAAGCGATCTAGCGTTCCGACACGATGTCGTGTAGAAACCAATTAGGAGTATGGGTTTACCATACCCCTAACAGGTTAGCCCGCTACCATCTTAGACCGCATCATCATTTACCATCAGGCGAGATGCAGTCAAGGGCCAACTTGTAGTATATAAAAAAAAAAAACTGGAATTTCTGTGTGTAGTGGTGCATAAGAACTGAAACTGTTATCCCTTAAATAACTATCGATAGATGATCTCTTCTGGACGCATTCTGACTATTTCAATTTAATTAATTAAAAAAAGGGTAACAAATATTTATATTTAAATACATTCTAAGCACGTATTTAGTTACTAATTGACACTATTATTTGGACAGGTGAATAATTTAAATCGCTTCAAATGATTTATTGTTGTAATGATAGATTGCCATGCTAACTTTACGATTTACTGTTTCGACATCCATTAGTCTCACAGTTCAATTTGTTTAAAGTTAAACCGTGATAGATAAGGTTGTATTTTGAAACACTGTTTGCTCAAAGGCGTGAAGTTTGAATACGTTTCAAATAGAATTATCAGTACAATCTGAATCTTCGTAATAGTTACCTTTTACATTAAAAGCACGCGGATGTCACGTACCTAGAAGACGGAAAGATCAAAGGTTGCGTATGATGTAATACATACTCATTTTTTAGTTTTCAACTAAACGAAATTCTTTGTGCGTAGTGAGACATTATTAACCCTGGAGGTTAAGACCTCATTAGACGTTTGAAAGTGGACCCACGGAATCTTTACAAAGACGGAACCATGATTGTCTACCAGCTGGTGCCCGCGACTTTATCTGCGCAGGATTAGTCTTTCGGTAGCTTATACCTACTAGCGTGACGAAAAGAACTAACATTACAAAATTAAAATTATCACGCAGATGGTAGAGTTTTTCCTACTTACTTGACACTTATCGTCATATTTTGAACAATTCACGCAATATCTTTATAAATTGTAACCTATGTGATATTCTGATTTATAAGCTATATTATGGTAAAGTTTCATAAAAATCCATTCAGTAGATTTTACGTGAAAGAGTGACAAACATCTATCCATCCATCCATACTTACAAACTTTCGCGTTTATAATATTGGTAGGATTTGTTTTACTGGTGTTAAATCACCGTACATACGTTATTTGATAGCTGATATCCTTCACTATCTTTGATTTCAGGATTCACTAATGTTTTAATCATATAGTAATACACTTGGGCATCGTAGAGGTTCTTCGTCTTACTACCTCTACATTATTTTAGTTTTGAATGTAGCGGCGAATCTTTTTGCTTCTATTCTATTCTTGAAACTAGGAATTTTATTGTTCAAGTGAATTACCTAGTCATATTTTATCATCAAGATTGAAGGTTTCTGTTTAAGCTATATTAACATGTTAGCTTTACAGACTAGTCAAATGAGTATTTGATAAATCTAACTGCAATTTTTTAAAAGACTTCCTTTAATCAACCGTGGGAAATCATGTATAGGAGGCGAATATTAAAAATCCATTTAACGTGTATCGATGTAAACGTGTATGTCTTTATGGTGGCATGAAGTCTCCGATTTAATGTTTTTTTTTTAATTGGCCACTATTCAAAATAAGATTTGGATCCCGGTCAAATAGATTGAGCTAGTTTTAAGGTTCTTAAGCCCAGAGGGGTATCCATTTATATGAGGCAGATTACACGATTTATATAACACATCTGTGTGTGAACTATGTGTTGGTAAGCACCACAGTTAACTAAATTGAAATAGCGAAAGAGCACATAAAATATATTTAATGGATAATGAGTTTGAAATTTTTAACAAAAAAATAAAACTTTCAATTCACGTAACAAAAATTACATCCGTTAACCGATATTTGATTGCAGGCAACATTACGAGTGTATCAATCAGAAAGTTAACTATAAATGATAATATTGTACTTTGTAATATGCAACTAAATAAATGCACGTTTGATGATAATAATTCGCGTTGTGAAGTATACGTATAATTCAACTGAGAAGTGCAGTAAATTGTTTTAATTGAGGACAAGGATGTCCAGAACCGTGCGCGTACATCGAGCTCTGCAAATAGAATAATGTACCTGTCGATATCGGCTTCGCAGTCCTTGCCGTCCCTTTACTCATATGGGACAAAGTTCACACAACACTAGGACACTAGGAAATCGCGGAGGTCACGGGTTGAGTGCCGTCGTCGCACGATCACTGAAAACTAACCTCTGTTCACTCTCGCGTCGCCTACCTCTGAACCGTGAACGAAAGCGAGCGTGAAAGGGACAACAGATCATTTCTTTCTTTCTTTCACTCGTGCGGCGAAAACGGCTTTCTTAACGCATACTCGATGCGTTTTCTTTAGTGTAATTACTGGATTGAATATCCTATCCTGACAATGGAATTAAAATAAACAATATTTTAATTATAATACTTTATATTTATATTAAGTAACATGGAAAATATTTTAAGTAATTAAAAGTAATTTAAAATAATTTTATAAAAGTACAATTAATTATTTATTCATTTTTAAATGTGTTGTAATTCTTGTTAATGGGTAGGTAGGTATGGGTACGTATATTTAAATGAATAAAATACAAACATTTAAAATTTAGATTTGAGTCTTTCATATAATTAACGAGAATTTTATGAATTTACCTTCGAAATCCATTACCAAAGGGCTCTATTGCTATCCAATAAAAAAAATAAGTGATAATATTTTCTATATTCACTCACACACTTCTTTAGATAATTTACATTAAAATGTTAAGTAATCGGTCAAGAGCATCGTGTTGAAAATCTTTCTCTGACAATAAATAAATTAAATCAAGTGATGTTTTGATTTTTTTTATTATAGCATAGGTGCGGTAAACCACTAGATGATATACGTAAACTAAAATACCGTACGTAATTTAATTTAAAGTTTTCACTATCTTTGAAACTATTCGCGCAATGACATAATTTAAAGGTTTTAAACCACGAGCCTAAGAAACTTACTTAACCAGTGGTATAAATTCATTATCAGCATGTCACAAACAGGCTTTTTTAAACCTTTCTTCCAAGGGGAAGAAAAATTGAAGCTGTGATAGCCTAGTGGTTAGGACATTCGCCTTCTAAATAGAGATCGCAGCTTCAAAACCGGGCACCTCTAACTTTTCAGTGATGTGCGGTTTTAAGCAATCAAAATATCACTTGCTTTAACGGTGAAAGTAAACATCGTGAGGAAACCTGCATTTGAGTTCTCCGTAATATTCTTAAAAACGTGTCAACTCTGCCAATCCGCACATGGCCAGCGAAACCCTTCTCATATTGAAAGGAGACTCGAGCTACGTAGTGAGACAGCAATGGGTTGATCAATGATGATTCCCAAGGTGACGGCAACCACGCGGGTAAAACCGCGTGGCACAGCTAGTATCAATACTTCAAATTGTTATGCATCTGCTTCGGAGAGAAGGCCGAGTGCAAGCATGCCTTGTTTGATTTGCGAATGTTGGAATTCGAATTGGAAATATTGCACGCGACCGAATCCGGGGTGAAAAGCCGTCATCGATAATTGTATATGCTCAACAGGCGTGTAACGAAGAAATGCTAGTAATAATATACCTGAAACCCACGAAGCATTTAAGCGGAACTCGAGACGCCTCGCTGGTAGTACGCCGTTTTTACGGTAATATCAATTTCCGTATTTACTTATTACGTGCCTATTATGCATTCGATACTATACCCACAGACGTTGTTGCACTGTTATATATGTAGCTCTTATTTATTATGTCTCTCTATGTATACTTTAACTGTCATCATCATCATCAACCCATTACCGGCTCACTACAGAGAAGGGGCTCCTCTCAATATGAGAAGGGCTTGGCCATAGTCCACCACGCTGGGAATGTGCGGATTGGCAGACTTCACACGTCTTTGAGAGCATTATGGAGAACTCACAGGCGTGCAGGTTTCCGCACGATGTTTTCCTTCACCGTTGAAGCAAGTGATATTTGAATTTTTAAAAATGCACATAACTCCGAAAAATTAGACGTGCGTGCCCGGATTCGAACCGCCGACCTCTGATTAGGAGGCTGACGCCCTAACCCCTAGGCTATCACCGCTTCATACAAAAAAAATCTGTGATAGCCTGTGATGTTCGCCTCCTAATCAGAGGTCGAGGCTTCGAGCCCGGGCACGCACATCCAACTTTTCAGAGTTATCTGCGTTTTTAAGTCATAAAAATATCACTTGCTTCAACGGTGAAGGAAAATATCGTGAGAATACCTGAAAGTTCTTGATAATGTTCTCAAAGGCGTGTGAAGTTTTCTAATCCGCAGATGATAAGCGTGGTCGACTATGGCCAATTCCCTCTCGTGTTGAGAAGAGACCCGTGCTCTGTAGTGAGCCGGCGATGTGTTGATCATGTTCTATAATCAGCCTGTGACTGGAATATATTCTGAAAATTTTGATCAGATGAAGCTGTTAGATTTATATTTAATTTTCGTCTGTTGAATACAGACGAAAATTAAATATATATTATGTCGAAGAAGAAAGCCCAATGCCCCTTAAATATATCTTCACAGTTAGTTCTATACATTTACTGACTTGAACCAAGATGACTTATACCCCCAGGATTAAAAAAATTAAACTACGCCTATAAACTGGCAGTCCTTAGCTATATAATAATAAAGTAATTTGTATTTAAAATTCATTAGAATTTAGAAATCATTACAATATCTATGTTCAGTCCTCAACAGGTCAGTATCAAAGTCCACTCGTTGAAGTTGGATGGAAACATGGTGAATGAATATGGACACATATAAAAACACCACAGAGTTAAGCCAGCATGCATGATTCAATAATCTTTATAACCTTAACAAGTTGCCAAGCGGTCGTCTTCGTACAAGATATATAATCTGACCACTACAATTGTATACGCATCGCTGAATTTGTATGGAGGTTACGTTATCTGTGACTGCGACTGAGATAAGACCTCTGTTTTTCATATAAGTACTATTTAACTGTGCCAAGATCATCTATTCTCTTTACGTCCATCCCCTTAATGTCTGCCCTTAAGCGTTAAATGATTTTTAGTCTGTATTGTAGATTTTCATGTAAAACATTTTTTTAACAAATAAAATATCACTTGCTTGAACGGTGAAGGAAAACATCGTGAGGAAACCTGCATGCCTGAGAGTTCTCAATAATGTTCTCAAAGGCGTGTGAAGTATGCCAATCCGCACATGGCCAGCGTGGTGGACTATGGCCAAATCCTTCTCATATTGAGAGGAAACCCGTGCTCTGTAGTGAGCCGGCAATGGGTTGATTACGAATCACGAATGTAAAACTTTATCATCAGGTATAGCCCTTCTTTCCTGATCCAATTTTTTGTTTTTTAATTTTTGATAGTATCCACCATGCATGTAAAGTCCAGATTAGTAGACTTGACGTACTATTGAATACTTTACTGTTAAAGCCAACATTATTTAATAATTGTTAATGCAACATTTATAAATTTATTAGAAAAGTTAAAGGTGCATGCCGGGGACCGAATTTGGTCCCTACGAAAGTTAGTTTATGTCCTAACCACTAGGCTATCGCAGCTGCTAATGTCAAGAAATTAATAATATGCATTTATTATTACTCCTTATAATGTATATAAATATTCCATAATTGTACATTATCAATTTAATATTCTTATCTGTGATTTCTGTGCTGTATTGGAATATTACAAAATAATATAATTCTAAGTATTTTAAGTGAATACTCGAATTTTAATAATATAGTTTTTCACAGATAAATCTCCTTCGTTCCTTCTTCACTTGACATAAAATTGTTGAAGTGCCTAGTTGACAAAATTATTTGAAACTGACCATCACCGGTTAGCATTGTCAGAAATGTTACTGAATTATATGTACAAATATCTATTTATACATACTTAGCATATATTATATATTATGAGTTTACTGTTAGAGATATGTCTAGTAAATATACGAAGGTGTTATATAATGCACTAACAAAGCGTGTAATTATTAGACAGACGACGGTTCGTTAACTAGCTAGTTCAGTTCTTCATAATGCAAAGAGTAACCTTTATGTACTGTAACAATATATCATATATTCTTGTCCGAGCTGCCAGCTACCTCGGACAACGAATTAGTCTTGCTATTCAAACGGGGAACGCTGCCAGTATCTTCGGAACCTTCGGAAGGGACCCCTTTTGATAATATATTCTAGTTAAGATATTTTTATTTAAGATTTTTAGTTTTATGTTCAAAGGTTTATTTTAAGGTTCAGTTGTTATAAATTAACAAAATTCCTATCATACATATTCCTATATACATATATGTGTGTATTGTATTGTATATATGTATGTTAATACATAAATATAATGTATTACATTGTACTGGACTTTAATATCAGTATTTAATAATATCAGTATCTGGCTAAGTGCACGATGCAGTCGCACACACAAGAATATAAATATATACATATATTCAATTTTATTCAATTCAATGCAGTTGTATGACATTTTTTCTTTGTACTGCCATCTCACCTGGATGATGACAGTAACGGGCTAACCTGTTAGTGGTACGGGAGTTATATTAAGCCCATAACATTGATCAGTTTGTACACGGTAGCGTAACCGGTATGCTCAATTTCTTGGCGGTACGTATTAGTGGGCGGTACCACGGCCTAAGCCACTTGCCCGATCAGACCAGAAAAACAAAGTGCAACTTGTCTGCAAAGGCCTGTACCTGGATCCTCACACTTATAAGACCACTAACTAACTTACCGGTCAGCTTATAATAAAAAAAAAAAATTGAGAAATATTCGAACGTCAAGCAACATACACGTTATATTATATTCTACCCCCCCCGCTATCCCAAACGTCGCCTACCCTTAGGCCGTTCACTTAGTTTCTTCGAGCCCTAGGGCTCAAAATTTCTTCTGGCTTCTTTCCGAAGCTCGCCAAACAGCCCGGTTACGCTGTGGCAACCAATAGGGTTAGCACAGCTAATAATCAGTCCGAAAAAATATATATATTCTAACTGACTGGACTGTTTATAATTAAAAAAAAACTCGATCGATCGAAAATTTCGATCGTCAAAAAAACACGCTCATATTAGAACCTCTTACACACAGTGAATATACCGTCCATTCCATTGTGGGTAAAAATATTACAAAGCTATACGAGTAACGCTTCATCTTAATTATTATTATATAATGTAAAATCTCAAGAAACGCTTATTTCGTTTTTAATGTCGCAACGTTGCATACCCAGTCGTCGCACGCACAGCTCTCCCTGCTCACCTCATCGGTCGTTACGAAGATCCATTAGAGAGAACGTGTGATGCTGTAAATGGATCTTGCACGGGTAATAAATGTGTTGGGATCTAATCTCCGAGTAAACTGAGCGGATGCCCCAGGGCCTCAGGGACATGAAATATTGCCCATATTGTTCTTTTAGTTTGTTGCTTATCTCACTCTCGTCTTCTTGAAGACGTAGGTATATTGTGCGGGGAGAAACTGACGGAACGTCCAGTGTGCTGACCTATGATCTGAGTGTCTTTCGCACTACAAGTTAGGACTTGTCGGTAATCTTACCTGATGTAAGTGATGATGCAGTCTAAGATAGAAGCGGGCTAACCTGTTAAGGGTATGGTAGAATCATACTCCTAATTGGTTTCTATGCGACATTGTGCCGGAACGCTAAATCGCTTGATGACACGTCTTTGTCGTTTAACTTTGCGAATTTAAATATTAAACTTTGATAATTAACATTTAAATTTTAGATGATGTAATGATGAAAATCTTTGAAAATAGACGAAACTTTTTTCATGATATAGCAGCTATATCAGCTACGGCCGTAGCCTCCTACCAGATAAGACTCGAACCGGGAATCGAACCCCTGGGTACCTCCAACTTTATAATGCTACAGCGCACGCACCACGGACGTCGTCAAAATATGCTTGCAGTTACTCGTATGTATTAAACTGAGCGCAGTAAGTAAAGATGTTGTGAGGTTATTAAATGAAAGTTTGTTACGCTGCTATTTAGTTGTTCGAGTGTACTGACTATAGTAAAGTACTAAATTATAATAAAGCTTTGTGGTGCTCCTTTTTGTCCCTGTGTCTTTTATTTAGGTATTGGTATTTGGTGGTGGTGGAAAAATAATGGTACGATGGCTTAAATATGCTGTAAGTATTATTTGAAATGTGATGCCCATATAAACATGTACAGGCTGAGGACTGTTTTTTTATACACAACAACTTAGCCTTTGACGGCCATCTCACCTGGTGGTAAGTGATGATGCAATCTAGGATAGCAGCGGGCTAACCTGTTAGGGTTATGGTAAACCCACACTCCTAATTGGTCTCTACGCGACTTCGTGCCGGAAAGTTAAATCGCTTTGCTTTGGCGACACGTCTTTGCCTGTAGGGTGGTAACTAGCCACGGCCGAAGCCTCCCACTAGACAAGACAAGACAAGTGTTGTCTTGGTTTGGCCTAAATGTAGTTTAGGGTTATCATCAAATACGGCGATAATGCTATCATTAACGGTTTCGTAGCCTTCAACTGTGTGCTGCAATGCTGAGGGTGTACCCTAGAGCTTGTAAGAGAGCCACGTTGCGTTAAGATTATTCACAATCACCTTAAGATGTAAATTTTTAGAAGATAACTACCTACTACGAAATAACAGAGTCAGTTAAAATCTTGAGTCAGTTAACGCCTCGTCTTGTTAAATAGGAACAAAATTAACGCAATAATAGATTAATTATCTAGGAACTTCTATGAAACAGCTTGAGTGTTACGCACTAGGTATATTTTTACATAAACACGTGTTTTATCTTAATTATGGTCATAAAAAATTTCAGGTTCTATTACCATTAACCTTGACATGAATAAATTCATTTACCTTTACCTTTCGGCTTGTGAAAAGCCGTTTTCCATAATGTGATCGTAGATAGGCATACCGATTTATTCCATATGTTTTATTAAATTAATGAATAAACATAGATTTTTGGAATTTATTTTTGATTTCGTTATATATTAACATATCGTGTTACAGTAATTTTTGTTCAGTGGCTGAATAATAAAACTTTTTATAATTAAAACTAGTGTGATATGTGATAAAATTTAGCTTTTTAAATACCTTTTAAGAAATTTTTAAATCATATTTAACTTACCGCAAATGACCATGATAGGTTGATTGCTGTTGCATTATAAAGTTGGAGGTCCTGGGTTCGATTCCCGGCTCGAGTCTGGTCTGGTGGGAGGCTGCGGCCGTGGCTAGTTACCACCCTACCGACAAAGGCGTGTCGCCAAGCGATTTAGCGTTCCGGCACGATGTCGTGTACACCAATTAGGAGTATGGCTTTACCATACCCCTACCAGGTTAGCCCGCTACCATCTTAGACTGCATCATCACTTACCATCAGGTGAGATTGCCGTCAAGGGCTAACTTGTAGTGGATAAAAAAAAAAAAACAAAGGGTTCCAAATGTTTTTAAGGTATTTCAGAGTTACATCTCTGAGCCTAATATATCTTTAAGCCTAATTTCATCGTAATTGGTAGTGTGGTTGAGTCATAGGAAATAAACAATAAAGAAACAGGCACTATGTATAGGTTTATATTTTTGGGTCCATCACGCAGCAACGGAGCAAATTGGCATAATATGTCATATACATACTCTATACAGACAAAGGCTATTTTTGCCAATTTTCGATATGTATTTTTTATCATCGAAATAGGCTTTATAGCACTATGTCCTCAAGAAATTACAAGAGTGTACTGGAGGGAATATCTGATACGTAAATATATTAATAAAAGAAAATTATTTCCAGAAATAATTTTATTGATAATTCTCAACGTTCATAGTAGCTATATAAACAATAAAATTGGTTCAAAACAGAAGAAGATAAAAAATCCATAAATATTTTGCGTATACAACGATTTAAAAAAAATTTACTTGATTCATTATACAAAGAAAAACGGATTTGTCTTTTCGGTTGATGTTACTGCATAATTCCGTGAAATTCAAATCGACTTTGTTAATTTAAATATTCAAAATTTGATAATTAAATTTTATGATTATGAAAATCTTTGAAAATAGACGTAATTTTTTTGATGAACTATAGCAGCTATATTAGTCTATGATTAGTTTTAATTTTGTTAACAGCAGCAACTCAAATTATATTCAACGGAGCGTTGGACAGTGTGTAGCATACCGCAAGGCTAATCGCTGCCTTTTACTTCGAATCGGCTTCCAATTACTGCTCGTAAATAACTCAAGCATACGCTTGAAGGTTTGGGAACTCTCATTATGATACAAAGCACGCTCCCGGCAGATTTAAGCCCGATAGCAATTAGAACGTAGATTTAATTGTTTAATAGCAACCATAACCATTGTCTAAAGAAATAATAGTCACTCTATATAGGAAACAAATTTTATTGCAAACCTATTTACATAGACAGATTTGTCAAGTTGGTAACTCTTAATCTATCCGCTACTTTATTATCTACATTATTTACAATTATAAGCATCTCTACGGAATTTAATTCAATAATCATAAATACAGAATTTTAATTTAACGATTAGAATGAGTATTTTACAATGCTAAATTATATTATGTTTTTTTATGTTTTGTACAATAAAATGCTAGGTCGTTTTGTACTCGAATATGGACATTTAAATACTAACAAATAAGAAAATTAGAATAAATAGTTACTTGTTATATAGACTTAATATCCACTCCTCTAAATATTTAGTCTATAATTTTATACCTAATGTTTTTATTGATCGTATCAAAGAAAATGGAAAGGCAGTGACTGTTGTTGTTGTTCCTTAGATTTAAGTACAAGATGTATTAAAATCTAAGGAATTATCTATAAAACTTCTTATAAAAAATTATATTTCGGAATAAACCAGGAAACTTAAAAATTTATAATATACTAGACGAAGGAAATAAAATTTTAGAACATAATTTCACTATAAACAATATTGTTAAATATTAACGTGACTTAAGTTAACTGTAGGGGTACAAAGAAGACAACATTTAACACAAAATTTTATATGAGCAACAAAATAATTATTAATTTTAAGTTGACTTCATAATTAATAATACAAATATATCTGTTTGCTTTCAATACGTTGCAGAAGATAGTGTGGGTGTCTAAACCAATGGATTTCTACTGCTGGGCATAGATTTTGTCCATGATTTCCCGCAGTTAATGGTGCAGCCTTCTCGCAACTCATCTGAAGACTGTCTACATATAATTTATATAAAAACAAGCTGTATTAAGCTGCTTATCTTTATCATCTTTATCAGTGTTGATCAAGACTTTATAAAATAATAATAATAATGATTTACTAATAAGAATTTCAAAAGTATACCAACCTTGTTTCTTTTTCATACGTTTTAGCTAATGACGAGAAGGCTTCAGTTATAAGTGCCGATTTGGTTACCTTGATATTTTTTGCATTTAAGATAAATAAATTTTGATTATTATTTACACAAAATAGTAGATTAATGAAGGCGTTTGATAGAGGCTTATAATAAGTACTATAACTACGACAACGAAATAAGCATTCTGCCTTTTTATTTTAGGATGGTAAAATTAAACACCGTTCTCCTGATGTTTAGCTACTTTAAGCTATAAAACTTGATATTAAAAACTCTAAATGACACAATAGCAACACATGGTATCCGATAGTAACAATTGCCTTATCTAACTTATTAAGTACGGCATTTATCCGAAGTTTTCAAAGTGATGTATGAAGTATGGAAGACGTCTGGTTCGGTTCACTTGTTCGCATGCAGACATGATGGATTTTGTCAGCGGTCTTGGACCGCAAGAAAACACTCCAATTTTTGATACCTAGAAAGGCAAAGTCATTGTAATCCACTATTCAAAATAAATAACACGTTTTGATCACCGGCAGAATATCTCTCTTAAAAAAGTTTTAACTTAAAACCATGCTATTGCATGAAGTAATTTATCAAATGCTTAAATGGATCTAATGCGTGTCCTTGTAGGTAATAGGGGATCGGTATAAGTCACGATTGGACTCAATTGCACCCAAATGGAAAGGTATATCGAATGCGTTAAAACATAAATTAGTTTACAAGTACGAAATAGATTGCGAGAACAAAAATTTTCATGGAAACACAGTATAGAGTTGCGACAAATTTTCTTCGATTTGGATGTTTTAAGCTTTTTTTTTCCTATCTATTAATTAACGAAGCATGAAAACAATTAAACAAGTATTATATTGTTTTTAAATACATACATAACTATGTTTCTTCTGGACAAACTTTAGAAAAGACGACATATCAGGTCTGCCAAAATGATTTACCGCCTTTAGCCCAGTGAACATCGATGTACGAGATAACCTTTGGAAATGATTCTCGCAGATATACTGAAAATAATGAAACAAGAATTTAATTAAATATGTACTTCTCAGATAATAAAAATGTTGAAAAAACTTCTAATCTTCTTAAATTGGCAAATCTCTTAAAAGGCTCTTCATGTTTAACAATATTAAACGTACCGGATGCCAATATTGTAAAACACGATTGCTTTGGCAACATAAAACACTGCATTAGATAAAATGTATCCGTTTTGTGTATTTTACTTACCAACATTGTAGTCCTAAGGTCGAACTTGTGAAAGAATTGCGTGATAAATATATGTATTTCGAGAACATTCGTGACATCCTTTCGCTCCACATCGCGTAAGACGTCAATAAACCATTCAAAGTGTTTGTGTGAGGGACAAATCCACAGGAAATAAACCTTTAACAAGTAAATGTCACAAAATGCGTTAATAAAATTAAAATTCGCGTTGTAGATCATCTTAAATGGTAAATAAAATATCTATAGCAAATTAAAAGTATTATTTTGAACTAAAATGCTTCAAGACCAACAATGGGTTTTATATACCAGAAATATGATTTGACAACCTCCGTGGAGCAGTGCGTGCGCTTTCGCATTATAAATAAATTTGGAGGTCCTGGGTTCGATTCCCGGCTCGAGTCTGGTCTAGCGGGAAGTTTCGGCCGTGGCTAGTTAGCACCCTACCGACAAAGACGTGTCGCCAAGCGACTTAGTGTTCCGGCATGATGTCGCGTAGAAACCAATTAGGTGGGTTTACCGTATGGTAAACCCACCTAATTGGTTGACGGGCTAACCTGTTAGGAATAGTCCTAACAGGTTAGCCCGCTACCATCTTAGACTGCATCATCACGTACCATCAGGTGAGATTGCCGTCAAAGGCTAACATTTAGTAAACGAAAAAAAAATTAGTTAATTAGTCCATTAGTGCATTCCTACCTTCTTACAAGCAACACCTGAATATCGATTTGTAGACGTTCCAAAGACTAGATCGTTCAATATAGAAGCATATGGCGTGACTCCAATGCCACCACCAACCATCACTGCTACTTCGAATTTGTACCAGTCTTGATTACCTCCCCCAAATGGACCTTGGATTCTGCAACCAACAAATGTTTATTGATATCCTTAACATACAAATTACATATTGATTTAACAGATTTTCATAGCTATATGTTTCCAGCTTTATCTAGGTTTGAATTTCCGTCTTATCATTTTACGAAAGGCTATAGACTTTTATCTCGATTTATACTGTCTTTTAGTTTCGCCATTACAAGGGAAAATATAACATCGAAAATTTAAAATCATTCCACTAACCGAATTTTAGGTTGATTTTCCGGGTTATAGTTGCATGGATCAAAGTAATTTCTAAGTTTCCAAGTCCAAGGTCCTTGTGCTTTAATGTGACACGAAAGGAAATTCTCGTGAGGCGCTGATGTGAGTGTGAAAGAATGGAATTCCTCTTTCTTAAATGCTGTACATGCTAGTCGGACCCATTGACCTATGGAGAAACAAGTATTAAATTATTTTCGGGCTTGTGTTATTTTGGATATCAGTATTCGATTAGTTATTAAAACTATTGGTTCTAGTTGTTTGCACATTTCTCGACATACCTGATAAATACTTAAGATTGGGCGGCCTGTAGAATTTGATTTTTATGACATCCGATGGCAGCATTTCTGTCTCCAGTACATCTAACGCCAAATATTTGGTTCGCAGAGACACTACCTGTTAATTTTGTTCTATGTTACTTAAAAGTCATAGGAACTAAGATTAAACATATTAAATATTTTCAAAACATGAATATTAAAGCCAAACTTGTTGATTACAAGTCCGGTAAATTTTAATTTGGAGATAAAATAACTGACCTTATCAAGAATGTAAATGATTGCTGGACCAAGAAAGAATATCCAAAACCTCGGTGCACCGGTGAGCCTTGCGAGTCCGTGGACGAGGCACAATGCATATAAAGCTACGTGCAAAGAATGAGCTCGCCAGAACCAGGGGTACGCACGTTTGCGTATTACTGGGTGTGCGAATATGAATATTATGCACATTATAACAAACAGTAAAACACCGGTGACACCTAAAACAATTTAGATGACATAAATATCACTCTCCAATAGTTCATTACTAAAATTTATATTGACTGGAAAGTAATCTAAATACGCTTCAAATATAATTTGTGTAATTTTTGATTCACAGTATTATGTGTATGTGTATGTGTATGTATATTTATATTCAGTTTACCTGTAATCGTCTGGAAAACCCAATATGTAATTCCTGGCCTGAAATCTGAAGTGAAATGGACTTCCTTGGTTAGACAACGTAGATTCTCAACGGGTTGGGTGGAAACGTGGTAGAAATTTACCATGTGGCCAGCTGTATGAAGCAGCGAGAAGAACAGAGCAGTACAGGCTACAATTTTATGAAATTGGATGCTTGAATCTAGTGGAATATATTGCTGAATGCTAAATTCCTGTTAATAAAATAAAAAAAAAAGATTATAAAGTGTACAATGGATCTGTATTTGAATTGGTTACAGATAATTTAAAATAAACTGACCTTTAACTTTGTTAATAAATTTCTTGACATGGTTAGTAGTAAGAGACTATAGCAGAAAGACAACGATGCAGCAGAACCTCTTGTAATAGCTATACCGACACCCATAATATGCCTCAAGTCCAAATGTTCAGACATAAATGAATAGTGTGCGAATCTTTCCACAAACAACCCAATAGTGACCACGTAAAAAATAAACAGATAGAATATATTTTGTCTGTTTTCTTCTAAAAATGTTGTTAAATAATCCCATTTCAGTAGAAACCAATGTCTGAAACGAAAATAAAATAAGTGTATAGAAAATAGCCATCAAAATCCAACCATCAACATGTTTAATAAGTTTTAATACCTTGATTGTTCCATTGAAGGTTCAATATGAAAACTAGTCATTCTTGCGACGTTGGTTGATGTATCCAAGAAGTTCTGTTTGGCTCCTTTGCAGTCTAGACCAATAGCAACAAATTCCCCTTTATATTCTTTCATCATCAGTTTAAAATCTGAGTATGTGAGATGTTCTTTATGTTGAAGACCAGCATCCTAAAATGCAACCAGAACATTATCTATGGTAGTCATCAATTATTTATTCTCTTAACTATTTAAATTTATATATATAGAATTACTTACAGAAAACATGCCATCGATGAGCTCCGTAACATGTTCATCTCTTAAAGATGTTGTTCTTGCTATCTCAACTAAAGATCGCAGCATCTCACTCAATTCTCCCTTGTCAATAACCCCGTTGCGATCATTATCGCACATGTCAAAAATAATCCGCAGCTTATCATCAGTCGCTCCTCGAGAAAATAATACTACGGTGTCCAGAAATTCCTTTACCAAAAACCAAATTATACAATTATTTAGAAACAAATATTGCGAGAAATAGCTGTTATATTACGAGTATGTGCATGGAATTCATATTGCTTGAAAATATAATAAAAACATTGCTTTTAAATTGTACCTGGAATGATATTCTTCCATCGCTATCTTTATCGACAATATTGAACATTTTCTTGACAAAAACGGCATCTGCTTTCATTCCAAGAGCGCTCGCAAACTCACTCTTTGATAACGAGGTCCTCATTACAATAGACTGAAAGATCACATAGATGTTAATAATAATAAAAATCATTAAATCAAATACGGCGTCTAAAGGACAGTCTATCGACTGCTGCCCCTGTTCGAATGTTCATTATAAATTTTATTGTTTCATTAAATTTATAATGAACATGTAATTGTTTCATTAAATTTATAATGAACATTGTTACAAATATATATCTATGTATAATAGTTAAATTTACCTCTGGATCAGAATCTTCTTTTCGTCTTCGTTTTTCACCGGGCGCAAGACCAAAAGTAATAGCATAGGCTTCTCGAAAGAAATGCTCCAATTTTCTCTGTCGGCGTTCTCTTGTCTCTGCAGTTGCTAATATTTGATCACGATGACCCTAAGGCAGACAATTTCAAATATACAAATTTCTTGTAATATTTGTTTTTTCGTTACAAATTCCACTCATACAATAAAATATATTTTTAGATGCAAAAATAGTGATATATTCATACTTGGGTAAGATTCAGGGCCTTTTTGTGCTGTGCAAGAAATGTGTCTAATTTAACCAGTAGTTTGCGGCGTGATGCAACTGAGTCCATTTCTAAGACGAGATCATGTTCACGCTGCACTCTTATCAGAACGAGAGGCCGCTTGTTGGTCCGACCCTCCTGAAATAAAATAACTCCGTTTTAAAGAGTATCTTGTAGTAATTTGAGAAAAAATTAGCCAAACGAGAACGTGTTAGAAAAATTTAACTCGAGTACTCTCTTAAAACAGAAAACAGGAAATCCAATAATAGTTTTATTATTGTTTTATTTAATAATGAGACTTTGAGAGTTTAATAATGAGACTATTATTATTATTTTCCTAGAAATGTACTAACCTGACTCTCCAAAACTGTGAGTTGATCAGTATGCTCCAAAGGTACTGTACGTAACTTATCTCCTTTGCGGTCAGTTACGTGAAGTGCAGATTCTGGGCCAAGACGAAGTTTTACCAGCCTTTTATGTGATGCATGTACCCATTCACGGCACACCATTTTATCCACTGAACCTAAAAATATAAAATATTTAGTATTATTACCCAATAACACTCTAAATTGGTAACAATTAATTATATTTCCCACTTTGATAACTTAATCCAACTCTTTACCTTTTTGTTCAGCATTTTTCAAATGCTCCTGCTGTATCTTGAGACGGCGTCGCCGACTGTTCTGCAGTTTTACCACACCATAACCTGCGCCTGCGCATAGTATTGGTACAAATGCGAGTATCAAACAAGTATAGATGTAGGCGAACTCGTTACCCTGAAAAGAAAAGATTAATTGAACGACACTATAAAAGCTACGTATATATAAGTCCTATATCTTTAGAAATATTATTAAAGTTCCTGATTTAACAAAACCAAAATTATCTAAATTAACTTGAGTCAAACATACCTCAAAATAGTCGTATCCTTTCAAATATTTGCAAGGAGGAAGTTTAGATGCGTTGAGCTGATACGGTTGTCTACAAGGATCTCCTTCCCTCCAGTGGAAAACGTCTCTTTGTATGTCACTAGGTCCTACTGCTGTGCTATTCACTATTATATCCCATAATCTTATACGCCGAAGTTCTTCGATTTCTTGACGTGTAAACACTCTGAAATTAAGAATTATATTTAGTAACATATTTTCTAGTGCATCAGATGTTGGAGATTTATTGATATAGTTATCTTACTCATTTCCTTCATTTTCAAACCAAAATCTATCTGCATCACGTATTCTTATGAATTGGTCTATAATGATTGCTCTAAACAATTCGCCGGGATGTCCACTTGACTCGAGCATTCCACCTAAAAGTTATTAACATTAATTATTTTATATTTTGCGCACATTGGATAATACACAGAAAAAACTTGTAAAGGGCTTACCGATGTATACATCAACATTATCAAGTCTCCCTTCGTAAATTTGAATTAGATTTTGCAGTAGATCAGGGTTATTTTCAAATAATTGTTGATTAATTTCGTTAAATGTTTTTATTTTTGGTAAGCCAAAGTATTCTCTGAAAACATAAGAAACTAATAAAACCTTTATTTTTATTAAAAACAATAATATTAATAAGGGACAGTATATTACCTGGCTGTATTGTAATCAGGTAATCCGTTATCTCTTCCACGCATTATATTTAAAGCACCAAGGTCACGTCTTGAAAACTCCATAGGTCCAAAGAGGTTGTCTCTTACGTCTGAGCATAGCAGTGCATCTTCGCGTTCTGATAGCTGAGACGCCATTCCCATAAGCACTTCTTCTATGGGCACTTGTGACATAACATCCTGGAAGCATGTTTAAGTTGACTTCGTATTGATTTTTGTTAATGTTTCGTTTTACTTACTAAACTTGGCAAATAAATTGAATCGTCTCTCAAAAAATACTTTAATTTTTGACAAATAAGCTATCACTATCTTATATTGTGCAGTATACAAATAAAACGTTTCATATTATGAGAACTATTTTACTTACATTACCGTCCCACCATGTCTGGCATAGTCTGATAGCGTCATGTCCACCGGGTGCCCTGCCGTATCTGCAGTTCCTGTCTCTTAATAGCATGGCTGGTGGAACCAAGGTGTGTCCGAAGCGAAACGCAGCTACTGCGAAGGCGTGGGTTATACCAGGAGCTACTTCTGCACGATAACCTCCGTATGATGGAATCGCTACCCCGAGAAAAGCTGGCACGTATTCGTATAGGATGATATTCTAGAAAAATACATTTGTGCGTTATTATACATATCGATTTTTTTATCTTCAGTATTTTGATTAAAAGTAACATAATTGTGAAGTGTTTGTACTTTTTTATTTTCCAATATTATTATAATAAAAAACTTCTGGTGTTGTGGTATACAGGGCATAAGGGACTAGTTTCCTAAAATTTTGTTGTGAAGTTTTGTTTAATGCTTTATGAAAAAACAATGAAGTTTATTTTTATTTAACTACAATATACTGTATACTAAATCGATGATTTGATGCTGTAATAACTTAAACAGAAACTCGGCAAATTCATGAAAAGATTGTCCAAAAATTCCAAGGGTGGAGTATTCGGAATCATGTACTGGTATCCGATTCCCTGGTATCAGATTTCGTTTGAATTTTCCATAGACCATTTATGGTACGTGGTACCTGTAAACTAGCGATTACAATTCGACGTGCCCTCTGGAACAACTGTTCGTCACTCCAGTCTGGGTGCTGTCGGTGAACACGTGCTGCCACTACATTGTGCCAACGCATCAATAGGATTCCGAATGTTACCATCGCTGGGTTCTGGTTGGTACGCGGGTCTCCTAACACTGCACGGACAAAAGTGGAAATTAATAAAATGTGAAATTGGTAATAAAGTTGATACCAGTAAGGTAATTTTAGGGAACAAAGGCCACAAATATTCTTTGGACGAATTTGGGCAACAACTTTGACAAAACTCCAACAAAAAGGTAAGTAAATAGTTATTTTTTAAATAAAAGTCCCAGTCTTTTTGTGGGTATTATTAATATCACAAGCAACTACTCAAGCTACTGATTTAACATTTCCATGTGGATGATGTTCTATGCAATAACATCGAAAGGAGATTATCATTGATTTATCAAAATTCTCAGTACTACTTCCAATCCGCGTAGCATACTGTAGCTTATGTAATTTATGAGAGACGAGAAAGTAAAAAAATTATAAAAAATATCTTACGGAAAAGTCGTTCAGGACTAAGCATTCTCATATAATGAGGAACAGGATTATTAAACAGCGGAACACGTTTAGTATTGCGCATGGGCAGGCCTCCCTCACTCGCTAGACTTCCGTTCTGTAATAAAAAATGCATTATTATGGAAAATAAGTCAATGAATGATTTTTTTCTTCTTAAACTATTATTATAAGTGTGGTTTATAATGAGGTGGCAATCGGTGGAGACGGGAAATCTCCTGTTCACATACTATGTTTCCATCAAAGTATAATATAATTTTCATCTTAATAATGCTTTTATGCTATACTCTAAAGATATAAAGATATAAGACAATAGAAGCTGTGATAGCCTAGTGGTAAGGACATCGGCCTCCTAATCAGAGGTCGGGGGTTCGAACCCAGGCACGCACCTACAACTTTTCGGAGTTATGTGCGTTTTAAGCAATTCAAATATCACTTCAACAAATAAAATATCACTTCAACGGTGAAGGAAAACATCGTCAGGAAACCTGAATGCTGAGAGTTCTCCATAATGTTCTCAAAGGCGTGTGAAGTCTGCCAATCCGTACATGGCCAGCGTGGTGGATTATGGCCAAAACCCTTCTCATATTGAGAGAGACCCGGGCTCTGTAGTGAGCCGAGAATGGGTTGATCATGATGATGATGACTATACTCTATACTAATACTACGAGTACTTTAACTATTGTTATCAATCACAATAATTTTTGATAACGGCTATTTTTGACCAGCTATTTCGGCGCAAGTAAGCAGGGAAAAGGAAACTTTAACATGTGTAGACAAACATGCCAACATTAAAATACTAGACCAATGTCGTAGTTGGACCTGGCCAACTATCGCGTTGGTTATATAAAGGAGATTTTCGTCAATGTCACCTCAAAAGTCTATGATACGTAAAACCAAACGTATTCGTCACTTTCCAATTACTTATGTATAAGCTACGTGAGATTGTTACAATGACTTAATGAGACGTTTCATTACATATTGCCTCTCGTAACACACTTATTAGCTCGATAATTAATACAACTTTTCCTTTAAGCAGTCGCTACTCGCGTGCATTTAACTTCTGTCAACTTGTCAATTATTACTGATAATCATCGAGCAATTCATTCTAGATGGTAAAAGTGTTAAGTAAATAAACTGTCACGTCTTAATGTGAGTGAACTAAGCACTATATTGTTATTAAGCAAGCTCTCAAAAGCAAATCAATTTTTATCTCGAATCTAAGTATGGACTGGTATATATTTATTAACAGCACGGGCATCAAATAAGAAATTGAGTCTCAAAAAAAGATTTATACAATAAATAAAAATAAGAAATGGAAAATCAATGTCCATTAAGCCGATGAGGGAAAACTAAAGTAACGTGTAACTCAATTCATAGAACCATGAAAATAGAAGCAGGCTTTGTACTTTGTGAAATAATATTAAAGGTGGAGTAAATACGTGAATAAAATATCTTTCCCCAATTATATTAAAAACGCGAAAGTTGGTATGAACAGATTACTCTTTCGCGCAAAAACTTCTTACTGACAATCTGACAGAAATTTGGAATAGAAATTTCGAATAGCTAACTTAGTATGATTAGTTTTTATATTAACACATGGGTTACTGCTTTTCTCGAAATAATGTATGGTACCTATTAATTGTATATATAAATAAACACGATGGCAGAGGCAGATGTAAATGAAATAAATAAGTGTTTATTGCATTTCAATTGCGATGGTTTCCATAAGCTAAAAGTATTTGAATGTATGGTGCTCAAATACAATTTTTTTTCTGCCCTTATCCCACATTATGTGGGGTCACCACAACACGTCTTCTTCTTCCACTCACTTCTATCAGCCGTCACCAACTACCCATACCTCACCATCTACACCCAGAGGATATGCATGTAAACGCATATCATCTTTTAAACAATTCACCATCTCTTCTTTGGTCTTCCTCTATTCCTTTGCCCTTCACCTTCATATAATATATAACATTATTTTGGTGACATTACTTTCTTCCCTCCGCATTATATGTCCATACCATGCTAGCCTATTACTTCACATATATTCTGTCATTGGCGCTCCTTTTAAACTTCCCCCTTATATATTAATTACTTATCTTATACATTCTAGTCACACCACATATCCATCTCAACATTCGCATTTCTGAATAATGTTATAACAATTAACTATTATAAAATATAATTAATTATTAATATAAAATAATGAATAGTAATGATAATTTATGCATATGAGTACGAATACTGTAGGCATATGAATGTACATAAAGAGGCAGGCGTGGCTGCTGGTGGCACCTGAAATGACCTCATTGCATTCACCCACGCTTCGCTCGTACTGTACACGAAGCTACCGTCGATCCACGATGTTATTTGGTTTATCTGAAACCAAAAAAGAAGATTTTAAGTAAATCACTCTGTGGTAATCCATACTAATATTATGATTGCGGAAGTGTATTTATTGAAGTTTCCTTTGATTACGCAGCAACAGCGCAATGTTGCAAATGTTTTTTTTTGTACCAGCAAAATTTGATTTTCCAGTCTTAGTACTCTAGGCATATAAGATATATAGAAAACTCTTTGGAAACTATTTGACACCCCGATTTAATTTTTATTTAAATTTTTACAAGGAAATAGATTATATTCTTTAACGACTTTTTTCTCCCGGAAAATAAAAGAGTTCCAACAGGTCTTTTATAAAGGGACGGAGGTAAATGCATCAACACGACTGCGAGAACGTTTTCGAAACACATACTTGTGGATATCGCAAAAACCGTAAATTACTCGACCTAATTAAATTTAATTCAACACTAGTTGGGTTTATAAAAAACGAGTGAGGAACAGTCGAATAATTTTAAATATTATTACTTCAAATACATGACTTTAAATGGAACAAAGTTCAACGGGTTCTATCTAGTTTCATACGAAAGATAATCTATTGAAATGAAATTAGAAATGAAACTCGCTAAGTTCTTTGTTCGAAACATAGTTTTTATGCATATGCTGGAATCTGGATCTTTAATTCTATAGCTACGATGGTTGGACAACTTTGGCGCTATAGTCTCCTTAGCAGTGGTAGATCAAGATAAGGGCTTGAACATCACCGGATCCGTAATTCTAATATATACTCGTTAGTACTTGCGTTTGATTCACGCAAACACGGATTTTTAGAACGTAGAACGAATTACGAAGTTGCAGGAATTATAATTTGATTGATCTTTCCCGCATCGGAAGTATTTATATAATTATATTTCACATTCTTGATCTAGTTATGTACCAATTATTCTTAGACAGATAGTGTTTTTACATCAGTATGTTTTCACGATTTATTTAGCGGCTATATAAAGTTTATTATCAATTAATAATATTGTATTCTATTAAAAGCGGTGATAGCCTAGTGATTAGGGCGTTAGCCTCCTAACCACAGGTCACCGGTGCGAATCCGGGCATGCACCTCTAACTTTATGGAATTATGAGTGTTTTTAAACAATTAAAATATCACTTGCTTCAACGGTGAAGGAAAACATGGGAGGAAACCTGCACGCCTGAGAGTTCTCCATAATGTTCTCAAAGGCGTGTGAAGTCTGCCAATCCGCACATGGCCAGCGTGGTGGACTATGGCCAAACCCTTCTCATATTGAGAGGAGACCCGTGCTCTGTAGTGAGCCGGTAATGGGTTGATCACGATGATTCTATTCTATTCGTAAATGAATAGAATATTAGCTATTAGTCAAAGTAAGTCGTGCCTGAAGCAGAATCCCACTTTTAATAAAACAATCTATTCATATGAGCCAAAGAAGCGTCTTATCTTCTTAGTCTAGAGGGCGAGCCTTGCAGCGTTTCTAGAGGTTGTTTTATTTTATAAATTATCTTTTGAGTCATTACAGTTTCACATTGATTTAAATTAATTATTTTGAAATAACTTAAGTGTGAATATCTTCACGGGAACGGGATGCGGACCTTGCTTGTTAAGTGAACGAATATTTACATAGTACCTATTAATAAATAGTTGATTACTATTAATTTAAGTGATTTCAATTAACATTCTATGGGAGTGAGGAATGTTTCAACTGTATAGGTACGTCGCTCGTCGGTACTTATTTGATGTTAATCAATGCGTATTCAGATGTGATCTAGGTTAGAAGGTGCCGTTAGATTTTATTGCCTAGAATTGGACCTTCGGTATCGACATGCGATACATACTGACAAACATATTAGAATATCGAACAAATAGACACTGTATTTATATTAAAACATAAATCAAATGAAAAATAGCTTTATTCATATAAACCTATTACAGGTATCTATGAATCGTTCATAATATATATCACATCTTTCATTATTTCTATTCGTGAAGTGATGGTGATACTACACTCGCCAACTTAAAACTAAAGCTAAGAGGGTTCAAATCGCGCCCAGGTCTAAGAAGAAACCCACAACAAACTTAGCAGGGTTTTTTATTTATTTTTTTTTCACCATCATCACCATCTCACAAATTCAAGAATAAATTATCGTACTTATGGAGATAGATCAATTTACACTAAAGCTTTTTTATCGCTTATATAATCGTTAATATGTTTCTTTTAATGTTCTGTATTATTCTTTACAATATTATTAGATTATTCTTTTAGGTGTATTATTATAATTTTTTTTTGTGAAATAAGTTACCGCAGCGTAAAAAAAATTATACGTATATATTTGTATTTATTTTATAGCATTAATAATAATTAAAGGTTTAAAGATTTAAATTAAAAGAGAGGTTAAAAAAATAGACTTTGTATATGCTATCTATATAAATATACCTGTTCTCTGGGACTGTTAGGGCTCTGTCCAGTTGACCTGTCATAAGCAGCTCTGTGGAAGGGCATGTACATAGCGCCACGGCACTCTGGGTCGTACATATGGTCGCATTGGTCCACCGGAATGCGATGCTGCTCGATTGGACAGCCCGACTCCGATGCCATAACTATTTCGCCTGTCACAACTTGACCTATAATCAATATCATTCAATTAGTTTAAGAAAAAATTTGACAACCTCAGTGGCGCAGCGCGTGCGCTGTCGTATTACAAAGTTCGAAGTCCTAGGTTCGATTCCCAGCTCGAGTCTGGTCTGTTGGGACCAGACCGGGGGTCATTTATTGGCAGTAGTACCCTACGTTTTAATTCTTTCCGTTGATCAAAATACAATGCCGTGATAAATACCACCCTACCGATAAAGACGCGTCGCCAAGTGATTTATCGTTCCGGCATGATGTCCCGTAAAACCGATTAGAAGTATGGGTTTACCATTTCCCTAATAGCTAGCCCGCTACCATCCTAGACTGCATCACCACTTACCATCAGGTCAGATTGCCGTCAAGGGCTAACATGAGGTGTATAAAAATATATATATATATAGTATAAATAAATGAGCTAAATCTGCCAAGGCATTAAAAACCATTCACCTAAATGTTAGACGAAAATAATTTTAATGCCTGTTGCATCAAGTGTTTATTTTAAGGTTGTGTAGGCTAATATTTAAGCAACAAGTATTGTCTCAATAGAAATATTTATAGGTATAACATATGGAACGTATAGCTATAGTTAAAAATTGATACATCTATGATAAGCTGTGATAACCTAGTGGTTAGGACGTCCTCTTCCTAATCAGAGGTCGTGGGTTCGACCCCGGGCACACACCTCTAACTTTACGGAGTTATGTGCGTTTTTAAGCAATTAAAATATCACTTGCTTCAACGGTGAAGGAAATCATCGTGAGGAAACCTGCTCGCCTGAGAATTCTCCATAATGTTCTCAAAGGCCTGTGAAGTCTGCCAATCCGCACATGGCCAGCGTGGTGGACTATGGCCAAATCCTTCTCATATTGAGAGGAGACCCGTGCTCTTTAGTGAGCCGGCATTGGGTTGATCATGATGATGATGACATCTATGATTTCAGGGATTAATATATTTACCAAAGAAAGCGAGTAAAGCAGTCCTATTTGCCAGCGAAGGCAGGCCATCCTGTCCTCTCATAAAAAGCTTTGATAGAGTCCTGGCCCCGGGACGGTCTACGCCCGCCATCATGTAAACTCCATCTGCGTACGACGCTGGAGTCTTCCGTGTGAGTCTACTGCCTGAGACACAAAGCATATTGTATAAATAAAACAATCCAGTAAAAATAGTCAAAGTAGTTAAAAGTAGTCAAAGCAGTTAAAAATAGTCAAAGCAGTTAAAAATAGTCAAAGTAGTTAAAAATAGTCAAAGTAGTTAAACATGGTCAAAGCAGTTGAAAATACTCAAAGTATTTAAAAATAGTCAACGCAGTTAAAAAAAGTAAAAAAAAAAGTTAAATAAACTTTTGATTGCTAAAATTATTATTGAAGCTGCGATCGCACGCACTATCCACTAGGCTAGTGGATAGTGCGTCCGCCTAAAATCAGAGGTCGGGGTTTCGATTCCGGGCACGCAGCTATAACTTTTCAGAGTTATTTGCATTTAATCTAATTATCACTTGGTTCAACGGTGAAGGTATACATATACATATAGGTATACATATCTTGAAACCTGCATGCCTTAGAGTTCTGTATAATGTTATCAAAGGCGTGTGAAGTCTGCCAATACGCACTTGGTCAGCGTGGTGGACTATGGCCTGTAGTGAGCCGGCAATGGATAGATCATGATGATGATGATGATGACTACTACTCAATACACAGCTATTCTTCGTCAAAGAACTTTATCGGGTAATTAAGTTTTTTCTTTTATTTCTACTTCCGTTTTTGTTAAAAAAGATTATTTGTTTTAAATTATAAAGAACTTACAATGAACGAACGGTTTTCGCACAGTCAGTATAACTTTTTAATAAACATCAATTTTAGAGTAGACTTATATTCAGTTTCAAATTATGTTCATGTAAATAAAAATATGTCTATGAATAAGAATTTTACAAAAATATATCTACTTCTTTACAAATTAAACAAAATAGACACTGCATACTATGCCCAAAAACAAAAATGGCATTGGTCTGACTAGTCATAGGAACATAGATGCTGAACAAATAAAACATTGCAGGGCCAATACATATTTGAAAATTTAATGTATGTCCATAGAAATATATCAAAATTCAATAAAAAATGCGATTGCAACAATCTTAACATCAGAAATAAAAATAAACTTGAGTTGCACGCTACTAGACTACAAAAAACTAGAAATTCATTTAAAGGTATACAATTTTATAATAAATTGCCAAATGAAATTTCTGGGATGTCTCTCAATAAGTTCAAAGTTTATATAAAACGTAAGCTTGTAGAAAAGTCCTACTATAGTGTAAAGGATTACGTAAATGATAAACAAGCATGGGTGTGAAATATTGCTCTAATAAGATAGCTCTTAATATAATTTTAAGTGGCATGTGAGATGGTGATAACAAAAATAAAATTGACCTGGTTAAGGTTGTTGTGGGCTTCTTCTTAGACCGGGGCGCGTTCGCAACTCTCATAGCTTTAGTTTTTTTAAGTTTACAAATCTAGTTATCACCATCAAATCACTACTATGTAAATTATTGAGAAGACTACTAGGACTATTTGAATAAAGATTATTTTGAATTTGAATTTATACTTACTAAACAAAAACTATTTTATGTACTTAGATGATATCGTATTTACTTAATCATTGTTACTATTACAAATTTTTATTACAGTGTTTTATTTGTTATCTATTTATCTATATATATATAAATCATTTGCTGTTCGTTAGTCTCGCTAAAACTGGAAGTGAGAAAAATTCGAATAATTGCCGGGAAAACCCTAAAAACAGCCCTTTCTGTTTCCCATATGACCGTTTTCTCAATATAATGTAGAGTCAATTTGAACTTTATTGCTATTCTATAAAGTTCTTATTAAATTATAATCACTCACTGTTGTCTAAGAAATGTATGTGTGTTCCTAACTTCAAAGAGTCAATTTTCAATTTATAATTAGGCAATATTTTATCCCGACATTTCCACGGAAACGGGAACTACGCGGGTGAAACCGCGGGTCACAGCTAATATGCAATATAAATTTTATCAAAAGTACTCATGTAATTTTTAATAATTAATTAAGTGACATCACCAATGCTAAGTGCAGAATGGAGTTTCGAGAAAATATTTAAGTTATCTTGTCACGTACGATTTAACTTATAATATAAAACTATTTTAATGTGTTATTAAAATAATATGGTGTCCAATCTGATATATGATATTGATTTAATGATGCAGAAATTGTTCAAGTAAATAAATGATATCTTAACGTTTTACATAATTTAAATGGTATAAAGCTTTGCATGTGATTGCAATCATTTTGATATGTCAGAACTCAACTTTGTTTCATTAATTATATAACATTATGCAAGCTTATTTTCATTTAAGAGCCATAGGGCATATAAATTGCACAATACATAGAAGGTACATATTTATAGATAATGGAGTCCTTCGGATATTATTAATGGGTTTAAATACCGATAGATGTTAATGATTAACGTCATTAGAATGACAGTAACGAACCTCCGTGGCGCAGCGCGTGCGCTGTCACATTATAAAGTTGGAGGTCCTGGGTTCGATTCCCGGCTCGAGTCTGGTCTGGTAGGAGGCTTCGGCCGTGGCTAGTTACCACCCTACTGATAAAGACGTGTCGCCAAGCGATTTTGCGTTTCGGCACGATGTCGTGTAGAAACCAATTAGGAGTGTGGGTTTACCAAACCCCTAACAGGTTAGCCCGCTACCATCCTAGATTGCATCATCACTTACCATCAGGTAAATTGCCGTCAAGGGCTAATTTGTAGTGTATTAAACAAAAAAAACAGTTACGCATTTATTTTTTAAAATAATTAGTTCTACTAATAGTTACCTTTGTCAGTTACCATCTTCCCCCATTATTTTGATTCTAATAATAATCTAAATATATAATCTAATAACTATATAATCTAAATATAAATTTAGTGTTATAAATATCTCCGGAATGCAAGATATATTTTCCAAAAATAGGCCACAAACAGACACATTTTCGCATTTGTAATATTTAATATTACATCACGCGGAACGAAAATAAGGAAGTTACAGAATCAGAGCGGACGTACCAAAGGAAAGAGCGGATTATAATGAGATGCGATTACGTCCCTTATATAGTAATTACTTAATTGACATCATCGATTGAGTTATTTAACCTTGTTAACACACAGTATATGGACAAGTATATACGAGTATATACTGTTGAGCTAGTTAAAATGTTTTACTAGAATCTTGCGTTAACAATGAATTGTGATCATAATATTATCTTCAATCTTTCTGGCGTCTTACTATCATCGATAGTTAAATATTATTGACGCTTTTGTGTGAGATTCTCAATCCCGTTTAGAGAT
This sequence comes from Lasiommata megera, assembly GCA_928268935.1. NCBI lineage: Eukaryota > Metazoa > Arthropoda > Insecta > Lepidoptera > Nymphalidae > Lasiommata > Lasiommata megera. Next base: position 10,611,925 of record OV743322.1, on the reverse strand, counting down.
AACAAGGTAGGTATGTCATATAAATCTGTAAATAAAAAAAACAATACTACCAATATGAACTATGACAGAAAATTCACTAATGCTTAGGGGACATAATATTTTTATAAGTAATATACCGGTGTTCGTGTGTAGGGAACTCACGAACATTTCTTCTCCTACTAAACGATTTAACAATTTTACGTAATATTTTTTTGTTACCGACTTATGGTCATTTGGATTTCCGATTTTCTTATGGTTGATTTAAAAACTTATTTTTCTTTAACTTTTTTTTGTGTTCTGTTGCAGGATTACATTTGCCTCTCATGTGTTTTCATAACAGTAGGTAATACAAAAAACTAAAATTCTAACATTGAATACTGGCGTTAATAAATAATGAAAATTATTACTAAATGTAATTAATTATTAAAATACGACGTCACGACTATTGCTCAGAAAAACGTTCCTCCGTGTAACATCTTGCAACATTTAGCAACAAGATCTCTAGCCCAGAGATGCTTGATACAGGCGAAACGAATAAATTGCGAAATAAAGTAATGTCTAATTCATTCACGGATTCGACGCCATTTTAAGTTACCAATGGATAAATATGGTACGATAACTGTTATTTGCTTGACTGCCTTATACTTATTTTCTATGATTCATTATAGTGATCCGAAAACGTTAAATGCCCAAAGTCAAAAGGTACGGCGAAGCCTTCAATTATTGTTGAATGTTTCGTGATTGATAATCTTGGATGGGTATAGAGGTGGTGGTAACAAATAATCGCACGTAGGGTCATCAATACATATTTTAAGTAAAAACAAATAAATTTTGTTCTTATAAAGAAAAAAAGGAAAACAATACATTGAAAATTAGAATTAAACCTAGAAGAACTTATTCTATTATAGAATAAAAATAAATTTCAAGCAGTCCATAAAGGACTGCTTGAAATTTATAGGAAAAGGCTTTTGACTTTTTTAAATTTCTATTTTGATTTCGAACCATGTCTTACTGCTGGACACAATATACCATTTCCATTCCATTTACATGAAAGAAAAGGATAGATTTTAGAATTTTTTCTCTGCTCCAATACGTGTTGGAGGAATTTAAAGGTTTTTATAGCTTTTCATGTCTTATGCCGCACGTGTCCAGTCATTCCTTCTTTTACACCCACTTAGTAGGGGGTCTAATAAAGCTGCTTTTTCCAGGGCGTCATTCCAGCATGTTGGGATTGAAGCCTCCACGGAAATGTTGGAAGTCTTAAAATCCTACCTCCAGCAGTGACGGCAGTAATCGTCATTTCCAACGATATCTATCTTGATTATGGTAACATGTGGGTAATAATAAGAATTCCAACGGCTTTACGTGTTAAATTATTAATGCTAAAGGATAAACTCCAGCCTGGTACTGAGAATATCCACTCAGAAAAAACCTGGCTATTCGATCCATCTGGCAATGCTTAGTCGCGTTAACCGCTTAACCAGCTTAGCTGTTTAGTAGAGAAAGAGCATTCTCAAGTTTGCGGTTAGCAATCAGTTTGTGGTAAATGGTAACCCTACGCTTTATTGTTAGTGGCGTAATGCACATTGGTTCAATCGACATGAACTTCGAATTAGGAGCGAGGAGATCTTCGAACAGTTCTTTTGTAACTTGTGATAAACGTAGCTTTATATGTATAATGCAGGCTGCATTGCGTAAAATTTACTATATATATTAACTTAGCACATTTCTTATAATATTTTTACGGCAAGAAATATGATGGATAAATGTGGAATGCGAATGTTGAGATGGATGTGTGGCGTGACAAGAATGGATAAGAAAGAAATGAATATATAAGGGGAAGTCTAAAGGAAGCGCCAGTGACATGGTATGGCCATATAATGCGGAGGAAAGAAAGTGATGTCACCAAAAGAATGTTAGATATGAACGAGGAAGACCAAAGAAGAGATGGATGGATTGTGTAAAAGCGGATATATAGATAAAAGGTGTGGGTAGTGAGGTGACGGCTGATAGAAGTGAGTGGAAGAAGATGTGTTGTGCCGACCCCACATAATGTGGAAATGTATGTGTAAAAGAAGGTAAAGTATGCACGCAACTTGTTTATACACATATTGAGGAAGCGAAACAGAAGTAGGTCACTTGCTTTTTCACTGTTTAAGAAAATGTGAGGTGTGAAAACGTTTTCACTGAAAAAAATTTAATAGCCAAATTTGTTATTGGGTATTATTAACACAATATTGTTATTCATTCCAAATTACATTGGCACCACTAGCGTCGTATTAAAATTTTAAATGATTTAAATTCTAAAAAGATGAGATGATTCTGATCTTTTTAGGTATTTGACAATAATCTTACTACAGCTTTGTTAACTAATAATCAATACGCGATGATATCACAACGATGATTAGGACTTAAAATTAATAATATTAAGTTAACAACGCAAATATGATTAGAGGAATTATTGTTTATGAACGTGATTAAATATTGAATTTAAAAGCTAAGGCACCGAACGATTTTGATCTCACTAGTCTTTAGTGTAAGAGATGTGTTTATTAATTTAGAATATAAAGCTCACAGAGTTTAATTTCAAGTTGCTTCTTTTTGGGACTTCTTGTGGGTGAAAGGTGCAGTCGGCAGTCTCTGACAGAGAGTTTCTCGTATTTATATTTTATTAGCATATGTACGGTGTAATATATTATGCGTGTAAATGCAATTGATCATTGATATTGAAATTAAATTTCATACGCTGATACTTATGTAAATTTTATATGTATGCTTTCATAAATTGTTTTCGCAACAAGTTAAATTTATTCAGTCTATTATAGGATTCGAAAGGAGTGTTTTTAATTAGTGTTTTTCGATTGATGATAAAATTAATATCTCCTCGACCTCATTACTTTTGATTTGTAAGTCTTAGTTGTGCTTTATTTCTTTATTACCGAGTTTAATAGGTGAATATGTGAAGATTATGTAGTGTATTATTAAAAACTTTTGATTATCTTATGATAATTATTATTAAGTTATTTTAAACAAACTTTCACTGAACTTGAAACATTGTTTTACAAAAACTGGTTAATGATTTATATCACATTCTAATCAGGTTTAATTTCACTTGACTTTCGTTACAAATGCTAAGATGGATTATTCATTGCTTCTATTGATCTTATTTTATTTATTACTTCTATTGATTTTATTTGTGTTTAAGTTCACTAGTTTGATTTGTATTTTACAGAAATTTCGGGTTTAAACTTAATCCTCATCCTGACTCGCAAGATCTGCTTTTCTGATATTGCTAGTTTTATGTAATATAAATATTTTTGTGTAGTGTTTCATGTGTTCATTAAAAGTTTCCTCTTTCGTCAGTTTTATCACCCTGTGCGGCAACTATTTCGATTTCATTTATATAATATAATATGATTTATCCCTTTTACTAATATATATTAATTATATAACATTAATTATGCCGATACTGCAATTAGTCGGATGATAAATTAATAAAATATTTATCTCGTTTCATCTAAAACTACAGATCGACTGAGGTAATTTATCACAAGTCGGTATCGCTTACGAAGGCTCGTTGCCTTACCGTAGGGTTGTCAAACAATAAAAAATAGAAGTTAAGCACTTTTTATAAAAAAAGTAACAAAAAAACAAGTATGGGCCCTCTCGTAAATATACTCTATTCGGCCTAGTCATAGAATTGCTAACTACTATTACTAAGCATACTAAAAGTTATTTATCATATACGAGGGCAATAAACTGGTAAGAAAATGTACCAACACTCTTTTTGCCGATGATTTAGTACGAGTAAGTAGTTATATATTTTGTTTTGATAAAAGGACAAAGTCGCGCTTTTTAGTCGGTTAAACTTTTAAGACTAGTACGGAAACCTAAAAATTTTATGAGCACCAACAATAGTATGAGCACCAATGCAGTAAAGTTGGCAACCCTTAATGTTACGAGTACGCACGGACGTGGGATTGCAAAATCGAAATTGAGTCATTCTTGATAAGTTGATACGTTTATCTAGCTACGTCATCGATATTTTAAAATGTGTTAAGAGATTTAAAGGAGGGTGTGGCTTGGCTGGTAGTAACTGATACTGTATTCGAAAGTGGAATGTGGACGAATGATCGAGTTTCGTGCATTTAATAAATTATATTATTTTCTTCAGTAGACAGGCTTTATGGTTCTTTACCGTGATTACTGTAGTACGTAGTTAGATTACACTCTGCTGCTTACGCGGTAAAAAAGATTCGTCATTTGACGGATATAGAGACTGCTAGACTTGTATATTTTAGCTACTTTCACAGCATTATGTCATTATTATTATTATAGGTATTTTATTATGGGGAAATGTTGCTGATCTTTAAAAAAGCTTGGGTGTGAATTACTCTATATCCATAGGAAATATAATTTATTATTGATGAGAATATGGTAACAAAAATAAAAACCGGCTAAGTTTGTTGTGGGCTTCTTCTTAGATCAGGGCGCGTTTGGAACCCTCATAGCTTTAGTTAAAGTTTACGAATGTAGTTATCACCATTAAATCACTACTATGTAAATTATTGACGCGTCAAAAGTGCCTTTTAAAGGACTATTTGAATAAAGATTATTTGAATTTGATTATTGATATATTTCTGTGGCTTACTCGACGTAAATTTTAACGACTTCCGTGGCGCAGCGCGGGCGCTGTCGCTTTATAAAGTTGGAGGTCCTGGGTTCGATTCCCGGCTCGAGTCTGGTCTGGTAGGAGGCTTAGTCGTGGCTAGTTACCCGAGCGACAATACGTGTCGCCTAGCGATTTCGCGTTCCGGCAAGATGTCGCGTAGAAACAATTTAGGAGCGTTGGTTTAGCATACTCTTAACAGGTTAGCCCGCTACCATCTTAGCATCATCACTTACCATCAGGTGAGATTGCCGTCTAGAGCTAACTTATAGGTGATTTAAAAAAGCCACGTCAAAATACCTTTCTCGATTGTCTGATTTATTAGTCAGTTTACCAACCAAAAAGGTTTTTAAAGAGTCTGTCAGTCTGTAAGTTCAAAAACACACCTGATAATTTTTAAGTTTGTAGGTAGACTACAGATAACGAGTTTTAAATTAAAAACTTCCTTATCACCCAGTGATATTTATTGGCAGTACCCTCGCGTTTTAGTTCTTTCCGTTGATCAATATACAATGTCGTGATTAATTAAATGGTACCCTTATGCAATAATATTTAATTAGAAACTTAAAGTATGTATCTTTTATGTCATCTGACGCTATAGATCAGCTTACGCAATATATCATAAATTAATATCACTTTCTCAGCCTCATTTAAGGTGCCAATGAAATATCAACGTGCCACTAATATATTCTGTTTGATATTTGTCTGCCTTTGATTCTATATTGTTGGTATATGTGTATTTGGTGATTTAGCGTTCTGGCACTATGTCGCGAAGAAACCAATTAGGAGTATGGGTTAACCATACCGCTAACATGTAGCTGGCTACCATTTTAGACTAGATAATCTAGTCTAAAATGGTAGCGAGCAACCTTTAGGTCATAAATAAGTACTTCACATTTTTTTTATCCACCATTAGTTAACCCTTGAAGCCAATCTCACCTGATGGTAAGTGATGATGCAGTCTAAGATAGTAGCGGGCTAACCTGTTAGGGGTATGATAAACCTATACTTCTAATTAGTTTCTACACGACATCGTGCTGGAACGCTATCGCTTGGCGACACGTCTTTATCGGTAGGGTGGTAACTAGCCACGGCCGAAGCCTCCCACCAGACCAGACTCGAGCCGGTAATCGAACCCAGGACCTCTAACTTTATGATGCGATAGCACGCGCTGCGCCACGGAGGTCGTCAAAACCTCATGATGACAATCGTAACCATTATGTCACGTAGTAATCTTTTAAGAAAACCTTTACAGTATTAGTTACTGTATACGTTTTCCGTGTACCACGTTATCCCATACAAACTTTCTATGTAGTGATAGTGCCAGAGACTAGCACGTTCATACCAAGAACTCATCAGTTTTATTCAAATATGTATTTTTGTGGTATAATTAAGTATCATGGAAAAAGGAGCGCGTTGATGTTTTTTGTATGACGATAAAACAAACGTTACATTTTATGATATACTTTGAACAAAAGTGCGCGTTGTCTATTTGAGGGAAAATTAATTGTGCCACTTAAACAATATAAATTCCACACATTTTATTACTCGACACTGAAAATTACTGCAAATTACTCTTAATGTCACACACAAGTAAGATATTACCAGTTATAAAGTTCATGCAATGAACTTAAAAGGTTTTCGATTTTATCTATGACACGGCTAAATGAGAAGTGTCACTGGTGCAAAGTTTATAAGAACGCGTTCTATGCTCGTTAAGTAATCTATATACTAAATTCCGACGCAGGCCGGCCGGCGGCTTCAGTGTCGGCTTGTTGCAAGTTAAAAGAAAACTATCACCTGCTTCTGCCCTAAATATCCTGAATTTCTATTCAGGATATTCATAAATCGCTGAGCAACTTAGCGATTGCATATCAGGAAACTGTCGCAGAAGAAGCCGGCCGCAGGTCGTCGACAAGATTTGTTGTGCTTCGGTGACTTTAGTATTAAGATTCTTTTAGGTTATTGTACATTTGTATTACATGCAAGCAACCCTTTTATAACCGATTTGAGTTTGATAATTAGGTGTAATTTTTTTAGCAATGCTGTTTCTATAACTACCTTAATTTGTATTTTTAATGGGTATTCTTATTATCTTATTATAGCCGAAAACGTAATATGGTTTCAGTGCATAGATGAACTCTTACATCAATCATTTAGGCAAAGAATATACTTTGAACTATATACTATTACTTATGATATTAATTGATTTTCATTTTATTTTATATTTATTGTTATATGCTATGGGTTACACATAACTGCCATACCCTAACAGGTAAGCCGCATACCATCTCACACATCACATACCACCAGGTGACATTAGACTTGACCGCTATTTTGTAGTGGAATAAAAAATACGTGCCTGAAAATGTTTCAATCTCAGCTGAATTAATTTTTAGGATTCAATTACCAAAATAAACAAGTCAAATATTATAGTTTACTGAATAAGACTTGCATTTTAATTAAGCAATATATTTATTGAAAATAAATACACACAAACAAGATTTAATATGTATTTATCGAGGCATGGCAAATTAAAAAATAACATAGGTGATTGTCATTTATTGACCCACATTCAATACGTGTCTATGCACCTACATGATTACGATTTCAAGGCAACATCGATATATCAAGTTAGCAGTTAAAAGAAACATGACATGACCACCGTCAATTCAAATCATAATATCAAACAAAGGTTCTGGTAGTCGAAACATTACTCTTTTATAGGGCTGTCATAAAACTTCCTAGCTTGTTAGTGAGATTGTTAAAATTAAATCGATTATTTATGACATGTGTATTCACTAGTATATTTATACAATTTGGCAGTAACTTATTAACACGTTAGCGGGCCTGCGGTCATAAAACTATTCCGAGTTATTTGTAGTAATTTTAAATTTAATATCACTTGCTTTAACGGCAATTGTAAACATTGGGAGAAAACCTGCATTCCTGAGTGTTTCTCCATAATATTCTCAAATGCCTATGCGCAATTTACCAGAGTGGTGGACTACAGTGGATTTCTCACGATGACTCGCCTGGACTGAGCCGCTATTGGGTGAAAACAACTTCTTCGTCCATTTTGAGTCTGTTAGATTACTTTACTTCTACTTCACGTCTGTACTTAATTCAGAGTTCTACACTCGTTATAAATTAAATATATTACAATCATCACATCACATTTGACGACCTCCGTTGTTGTTGCAAACAAACAAACAAGTTTTGAGGCAAGTTGGAGGGATTCCCGGTTCGAGTCTGGTCTGGCTTTGGCCATGGCTGGGTGTGGGTTTACCTTACCCCTAACAGGTTAGCCCGCTACCATCTTAGACTGCATCATCACTTACCATCAGGTAAGATTACCGTCAAGGGTTAGGTTAGGTATAAAAAAAAAAGTTGTAGTGTTTAAAAAAAATTAAAGTCGAAATTGAGAATTAATTCATTATATGAAAACGTTACAGAGTAACTGTATCTAAGTTAGCTACTTACATTTTGGTTCAATATGTTGTTAATAATGTATGGATATTATGGTGTAAAGTTCTCAGAAGATGTTGTAATCTCCCAAAAACTAATTAGTCATTATAATTTATTTGAACTAGGATATTAACTAAAGTAAGATATCATGTATGATTAAATCACAAAATAACCATTACGTGATATTAACAAAATTATCGTTATCAATGCTAATAATCTGTATAAAATTTGTAAGATAAAGCTTAATAAGCTACACACAAAACAAAACCGTATATTTTTGGTTCGGAAAACCCAATGGAAACAAACGCGGACATATCCCGGGCAACTACTACTACCTAAGGTACGAGTATAAATTGATATGTCGCTTCAAACGCTATTCGATATATTCCAATGTTCAGCCTTGCATCCACACAATCGGGTATCTTACATCAACTATTACTTTATATAAAGATATGAACTAATATAATAACTTGTGTATCTACCCTATATTACTACCGAGTACATGAAGAATTACATCTTACATTCATTATGTGAATGACAAAGAGCTAATGTACTTGGAAAAAAATGCATGTTCATTTCATGAAACATGGTTTAATAAAGAATTTTTTTAGACGATCACGATGTGATGGTGGTATTTAGCTGCTGTCTGTGATAAAAAACATATAATCATACTTTGATTATATTTTTTCACGAGTGGTTTAAGAAAACAAATGATTAAGTTGATACTTATTTATATTCTGATATTTAATCTATTTTATATTTTGAAGTAAAAAGTAAAGAATGTGAAATTCATTAATAGATTATTAATAAATAAATTTTCCATTTTTTATATTATAATACTTTAAGTTATTTCCCAGCTAAGTGACAAAAGAAAAATCAGACCTCAAAGACAAAATATAAGTTGACGTTAACAGACAAAACATAATTCATAAAAATATATTGTGTAGCTTTTCATGATCATGTGATCCTCGTAGGTGATTGCAGATTAAAAATCAAAATAATAACGAACCCACTGAGCCCCAATCAGGATAAGCTCTGTTGTTGAACCAGCCATCGTAGCGTTGCTTCTCATAGTACACCTCTGCAACAAAATAAAACAAAATCTTAACCGTCATAGTTAAAACTAACACAAGGTGTTTTGTAATAGTTTGCAAAATCTTTGTAAAATCTCACTTCAGAGGATGCATTATAACAATAGCACCTTAGAAAAGATAACTCGAAACATCTTATGATTTTAATCTGTTATATTTTGTAGTTAAAGGCCTCGCAAGTCTAGTAGTTCAACTGAAAATCAGACAAGGTCGATCGATTCCTAGCTTGAACGAAAAAATATTTTCTGTATGTACGTAAGATAACTCAGTAATTATTTTTAAATTATTTTATATCTATTAAGTTCATTTCTTCCATTTGTATTAACTCTACTTTTAATATTGTTTCTAAATTTAAATTTTATAAGGTTTTATATAGGTACCTGCAATAAAAAGATTTTATTTTATTTTATTTATTTTTGAAACGCTAAAAACGCCGCAGCCCAGTTCCTGCTCTTTTCTTAGCCATTCGCTTTTTTTCAAAAACAGATGTTGTCCCTTCTTTGTGTGAGAACTGGTGTGTCTTGATTGACAGTTTAACATCATTTAATATTTGTATACGTAATATAAATATCAAATGAACTGTAGGTACTATAATATAATCTTAAACGCAAGAAACAATAAAATTACGATTTGATGCATACTATATTTCTTAGTCTGAAACTATACTCGATAAAAATCAACATAGTAACTTCAATGTAACTCAAAGTCACGAATAACTTATTGAGGGTGTATATAATTTGAAACGGATATGAAGCGAACTGTAACACCTGCAATAAATGCAGCCGCACTTACATATAATGCGTACGTAATTAAAATTACATGAGATCAGAATTGTAATAATATATTTGCGGCACGTAGTCGATATTAAATGTTGATGTTGGGTTTTGTTTGACATAGATTTCTTTCTAGCGATACAGTAATGAATAAAAAATTCTTCATTGCTATTTTTTATGTGCACATATGTTTCGAAGGCTTGCAAGCTCTCTTAAAGATAAGTATAAATAATAAACTTGAGGAAAATGATATTATGATAGAAATTCTATTTTCGTATTTGATGAAATTGATGCGTGACTTAAGTTAGTGAATATATATGATGATATTATTATAAACCATTTAGAATATCTACAAAAATAAACTATGTACTAACTCTGGTAATTTGAAAATTATTTAAAAAAAATATTGTCTGTGATAGAATGACTGTCTGATCTATCACTGAATAGACACTAATTTGGTGAATAGGTGTTCAAATTCAAGGAGAGGAAAATAGAAAATTTGAGATTCGAGAGAAGATAACAAGTTTTTGACGACCACGTACACACTGCGCCACGGCGCAGTGCGGGCGCTTTCGTATTATAATGTTGGAGGTCCTGGGTTCGATTCTCGGCTCGAGTCTGGTCTGTTGAAAGGCTTCGGCCGGGGCTTGTTACAATCCTACCGACAAAGATGTGCCAAACGATTTAGCGTTCAGGTACGATGTCGCGTAGAAACCAATTAGGAGCGTGGGCTTACCATACTCCCAAAAGATTAGCCCGCTACCATCCTAGACAGCATCATCACTTACCACCAGGTGAGATTGCCGTCAAAGACTAACTTATAAAAAAGGTAAAATAATTTTAATGCCTGATCCTGGTTAGCCCTCGATATATACATTGACCTTATATTATAGTCACATATTTATGCCTATCACTATAAACAGAGGTATCTGATAACACATTAATAATACTATGCAGAAACCCGAAATATGTCAACAACTAACATATGTATGATACGATCAATATAAATATGATACGTGTATATTAAACAATGTAACTAGATCAAGATATAAACTGCTGAATATACAATAGAAAGGCTGATAAGTTTATTAGCAACTGTCAGCACCGACCTCTTAACGTGTGGTGGGTGTAACATGACATGTGGCTCAAAAATTATGGTTACCTAACGATTATTATGACAATTGCCCATAATTGTATGTTAATAGTGCTATTAAACCCACTTTGTTATTAAGCAAACAAAGCTTATCTATATACTCATCATCATCATCATTCTCGGCTCACTAGAGAGCACGGGTCTCCTCTCAATGTGAGAAGGGTTTGGCCATAGTCCACCACGTTGGCTATTTGCGGATTGGCAGACTTCACACGCCATTGAGAACATTATGGAGGCGTGCAGGTTTCCTCACGATGTTTTCATTCACCGTTGAAGCAAGTGATATTTTAATATCTTTAAAAATGCACAAAACTCCGAAAAGTTTAGGGGCGTGCCCGGGTTCGAAACCCCGACCTCTGATTACGAGGCTGACGTCCTAACCACTCGGCTATCACTTGCGTATACAGTCGTATTAAATGTCATATCTTACTGTCCGATTTAATAAACTCGTTCTTACACACCTAATCCATACTGATCCCATGCTTATCAAATCTAATCCTAACTTATATTATAAACGCTTGTATGTTTTTTGTTTGTCACGTTTTAATGCTTTAATTACTAAATCGATAATATTGAAAATTGGGAAATATATAGCTTATTATTTTTTATATATAGCTTATTATTATGTTATAGTATTGTTGAGATAGACAGATGATACTTTTGATCCCAAAAACAGTTCAGTTATATTCGAACCTTGATGAAAAATCGATAAACAAGCGGATGAAGTCGTAACTACAAATATTATAAAATCGACAATGTATTTATCTATTAGGTACATAAAAAAGGTTCTAATGTGTAATATTATTTTCTAAATATAACTATTACCAAGCAAAACTCAAATGTTATGTACACATATTTTAAAAAAAGTTTGCAAAGTAACTTTATTAAATCAAAACAAGATCACATATTTTTTTTATATTAAGATGAATTTCTATTAATAGATTGCGACATGGAGATTAAAAATGTAAAAATCATGTAAATACCCAGCTGAACTAAAAAATAAATTACCTATTCCTACTAGTGAAGGGACTTCCTTCACTAGTAATAGGTAATTTATTTTTGTATATCTTTATAGCTCGTTGTATTTTTATAATGTGTTATATATATATTTCTATATGTTGCTATGCTCTAAATTAATGATCCAAAACTCTCAATTAATAATTCGAATTTAAAATTACAATAAAATAAAGCGGTATAGTCTTTGAATTTGTACGAATTTCCATAGAAAGATCGCCTTCAAGGATAAACCATGATATATCTGAGGGTAACCTTTATCCGATATTAAATAATATGCAAGTATCAATAGCTCCTCAACCTCAGTTTAAGTAGATGAAGCCATGAAATAGTGAGGAATTTCACATTCCAGTGAGAAGCGTATATATGGATTACGTAAGAAAATAGAGACAAAGAATTGTGCGGTATTTCTTATAATTGGCTTATTTTAAAAGTTTGCCTAACAAAATGTGTTATTCCTGTTTTTAATTTTAAAGAAGTTTAAACATTTGGATGTAATTCTAGCTAGCTTGTAGCTTCTTCTTCTTCTTCTAGCCCTTATCCCACATTATGTGGGGTCGGCACAACACGTCTTCTTCTTCCACTCACTTCTATCAGCCGTCACCTCACTACCCACACTTTTTACCCGCATATCCTCTTTTACACAATCCATCCATCTCTTCTTTGGTCTTCCTTTACTCTTTTGCCCTTCCACGTTCATATATAACATTCTTTTGGTGACATTTAACATAATAACAAAAATGAAGTTGTATATTGCGGCCACTCGGTAACTTAAACCATTTGTAATTAATCTGATTGGTTCACAATACGGTTATAATGAGGATTTAAAATATTTTTGAGATATTGTAGTCTACTGCTAGTACAATCTTCAGAACACTAGAACAAAGTGTCTTGCATATATATGAGTATATATTAAAACCTTAGAGAAATTATTAGCCCAGATTCATAGATTTCTAAGGTTTGGGTAATATTATATACGTACTAACGTATTATAACGTCTAGATAAGGCTAGATTATTATTTTAATAACGTACCTAGCATACATTAGTGGTAGGTACATATTTATATGGTATTAAACATATCAATAAAATAGGTTTAACCTTAAAATGAAATAGAATCGCTCTATAATGTCAGATGACAAGTCGGGACAATAAATTATTTTCGATGTGTATCAAGTCGTGAGTCAGTCGCGGTCGCCACAGAGTGACAGCTTCGAAGTAGGTTAAACATATAAGTAGTACGTAGGTATTTATAAGCATTTTATCTGCCAATCCAATGCAATTATGAAAGCCACTTCGATATAGGTAGATATCTACCTCTTGGATAGAATTGACTAAGGCAAAGGAGAGGAATTATAAAAAGTCCTTTCTGCAACTGTACTAGGTATATAGGTTTTTGACGACCTCCGTGGCGCAACGCACGCGCTGTTACATTGTAAAGTTGGAGGTCCTGGGTTCGATTCCTGGCTCGAGTCTATTCTGGTGGGAGTTACCGACCAAGACGTGTCGCAAAGCGATTTAGCGTTCCGGCACGATGTCGGGTAGAAACCAATTAGGGGTATGGGTTTATCATATCCCTAACAGGTTAGCCTGCTACCATAATAGCATCATTACTTACCATCAGGTGAGGTAGCGGTCAAAGGCTACCTTGTAGTGGATTAAAAAATATATATTGCGAACTTAAACATTTAAAAAAAACTGAGTAATAAAACACCTTACCAACCATTATTGTAAAGTACAAAAACTAGGCGGCAAAGTACGATAAAACCTAACGTGATGTAAATGTCATTTTTGATTGCTTCGTGATGTATTCGTATCATTCATAAGGAATTCTAAAAATAAGAATGCCCACACAAAACAGCACGTGTTAAGGTTACCATCATAAAAACAAACGATTAATTAGGTATTCATACTAATTACTACAAAAAACTCGGTCAATTAGTTGGACGAATAATTTTTGAGCAAAAACTTTAATTTAAATTCATTATAAATTATGGATCATGACTTATACAATCATCCTCAGCATCATCATCGTCATCAACTACAGCCGATTAATATAGCACAGCTAATTTCGGGTTGGCGGAAATTAATGATTCTGATCCAATATCATCAACATGATCAACCCATTGCCGGCTCAGTACAGAACACGGGTCCCTCTCAATATGAGAAGGGTTTAGCCATAGTCCTCCACGCTGGCCATGTACGGATTGGCAGACTTCACACGCCTTGGAGAACATTATGGAGAACTCTTAGGCATGAAGGATTCTTTACGATGTCTTTCGTCAACTTGTGGTAGTGATATAGATAAGTGATATTTTTAGTTGCTTAAAAATACATATGATTCCGAAAAGTTAGAGGCGTGCCTGGGATCGAAGGTCCGACCTCCGATTAGAAGGCGGACGTCGTTAAGACTTTTTTACAGCCCGGTTACGCTATGGCAACCAACAGGGTTAGCACAGCTAATACGAAAAAATAAATAGGACATCGTAACCACTCGACTAAGCCGATAGCCTAATCAAACCTTTACATTTATCTAAAAATAGTGCAAATTTTGTTTTTAATTAGATTTTAGATAGATATAATTGTAGGTCGAGGTAATTATTGCAATTATTGCACTTAGGCTGAACCTAGTGGTTAAAACTTCGGCCTACGTTTCGAGGAAATCAAGTTCGATCTCCGGCTCTTACTTTTAAGGATTTCGCGCGATTTTAATTTTTATTTAATAATTTTTTTAATATGAGAAACATCGTGAGAAAATCTTTACCCTGAGAGTGGACTGTGGCATTTGTTATTGTAGACTATGGCAACAACCTTTCTTATGTCGGCCATTACAAAGTTTTTCTGCTTCCCCATTTAAACTTAACTATGCCCAATCTCAAACTCAACTCCTTCGTCTGAGCTGTAAGCAAGCCTAAAACAACTACGAAGTTTCTCTACGAGTATTACTTTATAGATGAATTTTAAATTATTCGTATTGGTCACACAGATGACGGATTGCGCAAAGATCAATATTGTCTCTGCTAAAAGTTTTGAAATAAACACGTAATGTGACACAATCGAAAACACACGCATATAAGCTAAAAAACGCCTAATATATTTTACACTTCGATGTTATTTACGTTCGAAGCACTATTAATTACTTTTAAATGATAAACATCAAATTTATATCATCATAATTCATAATCAAGACTATGTAACTTAAAACCGAAATCAAGAAATAAGCGTTTATTAATTGGGAAAATGTTGTACTATAGTAGAAGTCTAATCCTACAAAATCCATTCAAATTCACACACTAAAAATGTTTTATTCATAGTTCATCTTTTTCAATATTTTGATTCTTGAGGTGATAACTACCTAGCGGGCTAACCTGTTAGGGGTAATAGTATGGTATATGGTAAACCCATACTCCTAATTAGTTTCTACGCGAGATCGTGCCAGAACGCTAAATTGCTTGGCAACATGTCTTTGCCGGTAAGGTCACGGCAGAAGCCTTCCACACACCAGGCAAGACTAGAGGCGATCAACCAGGACCTAAAACTTTGTAATGCGATAGCGGACGCGCTACACCACGGAGGTCGTCAAAACCTTTCCATGGAACCACAAGGCATCTTAAATCATCGTCAAGGGATTTACACCCTTACGTGGTAGGTATCAAATAAAATTGTTCCCTGCGCTGTGCTTCCTTTAGTTTCGTTTCTAATGCGCACCCTTATAAAACTAATAACCTGGAATGACCCTCCCGTTATCCCAAACGTCGCCTAAACCGAGTTTCGGCCTCACAGGAGGCGCCCTTAGGCAGGCGTTCCCTTAGTTTCTTAGAGCCCTAGGGCTCAAAATTTCTTCTGGCAGAGCCTTTTTCCGAAGCTCGCCAAACAGCCCGGTTACATTGTGGCAACCTTTGTGGTTGTGGGTTAGCACAGCTAAAAGACAGTCCCAAAAAAAAGGTGCCCGACAAGCGCTCTAGCTTCATTAAATATTATATATGATACTAGTAGTGCAATAAATGAAATCAATAATGTAAAACCTGCCGATATTCGCACAAAGCATTCAATTTTAAACAAAATTACCTCACGTAATATTAATTGTAAACTATATACTAATTTATATATACTCGCGGATATGATATTTTGTGCGGGTAATGACAGGTAAATATTTATAAATACGAATAAAAACACTTATCCGGTATCATTAGGAGGAATCAACTCAAACAAGTTTTTTGTATCATGAAGTCACTTTATAGTAAAAAGGTGCTTTTTACTATAAAGTGACTTCATGATATTAATTGCATTATCCTTGGTATATCATATTTTAAATTCTCCGAAGAAGGAGGTAATTTTCAGTATTTTTTATTTTCTTTCATAAATAAACGAAAACAAGTACATATAAAATATATACAGTAGTAGATAACCTTGTCATTAAATGGAGTTAAAGAAGCTGTTATCTTTAACACAGATTGCAATGAACAGCATTCAATCCGACACCCCAACCCTCTCGTAGTTGCGGCTTCTTTTTACTCCCCCGACCTAAGCGCTCCTCTCCGAAAGAGGAGACCTAAACATATCCTTCATGACCCTGACGATCAGATGACTACTGACAACACACTCGTACCACCTACCACACAATCATACGCTACACACCGTCTTCGCCGGCGAAGACGAGGTCCCCGCTATCTTACGTCATCCGGACGTGGGCTCCATCCACGGCCTCGGAGACGTACGGACCACTCACCGTCCGACCCCCTCGTTATCCCAAACGTCGCCTAAGCCGAGGTTCGGCCTCAAAGGAGGCGTCCTTAGGCAGTCGTTCCCATAGTTTCTTCGAGCCCTAGGGCTCAAAATTTCTTCTGGCAGAGCTTCTTTCCAAAGCTTGCCAAACAGCCCGGTTATGCTGTAGCAACCAATAGGGTTTGTACAGCTAATAGACAGTCCGGAAAAAAAAAACAATGAACAGCACTTGCAATGTAAAATAAACAATATTATATGCAATAACACAATATTTTATATATAAATAATATAAGATAAGATTAATCAAAAATAAAAAAATTAAATAGACATATTATTATTACATACCATCCAATCAGATTGTAACTGTCGTGTTTACTATATTTCGACAATTTTGACAATTTGTATTTAGTTGTAGTATATGAAAGAGTAAATACAAGTTTTACAAAATCTACCGGGAACTCAATTCGAATAGCTTAGAGGTACTTTACTAGTGCTTGTTTATTTACTGTTACTATTGGTAACTCAATTTATGCACTTATAATTATACATAAATACATACTATCGGCTGAAAAAGCTAAAGCATGCACATACAGGGTTCTAGGCTCCGAATATAATTTTGTTCCATTCGGTGTCGAGACCCTTGGTCCGTGGGGTCCTAGCGCTATAAGGCTTTTTAAGGAAATAGCAAAACGGTTAGTCGACATCACTGGAGACCGAAGAGCTGCCAGCTACCTCGGACAACGAATTAGTCTAGCTATACAAAGGGGGAACGCTGCCAGTATCTTCGGAACCTTGGCTAAAGGGACTCCTTTTAATATATTTTAGTTATGATATTATATTTTTTAAGGTTTTTAGTTTTAGGTTCATCTTAATCTAACATTTATTTTAAGTTTTCTTTTATGTCATTCATGTGTTTATCGTATAAAATATATATGTAGTACATATATATTGTACATACTTGTGTATTCCATTGATAAGCAAATTGAATTAACCTTTAAGATGAATCTAACTTGGATTTAACTTGTGTTGATTTTTAATAGATTCAATAAGGAAATGATTAACATGCTCTTAACCCATTAACATCATGTGGATTACCAACTTTCCTGGTTTTCTGGGACAGTCCTAATAACAAAATCGATAAATTTCTGGAGTAAAAAGTTAGTTTTCCCAGACCCATTTTATGTCGCCATAATTTATTTCTGTCAAACCTTTCCAGATTCTGATGATTACTTGCAATACAAACAAATATTTTTTTTTATTTCAGGTAGACGTCAAATAAAATGTTTGACAGTATGCGTACGATTTCAAGTGACTGCCTCTAGTTAAGCTTACGTGATTAATTTAACAATAGCATAAAACAAACGTTTGCATATTTTTGTGTCGCGATTAGTCAGGACGATTCAGTCAGGCAATTTTTTAATATGAGTACTGGACTACTCATATTATTGAATAGCCTGACTGAATTGCTTAGACGGGAATTTTCACGGACAGAGCTTGCACCTCAGTGCAAGGTACTGAATCGACGTTGTGTAATATTTTGGCTGTTGAACTAAATAAATAAAAAAAGAGCTGGATATGTATAGGCAAGTGGTAAAAATTTCTATTTATTTCGGAAACCAAACTCTTAAGGGGTAATATATTAGGTATGTTTTAAGTCAGGAAAATAAAAATGTAATTTTATCGCGTCCTTAATTTCAATAACATTTGATGGTGTTTCGTGCGTACCAGGATAATAACTTTATGTGAGAACTAATATTGTTATGCAATGAATACTTGGTAACATCTTGCAATAAACTGTAAGAATGTTTATATGTTTTGTATTTTAATCTGTGTTATTTTTAAAGGACTCTTGCTATATAATGTTAATATTCATTTTTATTTCAACTTTAGGCCTCTCTATTTTGTTTATGCATTTGAGATGTCTTACAATTACGGACAGATTGTAATACCTATTTCATTAGCTTAGCTAAAGTAACTCGGTAAGCCCTTTTATTCATAATAATAAGCGATGGAGCTAGGGCATAGACCATCCACGGTACATGGTACCAAGCGGTAAGAATATTTAAACCTACCTTAAATTTTTATTATTTCAAAAGAAAGTTTTGCTATTTTTCATATTTCCTATCTCAAATAATGAATAGAAGCAGGTGTTACTTTGCGGAAGTCCATGATAAACAATAAACATCAAATTAAATTTGCTATATTCCGCCGACAACCGGGAGATTTGTATAATATAACACCTCACAAAATCTTCCACTAGAACCTCTACGCACGTTTCGACCCGACACCGGATCATCCTCAGGAGATGTTGACTTTACAAGCGAGAAAAGCAAAGACTTGGCTTTACTTTTCTCGCTTGTAATGGTTCTAGTGGAAGATTTTGTGTGGTGTTATATTATATAAATCTTCCGGTTGTCGGCAGAATATAGCAAATTATACTTGCCGTTTATTGTTTATATTTCCTATCATATTTGTCTATATTAGTAAAAATCTATGTTTTGTTCATTATGCGTTCTGAAACTTTCTATTGATCAGATTGTGATGAAACTTCAACAGGGTATTCTGGAAGCGACGGCTGGGATTCCTGAGCTAAAAGTATACATAGTAGTAAGTTCCCCTATATATGATAAGTTGTTTGAATATAAAACAAGTACCGTAAGCAATGCATTAATAATTTAAAAAAATGCATTTGCCTTCAAACATGGGTTACAGGGCAACAAATATAGTTATTATAGGTCAGACTTGTTTTGCCATAAAAGGCGAGGTGATATATTTATGGTATCTACCCTAGATTGTTAACTTTAAAATTAATCCTAACTTGGATGCCTCAATCCTTTAGCATTACAATGAGAATCGAAAATAAGTACATTAATATTATTTTTAAGATTAAATATTTTTTTATTTTTATTTATTAATAAGTAAACTCTTGACCGCTATCTCACCTGGTGGTAAGTGATGATGGAGTATAAGATGGTAGCGGGCTAACCTGTTATAGTAAACCCATACTCCTAATTGGTTTCTATGCGAGATTGTGTCGGAACGCTAAATCGCTTGGCGACACGTATTTGTCGGAAGGGTGGTAACTAGCCACGGCCGAAGCCTCCCACCACACCAGACTAACCGGGAATCGAACCCATGACCTCCAACTTTATAATGCGACAGCGCACGCACTGCGCCACGGAGGTTATCAAAAATAGTTGTTATTTTATTGTTAGTAAAATTGTTACGTAACTTCCTACAAATTGTTGCATAAACGTAGTAGCAAACTTTTAAGTGTTCCGTTTTTCATTGAATACACGAGATCCAAGAATGGCAAAGGACTTTGCACCTGACACAAATGGCCTCCATTAACTTTCACTGATGAATATAGTGAGGCACACGTGATGTCTGATACGTTATGTTGTGAGCGGCTTAATATCACGATGCAACTATGGCGACATTAAGCGGGTGACAAATGTGGTTCGCATGACACATCAGTGTAATTTTCTGGCTAACTTGTCATTGCTTTACACATCTACTCTCACTACATCTAAGTTGACTGGCAGAGATCGCTCTTTAGCGATAAGGCCGCCTATTGTACCTTCTTTTCTTTGTGTTTTTCTTTACTGTCTTGTATTTCTTCTGTTTGTGTGGTGTAAAATAAAGTTTTTTTTCGTTTCATTTCATTTCATCTATCCTTTATTACCTTTGTTAGTTTTTTGAACGACTAAGTCATCATCATCATGATCAACTCATTACCGGGCCACTACAGAGCACGGGTCTCTTCTCAATATGAGAAGGGCTGCCCATGTGTCGGTCGTGCGGTTCGTATCCGGGCACGCACCTCTAACTTTTCGGAGTTATGTGCGTTTTAACAAATTAAAATATCACTTGCTTCAACGGTGAAGGAAAACATCGCGAGGAAACCTGCACGCCTGAGAGTTCTCCATAATGTTCTCAAAGGCGTGTGAAGTCTGCCAATCCGCACATGGCCAGCGTGGTGGACTATGGCCAAACCCTTCTCATATTGAGAGGAGACCCGTGCTCTGTAGTGAGCAGATAATGGGTTGATCATGGTGAAGAATTAATTATTTTAAGTGTAGCATTTTTGGTACGATGCCCGTAGATGCGCGGGTTGGGTTTTTAAATATCCATTTATCCATTGTCCTACTATCTTGCCTATCATGTGTTTAAGTTACCTTCAAATAACCGATAATCAATATCGCGGTCCTTCGATACTTATACTCGTAGTTTAAATTTAAACCGGTCTCTTTGGAATGCGCTCGATTTTGCAACATCTGATACTTACCGAATAAACTTTATACCATATACATTTAATCGTTTGCCCAAAATATATATTTTTTAATTTAGGAGACAACCAATTTTGTGTTTATTGAGTGCCAATGTTATGAGCAATATCGCTCCCAATTATGAAATTGTATTAAAGTAAAAATAACCATTTATAACTTTACAACACACCTTCATAATTTTAAATCAATTACGAACGTGGGTTTGGGGTCAGTATGCTAACGTTGAAATAATTATATGTGGGGACCACAGGGGACAGTTATTTCGAAATTACAAACAGATATTTAAATTTAGTATGTATATACTTGAATTTACGTATCTAGATTGTAATAATTAACTTTCAAGAAAAAAAATCCGGATTGAGTATAGAATGCTATGCGCAAGAGAAAATTACTCATTCGATTGAAAAATTATACAAATTTTGTGTGAATACTGTAATTATTCTGATGTAATGTGATATTATAAGGTGTGATGTATTTCATTTATATCCTTGACCTACCGGATGCGGATATAGTACCAAGGCCGCGGGGAAATGCAGCTGGTTTCGTGACTGGTGGTGCGCATGCAAATAAAATGTCAAGATCTCCGAGTAGAATAAGTCAACGACTCCAATTGTGGTTTGTAATAGATAGACATATATATTTTAATCGGCATTAAAATATTAAATAGTAGCAGAATAGCTCCATAACAATAACGTACCTAGCTATTTAATATTTTAATACCTAATTGTGGAATTCCTATACCTTGTTACGATTCTTTTAAATCATTATCAGACAACTTATATACATACAATATTATTTATATATATATATATATATATATATATATATATATATATATATATATATATATATATATATATATATATATATATATATATATATATATATATATATATATATATATATATAAAAATTTTAGATTAATTACAAACAGAAAACCTAATTTTGTAGTCTTTATTTTATCACACTGAATGTAATCAATGTTATTTATAGTTTGTCAGTTTATAATTATTTTATAATTTTTTTGATAAAATAAAGACTACAAAATTAGGTTTTCTGTTTGTAATTAATCTAAAATTTTTAAATGTTAATTGTTATGTTAATTTTTAAATGTTTTATACTGTATTATAATTATGATACGTATTCTTTCTTCACACACACGCACGCACACGCACATGCACACGCACACGCACTCACACGACACGCACACGCACACGCAGACGCACACACACACACACACACACACACAACGCGCGCGCGCGCGTAATTTCGTAATAAGCACTAATGGTAGCAATATGAATGGATGGATGGATGGATGGATTGTGATTAGGATAATTTTAATGTTTAAAAAAGAGCATAATGATTTCATATTGTTCAATCAAATTTTCCATAAAATCCAAACCGCACAAAGAATTTAAACAAGACAATATGATGTCTTTGATACTCGCATTTACGTGGGTTCTGCGCCTGTTATGAAAAGCCTGCGATCAATCTCGAGGCGGATGTACAAGTACGTAGGTTTACAAACAAGGATGTAAACTCACAGTGTACCTACACTTTTGATGCCACTCATTGTCACCACACATTGATCGGTCACGAATCTTTTGATAGCCGTAATATAGACTTAAGTGGGTTATTTTGTTAACAGTCGTTACTAAATTCACTAATCAGTGTTCAATAGCTGCCTACAGCATCCAACTCACTTGAACAAGCATCTTAAAAGTAAAGTTACTCAACTCGCGTTACTTGATTTTACGTAATTCTTTAAGTGGGCTTAATTTTAAATAGATGTGCTAATGGGGTTAATGTTTTATGTTTCCTTTTTTTATTTTTATTTGTTTTGCCGTCATTCATAAACGTGAAATTTGTTTTCTTTTTTTATATACCATAAGTTGCCGTCAAGGACGGCAGTCTCACCTAGTAAGTGATGGTAGTATGGTAAACCTATACTCCTTATTGGTTTATACGCGATGTCGTGCCGGAATGCTAAATATATTATGCACATGATCGGCGTGGTAGACTATCAAAACTATCTATCAAACCCTTCTCATATTGAGAGGAGACCCGTGCTGTGGTGAGCCATAGGTTGATTACGATGATGATGATTGCAGGCAACCTCTGGTCATATAATAACTCTCAAAGCGTCATACGCACTTAAAGCCGATATAACCGATAATTATCTGTGAGTATAAATAAAGTTGCAGGTCCTCGATTCGATTCTCGAGTTCTGTCTGGTGGCAGGATTTGGCCGTTCCTAATAAATACCCTGCCGACAAAGACGTGTCGCCAAGCGATTTAGCGTTCCGGCACGATGTCGCGTATAAACCAATTAGGAGTATGGGTTTACCATGCCCCTTACAGGGTAGTCTGCTAACATCTTAGACTGCATCATCAGTTAACATCAGGTGAGATTGCCGTCAAGGGCTAACTTGTAGTGGATAAAACAAAAACAACACCTACCTACGAGTATGATCAAATAAAATAATCTGTAAAAGTAAAAGAACACGTTATTTTGGTATAAATTATAAAATTTTGACATACGCAGTTAGGTACATCTATAACCTGTAATATAATAATATATATAATAATTAATAATATATATATACCTGGATCACTGAAGCAGATTGAGATACAAGCCAGTAAAAAGAATATGAGCGCCAATTTTGTGAAATCATTCCGTGCGGCCATCTTGCACGACCAGTCTGCAAATAAAAAAAATATCAATTAGTTATACCCTAAACAAATGTTTTACTACCTAGGTTGGCTTTTGTTAAACTATTGCTGAAAAGAAAATACAGTTGACATATTATTATTTGTTTATTTAGCTTTGTTTATTTCAAGACAACAACAAGAGTACAACTGAACCACTTCCGAGAATTTTTACAAAATCGATTATGATAAGTCTTTTACCATAGATAAGCTGTCTTATTATTCCCAATATATATGGGAATTTCAGTAATATTAAGATTTCAGCCTGATTATATGGTATCAGTAAAGGTAGCCAGAATTGTCTTCTAAGCCAAATAAGTGCACTGACTAAATTTTACAATTTGTCAATTCATTGTTAAGACGTTATTAATAAGTATAGTTTAGGAAATATAGAAAATTTATATACGGGTTGCGTTTTCGACGAGTCGAGTGCAGAGTCGAGTGCAGAGTAGCTCTTATGGAAACATTAAATACGACGCGGCGAACATTTTTATTAGTCTAAAAAATACAGTTTCGAAGGTATTTAAAAAATAAAGGAATTCGCGTGTAAGCGTTAATTTTGTATAAAAAAGATAAATCGATTGATGAGGGTAGTAGGCCTATTTGCACTTAGAACTTTTGAGTAAAGTTTCATTACATTGTATTATAGCTATAGTAAAAATCATGATGACATTAAATTGCATCTCAAAATCAAATGAAATTACGTCCACTTACTGAGACAGAAAAAAAAATCAATTTATAATTTATAAGATCGTTAAGTCCAGTTCAGGTTAAGCGGCTTGAAAAAACCATTTAAGTACAAGGCTGAACAGGAACTCCTTTTAATTCAAGTTTCAATAAGATTTTGAACTACTTATGTTATCAGTAGCTCAAAAGGTTTTCTGAAATGTATATATTTTTAATATTCCATATAATTTTATTATTTTGTTTGTTGAGTTAATAAAATAAAAGAAATTATCAACTGCTGGAATATATATGAAACATGTTTTATATTTTTATTGATGAATAAACACGTACAGTGTGATATGGTCAAAACAGCTGTTTCATTTTTGGTATTGTTCTAATCAAATCTCTAAACTAAATTGAGCTGTCTAATAGTAATGCCATCCTTCTCATTGTTTTCTTAGTGAGAAAGGATAGAAATCCTTTTTAAGATAAGTAAATTTTGTTGAGATTTATGTACAACAAGATTTTGCACCTATAGTATACCTGTATGTGTTGAATTATATTCTGCCATCCATAGAGTCCAAAACGTTAAAGAATTGTGGAAAGAGATATGTCTGGGATAGATAGAAGAAGTTATAAATTGCAGCATCCGAAATTATCTGATTACATGATAGCAAATTTAGCTTAATGTTCATTGTATGTCATATTTCGGAACGTTTCGCTTGAACTTTTGTTTGTACTTATAACATAATAATAAATATACATAAAAACAGAAGTTACATGCCACAGTTTATCTGTTATTTCGAAATTATGTTTGCAACGACATCGTTTTAACGATATGCTACCGTTATATTCGAGGAAAATAAAAGTTTGCGCTTGTACAGTTAATGTTTGCATTGTTCAAAATCATTTTATGATAAATCAGCCTTGAGGTCAATAACCCCACTCAGCATAGGTAGTCAAGAATGTTTTGTGAAGAGAAATCTGTCCCTGTGTATATGGAATCTATAATATTGTTAAACTGTAACAGGACGAATTCTGTACATTAAATATATTTTGAAAATTTTAATTGGAGGATGCTTTACTATCGATACGGAGTCCAAAACAATTTTTTTTATTTTTTTGTCTGTCTGTCTGTTTGTCTGTCTGTATCTTGGCCGCGCGTCTAACCAATACTAACGGATGGATTTTAATAAAATTTGTTATTGTAGTAGCTGATAACCCGGTTCAACATATAGGATAGTTTTGATCACGGAATTCAGCACGGTTTTCTTGGGAGAGGGGATGAAATATACGAGAGGATGAGTTATAATTCATTAACGCGTAGGTACTCTGATTTCATTCATTCTTTTTTTGTTAGAAAGGAGATACTTTAATGTTTATCCTGTAATTATTTCAAAGTCGTTGGTTTAGTAATCCATTGCTTCGTGATCGGAAGACAAACCAGTACACTTTCACACACACTAACTCAACGGAGACGAATTCGCGGGCTTCAGCCAGTAATCAATAAATCTATTCAAATTGTACCATAATAACTCATGAATATCTGCAAAGATATGCTTTAGTGTCGCAAATAGCCGGTCTAACAAGGTTTCACCAAATCAGTACTTGACCATATTCGAAGTTGCAAGTTATGTTAACTTTGTAATCTGAAGACCTTCCAAACGAAACTGTATTGTGCTACTTAATAGCTTGGGACTATTTACATTGACTGCTTGTACAATGCCTCTTAATGTTCATTTTGCTCAGCCTTAAGTATTTGTACATGCGAAGCGTTGTACATGGTTTTGTGATTTATAAGCGATACTAATGTTGCTGTTAAGCAACAATAACTTTTAAACACAAAATAATCACTAGCAAATCTGCAATCAGAATACAACAATGCTCGCGTGTGTGTGACAGATTGGTTACCGTATGCAGGACAATGAACTTCATTGAAATATTTTTGAAGTCAAAATGTATTACCTAATTTCGTAGCGTTTCATCTCTGTACATATCCTAGGGTGAATGGAAAATCAAGTCTTGGGGGAAAAATTAGGACGATTTCAATGAAGTGGAAACGAAAAAGATTTCGAATTTTGTTTTTACCAAAATCTAAACTATATTAGGTAAGGTTAAAACACAAATATTTATTTAAAGACCTACTATGTAATAAAAGTGGAGATATAGTATTTTGTACTTTAAATAACACTGTGTTGATTTTTTTTTTCAGTTTTAGGATTATATCATTTACTAGATATTCCATGCCATTTCCCATTTTATTTCTTTATAACAACTAAAATTTAACATAAATCTTAGATTGAACCTAAAACTAAAACTTCATAACTAAAATATATTATTAAAAGGAGTCCCTTTAGGCAAGGTTACGGCATGTTACGATTTTAGCTATGTTAAAGTTTAAAGTTTAATAATTAAAGTATTGCAAGAATTAAAAATAACAATAACATTGTTCATAACTTTTATTGCTACATACATTAGTTTTTAACTAGGAAACTAACGTTATAGGAAACTATAGTCATCAAATTATCAGTCAAGTCTTACTTTTCACCGCACACTTTTTGACAACTGTATCACGTTTGTATAACTGTCAAGGGTTTTAGGGTTATACGAATAAATAGTTTTCTTATTTTGTTACGCTATATACTCAGTCAAATCGACTAATATTTAATACTTTTATTATTGGTACAATTCTTGGGTCTCGGTGATCCGTGTACGACATAAGGCAAGATGTACGTAAAATATAATATGTATGTTACGGGATTGGAGAAGTTAAAATCTTAAATTAAAACAAAAAAAATAAGTAACGGAAATTTGTAGCAAGTGGGTCAGGGGCACTCGAATTTAAACAATCCAAATTTACACAATCATCATTCACATCTTTCCTTCAATACAGATTGTAACAAAGAAAATATATCTTACAAGCGTTTGGTAATTATTATTTACGGACTTGCTCCAGCTTATGCAAGTAGGTATGAAGACAATGACCCATGTAAATGAGAACCATTTTAGGGATACCCTCTAACTTTAGATTAATCAAAATAAAAGTTAAACAAACAATTTTGGTCAATGCGTAAGTGCATAAAGATCCCTCAACTTCCAACAGGAAAATATAAATCAGCATAAAGAGAATGAATTCAGTATCAAATCAGGGAATCAGAAATAGGAATCCCCAAGTTCCAATAAATACAAGAATACAACAACTAGATCGGAAGAATTTCTATTAAATGTTTCATAAGACAAGGCAAGGTACAAGGGCAGCCCAAGATGCGTTGCCATTTGACCTACATAATGTGTTTTGCAATACCAGATTCACTCGGACAATTGGACAAAAGCACGGATCTTTTATAACGTAAGTGTTTGAATTTATGTAGTAACTAAGGAAAACGGTTTTGTGTATCTTTTTACTTGCAATAAGTATAACCCGGATAAGATATGACTCCAACACTACTATACCTGAACAAGCCTATATAGATATTACATAAGGAAGCATTTTTTTTCTTAATTACTGAACAGGGACTATATCTATATATATAAAAGCGAAATACCACTGACTGACTGATGATCACGATATCTCAGAAACTATAAAACATACGAACTTAAAATTTGGAAGGTAGATTCCTTTTATGAAGTAGAGGTCAGCTAAGAAACGGTTTTGAGAAAATCTACCCCTAAGGGGTAGAAATGGGGGTTGGAAGTTTGTACGAAAGTCCTATCTTTTTGAAGTTAGAGACATGAAAATTGGCAACTAAGTTTTTTATTATAAATGATAAAGATCTGTATAATCAATGTTACGAAAATCTACCCCAAGGGGGGTGAAATGGGGGTGGGGCGTTTTCATGAGGATTTTATGTTTTCGAAGTTAGGGACATGAAAATGGGCATTTAGGTAATTTGTTTTAAATAATAAAAACCTGTATACGCAATATTACAAAAATCCACCCCTAAGGGGTAGAAATGGGGGTTGGAAGTTTGTATGAAAGTCTTATATTTTTGAAGTTAGAGATATGAAAGTTGGCAACTCAGTTGTTAATTATAAATAATAAAGATCTGTATGATCAATAATTCGAAAATCTACTCCAAGGGGGGTGAAATGGGGGTAGGAAGTTTTCATGAGGATTCTAAGTTTTTGAAGTTAGGGACATGAAAATTGGCATTTAGGTAATTTGTTTTAAATAATAAAAACCTGTATACGCAATATTACAAAAATCCACCCCTAAGGGGTAGAAATGGGGGTTGGAAGTTTGTATGAAAGTCCTTTATTTTTGAAGTTAAAGACATGAAAATTGGCAATTAAGTTTTTAATTATAAATGATAAATATCTGTATTATCAATAATGCGAAAATCTACTCCAAGGGGGGTGAAATGGGGGTAGGAAGTTTTCATGAGGATTCTAAGTTTTTGAAGTTAGGGACATGAAAATTGGCATTTAGGTAATTTGTTTTAAATAATAAAAACCTGTATACGCAATATTACAAAAATCCACCCCTAAGGGGTAGAAATGGGGGTTGGAAGTTTGTATGAAAGTCCTATATTTTTAAAGTTAAAGACATGAAAATTGGCAATTAAGTTTTTAATTATAAATGATAAATATCTGTATAACCAATGTTACCAAAATCTACTCCAAGGGGTTTGAAATGGGGGTTGGAGGTTTGTATGAAAGTCCTATATTTTTGAAGTTAGAGAGATGAAAGTTGGCAACTTAGTTGTTAATTATAAATAATAAAGATCTGTATCAATCAATGTTACGAAAATATACCCCCAAGAGGGTAAAATGACGGTTGGAAGTTTTCATCAGGATTCGAGGTTATGGACATGAAAATTGGCATTTAGGTTATTTGGTTTAAATAATAAAAACCTGTATATGCGCAATATTACAAAAATCCATCCCAAAAGGGGTGAGAGGGGTGAGGGGTTGGAAGGTTACATGTAAGTTCTGAGTTTTTGGAATTAGAGAAATGAAAATCGGCAATTAGAGCATTACTTTTCAATAACTATGACATGTAGGTATAAGCTCTTTTGCAAAATCACACATTGAAAGTGGAAACATAAAGAATGAAAAGGAATTTGGAAGTTAGGCCCTGCTTAGGCGTAGACATCCGCTAATAATTTGTGAAAATCCGCCGCAAAGAGGTTATACCGGGGTTCATGTTGGTTGAAAATCTTATAAAGTTTTGCTTCTTTGAATCCACTGAAATACTTTGTACTAAGAAATCCTTACTGTCCAGACAAAATCATAGTAATATTATAAATGCGAATGTGTGTTTGTTTGTCCTTCAATCACGTCGCAACAAAGCAATAGATCGACGTGATTTTTGAAAGTATAGTTGAGGATCTGGAGAGTGACATAGGAGAGTTCCCGTAGGAATTTTTACAACTTATTCTGACTGAATTTTAAAAACTTATTCCACGCGGATGAAGTCGCGGGCGCCAGCTAGTAAGTATATATAAGTAAGCACTAGAGCAAAATCAATCTTTAGATAAAAATATATTTGTGAAACCGACCTTGAAAACTTAAGCAAACAAAAATGTTTCTCGCTATGAAATTAAATTCGAATTAAACACAGAAAAGTGGGGCTTACAAAGAGTCGCTTCAAATTCACAAGATGAATTCTCATGACGGGCACTTATCGGTGCTCGTGTTATAAAATTAAATAATGGTCATGTATAATTACACTTAGGCAAGCGTTCGAATTTGACCCATTAATACGTACAAGGTCGACATACCAAACAGCTTGTCCGATGACCAAGACTTCTGCCATGGAAGTGAAATCTTGTATTGTGTATGGTTTAATCCACTAATTATAGCCGATGTCACCATACATAGTTAACGTAGTTCTTCTATTGTTTGTTATGATATGAGATACATTAATCATCATCATCATTCATCATTCATCATCAACCCATTGCTGGCTCACTACCGAGCGCGGTTCTCCTCCCAATATGAGAAGGGTTTGGCCATAGTCCACCACGCTGGGCATGTGCAGATTGGCAGACATCACACGCCTTTGAGAATATTATGCAAAACTCTCAGGCATGCAGGTTTCCTCACGATGTATTCCTTCACCGTTGAAGCAAGTGGTTGACGGTGAGATACATAAACAGAATATCATCTAGCACAACAAACCAATCTTCGAACTTCTCTTAGAAGATCTCTTATAACAATTTTGCATAACATCATAACATCATTTTTATAGTAATTTTCTTAATGTCCTGCTTCTTCACGATGGATTCCTTCACCATTGAAGCAAGTGGTTGACGGTGAGATATATAAACAGAATATCATCCAGCACAACAAACCAATCTTCGAATTTCTCTTAGAAGATCTCTTATAACAATTTTGCATCATAACATCATTTTTATAGTAATTTTCTTATGCTGCTTCTATGTGCATTAGAAGCTTTATTGTTCAACGTGAACGGTCTCCTTTCTGAGAAGGCATTGCAACACACATTATTAATCGCCTGCTTAGAACGTTGTTTAGAATGGGCAAATTGTATGGTCTCATTCGTTGCCGTATACCGATATTGTAAACTAAATCAATTTTATTTGATCTTTAAAAGTGACTCAACTTAAATATGAGGTACCTGTAATAAAACATCAATCCTATACGTCATATGACGTAACGCTGGCATTTTACCAATTTTGTGGACGACGTTTACAGAATAAATCCCATTTTAGATACACCGCTGCATATTATGTACACACTTTCACTCAGCGTGTTTATTTAAAAATTGTAAATAAAATTTGCTACTCCATTGATGCAAATGTTCTGAATTATGCAGTAGCATCTTTGCTTTGTCTGGGACGAAGCTACTCTATCAATATTACTGTATACCTCCTATACTTTTTACGAGCTCCGTGGCGCAGCTCGTATGCTGTTGCATTATACAGTTTGAGGTCCTGGGTTCGATTCCCGGCTTGAGTCTGGTCTGGTGGGAGGCTTTGGCCGTGGCTGGCTACCACCCTACCGATAAAGACGTGTCGCCAAGCGATTTAGCGTTCCGGCACGATGTTGTGTAGAAACCAATTAGGAGTATGGGTTTACCAAACAGGTTAGCCCGCAACCATCTTAGACGGCATCATCACTTACCATTAGGGTTAATTTGTGGTGTATAAAAACCTCTTGGTGTATACCAATTTTGCGAACATTAACTTATTTGTTTTAGGCCCGAATTACTGTCTTTAGTTTTAATTAATTCGTCGATTTAATTATTGATCTAATACATCAAAACGCACCATATGCGCATTCCAATGAGGCATTTTAATCGCCGTATAATTCTGAACTCAGTCACCACTTCAACCATGTTCTCAAACGGCAATGTCTTTACATGGATCGTTTGACTGGCCAACTGTTTTGGAAACTTGATGTTGGTCAATTATGTGTATGATCCAAGATTCTGTATATATCTTTGATCAATTACGTGCATTTATATCAGTTACTATAGCTGTGATATAGCCTAGCGGTTAGGACATCCGGCTCCTAATCAGAGGTCAGGGGTTCGCTTCTAACTTTTCGGAGTTATGCGCGTTTTTAAGCTCTTAAAATATCACTTGCTTTAACGGCGAAGGATAACATCGTGAGGAAATCTGCATGCCTGAGAGTTCTCCATAATGTTCTCAAGGGCGTGTGAAGTCTGTCAATCCGCACATGGCCATCGTGGTGGACTATGGCCAAACCCTTCTCATATTGAGAGAAGACCCGTGTTCTGTCGTAAGCCGGCAATGGGTTGATCATGACGTTCCGTTGAAGCAAGTTATATTTTTATTTCGAACCGCCGATCTCTGATTAAGAGACTGACGCCCTAACCACTAGGCTATAAGAGCTTCACTAGGCTATCATAGCTTCCTTTGTAAATAAATTTAAATATTTCCCAAATTTTCTTTTCTCCCTGTCATCGCTCTTTGAACAAAATCTTTTGTAGTATGGTCAAGCAAAACTTGCAAACAAATGCTAACAAACTACAATTTAACTCTATTTGAAGGCTATTTGTTATTTGTGCCGTGGCATATATTTGTTTAAGCGCGATTATGATGACGATTACAGTAAAACATTCGTAAATCTAACATTTTATGACGTATGTAACTATGAAGATTCTTGTGATGATAAAGCTTGATTGGCTCCTAAGGTAGTATTGTAATAGGTCATTGGCAGGATTCTAACAGATCCTGCGTGAGTCATTAGGTTTTCCAATGAACGTGTGCGTTATTTTGTGTTAGTGGATAGGTATAAATATATATATTTACCATACTCCTAATCACTTATCACCAGGTGAGATAGTCGTCAAGGGCCAACTTGTAATGTACATAAACAAATTGAAATGTTATTTTTAAATATCCCATTTATTATTGGAATATTATTGATTTTTATGGTATACGAAATTTGAATCATTAAAATCAATTAGCTTATTAATATACTGACTGACTGAATGAAACAGGCAACGATTCTCATAGAAGGGGATTTTAAACGTATTACGCGTGTTCACCATGATTATCATATTGTCATGTTGATAGTAACCGGGACTCAGGCCTAATTAAAAAATAGGCAGTCTTGGGGCCTGAAGTATGAATGAACAGAAGTGAAATTATATTAATACAATATATTTTTGGTAGTCTGTACATGTTGACAGGCCACTGAACATCGAAAGCTCCAGTCTGGCCAGTACAAGTACCAAAAAAGCTGAACACAGTAAAAGAAGTGTTCACTTGTATTGTCAAAATGTGTTACTTATTCCATGCAAATGAATATCACTTATTCCTTGGAGCATAGAAAAGCTTTAAAAATATTGGTAGTGCCCTTTAAACAAATGGCCAAACGCCCGATAACATAGAATGTAGGTAAGTGGGATAAATTGGGAGCATGTAAGTGGCACTAACTACATGGTAAAGACCTTCTGTCAAATGTATTTATTACACGTATCAGACTTTTTACTAAAGATTGACAGGTTGACAACAGAATTAGCTATCATTACAAGCTAACAATTTGTAATACGTATATCACTTAATGGCAACCAATCAACAAAGTAAGCTGAATGTCTTATAATATATGCACTGGCTCAGGGTACACCAGACTCCTAACGTAAGATAAGTCAGGAATTATTTTTAAATTATTTTATATCTATTAAGTTCATTTTTATTACCTCTTCTTTTAATATATTTTTTTTCTAAATTTAAATTATAAGGTTTTATATGGGTCCCTGACCTGCAATAAATTTTTTTATTATTATTATTTATAATCCAAAGTTAGATAGGAACCAGAACAATACAACTTATATAGGTTAAAGACTTACACATAAATCTAAATGATTACACAAAAAATAACGGTGATAGCCTAGTGGTTAGGGCGTCAGCCTCCTAACCAGAGGTCGGCGGTTCGAATCCGGGCACGCACCTCTAACTTTTCAGAGTTATGTGCGTTTTTAAACAATTAAAATATCACTTGCTTCAACGGTGAAGGAAAACATCGTGAGGAAACCTCAAAGGCGTGTGAAGTCTGCCAATCCGCACATGGCCAGCGTGGTGGACTATGGCCATACTCTTCTCATATTGAGAGGAGACCCGTGCTCTGTAGTGAGCCGAGAATGGGTTGATCATGTACACAAAAAATGTAAAACATAATGCTCACATTAAAAAGAAGGTCGATTCGTATCATTTGACCTGTATAATTTTTTTATAAAGGGTGTATGACAAAAATTAAAAAGATAAATTGTACAAGATTATCTCTTTTTGGAGCATTTCGGTCTTGTGTCTTATAAACCGGATCGAGAGCCAGCTGATTTTTCAAATGTCAGTAACAGTTCATTGACTAGCAATCTAGTTTGTCATAAGCAGAATGTATTGTATATCTATATAAATTTACAGGTTCATTGAAATTTACCTACGGTGTTCCAAATCAAATTGGTGGTTATTTTCATAGTATTGTTATTATTGTATTAAGCACAAAGAAAAGATAAGGAATGAACAAGGTCTTCCACCCTTCGAGGATAATTTAATAGCCTAATGAATTGCTGTTTTTATAAAGAAAAATAATGATTGGAACTATTGCCTGATATTCATACTTCGCTGATAGATACAAGACCTTAGGAACAATCTTAAAATGTAAAATATACTTGTTAATAATTCATTTGAATGTACATAGATGGTCATGCTTACGCAATTTAACGATGCAGAGGATGCAACTAGTAATATGATAGCTATAAGTGGGTAAATGGTAAAAAACGTTTTATCTGCTCAGTTCAAGAGTTGGCTCGCGTCCTTGCGTTCACCACGAGGCGCTCCGCCAACATTATCATCGAATGTCATCATCTAAGATCGGACCACGGCTAGTAGAAAGGCAAAACTCACCTTTTAATTTCGGCTGAACATCTCAAAATTTCCAATGTTGTTTTCTGGCGTTTTCGTCGTAGTTTTTCGAAACACGAAACACGAGTCGGTTCGCACGGATTGTTGACGGAGCGAAAGCGAATACGGAAGTTGCGGTGTTTGGGTTAACGTTAAGTAAGGTCGCGACGCCGTTGTACGCGGTCGACTCACGCGCGGTTGATGTTCGACTCCGGGTGGTTTCTCCGACGGTGTCGCGAGGAGAAAGTCTCGGCCGTGGAGCGCCTCGGCTGGCGGACGACATGGAGGGGACGTGACGTATTCGCTAAATCAACAGACACCTGAACATCCTCTTTGTAATTGCTTCGTGACTACTGTCTGGTTATCTATAAATGTGTAAAGAAATAACTATTTAATTATTTCTTTCGGCTTATAGGCTTTTATATACGTTCTTTAAATATTGCTTTCGGTATAAAATTTAATTTTTCCCATCCATTTTCACGATAAAAGATATCCTTTTGGCAAAATCCCACAATGTTATAGTTCTGTAGTTTTACGGTCGCTTTTCTGTGATCAAACTTATTACCCATACAATAAGGATACAACACCGTCCGACCCCCCCGTTATCCCAAACGTCGACTAAGCCGAGGTTCGGCTTCACAGGAGGCGCCCTGCGGCAGACGTTCCCTTAGTTCCTTCGAGCCATAGGGCTCAAAATTTCGTCTGGCAGAGCTTTTTCCGAAACTCCGAAACTCGCCAAACAGCCCGTTTACGCTGTCGCAACCAATAGGGTTAGCACAGCTAATAGTCAGTCCGAAAAAAAAAATCAAAGATGCAAGCTATATGTGTGTCAAATCATCATGTTCGGTGCCATGATCAAATCGAACATATCTAACAAAAAAACAAATACACTTTAGCATTTATAATAATAGTATGGGATTTATTTGCAAGTTTGAAGTAGATGATTTGGGTCGCAGAAGATACGTTTCGATATTACAATAAAAGCTTTCATCATCAGCCTATTAAAGTATCAATGGGCCCACCTCATATGAGAATGGTATTAAGAGCGTAGAGCCTCTATGCTGTTCCATGCAGCTTCGACCACTTAATTAGTAATAAACAATTCGGCAACATTCCATAACTAAATCAAATTTTTAATTGTAAAATCAAGAGATCCTAATAAATCCATGAAACTTTTAATCTTTCAAAGTAATATCTAAATTTCTAAGTAGAATCTTTTTGTTATTGATTTTTTTATCCACTACAAGTTACGCCTTGACGACAATCTCATCTGATGGTAAGTAACCATACTCCTAATCGGGTTCTACGCGACACCGTGCCAGAACGCTAAATCGCTTAGCGACACGTCTTTGTCGGTAGGGTGGTAACTAGTCCCGGCCGAAGCCTCCCAGCAGACCAGACTCGAGGCAGGAATCGAACCCAGGACCTCCAACTTTATAATGCGATAGCGTTTGCGCTGTGCCACGGAGGTCGTCAAATTATATTATTGAAGAAGCTACTGTATATATTTATTCAATGTATTTGCGACTGATTGATATTGGATAATTGATTAAAGCCTTTTTTATGAGCTGATAGCTACTGAATAAAACAAGATGCCTGCCACGGGACAGATATTGTAGAACTACCGTAGTTCTCAAGCTCATGACGGCATAAAAGAGCGTTATGCTAAGACGAGCCAATAGATGTCTAACAAAAACAGGTGACACGAAATTCAGCGAAGTTCTCAATAATTCCTCAATGGAATGCGTTCATAGAAATAATATCTACGCATCGGATTGTAAAGTTCTCTTTCTATGGAAAACGGTTAAGAAGTGTATAATTACTAAGCTCTCGATGTAAGTACATTTTTACGGCTCATTGAGCACACAGCTGGTCATTGTACATAGGAGATAGAAGACAATGGAATAAAACACGGCAACAAAACTTTTCAAATCACAATCATCTTCATTTGTCTGGTGGGAGGCTTCGGCCGTGGCTAGTTACCACCCTACCGACAGAGACGTGTCGCCAAGCGATTTAGCGTTCCGGCACGATGTCGTGTAGAAACCAATTAGGGCTGTGGGTTTACCATACTCCTAACAGGTTAGCCCGCTACCATCTTAGACTGCATCATCACTTACCATCAGGCGAGATTGCCGTCAAGGGCTAACTTGTAGTGGATAAAAAAAAATAAAAAAAAAACATTTTCATAGTAGGTAATCATCGCTATAAACAGCGGTTGATCCTTTCCCGGTGAACTTTGCGTGCCCACTATATATTTATTTTTTATCCAAGTGATTTTACTTGCAATTGGAGAAAATATTAAATTTATAAATTAAAACTGAGTACAAAATTTTTTGGAATCGGAGGGATTTTAACCCACAAACGTCAATCGCGACCCGATTGCTTAGCCAAATAAGCAACGGTCCATAAAAAGACCGCTCCGAAATTAATGAAAATGAAAATGAAAAATATTTATTTTAACAAAAACAACATTTGTACAGTTTTATATTTTTGAGATAGTACCCACACAACGTAATCCTTTCCCGTGGGTACCTTATTCGCTTTAACAGTTGAATTAATGTAAACGCTCGGTTAACTAAACTATATTTTTGTAGCAAATTCATTATATATAATGTATCTTAATAAGAAATGTGAATGAGAATGCTAAATGCAGGTTTTTTTTCGGACTGTCTATTAGCTGTGCTAACCCTATTGCTTGCGACACCGTAACCCGGCTGTTGTGTTGTGGTTGTGGGCTGGAACCAGTGTTCTGTGTGCCAGATGAAATTTTAAACTCTAGGGAAGAAACTAAGGGAACGTCTGCCTAAGGGCGCCTCCTGTGAAGCTTAGGCGACGTTTGGGGATAACGGATCGGACCGTGATGCAGGAAAATGTAATGTATATAATGTATGTCTGTAGTTAATATATATTTTGAAATGATCTCAGCTTTGATGATTTGATGATAATTTCAGCTTAAACGATTCATAAGCGATATTACGGCATAACTTTGTAAAATCTGAACTATTTTTTTCAGTTCAACGAGTTGCTAAAGTTTAGATGAATTACTTCTCAATAAAATTTTATACAAATCGCTATAATCAACATGTTATGTTAGTGAACGCTCAGCTTAAGCATACGCATCAGTTACTGTTAACATGAGTAGCTAATAAAATATAAATGAGGCATGATTTAAAACTTAGCACTATTACTATAAATGCGTCGACTATCCCTTGTTATGTCAGTGTGTACATCATTAATATAAATGGCTCATGGACCCGGCGATATAATTTAACCAATTAGACCTTTCCCACGGAACATGCTTATTGCCTCGAGGGAATATCAATTTGAGCTCAGCGGATACTTCAGTAGTAAGTGGCCCAAATAATATAATAAATATACAATTCTAATAATTATATTATATATCATGATCAACCCATTGCCGGCTCACTATAGAGCACGGGCCTCCTCTTCATATGAGAAGGATTTGGCCATACTCCACCACGCTGACCATGTGCGGATTGGCAGACTTCACACGCCTCTGAGAACATTATGGAGAACTCTCAGCGTGCAGGTTTCCTCACGATGATTTCCTTCACCGTTGAAGCAAGTGATATTTTAATTGCTTAAAAACACACATAATTTCGAAAAATTAGACGTACGTGCCCGGGTTCGAACCCCCGACCTATTATTAGAAGGCGGGTGCCCTAACCACTGAGCTATCAATGTTATTATAATAATTAAAACAGTGCAATAATAATAACTATAATGTATATTTCATTAAATTATTATTAATAATAATTAATAAAGGCAATGGTGAAACAGTTATTCATCAACATATTATATTGCGAAAATACTGTAGCAATTATCTGATTTATCTATTGCGCACGTTCCATCCTTTCGAGAAAGCTTCTTTACGCACGAGAAAAGTGAATATTGGTTCTTATATTTATGAAAACGTTATTTTCAAATAAATAAAATAACAATATAAATTATACATATATATATGTATAATTTATATTTATTTGTTTATTGGTTTCTTGAAACCCAGGGACTTGTATCTTTTAATTAAGCAGAATAAACATATATATATATATTATATTCCCTTGGACTCCCTGACTTGAGCATCTATAACTTAAATTTATAGGAATTGGCTGTACAGGGCGTTGCCTCAGCTTGATGCTGCATCAAAGTTGACAGCAGCGCGGAGTGATCGTGTAAAAACTAATGTTTATTGAAAAAATACATAGAGAATTTCTTTCACGTCGTAAACTTTACAGTCTGGCAAATCATCAAAGACATTAAAAATATTTATTGCTGCAGTTAGCTTAAACAAATAGGGACAAGGGGGAGCATTGCCGCTTTACATCCTCGATGACATTCCGGCCATTCGCCATAACTGGCCCGGACTTGAATGGTTATAAGTATATATTCCGAACTAGTTGTTAAACTTAGCTCATGTCTCGTTCGACCTTGTCTCGTTATTCGTAAATTAAATTTTTTTTATACACTGTAAGTTTAGGCCTAGACGGCAATCTCACCTGATGGTAAGTGATGATGCAGTCTAAGATGGTAGCGGGATATCGGGGTTATGGTTGACCCATACTCCTAATTGGTTTCTACGCGACATCGTGTCATAACGCTAAATCGTTTGGCGATACGTCTTTGTCGGTAGGGTGTTTAGCTACGGCCGAAGCCCACCAGACCTGACTAGAGTCGGGAATCGAACCCAGGACCTGCAATTTAATAATGCTACAAGGCATGTGCTTCGCCACGGAGTTTGTCAACACAATACTTCTCCCCTATTACAGTAGTCACCTTAGGAGATGGATTTTAAATATACTTTTTTCGCACCCACCTTCTTTATACCTTTACCTATCTTACCTTACCTTTGTAAAATTTTTGCCTGATCAGTCTAGCAATAATATATTTTATTTATATAATATATAAATTGAGGATAATCGAGCTGATGGGTCATCAAGTGATTATTGAGTGATATGAAAAAAATAAGTTCAAAATACATACTTATATGGGTAGACACTACTCTTTTATTGGTAAAACTGATCTATGGTTCAAGTTTAACATTTGTAGAATACAAACCAAAATTCAGAATTATACTATTATTCAGTTGCTACTAGAAATGTCAGCTAAAAGTTAAGATAAATATAAAAGATTTTTATTAGGAACAATAATAATAAAAGAAGCT
Organism: Lasiommata megera; assembly: GCA_928268935.1. NCBI lineage: Eukaryota > Metazoa > Arthropoda > Insecta > Lepidoptera > Nymphalidae > Lasiommata > Lasiommata megera. Next base: position 10,571,869 of record OV743322.1, on the reverse strand, counting down.
TAAACATAATATGAAAACGTTGATCCTGCTGGAGTATAAAATGTTGCAGTAATCGTCACCCTCCAAGATATTCTCACCTTTCCAGATTAAATCACCATTAAATCACTGCTATGTTAATTACTGACGCGTCAAACGTACCTTTTAAAGGACTATTTGAATAAAGATTATTTAAATTTGAAATTTGATATAAATATAGTGTTCCACAAAACAAAACGATTAACCAAAACAAAATACATAGGCCATATGTGAATACATAGGCCATATGTATTCTTAAAAAAAGTAGTACGGACCTGGCTCATCACGAGGCATCTGTTTATACAATTATCGGTTAAGAGGCGAGTCAGAGGCGCGCGCTGTTCTTCCTAAATGACTCCTTCAAAATTATATCCATCGGGAACCGGGACACTTATCACCCAACACTCCGATCAGTAGTACACGTCCTGCTACCGAACCAAATGTACGAGTATTCTCAACCCTGTCACGGTGTTTTAATCAGTGATTAGCTTATTAATAACATTATATTATCAAACTATCTGATGCCCGACGCCGAGACTTCGTCTGCGTTGAGTTAATGTGTGTGAAAGTGTTTGTGTTTGTCTTTCATGTCTTCCAATCATAAAGCAATGGATTACTAAACCAACGACCTTGAAATAATTACAGGATAATCTGTAAAGTATCTCCTTTCTAACAAAAAAAGAATGAATGATATCGGAGTACGCGTTAATGAATTGCAACTAAATACACATTTTGACTTTCATCCCCTCTCACAGGTGAACCGTGCTGATTTCCGGGATAAAAACTATTTTATATGTTGAACCGGAGTATCAGCTATTTCTATTCCAAATTTCATTTAAATTCATCCAGTAGTTTCGGCGTGATGCGCAGCCAAGATACAGACAAGCAGACAAAAAAAAATTGTTTCGGGCTCAGTATCGATAAAAAAGCAACCTCCAATTAAAATTTTCAAAATATATTTAACGTACAGAATTCGTCCTGTTACAGTTTTATTATATTATAGATGGAATCTTTCACAAACTATCAGCTCACCGATGAAACCTGGGAAAATCTGTGTTCAGTGACGTTTCAAAGCAATATAGACGCGGTTCCAGCTACGAAACAGCGGTGTCAGGCAAATGCACGCGAGCGTGACAGGACACAGAAGTTAGTATTGAAGCTTTCTTTAACTTGTTTTTTTTTATATGTCTATTGCGGCCAAACAAGCAGATGGGCCACTGCTGCCACCGATGCGTTACCTGTAGCCATCCTCCTAGTCGGTTTCTACTTGGCATAAACACGTAACGCTTTATCGCTTGGCAATATTACTTTAGGCCTTTGCTAATAGGGTGGTAACTAGTAGAAGCCGGGAATCTAACCGGAACCTCCCAGGGGACAGTGCACGGCACAAGAAATTATATCTATGTTTTTCATCTCGACGACCATATTTATATTTACACGCCAAAAAATTCTATGTAGAAGATAGACCAATAAATTAAAAAAAACTAGGTGTTTTTTTATTTATTTATTGGTCTATCTTCTACGTAGAAATTTTAAAAGAATAAAGAATATCATGGTTTTCTCACCAATACCAACTTTCATCGAAATCATTCACCAATTCCATTACTTTAATAAAATATTAAATATTTTGATATTAGTCTGTTATTGAATGATTATGAATATGGAATGAAATTTCCAAGAAAACAAGTGATTTGTTAATTACTCAAATGGTTAAGTTAATTCAACGACGTAATATTTTGTCCAATAAAACCTTTAAAAAAAATTTTACGTCTCCTTTTTATTATTGTGCAGAAACTTACGAAGAAAACTCCGTTGTAATTTAACTGACATTCCAAACCATAGTTTTCTTTATTTTTATTCTTCTGCAATCAGTCTATCAAACTATAAACAGTTTAGTTGAAGTATCAGAACGTTTGGGGGAACTTAGGACCCGTGCCCTAGATCCCCTAATAAAAAAAAGCCATTTATTCAACTACCAAGTCAATAAAAATAATAATTTTTTTTTTTTACAAGTTCAGTCAATCAGTCAGTCAGTCAGTCCAATTTTATATTTTATATTATAATATCGTTACAAGTGTTTGGTAGAAGTCGCCTCTCTGGCGTAAGCCTCCCCTAATACCACTAAACAATATTACGAACCATAGTTAAGTAATATCTTATTCATTCTAGATATCCAATAGAATTGTTATCAAAATACCATTTAAATTTCTAAGCAGCGTGAACATGGCATTCAACGCGCTTCGCCTCTTGATTCCCACGGAGCCCCCAGATCGCAAACTCAGCAAGATAGAAATTTTGCGCTTAGCCGGCAGTTACATCACGCATCTAGACAACCAACTATACACTGGTAAGAAAAAGACAGAAGAAGAGGCCACGTAAAATTTTCAGCACATCATCATCATCATCATGATCAACCCATTACCGGCTCACTAAAGAGCACGGGTCTCCTCCCAGTATGAGAAGGGTTTGGCCATAGTCCACCACGCTGGCCGTGTGCGGATTGGCAGACTTCACACGCCTTTGAGAACATTATGGAGAACTCTTAGGCGTGCAGGTTTCCTCACGATGTTTTCCTTCACCGTTGAAGCAAGTGATATTTTAATTTTTTTAAACGCACATAACTCCGAAAAGTTAGAGGTGCGTGCCCGGATTCGAACCGCCGACCTCTGATTAGGAGGCTGACGCCCTAACCACTAGGCTGTCACCACTGGTATCATCATCACTGGGCTTTCAGCACATAATTGTTCAAAAATTGACTAAAAAGATCCATTTCATACGAGATGTTTACAGGCTACATACTCCGAATTAAACACTTCTTAAATAAAACAACTCCACACAAAATTTGCGATCTAGAACGCTCAACAAGTATTGCCAGTACAGCAGTCTATCGCCCGAATTCTGGAATCAATGTAATCCAAAATCTTCAGATCAAAAATAAACTTAGTAAAGCCATCCTCATCAACAGAGAAAAGTAGAAAAAGGATAGTACAACTAAATTCAACTGCGATCTGGAGACAGGATTAGATTGATTATGAATTTCAGGCATTGATTATGAATTGGAGTGAGCATTTCTTGAGATTACTACGTCCGATTTACGAACAATAAATGTAACAAAAAAATTTAAGAGCTTTATTAATAATAATATATGAAGGCGGATTCCTTGAGATTTATTTTTAACTATATTGTTTCCTCGAGAATTAATTTTAATTTCCCGTATTTGTATTTCGGTACAATGTTTAAATGAATGTACATCCATAAAACTTAATTTATCATCATCATCTAAGAGAGAGGATATCAGAACATAGAACCATCACGATCATTACCACCAACTATGTAATGATATCCGAGGTTAATAGTTAAAATGAGTACCCAATAAGTCATATGGCTGATGTCATAACTAACGGTAACACGATTTCCCATCTACTTACCACCTGCTTACTAAACTGTGAACAAGAAGATACGCAAGATAAATCCTAAATTATCCTTTGTAAAATACAACTAAAGCTGTGAAGCTGTGATAGCCAGGACATCCGCCTCCTAATCAGAGGTCGAAGGTTCAAATCCGGGCACGCACCTCTAACATTCCAGTTATGTGCGTTTTTAACAATTAAAATTTCACTTGATTCAACGGTGAAGGAAAACACCGTGAGGAAACCTGCATGGCTGTGAGTTCTACATAATGTTCTCAAAGGCGTGTGAAGTCTGCCAATCCGCACATGGCCAGCGTGGTGGACTATGGTCAAATCCTTCTCATATTGAGAGGAGACGCGTGCTCTGTAGTGAGCCGGCAATGGGTTAATCATGATGACGAAAATACCACAGCACATAAACCGCTTAATGAAATTAATGTTCATATTTTTACAGGAAACATGGAACAGCCGTGCTTTCAACACAGCGATATTGAATACAAAAACACCTCCCTATGTACGTTTTGTTGGTCTACCATTAAAAAAGATGTGAGTAAATGTGTATGTTATATTCCTATTCAATAAGCCAATAATACTATGAAATTGATAAATGAAAATGTGGTTTAAGTCTTCAAAAGGGGTTACAATAATCATCTCTTTTTGTTGGCTGAGATGTTAGATAGTAATCTAATGCGAAGAGAGGTGGCGATCATTTCACATAAACAACGAGGAAAGATTTCAGTCAGGACGACAAAAAATACTAAAGACAAAAAATACAAAGTTAAAAGCGGTGATAAACTAAAGGTTTAAGAGTTCAGCCTCACTTTCCGCGATACCGAATTCGATCTCCGGCACGCATCTGGATTTGTTCGAATTAAATTTAACATAATCAATTGAATATCAACTGTCACTTGCTTTAACGATGAGGAGAAGTTCTTCATAATGTTCTCAAAGGCGTGTGAAGTCTGCCAATACTTTACTGTCATCTGCGAGGTGGCCAAGCCAGCGTAGTTGATGACAGCCAAAAGTTTTCTCACTAAAACAGAAAGAGACCCGCGCCCTGCACTGGGCCGCTCTGTCTTGTCTTGATAATTATACTTTAAGTAATCAGGCTGATAATAATATTTTTTTTATTACAGAAATCTTCGACCCTGATGAATAAGGCATTTCAAGGACCGTATTAATTATAAGAATAAATTTTATAGTCAATGTATTCAAATACATACTTTTCGATAAAATGTTAAATAAATCCTCGGCTAAATAAGATCATTGATTATGGGTGACTAATATTAATTTATTTATAATAGTTAAGTTTATTTTGTATTAATTTATATTGCACTTCGTCTTTCATTGAAGATATTAATTAGTTATAATATAATGAATGAAAACCCCTGTATGTATGTACCCATTTTTTTTATTTAAAAACTTAATCAATTATAATTTTTTGTACTTGAACAGCTTTGATGATTTGTTATACTTAGTCATCCATTTTTACCAAATAAGTTCTGTTAGATAACTGGTCCAATAATTGGCTATTGCTCGTTAGGAAAGGGTGTTATAAATGAATTAATAAAAAACGTATCAAAATGGCACCATTTATTAATTCATAATTTCCAGTAAACTAAGTATTATTAGGAAAATGTTTTATGCAAAATATACGGAAATAATCACAACCAGAGAAATAATATAAGGTAGGTAGATAATTTAATTAAATAACATAGGTACATAAAGTAATAAAGTAGAATTTGGCAGAAGATTTATAACATAAGTACAGAATATAAGTTACTGATACTCAGAATTACTTAACTATTGACATCTTCAAGTTACAATACAAATACAAAGTTTAAATTGCACGTACATTTTTTAACATGCACCACAGAAAAAAAAAAAGACGGGTTGCACTCCGGGAGTGCCGGCAGAAGTGAAAACTTATTAACGTTGAGCATGTTTGATATTTTGGAATGGTTAAGGAATAATTTTGCACCAATTGCTTTATCAGTATAAAAGTACTGTCATTTATGTGGTAGAATACAATATTCATTTATTGCGCTATCGTACACAAACATGACAATTTATATTACATTAAAAATTTTACACTTTAAAACTATTACAATTATTTTACATTAAAAAGTTTATCTATATCAATTTCCATATTTTAAGCACTTTACATTCACGAATTTTACGAATACACAACAATGTGATCACTACACAGACGGTCGAGCCATCAGCTGTCACCATCCATGGATGCGCGTGGCACGCTGTAACATACACGAACATTCGCGCAAGCGCCCTGCGCTGCCTAAACGAAACAGTAGGCCCAGGCATACATTTTCGCCGCGCCGTAGAGAGGGGATAGCTGTCTACTCTCCATCCGTCTTACGCTTTTTCGATCAGGTCACGTGTCCTGACGCGAGTTTAAGATTTTATACCCATTACAGAAAAAGTGCTCAACACCGCTAAAGAAGTTTTCACTTCAAAAATACAATACAAATGTATTCAATCAAATGTAAGATTGAAGGTAGATGGCGGCACTATAGTTATAAACTATAGTATATCACCACCATTTTGCAACAACGTAAAAAAAGTATGTATGCAGCAGAACAACCTTTTTTAATGAATTAATGTTTCAGTTTGTAGTTACAGACATTAGACAAATTGTAATTGAAATTGTAAAAAAAAAAACAAATAAACTTTATTTTTAAAAGCCTGTAAAATAGACCTTATTGAAATAAATGACCTGTTTTATTGGGAAATATTTACTTACTAATTGAAAGAGAAGCAAAAGCCTAGTTAACTGTTTCATAAAAAGAAGCATAAATAAATGTGGAATCATTTATTTGTGCACCCTTTTTTTTCTTTTTTGGCAGGGCTCGGATCCGGATAAGATTTACGGGATTATTTTGGTTAGTAACCGGAAATTTTATAGAAGAAAAAACATAATGCGTCAAATGTTTCAGTATCTGGACACCTTCAAGGCAATTCGCTGCTTTAATTAATTATTGTAAGATTTGCTGCTAATCACTTTTCTTCTGAAAAATCACTGCATAGCGCACACGAAAAATTAGATAGAGAACTTTCTTTTGAGTTGCATAAACCAGTTAATTTCGATTAATTGAGCAAAATAGAACTAAAAACTATTTCCCTATTTAACTTCTTAAATATCCGAAACCGAAACCCTATCCTAAAGCTTCGGATCCTAGCGTTGATGACCAAACCCGGTTTGGTTTCTTTTCCGGTCTCCAAGCCCTGTTTTCGGAGAGCATAAAACAGACAAAATCTCATAATAAAGTGAACTTTAATTTAAATAAAGATAGATGTGTTTGTATAACCCACCAAAATTGTTGTGTTATTTCATAGATAAGGCATCTTTTACTTCTCCAAAAGCAGTATCAAATTAAACGGACGATCCTAATGAAGGTTTTGTGTAATTATTAAGGGCAATCCATTTCCATGGGTTATCGTATCCTTTGTGGTTTACAACCTTGCATCTCCATACAAAATCTAAAAACCTTGGTGGAAAGTCATTTTATTGGTACGCACCCACTTATACTCGTATATTACTGTTTCGATGCTCAAAAGATTTTATATAAATTTTAGTAAAAAATCTAATATAAATACTACATTATGTACATTCCTTAACTAATAACAATATTGTTACAATTTAATATATTCCATTTACATTAACCTGGAATAACGTTATTAAAATTACCCACTGGAAGTTCAAACATATAATGCTAGATTTCAAGCATTTTTAAGTACAGTAAAGTATATATTTTTATTTTAAGTAGTTCAGTTCTAAGTCATTTTTGTGCTAATTAGTTTTTAAGTAGTATCTACCCAAATCTACACACCAATAACATATGTCATAATATTAACTGACTAGTCAAAATTCTAGTCATTATGTCTTAAAACAATAAGGCTTTCTTACACTATCGTTAAAAGTCTGCGTTATTTTGTTTTTATTCGGTAGACAATTATCATAAGCAAACTTTCGAAGCAAGTAGTTCTACCAAATTGGGAGTGTTCGGGCTCTGATTTACTGAGACAGTAAAATCGTAGCTGTATAATACAAGACGATAGTTAAAAGCCTCAATGCATATAAGATAATATAATAGATCTTAACCTAAAACATCATAAATAATTAAGGCAAGTATTTACAGTATAGCACATATTCATCGAATATATAAAACAATCGTAAAACTTTATTCATAAAACTCACTACAGAAATGCAAATAAAAACAATTATTACATTAAACCTTTCACATTAGGGAGTTGTGCATAACATCAACATAACATAAAACGCCGCGGTCCTAACATACTTAGACACAATATTTCCTCTACGAAGACATCACAGTCAAATGATATTTAAAATTATACTTATTCAATACCATCTCCTATGTACCAAATCGTTCTACAACAGTTCATTTCTATATACAAAGTTCCAACAACTTGGACTATCAACATTTTTACCGCAAGTTCCATGTAAAATGGAAATACAGGCCCTTAGCTATCGAATACTGTTTCTATCTCTACCGATGAACGGACTGGATTCGTGATTATTCTTTTCTAGATTGCCCGACAAAGTCGGGTCAGGTCGACTTCTTTTGAAGAAGCCCAATTTCCACAGCGCGATTATGAGTAAAATAAGAACTATTAGTCCCACAATTATAGAAACTATTATCACCCATAATGGCACGTCTGAAGGTTCACTGATCTTCAAATCTGGATAGGCAACCGTCACAACCTAAAACAATAAAATAAACGATTTTAAATTTATAGTTGTACTGAATTTCAAGTTAGATCCTAGGCGGAATGTTTTTTTTTAGTAGTATGATTGTTTTGGGTACTTGCGTTGCGTTGATTTCAAGAAATCATCATTTCAACCGATGTTGAATGTCTCCTGTGGATCATTATAAATAAGGAGTTTAGAGGGATCTGTACACTCCACAATATTAAGCTAGTAATCGTTACTGTACCCTTCCTTTATGCATGCCACGTCTACATCTAGAAGACTCGATTGTACATCAAATAATCTCACATACTACAATAAGGCTGTTTCAAACAATTGTAGTCAGTTTTGTGGACTAATAAATAAGAGTAAGAGAATAAGAAAAAATTAAAAGGATAGAATATTGTCAGAATGTTATTACCGTAAAAGAATCATCTTCATGGGTCTTCTGGTGTATATTGTAATGCTCAGGTATATGTATGGAGGCTGTAGAGGCAATGTTGACGTGGCTGACTCGGGGGTAGTCCTCAACCAATGTGGCGTTCCAGAGACGTGCCTTCACAGTAATGGTTGTGGCTTGCATACGGCCCAGGCGGTAAATCACGCATTGAAACTGAATGCACTTTGCAGATTTCTTTTGGCAGTTCTGAAAACAGATCAGTAATATTTAGATAAAGTCAGGCTTTGTCGAAGACAATAATGAATGGACGATGAGTGTAGGTAAATTTGCTATTATAGTACACTAGGAACATATAACTGTATAACTGAGAAGTAGAGGTGTAAAATAAACATATATATTCTTCTCGCATGCGAAGAGAATCAAAAATTATACCATTTAGATTTTTCTGGTAGTCGTAGATCATACCATATTAATCTTAATTAATTGTTAATTGTTAAGTATTGTATCCTTATTCCTTCGTCCACATTACGATATTTTAGTAAGTAAATTTTAAGTTTCTTCCTATTATGCTTACCATGTTCACGACATGTTTTCGGTGTCCATCCTTATCTGTATAGGCTTCAGCTTTTATGATATCGTCTTCTCTTTTTCGTCTGACTTTGTTTTCAACGCTACTACTGTACCCAATTATGTTATTAGTTATTCTAGAAGAGTTATGTTCTTTTTCGCTTGAGCTCACGCTGAGTTTTCCAGAAGTTAAGAATGGATCAATCTCAAGATTTTCAAGATAAGGCTCAGCAGAACCTGCCCGTGTTGTCAATTTGAGTGGATTTATTTCGCTCTCAGATATGAAACATTCTCCATTTCTTTGATCTGTAATTAGGTAAATTTAAAATTCTAACGCTACACGCAATTTAGTATTATGAAATATGAAATTGCATCTTGTAATCAAATAAACGTATTAGACCATTGTGCCAAATTACCTGCTTCACCGTCGACTGTAGGTACGTCTTCTGGGTACAATAACCATTTCCCTTGTGAGCTTTCGGATGCCACCTGATGAGGCCAAGCTATTAGCACCTGCACGGATGACACTCGCCATGGGCCTTCATTAAATACCTGGAAGTGAACAAATAAAACTATTTATCAGTATACCATTTGCTTGACAATGCCTTTTTACAAGATCGTGTTTTTTTTTAAGTTAATCAACTTTAAAAATTTGTTTGAATTGAATGTTTTGCAAGAGCATTTGAGTAATAAATTTAAGCAATTCAACGCAGGGCTAATGTAAGGGTAAATTTGTCAAAAAAGGGGTCTTAGTCTTGGGCGCCTCTAAACTTCTCGCTTCACTCAGGATTCTAGAAACAACAAACACTCTCTACGCGTGGGAGTTACTCTAAAATCACTTGTGATTTAAGCCGGCACCCGTAACGACAGACATTGCATTATCTCCATGTTTAATAATCTATTATTAATCATAAATAATGTTTTGACAATGATGCAATGATTTTCTATCATCAGTTTTATTCTAGTTACTTAAATGTATTATGAATACCTGATACGTGTGTATCACTCGAGTTCCAATATCATCGAAGTGATTCATGGCAGATTCTCCTTTCACTTCACCTCCGTAGAATACTTGTTCTGGCCGAGCGGCACTGAAATAATGTTTATAAAAATATAGAACTACCCTTTGAGCAAAATATAAATATATAAAATAACTACCATTGCAAAAAGTAACTCTGTTGTTGAACATTCTATGCAACAAACAACTAGATACCGATTTCCAAACACAGTTTCTAACCATATTTTAAATATTTTCGTTATCTGGTTACCTTAATTGGATATTGTTGTTTTAGAATGAAGCGGTGATAGCCTAGTGGTTAGGGCGTCAGCCTTCAATCAGAGGTCGGCGGTTCGAATCCGGGCACGCACCTCTAACTCTTCGGAGTTATGTGCGTTTTAAAAAAATTAAAATATCACTTGCTTCAACGGTGAAGGAAAACATCGTGAGGAATCCTGCATGCCTGAGAGTTCTCCATAATGTTCTCAAAGGCATGTGAAGTCTGCCAATCCGCACATGGCTGTCGTGGTGGACTATGGCCAAACCCTTCTCATAGTGAGAGGAGACCCGTGCTTTGTAGTGAGCCGGTAATGGGTTGCTCATGATGATGATGTTGAAGTTTTAGAATTCTTATAACAAATATTAGGAAATTATACATTTATTATATATACATTTCCATTAGGTATATATTATATTACGCTTGCGTAATGATTTCCAACTGTTTATAGATTTTTTGAAAAATCGATTGCCATTGAAAATAGGCATAATATTAAAATACAGTGTTAATACAGTAAAATTTTCCTCTTACCCTTTGATCAATAATTCGGCATTTTTTATCACAAGGGCTTCAACCTGCTCTGGTTTTTTTTCTGGGTGTTTTTCTTTTGAAGTAGAATTAGCCCAGACAGTGAAAATGACCGACGGTTCATTGTCTTCCAATGCTCTGGCGTCAAAACGCAAAGTGACTGGAGGGCTACCGGCTGATTGACGCTTAAATGGATTCTCTAGAAGACAGGATACTGTTGTTTTGTTCACACTAGTGCAGATCATGTGCTTACCCTGGAATCGTATTATAAGTTGTTATTTTTATAGTCGAGTATGTAGAGAAGCTACCTAGGTCTTATAAGGCCAATTTTTCTGCATGTACTGCTGGGCGCAGGATTTATGCTCTGGCGGTAATCATTAAAATGAGAAGTAGGAAAATTTGCTTGGCGTAGGTATTTTGTATGGATTGCCAAATTCTGAGGTGTCACACAAACTCTTCGGTGGCTTCCTGTGACTAATTTGTGCCTGTCAACAGGGAAAATCCAGTAATTGGGAATTAAAATATAAATTTTTAGAAAGTGATATTAGAAAAGCACTATCGAAGTATGAAATCAGAATGCTTCGTTGAACTTGCTAGCTTACTGTTATATTCGCAGCAATGTAATGCAGACTAGCGTGGTGTTGTACAAACAGTTGCGCTTCATACGCTGATTCTCCATAGTTATCCACTGATATTGAGAGTTTTATTTCTTCTTCTTGACCTAACGTCAGGACGTATGATTTATCATCTTTGGCTGTAAATATAATTGGATCGCTTAGAATCTTAATGTTAATACCAATCATACAATAAAAAGTAAGAATAAAGACTTTCTAAATAAGAATACAGAGTAAATATTTTGTGGTATAAATTACTTTTCTCTAGCTGCAGAACTGGTTGAACAATTAAATCGCTGACGCAAACACCATCCAGGCCGCAGTCGTTCAAAAAATTGGCGCTAAATGCAGTCCTTGCAGTAGCATTTAACACTGGATAATCGTCTATCCTGGGCAATTCACCTGCTGTCGAGTACTGCGGCTGAACTTGCACAATTTTGTATGTTACTTGGAACTGTAAACATTAGACATTTAAATGTTAATTGGGTTTATTATAAAGTAAGGACACGCGATGCTTCGATTTATGTGACAAAAGCTATAAGTTTATCTGTGTTTGGTAAACAGGTAAGAACGGTCCCCGAATATGAAGTTGGGATTATGATGGCTTTGTTAGAAGTGGCTGTACTCAGCTATAGTATTAATACTTTAATACTATAACATAAATAATACTGAAGAAGAATGCCTGTAAGGTAGCGCAAAATTTAAACCTATTTTTCCTTCAACAAAACAAAGAAGATCGAGAAGGTACATTGGGTTAACTTACTTTTATAGGTGTTTGTATATCCCTAGTATTATTCTTCAAATAAACAGTGTGCTCCCTACAGTCTTCGACATTTTTTCGAAGGTTAATTCTTCTATTGACAATATTTGATTTCTCTGAGTCAAAGAACACTCTTGAGTATTTTCGTCCACCGGAAAATGTTTCCGCTTCTATTACGTAATTTATTTCGTGGCTGTTACTTTGGGCAGATGCTACAACAGATTCGATAACACAGCACGCTTGGAAGTGGAAACATGTGTATATTGAAGAAGGATCCGTCTGACATCCCGGCTTAGTTGGATCTATGTTAATAGTACCATCAGATAGACGAATGGATGTCTTAATGTCGATTATTGGTTTCGTTCGAATAAGTGCGACGCTACTCTGTAACAGACACGGAAATAAACGTTTTAAAATTTAGTAAATTCCTTATAGTTCTCATAATGTAGCAGTGAACATTTGTCAAATAAACCTTACATTTTCATAAGCACCGACTAGTAGATCTGGATAACCATTAGCATCGAGATCCATCCCACCAGAAAGAGAATACCCAAAAGTCTTAATAACTCTCGGCAAAGACTCAGCTTTTATTATTTGATCAGGCTTGGTTTTAAGTCCATTCTTCCTGTCACCCATGTGTATATATACAACTCCATTGTCTTCGTACGGACTTCCGATAGCTACATCTTCACAACCATCTTTGTTTAAATCGCCCGTATTTGCAATCGCGATACCAAATTGTGATTCGGGCTTGCCAGTCAACCTTATACTATAATTTTGAGATAAATTGCGGTTCTTGTTCAAGTATAAATAAACAGCGCCGCCGACATCTTTCGAGAAGTAAAAAGGTGCACCAACCAAAAGATCTGGTAGCCTAAGAAGAAACATTATATTAGTCACGCATACGTATTAGGTATTAGGTTAATTTGTATTTTTTCATTGTTTAAAAATTAAGTTTTCATTGTGTTGTTCGTACCCATCGCCATTGACGTCAGCTGCCGCAACTTCGTACCCAAAACTGGATCCAAACTGTTCACCATTGAGAACAAGTGTAAAGTTAAGGATATCAACGTCAGTTCGAGTCCAGTCGGCGATTACGCGTTTGCTGAATAGCACAACTTGTCCCGTGCCATGTGCTCGAGGTGCTCCCGCTGCGTAAGATGGTTCTCGTCCAAAAAAGCTTGCTCCCGATACTGACATACCTGAAAACACAAACAACAACATATTTAGTCGTGAAGGATATATAAAGAAATTAAAAAGGTCTAAGAATTCGATGGAAATAGGATTCACCGTTATCAACATTCTCAGCCTTATACAAACTCACTTATAGATTAAAGAGTGTCTTTTGAAACTAAAAGATAATAATATAGAGACGAGAATAGCAAAGATTAAAACTCGTCAGTGTGTTTTAAAAGGTTGATTAATTAAATTCTTATTTACTGTGTGTCACTTATATTTTCACAATATAAAATAATTCCGGAAACCAGTGATGAATATTATATAATTTTTTCTTACCGAGATAACTATACTTTTCAACAGGACTAGCACCATCTTCCACTGGAGCCATATAAACCACATGATCTCGCTCCAATAGATCATCATTCGTGTCTTGGGTAAATATAGTCCCCCTCCATGTATACGGTCCAGGACTTCCTAAAACTAATGTGTCGTCTTCAAGGATTGAACTGCTAGTACCGACTTGACAGAACCCGAATTCTTCGTGTTCTCTGGAATCAAAGTATAAAAAAAATTAACAACGCACTTTTACAAGACGAATTGCAAACTAATGATAAATGAGAAAACCCTAAAATTTGTAATATCATAAGGTATTATAATAATACCTACTACTGATTTTAAGCCTAAGCATAAGAAAAAATATCTTCATTTTTGTACATTTAAAGCATCAGATTATTTTTGGTTATCGCATAACACAAGCCATATTAATTTATCTCATTTCTTTAATTTTAATGCAAAAATAATTTAAATAACAACGAAACAAATACGGAAATGTTTTATCAATTATAATAGCTTTTTATTTGAGTACAAGTAAGGAATTGTATTTTGGTATATTAAGCTTATTTAAAAAACCATTTCGTCATCACAATAACACAGGTTATAAAAAAAATACAATTTACTGAAATTTAGCTAAAACGTAATGGAACTGTACCTTTGCACGGAACGGCCTCTGCATGGCTCCCATACGTCGACCAATTGGAGGTCATTATCCAGCGTGTAACATAGCCCTTGGCCAAATTGCGACTCCCCAGATTTGCGGATATATCTGTAAAGGTAAAGTAACACTTTACTTATTTCTATCGCCTGATAAATAATTCGAGTCCTAAGACAATCGACTATAGACATTCTAATTCATATTTCCCTTACTAATAAAGGACCTTATATTATCTAAATGTTAATTACCTGTGAGCACATACAACGGCTTTCTTTCCAGCACCTTGGCTTCGAACAGAAACTCCAAGCCACTGTCCGTCCTTGATCTCGTCGGAATGGGGACCAGTGAGATGGGAAGAATCAAGATCTAAACACAATCAGATATCTTCATTACAATTGCAAAAAATAAATATAAGTAATAAGTGCACCAATAAACAAGCTGCAAAACACATTTCAGCAAGAGCCGCTGGAGCCAAATCATTCAGCAAAATATTCTTTTAATGTATTAGTATTTATTCAGAAGTTACTTTCATCTTGACAAACAATTTTTATAAGCACAAAACAACTAAATTAGACACATAATAAAATCGAGAAATGTAAGTAAACAAGTTAAATTTGAACCCAAACATTTTACCTTTAAGTATCACTAAACGCATTCATTAGATACATTGATAATCATAACTTAAAATAATGCAAAACAAAAGCAACAAGATAACAGGCTAAGACAAAAAATGTTGCTGTTGTTTATAATATAAAGGAATGGTAAGAAACCCAAGATCAAACCAAGTTGTGGATCGTTGGCAAATGCAAAGCATTGCAATCAGGCGTGTATGATGCAAGATAAGAATATCTTATTACCGTGGGGCAAATTACAGAAAACCTTGCAGTAAATAAAACAGAAATCGTGTTTCATGATGCATACGCATCATGTGAAAGTCTGATTGTAGCTTTCATCCTCGATTAAAAGTAAAACATGCTTATTCTACGTAGTTTTGTAACAAGATCATATTCTTTTTGCAAAGCTACGGACATTCCGGTATTGAAAGTTGTTATCGGAATATAAATAAAATTATCTGAATTTTTCGTTTAATTATTAATTGCCTCACATCGTATATGTAATGTTAATGTATGTAAATGGTATCAATCATATATTATATAGTTATTGAAGTGATTCTCAGTTACTTTGCAAAATGGGTATTCGCTTTTAAACACAGTGACGTTATATTAAAAGTCCGATAAAGCTAAAGTTATTGCACAATGTGACGCTTTTCTTCTGTGACCTGTAATGAATTTGTCATGAGCATTCGGTGTGTCTTATAATTATTGGTTTGTGTGGTCTCAGGTTAATGGTCGTTATCGAATACTACTTTGTTAATTTTGAGCTGATAAAATTAAAAAATGGCCGATCCGTTAATTTACCAGAAGACACCAATTATTATTTATTATGTTTAATTTAAAAGATGATTTGACTGTTACGCTATGTACTGATGTTATTTGGCACGGAGTTATGTTTGCTAAGTATTACTTTGTTAGACGATTTGATGTTGAGAAACCAGACATAAAGTGGTTTTCGAAAGTAGGCAGAATATTTTTTAATGTTTTTTCTAATATTACAAATACAGTTAAGGGATTATTTTTTTTAAACCAGTCACCTTACTATGGATTAAAATTTGTTTGATACTTATTATTTTGTTAAGACCCTGAAAATTGTCGAAGCAATTATATTATTACCGATATATGTATTATATAAATTATTACCGATATTTAAATGGCAATTTAAAATGTTTTACAGTGACTAAGATTGGAAGCTTCACTCTCTATGTACAAATGCTGAAACTATAATTGAATGTAGATAGTGTAACTACATAAAGTAAAGTAAGTGAGTAATCGGAATGACGTAATCTCTACTATAAAGCCAAATTATAGACAATTTTCGCAGTTTCGTAAACAGTAAATACAATGAATATTAAATATTATCATATAAAGTGCTGGCAAGCTGTGAGTGGGTGCTTTTGCAAGCAGTTAGTGCTGATTCATGTAATTAGATTTGGAATTCATTTTCATTTATATGTTCTATTCTATGTATGTCACGTTTGAAATCATCATAATGAACCCATTGCCGGCTCACTACAGAACGCGGGTCTCTTCTCAATATGAGAAGGGTTTGGCCATAGTCCACCACGCTGGCCATGTGCGGATTGGCAGACTTCACACGCCTTTGAGAACATTATGGAGAACTTTCAGGCGTGCAGGTTTCTTCACGATGTTTTCCTTCAACGTAGAAGCAAGTGATATATTAATTGCTTAAAAACGCACATATCTCCGAAAAGATAGCGGTGCGTGTCCGGATTCGAACCCCCGACCTCTGATTAGGAGGCGGACTGAGCTATCACTGCTCCTAACCACTAGGCTTCACGTTTGATAAAATAAAGTATTCGAAATATTAGTGCGATAATAAATTCCAAATCGTAAATAATGGTTTATATAAATAATGTCTGATTCATTCAGTTAGAACATGCTTTAAATATTTCTTCAGGGCATAGCTGGAACTTAGTAGAGTCGGCAATTAGTATCAAAGTAAAATACAGCGATTAGTGATTATTAGTCAAGGAGCGAATGATTAAATGCAAAAGGAGGTTGAGACCACAGCTCACTTACTCGTGTTTATCTTGCCGTACTTCGCTGTTTGGGGCACCACCGACAAAAGACAATATATATCATTAAAACTTATAATGACATTCATTTCGTTCCAGCATTTCCTTGCTACAAATAATTCTTCAAGTGTTTTGTGTTTTGTAACTACGAAAATACTTATTGTGTAACCTACTTTAAGCTATTATACGTGTATTAATTAATTCTATTGAAGTGATACTATCATATCTAACGAAAAGAGATATTACTAATTTACACCTACATGTGAATTAAATGCTTATAATATACAACGCACCAAGTTTTTTAATCTTTATTATATGGATCAAGAAGTGAAATGGGACATAAATTCAAAACTCTTGTTTAATAAAACTATTTTTAATCGAATAAAGATACAGATAATAGCTTTTTATTTTCAAGAAACTAAGTGGACATTATTGAATAAAACATAAATGCTTTTTTAAAGAATACATTGTCTTACTATACATTTGCCTTATTTACATTTCATTATTATATTATTTGTCATTTAAAAATATATGAAGGTAGACAGCCGTATAGTAATATATGAAGGTAGGTAGGTAGTAAAACAAACGAATTGAACGTGTCCCTAAGTCCCTTTAGGTGATTATGTAAAAGACCTTAATATAGCAGTGTGCTTACTTCTTTTTCCATCTGTGACGATTTGCTCGCAGTCTTCTGGGGAAGGGCTGACTCGACATTTCCACAGCGCCCCGGATTTTGTCGTGTTCGGTTGTAAGTTCTGACCAAGGGGAGCTCCGACAAGCAGCCTGTAAAGAGATAAACGTTGATTTAAACAAAAAGATTTGGATTTATCTCGGTATACTTATGTTTCATTTCGTAACAGTCAGTCAACCGATAACTAAGCTGTGAATCAAATTGGGGTATGTGCCGAATATCGATAGTTAGTATTAAAAACAAAAAAAGAAAGAAGAAAAAAAGAAAGAAAATTTATCTTGTTTAGTGATCAGTGATCAAACGGTACGTCTTATTTTAATGCGGAAACGTCTCTCTGTAACAACAATCAAAAATGATGTACAGCTTAGCATATGTTATCAAATATAATACACGACGATAATTTTCAGCAGAGACCCAAGTGACGTCGCAAAAAAAAAATTAAAAAGAAATAAAAATCACAAAATAAAACACTCAGCATGTTTATCTTCCTACCTAGTGGATATAATTCAATGGCTAATAGAAATAACGCTTCCTTTCTCAGACACCATAAAACAGCCTAACAACTCTCGATGTTATTAAACTTAAGAAATTTCTTCCCATTTAATATTTGCTTCCTATGTTAGGTTAACAGATATTCCCGCGGCTTCGAATGAATATTGAGTTGGTATCTTCACTTCGTTGCCACTCACTTTATGTTATGAATTTCATAGTTGCTGAGTGAAAGGAGAAAAACTAACAATCTTTCTAGTAGATGAGGTGATAGTGGTCAGCGCGCAACGGACGTCACGCAGAACAAAAAAAAGTTTTACAAATAAACAATATTTGTATTTGTGTACTCCATGCATTCCGTGCATGCATAAATAAATATTTTATTTGTTACATTTTGATGACTATAACTTTAGTAGGGTTTTATGGAAACGCTTACGGGAGTTCCTGGCCCAATCAATCTATATATCAATGTTTTTTTTCTATATTTTTACGTGGCAACCCCAGCCGGGTACAGAAAGTTTCTAAAAAAGAAAATAAAACGCATGTGTGCGCGCTATCATATTATTCATGCTTTTTACTTTCAAATACCTACGAAGTTTGTACATATAATTATATCGCTCCGGCAAAGTGTATACAGGTAACGAGGATTATTATATTGTTACGCTCACGGGTGCATCATTACGTGATTATTGTGGTCATAAAGCCGGGGAACACGCCGGGGTCCGGACCTGTGGTCCATAGAAAATTATAATGTAGCCCCTAATTATTTATAAGCAGATCGTAGATAACGAGTCATCGCAGATACCCCTTATATCAATAGGCATGTTTATTCTATAATTTAAATTATCCCTTAATTACTATACAGGCCCCTATTTTTAATCATAGAGGCATATTTATATTTCTGTATAGACTACCAACTGTATAATTTTTCGCGGGAAGTCCGCGCTAGTTTCGTTTGTTTAAATGCCTCCGAAACCGTTTATTTTTCATGGCTAAAAAGATTATCTTTCCCAAAATGCGACCTATCTCTTTTCCAAGTCTTATTGTAATCTGTTCGATCGTTTAGGCGTGTTACGCATATTAAATATGTTAAAAGGTTATCTTTTCATAGAATTTATACTTCCTCGCTCTCTCTTAATAAAACTGTGGAGTACAAAGTATGTGCCTATATTATTGCATGTACAATCAATCCTGTATTCAAAGTGATTAATTGTGAACGTATAATCCATACGTTTTTAAAATATCTCAACTTCCGTTCTCTTTTGTGAAATGAAACTAATACATTTTACTATACGATTTAAGGCGATTAAACTAATTTCGGATAAATTAGTTTTAAAATTATTTACTATAAGCTCACCCTTGACTGCACTTAAATCTAGTGGTACCTTAATGGCGATGCAGTCCAAGATGGTAGCAAGCTAACCCGTTAAGGGTTTGTTAATCAAATTAAACCCAAGCTCCTAATCGGTTTCTACAGGACATCGTACCGGAACATCAACCATAATCATAAATCACTTCCTACGTCAATGTTTTACTACAACTATGCTTAACTATGAGAAAACGATGTTAAATTAAAAACCATTGTTTCCACAGTTGTTACTCAGGACAATTATCAGGCTTAAAATCATCGCTTAAAGCGGTTATACTTTAATATTTTTTATCATTTTAAAATATATGACGGTAGTAAGCTCTCAGATTGCCAATAATTTAATAACAAGATGGATATGCGGTGATAGCCTAGTGGTTAGGGCGTCAGCCTCCTACTCCTAATCAGAGGTCGGCGGTTCGCATCCGGGCACGCACCTCTAACTTTTCGGAGTTATGTACGTTTAAAAAAAAAATCACTTGCTTCAACGGTGAAGGAAAACATCGTGAGGAAACCTGCACGCCTGAGAGTTCTCCATAATATTCCCAAAAGCGTGTGAAGTCTACCAATCCGCACATGGCCAGCGTGGTGGAGTATGGCCAAACCCTTCTCATATTGAGAGGAGACCCGTGCTCTGTGCGTGCGTGTGCCGGCAATGGGTTGATCATGATGAAGATGGATATACTAACAAGTGTTGTTATTCTAGCTAGTATATCGCTGCATTGACAAAATTATTAAAACTTAAAGAAATAAAAAGCTTTTTTATCGTTTAGTATTATTTATTTATTCAGGGTTAGTAACAATAAAAACTTATATAACGTTAGTTTAGTTCACGTTACGTAATCCTTCATATTGTTATACGATTTTTCTATAAGCGAAAGTTTTATAAAATCTTTGAACATATTAATAGACATCTCATCTAGATTGCAGTAAGTAATTTGTCATAAAATAAAATAAAATTTCATTAGAATGAGTTACTAAATTTGTACGCAATACGTACGTAGTTTTGTTACGAAACTTTTCGAAATTGAAAAGAAATTATATACTAATAGACATTAACTCCTCATTTTATATTCCATTTACCATTGTGTTCCAATTCGGAGTGCACATCAAATTTTATTGTGTATTTCTGATTTATCATTATCATGCAGCCTTTGTTCGTGATCTCTGAGTACTGTACAATTCAGTGCCCTTAGTGAGGGACGGCGAACTTCGGAAGGGTCGAATGGTTTTCGATCAACGAAACACAATGACGTGTAGATAGCTGGTTGAATTAAGCAATTAAGATGCGTCTAAGTCACATTGTTTTTATCATAAGTCAAAAAAAAAATTGTTGTGTAGAATGTGACATTTTGGATCATATTAAATTAGGTACTTTTATCTTAAACATAACTTTTCGGATTTATGTGCGTTTTTAAGCAATTAAAATATTATTAAGTTTAAAACATGGTAAATTATGAGTAAGTATATTACATCGAAATGCTCGAAAACTATGGACGATGGCGAGATGTGTAAACTGGTACTATGGTACTGAGTAAGACACCCACATATGAAGGTCAACGAACTTTCGTTGAAGGGATATAGAAAACACGGAGACATAATTAAGCCTTCATTGTTTTGCTTAGTTGCGACATTGCCTTATCTAAAAACTTCTGTTAAAAGCGTCTAAAAAGGCACGCGGCCTGGAGTTAAACGAATTGTCTGATTACACTATAGTAAATAGGATGGGTGTGTTTTAAAGCAAGCTCTATGCATTGCGTGACTGGTGTAAGCTAGAGAGAGATAGAGACACGCAACTAAAGCAAATGACTCGACTTGAATTACGAGTCAAAATCTACGACTTGATCGCATATTTCAGTGTAATTAAATATTATTTATTGGTAAGTAATTATTAAAATACTTAGTAAAGTAGTAATTAAAATATTTATTAGTATTATTAAATAATTGATGAGACAACGAGGATGAAAATGAAAAAACGTAGATAAAAGTCTTTTAATTTTTCAATAATTCATAGTCACTAGCATAGTAATAAGTGCCAACTAAATTCTACGATCTCGATTGGTGGTAAGTGATGATGCAGTCGAGGATGGTAGCGGGCTAAACTGTTAGGGGTAGGATAAACCTCTCACTCGTAATTGGTTTCTACGTGACAACGTGCCGGAATCCGGAAGGATGGTAACTAGCCACGGCCGAAGCAACCCACCAGCCCAGACTCGAGCCGGGAATCGAACCCAGGACCTCCAACTTTATAATGCGACAGCGCACGCAGCCACGGAAGTCTTGACGACTTCCGTTCATTCATCTGTTCGGTGCTAATCCGGATTCCAGATCACAAACACGGTGCACGCCACAGGATCGAGTATACTTATTACTGTTAACCGAAGAGCTTCTCCCGTGGGTGTAGTTCACATTGAAAACTGCAAAAGGCAATCGTTCGTTCTCTCTCAACTAATTTATTTCACAAAGGGTTTGTTGTAGAGAAACGCATCGCCCACATGATGAGAATCGATCTTGCCCTCATTGGGGATCACGGAGTGCGCCTACGCTGAAACGTTTAACGGCGCACGTAATCTGATAGAGTTCATTAAATTGATGTTGCGTTAATATGCTAACATTTCGTGTTAATAAACCTACTAATAAAATATATAGTGATTTTATTATTCATAGGAAATAGAAACTAATGGATAAAAAAATCGCTAAATTACTGCCTTACCGCTCACCAGTCATTTTTATAACTTAATTATTTGTTGTAAGTTTTGAATTTATTATCGGAATATTTTAACTTTCGAAGGCCAGCATAGTTCCACTGTGATAGAAAAGACATTTAGGGTTTGACTCTTTGTTTTTTTTTCGGACTGTCTATTATCTGTGCTAACCCTATTGGTTGCCACAGCGTAACCGGGCTGTTTGGCGAGCTTCGGAAAGAAGCTCTGCCAGAAGAAATTTTGAGCCCTAGGGCTCGAAGAAACTAAGGGAACGTCTGCCTAAGGGCACCTCCTTTGAGGCCGAACCTCGGCTTACGCGACGTTTGGGATAACGCAGGGGTCGGACGGTGAGTGGTCCGTACGTCTCCGAGGCCGTGGATGTAGCCCACGTCCGGATGACGTAAGATAGCGGGGACCTCGACTTCGCCAGCGAAGACGGTGTGTAGCGTATGATTGTGTGGTAGATGGTACGAGTATGTTGTCAGTAGTCATCTGAACGTCAGGGTCATGAAGGATATGGTTAGGGCTCCTGTTTCGGAGAGGAGCGCTTAAGTCGGGGGAGACCCTTTGCGCTGCTCTGTATATAGGTAAGTGCGTAAAAACATCAATGACAGTTAGGTATTTGAACCAAGTGCTTTCCAAAGAATTAGAGTAGATAACGCCAATTATTCAATAGGTATTTTAATATAATTCTAAACCCGAACCGAGTATCCTTCTATCTCACCTGGTGGTAATTGATGATGCTGTCTAGAATGGTAGTTGGCTAACCTGTTAGTACTATGGTAAACCCACGCTCCTAATTCGTTTCTACGCGACATCGTGCCGGAACGCTAAATCATTTGGCGAAACGTTTTTGTCGGTAGGGTGGTAACTAGCCACGGCCGAAGCCTCCTACCAGAGTAATACAGACTAGCTCCTAGCGATTTAGAAATACGGATCATTAGACCAACGGGGAAAATTGAATAAACAAAAATCATTAACAGTGCAATTTTAACAATAATCAGCAAATAGCAATTCCCAACAGAGTCTTTCACGAAATATTTAGGTATGAAACTACGAGTACTTTAGCAGTCTTTTACGCATTGTTTACAGAGTTGATAGTGAAACTCGATCGTTCCATTAAACAGTAAAATCAAGCAAACATCTAAAGGCCGCTCCCACTTGTACGGTTATCCTTGGAAGAGCCTCGCCCCATAATAGCGATAAATTTCCATCACTGCCCCATCAATCCCTGACATCGGTTGATAGCAGTGCCATATTGCACCGCCGTTTAGATAAGTTTTACAATAAAAATGCATTCCAATTGTGGGTGGTGATATATCGGTTTGGACCTACCGTTAAGTCCGACCAAAGAATTATCTTGAACTATTTCATCCGCGTAACTTGTTCGAGTGAAATAGATAACAAAAATATTCTGGAAACGACTTGAGAAAAACAAAACCGGCTTTGGTGAAATCATCAATACAACACAAATAAATCTAAATTCGAATGTTTTTTTTCCCACTACTAGTTAACGGCAATGACGGCAATCTCACCTGATGATAAGTGATGATGCAGTCTAAGATGGTAGCGGGCTAACCTGTTAGGATAAACCCATCCTCCTAATTGGTTTCTACACGACATCGTGCCGGAACGCTAAATCGCTTGGCGACACGTCTTTGTCGGTAGAGTGGTAACTAGCCACGGCCGAAGCCTTCTACCAGCCCAGAATCGTGCTGGGAATCGAACCCAGGACCTCTAACTTTATAATGCGACAGCGCTGCGCCTCGGAGGTTGTCAAACCAGACAAATGTAAATTATTTGAATATGGTTAATAACTTGATCGATGTTTCATAGCGATGCATTTAATGGAGAAATCCTTATCGTTATATATAGGTAATAAATTTCATTCAAATAGGCGTTTTCTGTTTAAATCACTTACAGCTTAATTGAAAGCTTGAGTTAAACTCCTCTTAAACTTATCTAAACCAACGCTTCACCAAGACTTCATAAAATAGAAATGGTACCCAATAAAAAAGTAATCTATTGGAAAGACTAAAAAAATACTGAGGCAATTGATGTGATCAAAGCGGTCGTGGCGGTCAGATACGAGTGTGATTGCGAGGATGCCTGCACGCACGGGCGGCGAAGACGTGCGTACACTCTTACGTGCCGAAAGCGCCCACAAGTGGCTTTGTATGAATAGGATTTCGGCTTTTATTACGTATACTCAACTCTTGTCAATAAAACGTTTCTTAGTTCCCTACGCTACACTTATACGTCTAATGCCAACGGTGCGATAAATAAGCTTATACAATAAAAGTATTTTAACCGATTCTCTAAATACACACAAAAATTACATTATATTTAAATTAAAATTCAAATAATCTTTATTCAAATAGTCCTTTAAAAAGCGCTTTTGACGCGTCAATAATTCACATACTACTACTGATTTGATGGTGACAACTACATTCGTCAACTTAAAACTAAAGCTATGAGGGTTCCAAACGCGCCCCGGTCTAAGAAGAAGCCCACAACAAACTTATCCAGGTAAATTTTCTTTTTGTTACCACCATCTCACATGCCATTTAAAATTATATTAAGAGCTATCTTATTAGAGCAATAATTTACACCCATGCTTGTTTATCATTTACATAATCCTTTACACTATAGTAGGACTTTTCTACAAGCTTACGTTTTACATACATAATATGTAAAACGAATAGAGTAAAACAAGGGGAAGAGAATGACCAAGAGTGCATTTTTTAGGATAAATAAAGCGTAAAGTTCGACCTTACGCTCATTAATTAGGGAGGTACATTACAGAGGGTCATGTGTAGAAAAAAATGGAGAAAGCCATCGACAATAAATCTATGTAGTGTTTGGAAATAAGCCTATATTAAAACCCAATTGAAATAAAAAGTTACGACTTAAAGGCTTGAAACTCATTTGCCGACCTTTCGAGTATTTTCATACTTGTGAAGAAATAAACATCTGCTTTCGAAAATTGTCATGTACTTGTAATTTGTACTCCACTACCCAACCTATGTTATTGAACTATAGGTAAGTATTTATATATTGTGTAACTCGAGTGTAAGGAGACGTCTCATCGTCGGTGGTCCACCGCAAACACTTTTCGTCATTAACCAACCTTTATTACCCTGCGCCCACATTTGGAAAGCCCCAACGGTTGTCCCATTATGCCCCGAGCAAATTTGAGGTTGGCAATGCTTTAACAATTAACGTTAAACGGTTTGAAGTCAACTAACTTTTCAATTATACCAACATCGCTTTTATATTATACCAATTAAAATTACCACCCCGATTTATATAATCTCATAAAAATTAGTGTCAATTTCTTTGTACAAAAGTAAGCTAAATAAAAATCTTTAAATCTAGAGTTTTAAATAGTGTTATTCTTCTCCACAAATAAATTAATGTAACTTTTGACGCTAGGCTGAAGTGTGCCGCTAATGGACCCGCATTTACATCAAAATACCCACATACGATTACTTTAGCGGCAACTACATATAATTGTTTCAATTATTCATTGTATCCTATTCCATAAATTAAATAAGAATTACAACAATAGTGACATGTGTGGCACTCATTTAATTTTTTTAATTTTTTTTTTAATCTATTTTTTTTGGGACTGTTGTCCGAAACGAACATGCCAGCTCCATTATCCCCTAAATATATAACAAACAAAATTATAAAAAATAAATAACTCCTGACAAACTTATAACTAAATATAAATTATAAAAAAAAAGTATGACTACTAAAAATGTAACAGACACAACCTACTTAATTAGTTATCTGTGTGCCACAGAAATAACACCATTATCTACAAATAATCGAGATTTCTGCATTGAAGTATTCTGAGGTATTTTGAGAAAGAATGGGATGTCTGTAAGTATTACTAGTCTCGCAACGCACGCAGCTAATTGTTCTTAACATAATATTTTTTTTTTTTTTTCGTACTGTCTTTTAGCTGTGCTAACCCTATTGGTTGCCACAGCGTAACCGGGCTGTTTGGCGAGCTTCGGAAATAAAGCTCTGCCAGAAGAAATGTTGAGCCCTAAAGCTCAAAGAAACTTAGGGAATGTCTGCCTAAGGGCGTCTCCTGTGAGGCCGAACCTCTGCTTAGGCGATGTTTGGGATAACGGGGAAGTCGTGGACGGTGAGTGTGAGACAATATTATTGAAGACTAAGGTAAGGTTTGGTATAGGTTCTTAAATATTTTTGATTGTGAAATGACAATACCAACGTTGGTGGTCCAAAAAAACACTTTATAACGAGTAATTAATCTAATTTTTATTACCATGTATAGACATACCACATAAATGGGATGATCCAAGCATATAATCTAGCCTCGAGGGCATTTAAACTTAGAGCGAGAAACTCTATTAATATTAACGTCATGAATGGTTTTATAAGAAGTTACTTCGTAATTATTTTTAACTGTCTGTGCTACTGTACTCTACTGTTTTGCATATGGACTAAAATATCGGGAATATCGTGATAACATTAGCAAGAAATAGAAATAAAAAAAAAGTTTATCACCGTATATGGTGTCTATTATACATTCAGTAATATATATTTTTTTTTAATAATAATAATCTTTATCTATAAAACTAAGACAGCACAATACAATGGAATCCTGACCCCTAAACTAGGAAAACCCGTATATTTTCTGTGAGTACCCTAGGCATGAAAAGATTTATTTTATGGATGCAACCAAAATTGCTTGATACTCCCGTGTAGAAATTCGGTTCTAAATTGATGCACTCGATTTTATTAGATACCTTCTTGGTAATAATAATAAAAACTCTCTTATTACAACAAGATTAAAAGAATATAAAACTAAAATTAAAAAATAAACATAAAACCAGTGTAAGGTTCTTGATTTAATAAAACTATTTGACTAAGAAGGATCTAGTTATTTATTATACGGAATAACGGAATATTACTTTGCTGCATTTAATTTAATTAACGAGATTAAGCGTAAATAGAGTCATTAAAGAAAATGACAAAAATGTGAAATATTTTACTCTACACGCAAAGGAATCTTAATTTACTAAGAGCGGCTACCGGAAAGGCACGCGCCATGTGCGGCGCAAATTGTATGGAAATATACGCGCATGCAAATTAAATTTATGCCATAATTCGAATATAATTTGTCATATTGCGATTTAGAGTTTCCGAAAGCAACATAGAATGTGACAAATATCTTAATACACCTATGGTGATATAAAATACTGAAATTCAAATGCCAAATAATATGTTATGTGATCTAGATGGGACCAATGTTGGCTGGACAAGTTGGACTTTTTATAAGTACGCTGATCTATACATACGAGTATATGATGAATGAAGAAAAATAAAGGTTTTATCATGATATTAAAGGGATTGTTCAAGAAAACCTTAACGTGTAGAATCACGCTAAGGAAATCCAGGAGTAAAGAGAAATGTTTGTAATAAAAGACATTAGAGGTAGGTACTACAAATTACAATAATTATACCGATCATATCACTATTTATGAAAACTCAAACTTGTCTACAGCTTTTTGTATCTATTGCTGAATGCTATTATTTCTTCTATAGTATTAAACTGAAATTATAAATTTGATATATGTTTACCATTTTATGACCCACAAACACGAGTTGTGAATGGAAACTATAGTCTGACAGATATGAAGTAGGTTGACATCGATGTCGCGTTCTTAGCCTTTCTAATCATAAACCATCGCTTTCCCCACTTTGACGACCCTTCGACCATGAAACATCTCAATTAACTGTGTCCGTAATTACAGCCACACGAGGTAAATCGTGACTGACGAATAATTTCGTCACCAATTATTATTAAAGCCATGACGTTTTGATTTTTTAATTAATATTCTTGCTAATCACCGAGTCATGTAGGATTACCCTGCGGTATATATAGATATGAAACATCTTTATTTAAACCGTGATTTCAAAAGAGTTTGATTCCAAACCCAGGGAATTATGTATTTAGCTTTGCCGCACAAAAAAGAGGTGGCGGCCAGCTTCTTCAGTACTTTTCGTACTAATGAACAATTGGATGGCGTCTACAAAATAAAATTTATTTATTAATATATATATCCGACCACTTTATATTGTTAAATGTTTCCTGTATATTAGGGGTTGTCTGGAAGAGATCACTTGCAGTGATAGCCCTTACACCGTTAATATATCTTTTTTTTAAATTTTGTTTTGTATTGTCTTGTGTGTAATAAAGAGTTTTATATTATTATATTTTTTATCCACTAGAAGTTAGCCCTTGACGGCAATCTCACCTGATTGTAACTGATGATGCAGTCTAAGATGGTAGCGGGCTAACCTGTTAGGGGTACGGTAAACTCAGGAGTATGCTCCTAATTGATTTCTACGCGACATCGTGCCGGAACGCTAAAACGCTTGGCGACACGTCTTTGTCGGTAGGGCGGTAACTTACCACGGCGGAAGCCACCAGACCAGACTCAAGCCGAGAATCGAACCCAGGACCTCCAACTTCATAATGCAACAGCGCGGGCGTTCTGCCACGGAGGTCGTCAAATACTAATACATACATAATATACTTATGTTTAAAAATGACAGTGGCCTCAATTATTGTAAAGTCATGAACACCAGCTTGCGATTTCGCTGCTGTGCTCCCTTATCTTAAATTGTATAGCAAACGAAAAAGTTTTTTTTTTCTTTGTTTAAGATGTTTGACATTTACAAATTGAGAAATGTAAGCGAGACGCTGTTTGCCGCCATCTTAGTGGGTAACAACGGGGGAACAAGCAAGTCACGAGCGTCCCTATCTCCAAACACCGCTAATGAGAGATCGCTGCAACCGATAATACTCTTGCACTTTACGGTTATACTCTTAAGGCTTCACATGCCGTTGCTACAAAACTAACAAATCATCATAATAAAACAATGAAAACAACGTGTCTCTAACTTGAAATTAATAAAAATACTACAAAGATTGAGCAGTGGATTATTAGTGATATTAGATATACGTCAAACTACGAGGTATGTCCTTAATAAAAAACTAGCGAAGCCTAGCGTTCTAAAGAGAATATATGAATTGGAATTCAATGACTCTTGAAACTCCTAAATTAACACATATACATGACACTTCACTAAGTAAAAAAGTACGTAAGTGCTACCAGCTAAATAAGTAAATAAGAAATTATCACGCGAAATCATCTTCGCAATGTCCAAGACATATATAACAAAGTCAGATTGTGAATAAAGTCGGTATAATTATTTTAGAAAATTCATCTCCACATCTATTTTTTATTCAAAAGGGTTTAAATTTAGTGCATTAAGATGTAAAAATATCTCCAGTATCATCGCGATTTAAGATCTGAACTGTTTCGTGGAATTTAAGTGACATGTCAGGTGTTCCGACGACGGCCATTTGTCCGTCCGTGTCCCTTTCCACATTTGTACCATCGTCGTGTTCATCTCAATTGAGTAATCAATACTTTCGCTTACAAGTTACATGCGTAAGTTTCTACTGGTGTCTTGTTTTTACTTTTACCTCCACATTCGAGTTTAATGAAATAATGTGACCAATCTTGCTAGAAAGTTCTGACAATCATTTTATTAAATAATTATTTAAAAAAAACTCAATAGGATCTGGTATATGATTTTTCAACATAAATACAATGAGTGTTTACACAAAGGGGTTTTTTATTTTTAGTTGATTTTTATAGCCACCTATAGGAACTCATCAGCTAAAAATCATTCTTCATCTAACCACCGCTTTATTGCAATGTAACCACGTGCCAAAATTTCAGCTCGAAACAAAATTGAACACAAATTTTAAATGCGAAAAACTTAACAAAACAAAGAACTTTAAATAAATAATTAAATGATAAATTTAGGAACGAAAAGACCCGTATCATTTTGCTCAGTCAGTACACATAAAAATACTTTCAGAGAGTAGCTTGAAACAAATGACACAAGACTGTATATACTTGCTTAAGAGTGGTCATCCAGTAAGAGAAAGGTCTCTTGACCTCTCCATACTCTTACTATCATACCATAACTTCATCATCATCTAAACTGAAGGCGTTTAAATGATGATGATGAAGATGATGATTATGTTGATAACATTAGTAGACTTGTACTTGACATTTCAAATACTACTTTGTAGATATGTAACAATGTCAACGAGACATTCGGTGAGAAAATGTTGGCGTCGGTCATCAGGCACTTAGATGAAATTGTTACTATAAACATCGGTAAGTGTTATTGACAGGTTGATAGATTTTGGCCTTTTGCTTATCTTGAATGTGTAGTACATGTATGAGATTCCATGCGTCATAAACATTGCCAAAGGCATATTTTAAGTGTCTTTAGCTGGATATCCGCTATGTTCGCGAATCCCTTTGCGTTCTCTCTAACTACTCAAATGAAGGCGTCTGCAAACCAGTTAGCTTTCAATGTTACCATACAAAACCGGGGCTTTGCTTGCTCCGGAAATGGGAATGAACAGTTAACATTTTTTTTAACTTCTCGTGGTAAAGTGCTGATTCTGTTAAGATAACCTGATAGGGGTGTGGCAGCTATATTACACCCATACTCCTAAATGGTTTCTATGCGACATCGTACAGGAATGCTGCATCGCTTGCCAGCATAGCTTGGGTGCTACCTTGGTACGTCTAAAGGAAGGTTTTGGACATTGGGACAGATCAGACCATAAATTATAGATATTCCAATTTTTTTTTTCATGTTTAATTCCACAATTGCCCGAGCCAAGGGGCTGGTCGCTCGATCGATGTTCAATAACATGGCCTGCCACTTTTCTCTTATCTAGCTATCTATATTGGAAACTCTGCTGACAAAGCCATGCATAGCTTTTATTTACATGTCATATTTGGACTTAGTCATGCAAGATGGATCCAATCTACAAAAACATCAAAATTGAGCTGCAGCGGCTAGTCTACATTTGCGTCAGCGAGGAGATCACAGTTATATGAAGGTTATGTCATATATACCACCAAATCACCTAATTATGGCATATTTCAAACAATCGTCATAATTGCATAACTACGTCCAATTGTAAAATGATGGCAAAAAATATTTCAGACAATCGTCATAATTTCATTACTAAGACTGGACTTCATAACTGGACTTTTAAGAAATGAAAATTCTTCTTTTCATTTCTTAAAAGTATTTCTTTAGTTCACACAGTAAGCAACATCTACGCACTCCATTGGCACAACATTGATCGGTTACTTTAGTAAAATTGCTACAATAAACATGGGTATATTGACACTCACTGATCGGCTGTACAGTATGGATGTTGACTGTTGCGTGAGAAAGGCGCGTCTTGGGTAAATATTGAACGACGCGGCATTCCTGCCTGCTTCGCAGTGAGAGGTGTAATTAATATCAATGTATTACATACGTTGTTACACGCAACATCATTGAATTTTTCGTTCACTGTTTTTAAGGCAAAATTATAATTAAGAGGGGAGACAAAATTGCTTCCATGTTGCTTCATAAGGTAGGCGAGACCACCAAAGTTTTATGATATTTTGGTCCTTTTTTTTATACACAACAAGTTAGCCCTTGACTGTATCTCACATGAGGTAAGTGATGATGCAGTCTAAGATGTTAGCGGGCTAACCTGTTAGGGGTATGGTAAACCCATACCTCCTAATTGGTTTTTACACGACATCGTTCCAGAACGCTAAATCGCTTGGCGACACGTCTTTTTCGGTAGGGTGGTAACTAACCACGTGCGAAACCTCCCACCAGACCAGACTCGAGCCGGAAACCGAACCTAGAACCTCCTACTTTAAAATGCTACAGCGCACGCGCTGCGCCACGGAGGTCGTAAATTCTGATGACCTCAGTAGTAGATTCCCTGGAATAGCTTCTTGGCTCAAGTTTGTTACACATACCCGGTGAGGAAGATGGCTCCAGTCGGAAATCCAGGTGGTTTCTCAGATGTTAATGTGGGATGGAAATCAGTATGCACGTTTGCCCATGAACCATAAAAATGGCTTCTACAATCTATCTTTTAAAATTATTTGGGTACTCACGGATCCCAATATAATTTAAATATTTGATGCTAATGAATGTCCCCGCTGGGAACATTCAGCCCTAGATTTCGCTTTTACAGGGATTAAATACGTGTAGCCACACTATCCGATAAAAAAACAACGCAAACGTTTACAACATGTACAACATGTTTTATAGATCTTAAAAATCTCACCATGAAACAGGCAAAGCAGAAGTTGTCATCCTGGCTAAACACACTATCATATGAGGACACTGAACAGTTGCTCACTTAAATGTACACAATTATATTAATTATTATTCTATTAAAGTAAATATATATTATTCATTACCTTTTATATTATATTTTATATTATACATTACATATATACATTACATTTGAATATATACATTACATTTTATATTATATTATAAATAGTTATTTATTTGAATCCCGACTCTCCTAATCTTCCGTGTAATTTCGCTCCATCCATCCGAAGCTAATCGAATGTTAAGTTTATTTTGCTTGGACCCTACGATACAGGTAATCACCTAGTGTAGGGTCCACTGGTAAATGTTTTTATAAAAATAAAAATCAAAATAAAAAGAATTTGTATAAAATTTTTACGGGAATTATATAATATTATTTTAAAAACTCTTAAATATATGTTATTTTCGTTTTTGTAATGGAAAATGTATACTCTGTAAACATGTCATTGCCATAACGTTGTATTTATTAACTGAAATATGTATGCTTTTGTAAAAATAATTCCTTTCAAATATTGTAAATCTTAGTTAAATAAAATACATTATTTATTTATTTATTTATTTATATGTAGGAAGGTCGGTCGGTCCTTCCATCGGAATTCTATAAAATATGAGAATGTGCTCAGTTGTAATTCGATTTCGTGTAACCCTCAGCTTTCTACCATCGCATAGCACTGCGATTTCGAAGGGTCCCTAAGTAGTTATTACTCCTTAATCAAGTACCTACCGCAAAAATCTGAAACCCTTTGATACTTCCCCACTACCTACCTATATGGGCTCTTTGAGAAGTGAAAAGGCATTTTTTTGGCAAGTTCACTCCATTTTAGGCAGCTCATTGCTAACCATTTGATTCCAATCAAGAGCTAATAAAGTCAAAATGTATATTTAAAATAAAACGAATAAAAAATACAATAGGTGCTTTTCTTAATTAATATTAGTTTACCTTACTGTAATTTTGACTTAAGACAAACTCGGCAGTGGTACAAGAAGTAAACGCAAATGACTTTAATTACACGTGCCCATATTGGTAATCTTGTCTCATTATCGTTGTTTCCAGTTTGTTTAAGAAAAGGCGCATTTAGAATTTCTCTTCGTTTGCATCGTTGTATCAATTAGGTATAATTAATGCCAGAACACACAACTTAAGGTAGCAACGTAAATTTTAATTTTTTTTTTTTTTTTACTTATTTTATTTTTCTCCGTCCTCATTCGATCATCATGATCAACCCATTACCGGCTCACTACAGAGCACGGATCTCCTCTCAATACGAGAAGGGTTTGGCCATAGTCCACCACGCTGGCCATATGCTGATTGGCAGACTTCACACGCCTTTGAGAACATTATGGAGAACTCTCAGGCGTGCAGGTTTCCTCACGATGTTTTCCTTCACCGTTGAAGCAAGTGATATTTTTTTAAATGCACATAACTCTGAAAGTTAGAGGTGCGTGTCTTGATTCGAGCCGACCTCTGATTAGGAGGCTGACGCCCTAACCACTAGGCTATCACCGCTTCATTCGATAAATAATGTTTATGTGAACAATGTTAACAAAAACAAATCTGCTCTTCAAACTCCACTGCCCACACAAGCTCTATATCTGTTTAAAGTATACGAGTATATTACTATTTACTGGACTCTCAAAACCGGTTTCCGATAATCTGCATTCTGCAATGCAACTAGGGTACACCTTTGATTTACAGAAACTCTATTGTAACACAGTGCTACAGGAATGCAGAAAATTACAGAATCCAATCATAAGTTAGCAAGTAAAGTATGTTGGTCTATCGACAATGGTATTTTAATCGAAATTGTATCCATGAAAATACATAAATATCCAACTTTGAACTGTTTCTACCAGAGACTCAAGGTATAATCGTGGTTTATGGGTTATTTTTTTGCTGCCTTGAGAAGTTTCACTATTCGGTTGACTAGATCATTTGTATATTTTTAGTCAATGTTTGTGATTGTATTGACTTTGGTTTATGCAATTGTTTATTCTTCTGTCTAGAAATTCGCGATATTAGTCCAGAGTGATATAATCTTCGAGAGAATATACCATTACGTTATCATC
This sequence comes from Lasiommata megera, assembly GCA_928268935.1. Lineage (NCBI taxonomy): Eukaryota > Metazoa > Arthropoda > Insecta > Lepidoptera > Nymphalidae > Lasiommata > Lasiommata megera. The sequence goes on along the minus strand of OV743322.1, from coordinate 10,537,159 downwards.
ACTCGCATGGCACACAAATCTTTGAAGTCTGCCAACTGTATTAGCGAATTTGCTTTCTCCAATGTAATAGGTCTATGCCCAGCGGAAATTGGGAAATTAATGATGATGAATCATCATCTTCATCATCATTATCAAACCACTGCCGGCTCACTACAGAGCACTTGTCTACTTTCAATATGAGAAGGGTTTGGCCATAGTCCACCACGCTGGTCATGTGCGGATTGGCAGACTTCACACGCCTTTGCATGCCTGCTTGCCTGAGAGTTCTCCATAATGTTCTTAAGAGCCTTAATGTCCAAACCCTTCTCATATTGGGAGGAGATCCGTGCTCTCTAGTGAGCCGATAATGAGTTGAACATGATGATGATGATGACACGCCTTTGAGAACATTATGCAGAACTGTCAGGCATGATGTTTTCTTTCACCGTAGATGCAAGTGATATTTTAATAGTTTGAAAAACGCCCATAACTCCGAATAGTTAGAGGTGCGTGCCCGAGTTCGAACACCCGACCTCTAATTAGGAGGCGGACGCCCTAACCACTAGGCTATCACAGCTCCGATGGTGAACAGCCGATGTTAAATACATTTTTATCGTCAAGACTATAGGCATGTTGTCAACCCTAAAGCAGTAGGCAATGTACTCCTGTCACCTACCCCAGCAGACGTTCGACTAGCTCTTCAAACCCGCCTGCCCACACAGGCTGGGTTTCTGCATGCAATACCTACACCATTATTATTTACCCGCTCTCACAACCGGTCCGCGATAATCTCCATAGCAACTGCGTTCTTTGGTTTACAGCCTCTCTTATTATAATTTAATGCAAAATTATTGTCGCAATAAGCATAATCCTTTTAGATAGTAAAAGATCATTTACTAAATACAAATATGTAATTTTATAAATGCAGATAGAAAATCTATTGGGTATCCTAATAAATAAGTGTCGTAAGATGTCGCTTAGAATCCCTATGTTTAATATATGCAATAATAACACCCCCATAGTATTTATAATTTATACTTACCAGTTTTTTGCCGACTTCCGTGGCGCAGCGCGCGCTGTCGCATTATAAAGTTGGAGGTCCTGGGTTCGATTCCCGGCTGCAGTCTGGCCTGGGGGGAGACTTCGGCCGTGGCTAGTTACCACTCTACCGTCAAAGACTTCTTGTCGCCAAACGATTTAGCACGGCACGATGTCGCGTAGAAACCAATTAGGAGCGTGGGTTTACCGTAGTCGTAACAGGTTAGCCCGCTACCATACTAGACAGCATCATCACTCACCACCAGGTGAGATAGCCGTCAAGGGCTAACTTGTTGTGAATAAAAAAAAACTTACATCTATATTTTGAACACGAACGCTGTATAGCTTGCTACAAGGGTAGTAAATTCCGCGGACCTCCTACCAGACGAGACCTGAGCAGGGATTGAACCCAAGACCTCAAGTTTATAACACCCGCACGTCTCGCACGCGCTGCTTTAGGGAACGACGTTCTTAGACTTTTAAATTAATAAATGCCTTAACAACCCCAATGAAAATAGCTTGTACGCTGAAGCTGTGACTGAAATAGTTCTTATTACTCCCTAACGTCATCCCAATGCGTCAAGTTTAATTTTAGAACTGCAGTCTTGAGGGAACGCAAACCAGGTCAAATTAAACTTGCCGGCGTTTCTTACTTATCAGTTATGAATGACTATGATATATTACTACGCTTACCATTGATAATTATTACTTCGCTTGCAAATAGTAGAACCCAGATTAGAACTTAATCATTTTAATATTAACAATATGTATATGTCTATTTACATAATAACTTTAATTGATACGTCTTTGCTTATCCTATAATCTTGTGTATGCCGTAATTATTTGTACATTTATTCTATTAGAATTTTCCTACTAACGAGAGGTAAAAGATACAAGTCTCAATTTCCAATAATAATCTTCGTATAAATCATAAAAAACGCATTTGATTGATCGCGCTAATACCTACCTATACCCTTTTTTTTTTTTTAACGTGGGTAATCCTCATGGATACCCCGCGTCCGAGGAGACGCGGCGGTTATGTCAGACTCTTACTGACTAAACCCCCACGGTGCATATCCTTTCCGGCCGGTGTGGCCGGGTCACGGGTTTCGCTCGCGCACACAACCGCAACCAGGCCGGCAATACCTACCTATACCTAGTAGTTTTGGCTTTTTTGTTAAGCACAACTTGAAAGAATGTTTTCCGGCTGGACAGAGACTGTAAACTCAGTATTCCAAACGTCCGCTTATTCGTGAATTTAATATACTTCTCATATATATACTCTATACAAGTCTGACTATACTATACTGAAAAGGTAAAGACTTTCGACTTCTAACTAGCAACGACGGGAAGATGCCGAATCGATCGAATTAAACGAATGAGTCGGCATACGATTGTACACCGTTCAATGGCCTAGAGATCACGTCGTGTGAATTGGGTCACTGGACTAAGTCAACAACCTCAGAAGGATAATGCGAGAAGTTAAAGATATCTTTCATACCTCATGATGAATTTAAGTGGAACTTAGCAAGTTTCTTTGTATCAATAAATAGATAATCGTTATAGTCTTCTTAACTTGTTTTACCTGCGATCACAAATCCTTTAAAAGGTTGCACTCTTTCATACATTGTTTTATATTGTAGAATGAATGAGTAATCATGTTCACTAGAAAATTTGAACGTGTCCGTGACATAACGAAATTGGTGGCAGCTATTTTTGGGACAGCCTTTGTTTACGAGAAAAAATTTTAATTTATGCGAATTTGAATTTATAACATGTTTCAAATCAAATCTAAAAGTTATAGGAATTATAAATATTGTATGCCCGAGTGAGGAATTCCTTCCACAAAACATGGGCTCTAGGTTGGAATCAGGGTGGAAGTAAACGTGACATTACCAATATACCAAATTTGACAGACATATATTATCCAACGTAGGTTTATTTATCTCTCGATATGAAAACTGCCAATAAACAAAGATGTAAGTCAATAACTGCCAATATTTTCCATTTCGTTATACCTAATTGTAAGCTGTGATAACCTAGTGGTTAGGACGTCAGCCTCCTAATCAGGGGTCGGAGGTTCAAACCCGGGCACGCACCTCTTACTTTTCGGAGTTACGTGCGTTTTTAAGCAATTAAAATATCACTTGCTTCAATGGTGAAGGAAAACATCTTGAGAAAACCTGCACGCATGAGATTTCTCCATAATGTTCTTAAAGCGTGTGAAGTCTGCCAATCAGCACATGGCCAGCGTGGTGGACTATGGCCAAGCCCTTGTCATTTTGGGAGGAGACCTGTGCTCTGTAGTGACCTAGCCAGGTTGATCATGATGATACCTAATATATGTCAATCACCCAGCAAGTTAATACAGGAGATGATAAAGGTGCGCGGACAAGTACCTTTCAGCCTAACGAATACGCCAGATGACCCATGTACGATACCCAACCATTACTACGCAATCAACTGAAAGTAGCCCGATAACCAACGAACATACAGACGACATGACAAATCTGTCAATTAGCGATCGTATTGATCTGAAACCTGGTTTTGCAATGCAACATAAACCCTATTAAAGTATTTCTATTTGTGGAAAATATAAAATTATTAGTCGTGGTGGAACAATGGATATCAGGAAGTGGGATGAAGTTAGCCTTCGGGCGGTGTTTGCCGCTAATTGGGACCTAACTTGGGTTTAACCGACAAAACGATACGATCTCGGTATAAGCCATACGTGGCTAGTGATTACTAACGACTTTAATAAAGCTTATCTTAGTTCTATCTAGACCTTTTTGTATTAAAATTGCATTTGAATAGCTAAATAATTATACGTTTTTGAAATCTTTTCCAATTTTATTCACTCACCATGGTCAACCGGCTCACTTCAGAGCACGTGTCTCCTTTCAATATGAGAAGGGTTTGGCTATTGTCCACCATGCTGGCCATATGCGGATTGGCAGACTTCACACGCCTTTGAGAACATTATGGAGAACTCTCAGGCGTGCAGGTTTCCTCACGATGTTTTTCCTTCACCGTTGAAGCAAGGGATATTTAATTTATTTTTGAAACGCACATAACTCCGAAAAGTTAGAAATGCGTGCCCGGATTCGAACTGTCGACCTCTGATTAGGAGTCTGACGCCCTAACCATCACCGCTATTGTTTTGTTTATTCACTCGTTACACTGGAAAACATCAGGTAAATAAGGTAAAATGGTTTTAAGAATAATAGTCTTCAGGCTAAATAAATGCCGGCTCCTTGATTAATCCCCAGACGAATCTGCAAATAGGCACGTAATCTTTACGTATGATCAAGTACTTACATTGACTACCCATAGAAGTTCAATTGTGTTGAAAGTATTGTATGAAACGGAACCCTAAATACAGGTGGATTTCTCCCCCTGCGGCCATTACGAAGGTATTCATAATCCTCATGGCTTTAAAAGAGGCACTCACAGTCACCGAATCCCCCGTGAGGCGCGTTCGTCACGTCCCCTGCTTTCCATAACAATGGCAGGTACAATTTGTACAAGACAGACAGACAAGCAGCGCCATCCTCTGTAATTTATGGAAATGACCGCGTACAAAAACATATAACAAAGGTGTCTACTCGAAATTAAGTAGATGGGTCGAATATCGTGTTCCCCATTGTTTAACCTTTGTCGAGGTGGACTCCGTAATCGTAAATGCCATCCCTCGGTCTGCCGCTATTGTTGTTTGGGTAATAAAAATTTAATTTCGACCAAATACAAGTCAACACCGAGGAAAATGTGGATTTGATTTTGTTCACTTATACATTTATCACTTCGCTTGAGATTTTAGCTGCTATAACTATTTCTAGCAATATTTATTATAAATCTTCGTTGGCATATTGATTTTTATTGATATATACTGGACATGAAGCGGTGATAGCCCAGTGGTGAAGCGGTGATAGCCCAGTGGTTAGGGCGTCAGACTCTTAATCAGCGGTTCGAATCCGGGCACGCACCTCTAACTTTTCGGAGTTATGTGCGTTTTTAAACTATTAAAATATCACTTGCTTCAAAGGTGACGGCAAACATCGTGAGGAAACCTGCACGATTGAGAGTTGTCCATAATGTTCTCAAAGGCGTATGAAGTCTGCCAATCCGCACGTGGCCAGCGTGGTAGACTATGGCCAAAACCCTTCTCATATTGACAGGAGACCCGCGCTCTGTAGTGAGCCGGTAATGGGTTGATCATGATGATGATGATGACTGGCATAGTTTCCTGCATCCAGCATCTTAAAACATCTGTCTATCTTCTAATTAACTGGCGAAGCCGCTAGGTCCAACCCATTGGGACACAAAAATTTGCTTTTTTTTCTGATTGCCATTTCAGCGTCGACACTTGCTGATTTGTCGGTGTTACTATTTCTAGTAACATGATCTGGATTGTTGACTCACGTATACTCGATACTAATGCAACGAATATTAAAAGAACGATATTTAATATGGCTTTTTAGTTTTACCTTACGCGGTAAATATTCACTGAGTGCCATTCGTCATGTAAAGTTGTCATTTTTATAGGATTTTTATTCACGATACATACGAGCTTTTATACAGGCTTGTAAGGTAGGTAGCTGAGATATTTATGTAAACGACGGTCGGGACTGCGTTCCCTTTGTCGCAGTAACCGCTGTCACTCGCTAATTGGGTAGAATTTATAGCACTGAGCACTGCTGAGCATTGTTTACGATCTCCTCGATCATTACCATCATCGTGGAATTGCAAGTAGGCTTAACACGAGAATTCTTAATCGAATTCGTGTAACTGGTTGTTGCAACACAGTCACTACGATATTATCTTGTTGAACAATTTGGATTAACATGAAATTTCATAAAGCTATTCGGGGAACTTAGTTTTTTTCGATCTAAAAAGTGTTTTAAAGGTAAAGTCACTCTAATTAAACTTATTGTGAGTTATACCTTTTCATCCGTTGAGACAAAGAATGAATATCTTCATTATAAGAAAATAAATATAAACCACTACACGATTTACCTTTTTAAATAAAAACTCAATTTGGAACATTATAATGGTTAAAAAAAAAACTCCATCGAAGATTCCTTCTATTAAAAGTCGTTTATATGATCATCTTTGTATTTGTGTTTGTACGTGAAAGAAAAAGAGAGAGGGAGTTATCAGACGGTTTAACATACTTCTATGCCAAATTTCAATATTTTTTTTTTATCCACTACCAGTTAGCCCTTGACGGCAAACTCACCTGATGGTAAGTGATGATGCAGTCTAAGATGACCTATAAGACCTGTAAGAGGTATGGTAAACCTATACTCCTAATTGGTTTCTACGCGACATCGTGCTAGAACGCTAAATCATTTGTCAGTAGGATGGTAACGACCGAAGCCTCCCACCAGACGAAAATAAATATTTCAAATGATAATGCGTCGAAGATATTTTATATACATGCTATTTTCATATACATACTATCTACCATTAGGCTTACTACTACCGCTTATAGCAGTACTATTTTAACATAGTCTACTCGTTTTACATCCTTCTAACTTAAGGGACGTTACTACACAGCGTTATGAACTTAATTGTGATATCATCGAATATTGTTAGAATAAATAAACGCAAGCTGACATTACGAAAGAGACACTCGCGTCACTTCTCTTACACGGTATAATAATTTCCACAACAGATTTTACGTCATCACGTCAAACACATTTTCGCCTACCCACACCTCATTAGTTGTGTTTACACACAAACATATAACCACATAAGTAAACACACACTAAGGTGTCCATATGCAGGCTATGTGGAAAACTATACCGAAATCGCTGCAGAAGGTATTAATAATATTTATTAAACCGTACATGAAATTTGGTGAAATGAAAATTTATTTGCAAAGAATCGTGTCTTTATTATGCTTAAGCTAATCAAAGTCGTCGCTCAGGTAACCTTTGATAATATGTTTTATAAGCAATGGCTCAGGGTACACCAAACCCCTAACGTAAGATGACTCCGAAATTATTTTTAAATTATTTTATTACTATTATATTTTGAATATATTTAGGTCATTTCTTTCATTTGTATTTAACTTTACTTTTAATATTGTTTCTAAATTTTATATTGTATTTAAATTTTATAAGGTTTTATACGGGTCCCTGACCTGAAATAAAAAGATTTTATTTTATTTATTTATTTATGCATTATGTACCTAAAAATATTCCAATGCTAGGATTAATAGGTAGGGAGTTGTTAACACCGACACCGAAAACTTTATATCTACTGATCAGAAATTATGCTAGCCATTAAATTAGAACAAATCAAATATAGGTAGGTAGAAATCATAATGGGCAACAGTATAACACTGAAGAATTTTTGTGATAAAAAGCTAAATTCCAACTTTACCCACCCTTATTGAACCGAAAGGTGACAGTTATTGCAACGAAAGTAATCCCAAAGAGGGGTAAGCTGGCGTCAAGCGACCGGTCCTAATAAATACATATCAATACAAAGAAGAATCTAAGTTGTTATATAAAAGATACCTGAAAGATATGCGGCGAATAATTGTTGTAAGATAATAAGGAAACATTTTAGTCAAAAAGAGATTAATTCGCAATAGATTGCTCCAATTCGTAAATAACTTCTAACGAATTGTATTGAAATTGAAACGGTAGTAAGGAGATCCCTCTAACCTCATAAACAAGCGGGAAAGTGTAATCGGTGGATAGCGTTAACCTAAATAAATAGCAGGAAAGCGGGCCCTTCGACACGATACTTTCTATTTTTCGATAGCAAAGTCGATTAGAAGTTCGGCCGTGGGCGAACATGTTTCGAAATTAAACAAGCAACACTGGAAGGGTTCTGGCACAATTTCGGCCGTTGAAATGTTCCGATTGTTTGCGTTATTGGGTTACGACTGGTTTTCTTTTGGGTCAACACTCAAAGAAAAAAGGAACATGAAGGAGTATCGTTATTTGTTCAAGTGACTGATTTAAATTTAAAATTCAAATTCAAATGATCGATATTCAAATAGTCCTTTAAAAGGCGCTTTTGACGCGTCAATAATTTACATAGTAGTGATTTGATGGTGATAACTACTTTCGTAAACTTAAAACTAAAGCTATGAGGATTCCAAACAAGTCCACAACAAAGCCGGGTTTTTTATTTTTTTTTGTTATCACCATCTCACATAATCAAAAATAAATTATAGAACCTATGGAAATAGAGCAATTCACACCCAAGCTTTTTTATCGTTTATATAATCCTTAATATCGTTATATGATTTTTCTATAAGTTTAATTATGAAATACCCGGTTAAGTTTGTTGTGGGCTTCGTTTTCGATCAGAGCGCCTTTGGAGTCCTCGTAATTTGACATTATTTCTGTAAGGTTAATACATATTGATTTGTGTTTAGCCAGATGTGTTCATTACAATGATTAAAGTCATTGGGTGATGTTTGTTAGATTTCAATTATAAATCAATTTAGTTCAGTGCCTAATCAGTGACTAAAAAAATAAGTAGACTTAAGATTAACAAAGAAATGCTATGCGGTTACATGCACACCTGGAAGAATTAAGAGACAAAAATTGGACAAAAACCAGCCTACCTACTTTTTTTTGTTGATGGTGGAGAAATCTCCTAGTTATATGGTTATATGGGATTTCTATCCACTAAAACCCCCTCGGTGGCCACCATCAGCATAAAACAGTGATAGGCTCCGGGATCTCCTAAGAACGCATCGATCGATGGAAAGGTCCGGAGGGATTTTTATCCTTATAAACAGAAAAAAAAAGCCTAACAGATTATAAAGTTTGCGTTTAAAAATTCAAAACACGAAGACTCATTCAAAAATGACTTCCATTAAAGGCGATCCGCACCATAGTATCATTCAAATACGCGTTTACAATCGCGATAAAAATTTATCGCAAGCACATCACGAATTTGCATACAATAACATAGCCGTGTATGCACGAAATTTGGTTTAGCCCGTTGAGCTAGTGGAAAACATCAATCACCATGACGCCACTCGTTCCCTTATAAAGTGCAATGTAACCTTTACGAGCCATTAAATCTCTTGGACCTGGCGCCAATAGCGACAAGAATGTAACCTTTTACCGATACTAAAAACATTTCGAATATTAGTTATTCCTTCCTTGTTGTTTATTATCCATATTTAATATATCTTACCTGAGTTAGTGATTATGTGACTTAAGAACAAGTTAATACACAATACAGTTAATTTCCATATTATATTATTAGCGACATATTAGCGTCGACTTAAGTTATTATATTAGGCATGCTGTAGTTACCTCTAAATTGATTTATATGTATATCCTAGCACTTAAGGTTTTTAAAATGTTTATTTTTTTTACATATAAATCTGTTGGTGGCGCTTTGGATAAATAAATAAATAAATAAGAACATACGGCAATGCACTAAATTGATTTCTTAGTTATTCTCAATAAGAGTGTTTTTATTATATATTTTTTCCAAATTTCATATCTAATTTTTAAACAGAGTCTGCCAATCTGTGTTATAGTTTGACGACAAGAGCTCTCGTGCATAACAAGCTGTGATAGCCTAGTGGTTAGGACGACAGCCTCTAAGTCAGAGGTCGGAGGTTCGAACCCGGGCTCGCACCTATAACTTTTCGGAGTAATGTGCGTTTTTAAACAATTAAAATAGCAAATTATACTTGCTATTTATTGTTTAACTACTGAAATCGTAAAGCCACAGGGACATCACGTTAGCGACTAGACTAGATTATCTCAAAATAAAGTCACCGACACCGGGTTGTCTTTAATAAGCTGCAACAACAAAATAAATCATATGGCTAAGAAGGAAGAGGAATTAGTCAGGATTATTAGAACAACTAACATAATAAACTTCCGCTATTGAAAATAACTGTGTTACATTTCTCAGTGGCTGAGTAAGACGATCACTCCCTATTTACGAGTGTGCTATCACATTCGCTTACGTCACGTGCCTGCTTGAGAATATCAAACAGGAATGTATCACGCATATGTGCCACCCCGCACGACGTACCGCTTCCTCTTGTGACTCATGATCGGGGTAATAATGAGAGTAATTGCCCCTTTTCTCACATAGTGATTCATTATTAACGAAACGGGCCGCCACTTAACTTTATTTGTTGTGCTCTCTTTAATTCATGTGTGAATCGAAATGATTTCTCACTGTAATGGAACCAATTAAGGGAAGTTTCCGTTGAAGATTTCAGTGTGGGGCTTAATATGAAATTACTAACAGATACCCATCTTCATGCAACTTTTGATACGTATATTTTTTCCATACAAATGTTCATCCGCTATTCTAATCAATATACCCCGATCTATTGCATTGTCTCTTTCACCCGCGACGACAGTTAATTTCGATTGCCGTTCATTTAAATTTTATTTTTACAATCATATAAAAATCTCAAGTGACTTTAATAACTATAACAATTTGTTTATTGTTCATAGCATATATTTTAATATTGATTCTAATTTTTTAATTATTATTAGTTATTTTTTGCCTTTTCCTTCCTAAGTTCCTTATTAAGTTGTTAATTTTGTATACGTTTAGTTAAGTTCCTTCGCACGACTTATCCGTCTAAATCTGCATGCTGTAGCTTCCTATAAGTGGAATTATATGTTGACCTAGCACCTAAAGCCTAAATTATGTACAAAAATAACATGTATAATTCTGTTGGTGGTTCAAAAAAAAAATAGCAACATTTACAATTGGCCTTACTAGCATATTATGCATAGTATATATATAATATAATCATATGTATAAACTATAAATAGCATATTGATATATTCATCAAAATGAGTAGTTCCACAGATTAAAACAAAGACATTAAAAAACTTCAGCTTTGTTATATTCGTACAGATTATAGATTCCCGAATCGAACACTCTTTCGGCTTACAACACAGGAAATGGGATCGTCTGGAAACAGAATCGTACATATCCATTTTGTATGCGCACACGGAACTGACACGTTTTACTGTTCGTAAAAATTGGGCTAACGGTCAGTTAATATGTGCTATTTGTGTCATATCAAAACAGAGCGGAATCGGACGGCTTGATGTAGTTACCCATAAAAGAGAAGGGCCGCGATTTACACATCTATAAGGTAGAGGTACGACGTTCTATGTTCGGCATCTTTGAAAGCGTGACTCGTGAGTAGGTCGTAGGTGACGGAGGCACTGTGACAAAGAGTATAGTGACATCTCAATTAAATGTTTTATTGGCTGTCAGGTCAATACGTTTAGGCTCAATATCAAGTCAAGTAATAATCAAGTCGTAAATTGTAGTCGCAGAATTTACATCTCCGTATTGATTCAAACACGGATATGGGCGGTGTTCGGTGTGGATTTATACATTGAATCCCGAGAGGGATATATGTGGGAGACATCCTATGAGAGATTTTTTTTCCACTACAACTTAGCCCTTTACAGCACTCTCTGTTGTAAGTGATGATGCGTCTATGATGGCAGCGGGCTAACCTGTTAGGGGTATGGTAAACCCATACTCCTAATTGATTTCTACGCCGCATCGTGCCGGAACGCTGAATCGAGCCGGGAATCGAACTCAGGACCTTCAACTTTATAATGTGACAACGCGCGCGCTTTACAACGGAGGTGGTCAGAAGTCAAAAAAACCTACATCCGTTGTTAACACAAGACTAGTATCTAATAAAAATGGAACATGCAGGATAAATATGGATACACATTTTCTATTACTGAAGATGTGATAGCCTAGTGGTTAGGACGTGAGTCTCCTAAACAGAGGTCGGGGGTCGAACCCGGGGACGCGCCTCTTAGTTTTCGGAGTTATGTGCGATTTTAAGCATTTAAAATATCACTTGCTTCAACGGTGAAGGAAAACATCGTGAAAAAACCTGTACGCCTGAGATTCTCCATAATGTTCTCAAAGGCGTTCGAAGTCTGCCAATCCGCACATGGCCAGCGTGGTGGACTATGGCCAAACCCTTCTCATATTGACAGGAGACCTGTGCTCTGTAGTGAGCCTACAATGGGTTGATCATGATGATGATGATCTTCTATTGGATTATAATGTTAAGAACTCAAAAGAAATGATATCATGCAAGATTCCACTCCAGCTATAACACATAGGTGTAGTGCTTTTAATTTCAAAGTGTAATGAATGTAGGAGCGGATATGACCAGCCGACAGACATACGGTCCTAATCACAACAGTACACAATGGATTTGTTTATTTCACCAATTGTACGTGGAAACTGTATCCTGGTGCCGAAGTGGGTGGTCGCATACTGCTTTAAGGATTATCCTCAGTTATGTTTATACATTCTTGTATTCTTACTGTTATATAGTTGAATCACTTCAGAACGTGATGTTAATTATTTTAAAAATACTTGAACGTTACCCTGCCTAGCGATGCGTAGTAATGGTGCTTAAACGTTTGCATCAGAAAACATTGGGTAAAGATGGAACTATTTCGTACCTGTCAGATAGATAGATAGATACTCTTTATTGCACACATATTTTTAAGAAACAACAACACGGAACACTTAACACATGAGTATGCCAAGGCGGTCTTATTGCTTAAGCAATCTCTTCCAGAGAACCCTTAAGTCAGTGTCAGTCAGTCTGGTTTTCTTTTAGATTTGTAGCCAACATACTTCGATTATTAATAAAAAAGCAACATAGTGAATTATTTTGAATATTCTACTAATATTGACGACGTCCTTGGCACAACGTGTTCTCTGTCGTATTTTATTATAAATTGGGAGATCCTTGGCTGGATCCCTGGCTCTAGTATCGTCTGGTGGGAACTGGACACGGTCAAAGCAGTTACCGTTGTGGCAAATAAATAACGCTAAGCAATTTAGCGTTCCGGTTTGATGCGGAGTGGAATCCTATTGGGTGGGTTCAACCTTCAACGCATCGTTGCTTCAGAATTTCATGGGGGATGGTTATCACTATTACCAGTTAAGCTATGTAAATATATAAAAATGATAATAAAATACCTACTCGAATTACATATGCTTTCGTCCAAATTTTACTAAAAACTTTTTGGAGACATTTAAAAATGAACCATAAACAAAAAAAACCTTTTCCAAATAATAATGATACGATGATATGATAATCGAGAAATTAGTAAAACATAAATATTGTAGAAGGAATTCTCACGCTCCTTTGTGACTCCCTTACACAAAACAGAACACCCATATAACAAAAATGTTTTATCTGTTAGCTTAAAATACAACGATTTAAAAAGTAATTTGTCTAAATAAAGTACATTATCTAAAAACTTGACTCGTTTTTCATCTCGAACGGAAGCGATCGAGTGTTTCGTGGGTCGGCTGTTCAGGCACACTCCAAACTAACCACTTGAGATTACTAAAACACCTTAAATAGATTTATCTATTTCATTTGATATATTTGATGTTACCACTTAACTGCTACTTGCGGATAATCTAAACTTGAGTAATACTATAAGATTTATTATTAGAACGTATTAAAACATTTAAATAAAAATACGTATTTTGTTTTTTAACAAAGATAACTAATATAAGATTTAAACAAAATAAATAAAAAAAAAGCTTTAAATTAGAATGGACTTCTACTGTCTCAGTTAAATTGTCTTTAAAAACAATCATTAATATAAGCTTTACAACTTACATAGTGTGAACTATAAAGGCACAATTTGTACACTGGATTTGGCCATTTCTTTCGAGCACTGATATAGCATTCCGTTAAAACATATTAGCTACTAACAAAAACAGACCGGTCAATATTTCCTTAGGGGTAAATGAAATAACAAGAAGTAGTAAAGAACTAACAGGACGTTAACTGATTCTTTCTCACGCAAGAGTTGGCGCTCGCTAAATCACTATAACATAAATACGTGAGCGAAACGAACATGTATGGACACAGCGTCAATAATTTCAATAAAATATACCAGGCTTTGTCTGTGGCATCGGTTTCCTTCCACATGTTTTACTAACAAAATGGAAAGTTAATTAAAATCGCTTGAAATAAAATGTTAACAATATTTAACAGATTAGAAATGGTAACGAGGTGTTAAGTTTTTTTTTTTTCATAAAAAGAACACGAGGCAGGTGAATTTAATTCTTTCTCCTAACAAAATATAAGCCTTGAAAGAAGTGCACATCCACCATTTTACGTTGGAACATTTGGTTAGTAACTATTTCATATTCGATTCTGCACTCTAGTGCGTTGTACTCAAAACAGAATTGATTTAATGATAATTACTAAAACCTTGGCATTTCTTAACGTTATCGGATAAAGAAGCTATTGAAGTACCTATAAAAAATTCTCGTTGACAGATAAAATTTATGATAAGGTTAATTTTAATATTCTATATTGGATCTGAGGCATGTTACACCGCATGTGGTGTGCTCCTACGCATGTCCTGTACAAAAAACGTTGAAATGCAGACTATATTATAAGTATTTCGTTACAAATAAGTGGAAATAAGTAGCGCCCATATGCAAATCAAGTGAATATCTTGTAAATGTGAAGATCGTTCCTATCCCGTGAAAGTGACTAAATTTGTTACTTTAACACTGCTAAACCTTTACACTGTTTTGCGAAGTTTGGACACAGGCGCAATAAATATCATTGTATAAAAGAATTCAGACTACTTTGTACAGTGTACATTTATTTTATTTATTTATTCTTTATTTGTAAACCACAATAAGTAAAAATAAAAATAATAAGAGAAACAAAATAAAGAAGAATCAGGATACAAAAGCTCGCCTTAGTAGCGATCTCTGCCAGGCAACTTTAGGATTAGGAAAAGTTAAAGCAGAAGAAAGTAGGTGGCGTAATATATAAACAAAAATCTACATAAAAATAACTAAATACTAATTACATAAACCAGATTACATAAATAACACAATATAGTAATAAATGTCGTCATTTTTTGCGAAATATAATGAAACTTGACAGCACTTTTAAAAACAGTGTACAGACTTAGTACTTGCAGTACATTTATCTTAGTTTTGTAATTTAAAAAATATTTTTAAACTAGGCAAATCTTATCTTTTCTTTATCATTATATAACTTTTAAAAAAATATATACGAGGAATTTAAAAGAAATTCTTTATTGTTCATATAGTCATATGAAATTAACGAGTTCTTGTACATGTAAGAAATGCCTCACTGATAACGATACTAACTATACGATTCTTACGATAGCTAACTAATCGGTACATTTGGTTAGCAGCTTCTAAACAGTTCAACCTTTTATTAGCGAAATGTGTTACCGGGTTATTAACAGCTGTATATTGTGTTTGTGCGGTGAGACTATGCCAGTCTATTCCAGTTAGACTCAGACACATATGTGTAAAATGACGTACCCTCAAGTTATCAAAAATGATTCAATCATTCTTGCTTACCTCCATCAAACAAAAGCCCGCTAATAAATGAGCTGTTAACACGGACGGCCTGTGAGACAGCCCGAAGACACGGTAATACTGTATATCATACAGTATTCCAACTTCATACAAACGGCCGAAACGCGAGCTATGCCTACGCGCCTCGATCTCGACGTGCACTCGGCACACAGACAGTCGCGACTATGCCGCAGTGACGAACGGACGGTGTTTTGTTATTTTTAAACAATAACCGTGCGATTTTTTCACTTAAAATAACTTCACTATATAAATAATATGACGAGTAGGATATATTGTACACTTTTTGGTTGCATTAATAATAGTTGTTTTTTGTACTGTTTGTATGAATAATAAATACCAGAAAAAATAAATTTGACCGTCTGTCTGTCACTAGATAGTTGAAATTTGAACACAAAGTAGGCAAATGTAATTAAAATGTTGGAGGCGGGTAGCCCTATCGCATGTTTAGGTGCCGAGCGGCTGTAGGTACTTATTTCAAAGATAAGCCCGAGTTACAATACTGTATACATATCCATTATTACCGTGCCGAAGAGGTTCAATGAAAACCAAGAGGGCTTTTTTAAAAATAAATTACGTGGGTGAATTTATGAAACGTTTCAAAACGGACTTTGATTGACGAACGCTCGTATAAAGAGTATGTCTATGGGTACACGCCTTTGACTTTAATCTAAAGTGTTTTACTTATCAACCCATTAATTATAGACGGATACATCTATAGGCGTGTTCCAAAAATATAATGTAATTGATTTAAAGAATAATGATAGGGCCCGTTGTACGCATCGTGTGTAAACAGTGTAATTGCTACGTGCTTTGAAAAATAAATTGTTTTTCGGGTTCTTTAGTAGCGTTTCGTGACCGTATATCTGGTACACTTTAGTTTACATTGATATGGATCTTGGGTGCTTTGGTGCTTGTATCTTGATGCGATGTGTTTTGTTGTGCCGTCGATACTCTGTTTATCTAAATAAATAATTTAACATCATTATTTTTATCCCCAACCTCAAACACGCACGGAACAGTGTTCTGGGTATGTTTTGTGTTTTTACTTTTTTTGAAACGGCATCTATTTCAGTTCTGTCTCCCTTAATTATTATTTTTTTCGAATACATATACATAGCATATATAATATATATAAGATATAATGACTTAAGACGAATATTTTGATATACGAATATTTTTCCCGGCTAAGTTTGTTGTGGGCTTCTTTTTAGACCGGGGCGCATTTGGAACCCTCATAGCTTTAATTTTAAGTTTACGAATGTAGTTATCACCATCGAATCACTACTATGTACATTATTGACGCGTCAAAAGTGCCTTGTAAAGGACTATTTGAATTAAGATTTTTTGAATTTTGAATTTTATACTATTTGTGATATGTTAACATTTACTTTAGGTCACAAGGTTAAAAAATGGTTATGAAAGAATGTATTAGCTATTGAATAAATATTTACTGAAAAATAAATATATATATATATATATTTTTTTATTTACTTGACAAAGGCCTCCTCTCTCGTAGAATAAATGGAATGATAGCTTAGACCCACCACGTTGTTCCAATGTGGATTGGTAGCTTTGATGGTAATTTTCACATGTTAGTGATAACAACTGGGACCGATGTGCGACGGCTTAAGGCGCTTTTCGAGATGGATAACGCAAATGCCACCAGGCATGCCAGAATGTCTTGACACAAAAGCATAATGCCCAACCACATATGATTGTAGAACCCTGTACCTCGCGACCACTCTCACTACTAGATCATCCAGGGATAAAATGCATTATCTTAATATGTCGTTATAACAGAAAAAAACCGTTAAAAATGCTTGCATACCCTCATTATGCGCAAAACTTATATCCCTAACCGCAGGCAGTGTGTGGCTTTAGAAAAATAACCCAACACCTTTATTTGTACCAAAAATATCTCGTTACGGTGAACGTACAAAAACGCGTACCGTGAAACAGACAACAAAGGGTCCACATAACACAAGGATGAAGGAGGTCCGCTCAGAATTCCAGAACATTAACGTGCAAGATCAAATTACAGTAGCTTATTAATGTCCCTGAATCGCTACACATCCGCTTCTGAATACACTTTGAATATTTTTTTCTATCCGACCAATAATATAAAAAAGCCTGTCTGTCTGACATTAGTTTATGTACATATGTGTACATTAAATCAAAATTTGCCACAAAGATAGCACGAATGCTGAAACTGAACCCCGGCTAAGATTGTTGTGGGCTCGGCATCTATTTCAGTTCTGTCTCCCTTAATTATTATTTTTTTCGAATACATATACATAGCATATATATAAGATATAATGACTTAAGACGAATATTTTGATATACGAATATTTTTCCCGGCTAAGTTTGTTGTGGGCTTCTTTTTAAACCAGGGCGCGTTTGGAACCCTTTCGTTTGGAAAGCTTTAGTTTTAAGTTTACGAATATAGTTATCACCATGAAATAACTACTATGTAAATTATTGACGCGTCAAAAGTGCCTTTTTAAGGACTATTTGAATAAAGATTATTTTGAATTGGAATTTGAATTTGGAGCCGAACATATCCCGGAAAAAGAACCGTGGAGTACAAAATAAACTTTGTAACTTTATTGCTGACATTTAATCTAGGAAACCGCACTGAATTAATAGGTACGTAGGTAGGAAGGTACGCGAGCAATGCAAAATATCGCTTTCAATCGCTATTTCAGGTATAGGGTATAGAAAGGCACAGATAAAGAGATAAAATTTATTACACAGAATGAATACCATGGTAACAGATTAACAATAAAACTGAACTTTACAACATTGTTGTTGAATACAGCTTGCATCCTACTATCTTAGACATGTCTATGTTTTTTATTTTTATGAAAAAAAAATTATATTATATATCGCGGTATTTGTAAAAAAAAGGAATAAACGCAGACGAAGTCAAGGGCGAAAGCTATTTGTATGAGATATCGTAATAAGCCTGGCGGGATGAAAGACGTCGTTTATGAGGCACCCGGTGTAGAGTTTCAAACCAGCAACGTATTAGGGGAAACATCTATTTGTTTGTATTAACGCTATTATTAAATATTGGTTCCAAATATTTAAAATTCGGGCGCGATGTTATTCGGTTCGGTTTGGTTTCTGAGATTTTAGCTATTCAATACATTTTCTAAGAAGATTGGCAGTGTCTATTGCGGAATAATCTTAATGGAGGACATGGAAATAATCCTATTCTATTGCAAACCTAAAAGTTTTTTAATAAGCGGTATTCAAGTTTCTCGTAAACAAAGTAAACTTGAATACGAATGGTTTTTTACCAGGGTCGATATGAAATAATATTCGCATTATTAAGGACGAGTATAAAACACCAAAAGCTACGTTTCATGCATATGTGCGCACGTACTTCTTGTATTCAAATTAATTTATTTTTTTATTTATATAGCCCACTGACAACAAGATGTACTACCAGCCACACTAAATGTAAGATAAGTAAGGAATATTAAAGCGTTTATTTATAAGTTATACTCTCTTTCTCCAGTCGTTCCTTCATTACTGAAGATCGTGGTCCTGGTGTCCTTGCAACCTCGTGCAGATTAATTGTTTCCACCGGCTTCTATCAGAGGCTAGTCTCGCAATTGTGTGAAACTTGCACGAGAGTCCCTCAGCTAGTCTGTCCATCTGGTTGGTGAGCGGTCTCGCAATCTTTTGCCGTCATTATTGCCTGTCACAATTAGTTTTTCTAGACTATCACTCCCCCGTCGCATGATGTATCCGAAATAGGAGAGCAGTCGTTGGTAACATATGGTGGAATGTCGTGTTTTTATCCCTAGCTGAGTTAGGATGGACGCGTTTGTGCGCTTGGCTGTCCAAGGCATCCTCAACATGAGTCTCCAGCACCACATCTCAATATATAATTATATACCTGAAAAACATAATCTACGAACCTGCATAGAAGTAATATGTAAATAGGTACGTGAACAATGCAAAATATCGCATTCAATCGCTATTTAAGTGATAGAACGGCACAAACTGATAGAGCGATACAATTTATAACACTTCTTAGTCGGCATAAATAACAGTATTGGCTTATTAAGATGAAGTACTACTGAAGTACTACAGAATAGAATCAGAATCAATAATATTATGTGTTCACTTAGCATAAAGGTGACTCGATACATTTAATATGAGATGACGTCATGAGGACAACGAACTTTCCTTCGCTCATAAAACTTACCATCGCTCGGATTCGCAGTCAAAATAAATAGAAGCCATAAAATAAACTACGCTCAGTGAAAAAGAAACCCCACATCCGTTGAGTCAAGGTTTATTTTGGAATGAAAGTGTAAAAAGCATGGCTCTTGCCAAAACCTCTTCTTATCCTGTTATTACAACTTAGAGACTTTCAAAGGATACACAAAAACATATAAAACATCGATATTTGTGTATGCTTACTTTTCAGTCTAGCCACTATACCTCTACAGGCTTTCGTGCCTTTGTAAATAAGCAAAGTCTTTTGCCGTCCATTTCATCTTCGGTTTTTCAGATTTCAGCGCGTCTTTTATCATAAATAAACATTCTTTTTGATTACACTTTTGCATTTGGGAGCCATAACAACGACCTCCCTGGCGCAGTGCGTGCGCTGTTGCATTATAAAGTTGGAGGTCCTGGGTTCGATTCCCGGCTCTAGTCTTTTCTGGTGGGAGGCTTCGGCCGCGGCTAGTTACCACCCTACCGAAAAAGACGTGTCGACAAACGATTTAGCGTTCCGGCATGATGTCGCGTAGAAACCTATTAGAAGTGTGGATTTACCATACCCCTAAACGGTTAGCCCGCTACCATCTTAGACTGCATCATCACGTACCATCAGGTGAGATTGCCATTAAGGGCTAACTTGTAGTGGATAAAAAAAATTAACATACAAATTACCTCTGGTGCTGAAATGTTGAACAGCACAGCAAAATGTTATTATACGTTAGTATAGTAGTCATAGACAACCCATAGGATTGTCGGTGACAATAAATCTGTCATAATGTTTTCTTACTGTTCTTATATATCTCTCTATTATGTTAGGGAGATATATGAGATCATCATGATCAACCCATTACCGGCTCACTACAGAGCACGGGTCTCCTCTCAATGTGAGAAGGGTTTGGGCATAGTCCACCACGCTGGCCATGTGCGGATTGGCAGACTTCACACGTCTTTGAGAACATTATGGAGAACTCTCAGGCGTGCAGGTTTCCTCACCATGTTTTCCTTCACCGTTGAAGCAAGTGATATTTTAATTTTTTTAAAACGCACATAACTCCGAAAAGTTAGATGTGCGTGCCTGGATTCGAACCGCAGACCTCTGATTAGGAGGCTGACGCCCTAACCACTAGGCTATCACCGCTTCATATATGAGATAAAATAAGTAAATAATATAACTGTCTGTGACTCAAACATCAAACTATAATTATTATCTAATTATTAACTCAAAATTAATATTTGAAAGTCAGTTAACAAAGCATTTTGGACACAGGTATGATTCTATTACAATGTTTTTTGCAAATTAAGTAGAAATATAATTTCATTTCAGTTTAAGTTAATTTCGTTTCATTAACGACAGAACATTACAATGTCCGTTGGTGAATACGTGATGATGATAATGTTTTTTGCCTGATGCTCGGATATTACCTATTACTTCATTCGTTAGAAAACATCACAGAGTGTATTACGAGATATAGTAATTATGTTAATCACGACTCGAGCTTTATGGCGTCATTTATATTAGAATAAAGTGGTGGTAGTTACACCACATATAACTTGAGAAAACCCGTATATATTTTTACGATTATTAATTCGTTGGATTTGTCTGCGCCCCGGATTGAAGGAAAAATATTTAATACTTAGTATATAAAATTAAAAAGAAAAATATATAAAATCGTTTTACGATTCACTTTCACATACAGTTAATAAAAATCGATGCCTACAGTTTTTTAATTTATTTTGCTGGAATTTGTTTTATTTTTAAGTTAGCATTTGACGGCAATCTCACCTGGTGGTAAGTGATGATGCAGTCTAGGATGGTAGTGGGCTTACCTGTCACGGGTAAATTGCTAGGCGGCACGTCTTTATCGGAAGAGTGGTAACTAGCCACGGCCGAAGCCTCCCACCAGACCAATGAGCCGAGAATCAAACCCAGGACCTTTATAATACGACAGCGCACGCACTGCGCCACGGAGGTTGTAATTAAAGTTGCCATGAGTCAACATTTGTGTAACCTGATCTAAGTTTTTTATATATATTATAATCTTAATAAATAACAATTACAGCCAAATTGAAGTTACACGACTTACTAAGGTGAATCGAGATATTCCGGGTCAGCTATGAGCTGTAGTATGAAGATAATAGAAGGCAGTAAAGCATTTAAGGTATTATTCTATGTATCTAAGGTATTATGACTCTTGTTTCAATAACTCCCTTACTTACTTAACACTTCAGGCAACAACTGGTCATGATTGCATATACAGTAATCTTAATATATATAAATCTCGTGTCACAATGTTTATCCTCAATGGACTCCTAAACCACTTATCCGATTATAATAAAATTCGCACACCATGTGCAGTTCGATCCAACTTGAGAGATAGGATAGTTTAAATCTCAAATTATAGTCGCAATTTTAATTTATTGCTAATTATTTGTTTGTTCTTATTGACAGTCACAATTATCTGTTAACTCCAAATGATTCTAACAGATGTCGATACCTTTCGACTGGGTTGAGTAAGTAATCAATAGATGGCGCTGCTATGGTAAATCTACGAACGTGTCATATAAGCTACATTTTAACAGCATAATTACCCAGGTTGTTGATGCTATAAAATTAATTAAATTTATTTTGTAGTGAACGAAATACCGTATAATTCAATTATTTCCACTTTTTAAATTTTTGGTGTTAGCATAGCCGGCCACGTGTTACTTAGACTGAAGTGTAAATTGAATTCATATTATAATGAAGATAATACAGTGATATTAATCCTGTTTTTTACTTATTTGTGCTTCATTGATCAAAACTTTATAATTTAATTTGAATATATGTATGTAAGTATTATTACAAAATTATAAAATTTAATTAAAATGTCAATGCAAAAATGATACACAATTTCCTACACTTTTTCAATAGTTGTACAAATATTTTTTTTTATTGTTTTTATTTAACCTCTATTAAATAATATTTAGCACTTATTATTTCAATATGCTATGATAACAAGTTTTTCAGATTTTTTTCTTATATTTAAACGATTAAATTAGTATTTCAATTCTTATTGAAATTATTATTTAAACTCTATAATTTCAATATGTACATGTCAGTATTATCACATAATTATAAAAGTTAATTAGAATGATCTATAATATAAAAATAAATCGCAAAAGCTGTTGGTAAGCGCATAACTCAACATTGCCTGGACCAATTTGGCCAATTTTTTTTAAAATATTCGTTGAAGTTCAATAATGGTTTTTACGGCGAGAAAAATCTGAATAATTGCCGGAAAACCCCTTAAAACAGCCCTTTTCTTTTTCCCATACAAACGTTTTCTATATAAACGTAGAGTCAATTTGATTGTCAATTTGATTTTATTGCTATTGCATAAAGTACATATTAAATTACAAGCACTCACTGTTGTCTAAGCAACGTAGGTGTGTTCCTAACGTCAAAGAGTGCATAGTCAAACTGTAACAGGACGAAATCTGTACATTAAATAGATTTTGAACATTTTAATTGGAGGATGCTTTACTAGCGATTTTACTAGCGTCTGTCCGTATCACGCCGAAACCACTTGAAATGATGGACTTGAATAAAATTTGGTATAGGGGCAGCTGATACTCCGGTTCAACATATGAGATAGTTTCCATCCCGGAATTCAGCACGGTTCCCTTGGGAGATAGTCAAAATGTGTATTAGTTGTAATTCATTAACGCGTACTCAGAATCCATTCATTTTTTTTTTGTAAGAAAGGAGATACTTTAATGTTTATGATGTAATTTTTTCAAGTTCTTCGGTTCAGTAATCTATTGCTTCGTGATTGCAAGACAAGCAAACACTCAACGCAGACGAAGTCGCGGGAGTCAGCTAGACTAAACGGGCTAAAAACTAAACTAACTAAAACGAGCTTTATTGCTATTGTATTCGCTGGGTTCGTGATCACACGCTCATCAAATACGAACATTGTTTTCTATAATCATATCTACATGCTTCCCATCAAACCCAATTGATTTGTGGATCATGTACAAAGATAATATATGTGATGATATTTTGTATCAAATACGAAATAGAATGGGAAATCAAAATATACAAATAAGTTAATAAATTTACAACGAAGCATTGATTTCAATTGAGGACATGTGCTTGATAATGTCAAACAAACAATTAATTCAATTAGGCCTGGCCGCGCCCAATCGCCCAATGCATGATGCTTTTAACCAAGAGTTGAATCGAGAAAAAATGTATGATCTCAACTCTTTCAACTCAAAGAATTAATTCAAACGAATCTTCCACTGTTGAATGAACAACAGAAGTGTGTATTTGAAAATCTTATGAAAGTAATAAATGATGAAACTGGAGGGATTTACTTCTTAGATGCACCTGGTGGTACAGGAAAAACTTTTTTGATTTCATTAATATTAGCAACGATTCGCTCGCAAAATAAAATTGCACTTGCACTCGCTTCGTCGGGAATCGCAGCAACTTTGCTTGAAGGTGGTCGAACAGCCCATTCAGCATTAAAATTGCCATTAAATATGAAAAGCAATGAAACTCCGACCTGCAACATTTCTAAGAACTCTGCAATGGCAAAGGTCTTGAAGCAATGTAAATTAATTATTTGGGATGAATGCACGATGGCACATAAAAAATCTTTGGAGGCATTAGACAGAACATTAAAAGATATACGGAGCAATCATAACCAATTTGGTGGTGCAATGATTTTATTAGCAGGAGATTTTCGTCCAAGATTGCCAGTGATTCCACGATCAACACCAGCCGATGAACTCAATGCATGTCTAAAGTCCTCCAATTTGTGGAAACATGTCAAAGTACTTCATTTAAGCAAGAATATGCGTGTCGAGTTACAAAATGACCAATCTGGAAACATATTCTCTAAACAACTCATTGACATTGGTAATGGCAAATTTCCTATAGACATGTTGACTGGCTCCATTAACATTCCTCAAAGTTTTTGTCAGTTAACTCGATCAAAAGATGAACTTATTCAGAAGGTGTTTCCAGATGTTTCTCAAACTTACAAAAACCATGATTGGTTGAGCGAACGAGGTATATTGGCTGCAAAAAACATAGATGTAAATGAATTAAATTTAAAAATACAAGAACAAATTACAGGCGAATCGAGGATATATAAATCAGTTGATTTGGCTACTAACCAAGATGATGTAGTGAACTATCCACCAGAATTTTTAAACTCGCTGGATTTGCCAGGATTGCCACCTCACAATCTTCAATTAAAGGTTGGATCGGTAGTTATAATGTTGCGAAATATCAACCAACCGCGACTTTGCAACGGCACACGGTTAGCGATAAAAAAATTACTAAATAACGTGATAGAAGCAACTATACTGAAAGGAAAGTATAAAGGAGAAGACGTACTCATACGGCGCGTCCCAATGATTCCGAATGATGTGCCGTTTGGCTTTAAACGACTACAGTTTCCAGTTCGGCTTGCTTTTGCTATGACCATAAACAAGTCCCAGGGGCAATCATTAAGTGTTTGTGGTATTAATCTGGAAAACCCATGTTTCTCACATGGTCAATTGTATGTTGCCTGTTCCCGTGTTGGAAAACCATCAGATTTGTTTGTCTATGCGCCAGATAATCAAACAAAAAACATCGTATATCACAAAGCACTACAATGAAAATAAAACTGATTTTTGTTAATAATTATGATTCATATGATTAACAATAAAGAGATTACTTATTTTTAAATGCTTATATATGTTTTATTTAATTATATTTCTTATTCACAACGCCCTATCACCAGGGTGCCGGTTCTGTTCAGGTGAATTTTTTGCCCCGACTATAAAATATGTAGGAACAAAAAAATTACACATTACAAATCATTTTGACAGGCTATATTTGGCAGTACGAAGTCTGCCGGGTCAGCTAGTGATACTATAATTTCGTTCATTTTCACAGTATTCATCGCCCACGCTCGACTCGTGTAGATATTATGTGGTGTGATACATCAGGAGCCTACTTATAAAGATATCTATTGAAAAGGTGCTTTTAACACTCAGATGGCAAGAGTTCGATAAATAAAACTATACCGAAGTATAAGATTTGCAAACTCGCAATTGTAGAGTCGCTTTCGATTATCGTAACACTATAACTTCAAAGTAAAATTGATCTTATACAGAAGAACAAGAGCCGCATTTCGCTTACCACTTATTTTTAGTTTACCAACTTGTTCTGATATGGAAGTGTGGACGAAACTGAATATAAAAACTAGGTACGTTACAGTTAAGCATGACGTCAGTCTCTTTCAATTTTTCACCGTCGCAACCAATAGGGTTAGTAAAGCAAATAATCAGTCCGAAAAAAAAAATTCAATGTTCGAAAACAACTCCACGATTGTCAGCTAACAAATCTTATACTTACTTATAGAACCCATACCTACAGATAATATACGCATACCTACAGATAAAATAATAATCAGTACCTAGTGGCTAAACATGTGGTTCACATAATCATCAGCACTATACACCATTGTATAAAGCATCTGTTACGAGTTACTCAGGTCTGCATAGAATTAGAGCTATAGTATATATATACCCATGTATTGCTTTAAACAAAACTTATTGTACTATACACTTACATCGGAAAAGTCATTCAATAGATACTCGTATCTGATTCAATGTTTTTCCAATAAAATAAAACACATCTTCAGTAAAATTTGAAGGCTTTTACAAAATTACAATCATCATCATCATCATTATCATGATCATCATGATCATCACCGGCTCACTACAGAGCACTAGTCTCCTCTCAATATGAGAAGAGTTTGGCCACAGTCCACCACGCTGGCCATGTGCGGATTGGCAGACTTCACACGCCTTTGAGAACTCTCAGGCGTGCAGGTTTCCTCGCGATGTTTTCCTTCACCGTTAAAGCAAGTGATATTTTAAGTGCTTTAAAACGCACATTACTCCAAAAAGTTATAGGTGCGTGCCCGAGTTCGAACCGCCGACCTCTGATTAGGAGATTAGGAGGCTGACGCCCTAACTACTAGGCCTTTTTTTTTTAATTACAATACAGAAACAATATTAAAGAAATAACAAATGAATCTATAGCTATGTAAAACCTCGCTCGATGAAGCAATTATCTTTAAAAATCATCTAACAAACAATTTGCTTATAAGTTAGATTGACTTATTGTGGGTAGTTCGAAAATATGAAACAAAAAACGTAGCTATTTACTCTTTCGCAGCACATATACCGTACCGTTCGATATAAATTATCTCCTTCATGACACGGAATGTCTCATAGAAATAATACCTCTACCAAAACAGCTACGAATTATTGTGCTAAATTTAAGGCTTTCCATAAAAAAAAAATTTAAAACGTCAAACATAAATTCGTATTAAAAACAGCTACCTACTAATTTCTATCAACAATTTCAATACAGTTTTACTTCTTAATAAATGCTATGTATCGACATAATAAAACACATTACCATTACCAATATTATTATACGAATAATATTAGTTAATAATGTAGCATAGTAATGATAGTCAATTACAGTACTTAACACAATCAACCCGTACGTAGCCCGTAGGTCTATGGATTGTACTCGAAAGCTTAGCCCACACATGTAGACACAATTTTCTTTGTACACGTCTACACGCCTTGCCCCGGGACCTTTTGCTTAGTTACGCCCACTGAGAAACAAACAACCATTTATGTTATAGTCAGTAATTAAAGAACATGTCGAATTTATTAAATTATTTGACTGTTTGATTAACTAAGAAATTATACATTAATTTTTGCCCCGCCTTCTCACGGGTGGCCCTAAGTAATCTTTCTATATAAAATTCCAGTTAGCCCAAGTTTGTTGGGCATACACGTAAGCCATCATTGCTATTACTTTCAAGGTACTTACGCCAATCTTAATAAATATCTATTCTTCTTATCGTTAGCCTTAGAGACAGATCTATATCATACATTATTTTTTTATATTTATAACTGTTGTTTTAAACATGTCAGACTATGCACGCGTAAGAGATCTCAACCTTTGGACCAGTGGCGAAAAAAAAATTAAAAAAAAGTATTTTGTATCAAGACTAGTAATTGAAATCGGTATGTAATTGTCCAGAAATGGCAGCACTGTCGCAAAAACGAAATAGGTTTGTAATTCAATCTTGTAGTTGTGTTTTCAAAATAGCGCTGTGGAACGTGATTTCACACAGTCGCCCATTAAAGTTTAATCACTATTCGAGATTGTTACTATGTTGGTTGTTACAGTAAATTATTTTGTTTACTTATTTTAAAATACGTACGTACTTTTGTATTAAGATCGTTGCGGCGTCGCAGACCAAGACGACTACATCTTTCTACATCTTTTTACTAGAATCCACTTAGAACCTGTGTGGTTCTAGTAATAATAAGTAGGTCGCATTGCCTCAAGAGTGCGTTAATTTTAAAATAAATTATATATTGGTAGTTCTTTAGTTAGTATTTTATTCTTAAATAAAAATAATAATTAATGAATACAATAGAATCCATTTAGTTTATACCACTGTTTTAGTTATACTCAATAATGCTACTTTTATCATATCGTCTACCTATTCCATCTACCTAACGTCTGGTAAAAATCACTTGTAAGCAATAAGGTCACCTATATTACTGACATATCTTAAAATATTAATAAACATTAGAAATTGTGCTGAAAGCTGGGAGAAGATGAACTTATTATATTGTAGCCATTACTAAATCAATGAGGATACCAACCCACTCACTACTATTTCTGTGTAGGAAACCAATAAGTTTTAGTATCAAAACCGAAAGGCTAGATCCTGACTGGCCATAGTTCTTATGGCCAGTCAGCGGGCAATGAATGACTTAAAAAATATAAACAGCTTATGAATACTAAATAAATACGCTTCTAATAAAAAAAATCCGTGGTTATGTTTGTGGGTTTGTTGCTTCTAATCCTAATCTTTTGATCACGCAGCCACAACAAAAATTATCGTTGATTTTCGTAGATGTCTTAGAGATAATTATTGGGCCTGAAAGATATAAAGACTACTTTTTAGACCGAACGAATGTAGGGCTGGATCAAATGTTCAACTAGCGTGTATATTCTTAAAATTAAATGTTGCCCATTTAATCCCTCTACAACTGGATTTTTGTGAAATCGAGTAGTATAGTATCAGGCCAAACTTTTAGACTATGATTTTGCAAAATTTTAGAGAAATATGAAATATTTTTTATTTGTTCGTGCGCCTACCTTTACTTTTCTTAATGTCCCAAGGTTGACTGGTGGAGAATGCTATTAGCATTAAGTTCGCCTTATGTACAGTTTTTTTTTGTGCAATAAAGTTTATAAAAAAAAAAATGATTCGTAATTTACACGCCAACTGCTGACAGAAGAAATAACAAATAAACGATAGATTTTTTCCTGCCATTATAGATGGCGTTACTGGTATTACAAATCGCAATATCGTAGTTTGTTCTGAGAAATGTAAATATTTTTCCCAGCGCCTATACTGAATGAATAGTTTTATAACGTGTATCGTTTGCTATCACTTTTTATATTTGGATCACGATAAATTGGTTTTTCATTAAATTTCATAATCGAAAAACCCTATTTGTATGGTTGTTAGGGTTTTCTATTTACTTTTTGCGCTTTGGACAATGCCCTCAAGCCGTGCGTATCTTTATCGTACCAGAAGTTCGTGACGGCGGACGCGGCGCTCGCGCAGCGCTCCGGTTAAAACCATTTCACGGACCACCGCACCCTGTAATTACATGTTTATTGATCCATTTCATACACAATGAACCTTATATTCGATAACCTGTTGACATAGAGGACAATTTGCCACTGCATCAAAAGTGAACGATTTGAGACATCGATATCATTTTAGCGTTACCAAATTGAAAAGCCTTCCAAAAAGTAGGACTATGTTTTTTGTATACACTACAAGGTAACCCTTAACGGCTATTTCACCTTGTGGTAAGTGATGCCTGGTATGATGATGCTGTCTAGAATGGTAGCGGGTTAACCTGTTAGGATTATGGTAAACCCACGCTCCTAATTCTGCCGGAAAACTGACGTGCCGAAACGCTAAATCGCTTTGTCGGTAGTGTGGTAACTAGGCACCAGATCAAACTCGAGCCGGGAATCGAACCTAGTACCTCCGACTTTACAATGCGACAGCGCACGCACTGCGCCACGGAGGTCATTTTATTTAATCACCGATATTTTTTTCTGTATTTTATCTTTATCAATTTTTTTTTTCGATAATAAGTGTCTTAGGGCGTGCATACCAATACAAAGTTCAATCAAGCAACCAATCAAGGTAGGCATAAAGCAGGCAAATCAACTTTTAGTACCCTTTTAGGGTCTGCTTTAGACGTGAATATTTAACAAATAAAATATCTAGCGTAATGAACGTGTATAAGAATTACGAATCACTAAACACCTATAATCCGATGAAGAGCTTATTTTTAATACATTCTATCTATTATACCAATTCATAAATACTTATCTAAGCATACTCATATTACGGTAAGTTGAAATAATTGCACCTAATGTAAATTTGTTTAGTGATTATATTGCAAATTCGGTAAACTATACAACTAGAACCTCGTTTTAATACAAACAATCATTACCTACTTCATTTTAATCGCATGCAATAAAAGCATTAACTTCGTATCCATGACCCATATTAAATTACCCAGCAACAAGTTTGTGGGCGTAATAACATGTAGAAGGTTCAAAATATAATTAATGTTTTGAATAACCCAAACTGAATGGCACATCCGGTACGACGTCACGTAGAAACTGATTAGACGTATGGATTTGATATAACTGCCATACTTCTACCAGTTTAGCTCGCTACAATCATAAGACTGCATCATTATCATCATCATCATCATCATGATCAACCCATTACCGGCTCACTACAAAGCACGGGTCTCCTCTCAATATTAGAAGGGTTTGGCCATAGTCCACCACGCTGGCCATGTGGGGATTGGCAGACTTCACATTCCTTTGAGAACGTTATGGAGAACTCTCAGACGTGCAGGTTTCCTCACGATGTTTTCCCTTCACCGTTGAAGCAAGGGATATTTAATTTATTTTTAAAACGCACATAACTCCGAAAAGTTAGAGGTGCGTGCCCGGATTCGAACCGCCGACCTCTTAATAGGAGGCTGACGCCGTAACCACTAGGCTATCACCGCTTCAAGACTGCATCATAACTTACCAACAGATGAGTTCAGTCAAGGACTAACTTGTAGTGGAATAAAAAACCTACATTTTGCCATAGTATTTAGGAAGGAGCTTATTAAACTGATCGTCTTCATCATTAACCTATATAATTTTCCATATGTGGACACAGGCCTTCTCTATAATCAAATGAGATGGGTGGGTATATAATGGGTACCTAGCCTAGCCGATATATGCGTATTTTGAACTTATTTATGCAATTTTAAAATTAAATATTCCTTGCTTATCGATGAAAGATAACACCGTAATAAAACCTGTATGCCTGGAACCTCTTAATAAAGACTTGTGAAGTCTATCAATTCGTGCTTAGCCGGGAGACTTCGCTAGCTGACCTGGGTAGTTTAAAATATTGGACCATAGTGATGATTCCAATGCATAACAGTGAATATATTATTACTACTTTTATTCAATTGACCTTTTCTATACAACTACATACCTTTTTGGTTACTGCATCTGAAAAGTATCTTTTGAAGCTGAACAGTATGTTTAACCTTAATAATCTCCCTCCTAACCTTAACGTAGTGAACACAGATTTCCTCTTACACAAGCAAATACCTACAGAGCTTTTTTTATATACTACAAGTAAGCCCTTGACGGTAATCTCACCGGATGGTAAGTGTTGATGCAGTCAGTCTAAGATGGTAGCGGGATGGACCTGTTAAAGGTATGGTAACCCACACTATTAATTGCTTCTACGCGACATTGTGCCGCAACGCTAAATCCCTTAGCGACACGTCTTTGTCGGTAGGGTGGTAACTAGCCACGGCCAAAGCCAGCCTCCCACCAGACCAGACTCGAGCCGGGAATTGAACCCAGGATCTCCAACTTTTATAATGCACCACGGAGCTCGTCAAAACTTAAATCGTCATGCTCCAGTGCAGTGTCAATGAATATACAATCGTATAGTATTTACCGCATACCTACATTTTTCTACATTCACGTTGGTATCATCTGATCTTAAAACTTCAGGTTGAAATGCCTACTTGTGCAAAAATGTAGTCATAAACTTCTATTCTTCTATTGAAACAAATTTAATATGACGCTATTAATAAACTAGGCCGAGAAGATGCGGGCGTTTGTGAGAAAAACCACGAACCGTGGGGTTAATTTAATTACAAGCTATTGTTTGATAGAAGACAATAGTATGTAAAGTGCAGTTTACAAGTTTGTCGACCGATGAACACCTGTACGAACATACGTAAACGGCTATGTATGAATACGGTACGGAAGGTTCAGTCCATCGGTTAAAAACCGCAAGGTAATGTTTATTTCAGCCACAACAGGTCTCTCCAGACCGACGACTGTATCCTGCAATTATAATGCCTGCCTACCTGAATGTACATTGAACCTACCAACACAATTACATGCAAATAAAATAATCCTTAAATTCTAAATACGATTTTGTTTTTGTTAAACAATAAATATTGCCCAAAAATTTACCAAAGATTTCCTGTTACAAGAAAACAAGAAGTGTTAAAACAAGAAGGGTTAAACATACAATCGTTTAATGATTAAAAAAAAATATATGTTTCACCAAATAATGCACTAAGGTGATTTTACGCAAATCCAATGTAATAATAACAAGAGACTATCGAAATTGTATGTGTACAGGTATCCGTCAATAAATATGAATATGATGATAAATATCATATGAATGCTAAAATAACACAAATAAAAAGAGAAAAGACGTAAACATAGCAAAAGAATACACTTATGTCTGTGTCATAAGATAAAAAATAATAGCAGGCAGCAAAAGCGAAAGGCAAAAAACCTGCCGAGAGAACAGGACAGTGCCAGGAGTTAACTAATAAATATACATAAATGTATAATTAATGTATATTTATAGCATTCGCTCGCGGATTTACCAGTCAAAATTACACGATCGTATCGTTACGTACATAATATTTCTGAATTAAGCAAAAAAACATATTTCAAATGAAACTAATATGTACTATATTTAGCTCGTTCAAACATAGCGTTACGCAAAACTCGTCAGATTTAGAATATTAATATATATAGAACTACGAGCAAACGCTGAAGTGTGTTTGGATTAAATCCTGCAAAGAACTTCTCGTTCGATTCAGAAACCACAAGTAGCGTGTCCGAGGTGAACAGAAAACAATTTCGCGTTACCAACAACCCTTGGTGTTTACAATAATGTCGTTCGTTGCAGTGGGCGCGACGAAGGCTTGGCTCTGCACGCCATCTTGAAATTTTGATTTATGATCCAAATTACACTGTACTCGGAAGCACCACACTGTTGTTACTCGGAAATTTTATACATATTAATATCACCTGTTTATTTCTCATAATGGATATTTAGTACGATTAATATTAACCCACTAATAAATGTGTGTAGACTTTTAGTCAAATTGAAATGGTGTCGGGATTTTTTTCTCGTAAGTTTTGTAACTTTATATTTGTAGACACAGAATTCCGAAGAGACATTTATTAATCCAGAAAAATATTAAACTCTGGCTATTTTTTTTAACCATAATTTTATTAAATTGAAATGAGTTGCAGGTCGTGGCGCAGCGCGCGCGCTGTCATTATAAAGTTTGAGGTCCTGGGTTCGATTCCCGGCTCGAGTCTGGTCTGGTGGGAGGCTGCGGCCGTGACTAGTTACCACCCTACCAACAAAGGCGTGTCGCCAAGCGATTTACCGTTCCGGCACACGTGTAGAAACCAATTAGGAGTATGGATTTACCATACCCCTAACAGGTTAGCCCGCTACCATCTTAGACTGCATCATCACCTACCACTAGGTAAGATAGCCGTCAAGTAGGCTAACTACAAGGCTAACTTGTAGTAGTTACAAAAAAAAAGACGGGTTGCACTCCGGGAGTGCCGGCAGAAGTGAAAACTTGATTATTAACGTTGAGCATGTTTGATATTTTGGAATGGTTAGGGAATAATTTTGCACCAATTGCTTTATCAGTATAAAAGTACTATCATTTATGTGGTAGAATACAATATTCATTTATTGCGCTATCGTACACAAACATGATAATTTATATTACATTAAAAATTTAACACTTTAAAACTATTACAATTATTTTACATTAAAAAGTTTATCTCTCCGAAAAATCAACTTTCATCCATAATTTCAACGACTTTTTCACCATCATCATTACCAGAACTATCCATGGATGCGCGTGGCACGCTGTAACATACACGAACATTCGCGCAAGCGCCCTGCGCTGCCTAAACAAAACAGTAGGCCCAGGCATACATTTTCGCCGCGCCGTAGAGAGGGGATAGCTGTCTACTCTCCATCCGTCTTACGCTTTTTCGATCAGGTCACGTGTCCTGACGCGAGTTTAAGATTTTATACCCATTACAGAAAAAGTGCTCAACGCCGCTAAAGAAGTTTTCACTTCAAAAAAGTTTTTAAAAGAGAACTACTCACCATACTATAGGGTTCATATCCATCTCTTCTGTGATATAAGACCGCAGATTGGTTTTCTGCATGAAAAATATCATGTTTCTCAGCTTGTACATTAATTCAGATAATATTACTATCGATGTATTGATAAGAACCGGAGCACTTTATTGCGGACTAGCTTTATCTGTGATAGGCACATGGCGTAAACCCGTCCAGAGATACTTGATATCTGTTAGATTGGCTTTTACAATATGCGACATAGATATCTACGAGAGACGAAAACCTCCAGTATGAGTGTGCTAAGGAGGAGAGAAATATATGTGAAACGTATGTGATACTCACCAATTAAAGTCCAGCGTTAGTTATTTTTCTATTAAATAATGGTTTTATTTATATTACTAATGATTTTTATTCTTATATACTTGTCCCTTTGCAGAACGTTATTGTTAAAAAAAGGGCTTGCCGACTACATAATGGTCTGTCGTGTCGTAGTCGCATTGTAAACGTATGATCGCAATGGCATTAGCTTAGTGGATAATTACTGTTTGACCTAAATGCTACATTAATTGATATCTAGAATTGCTACGCTTTAACCGACCAAATTGTTCCCGACCTCCGCGGGCAAGGGTGTAATTTACTACCACAGGCCAAGGTTTCGTTGGTTACATAGAGTTTAATTTCATGGCTCTAATTATCACTCCAAATCTTTCTCTCCCACTAAATAATCCCTGCTTATCCTAGTACCTTTGTTTTTGAACTAAAATTACTACGGCATATTTAGTATCTTAACGTATTAAGAGCCACATGGTGTACTTTATACATGCTTAAAACCCCTGTCGACTAGAAACGACCATATTTGGGACGAATTTTTCGATCATTTGCCTGCATATGCAGATGTCAGTAATATGCACATGCAAAAACCCTGTGCATACCATTGATATCAATATTTTTTTTATTCACAGCAAATTAGCCCTTGACGGCAATCTCACTTGATGGTAAGTGATGATGCAGTCTAAGGTGGTAGCGGGCTAACCTGTTAGAGGTACGGTAAACCCACACTCCTAATTGGGTTCTACACGACATCATGTCGGAACGCTAAATCGCTAACACGTCTTTGTCGGTAGCCACGGCCGAAGCCTCGCACGCACTGCGCCACGGAGGTCGTCAGAATCTAATATTTTCCAATCACAGAACGTCTAAATGTGGAGACCACAAACTATTTAACGCATCAAGGTTATATAAGTAAACTATGGTACCAATTTCTTTATAAACAACCCAATGTATTTTGATAGCAAGGTTGGCGGGCACGATCATGACAAAAAGGCAACGATGAATGGAAATCCGCTTTATTATATTACCAAATCAGTTGGGATCAATTTGAATGCGACAGGCCGACATCCGACCGCCTGATTGATATTCCTGATAATCTTTGCCAATATTTTACGCGGACGTGACTAGACAACAAATGCAATAAAAGCACAAAATGTAGTTTAAAATGTATCGAATATGTAAAGTTGTTTACGGTCTCCACGATACAGGTCACCTAGTGTGGAAGCCATTGGAAAAGGTTTGAATTTTAGTCTGTTTGAAATTAAAGTTTATTTTATTTTTAATTTTATGTATTGTTTTCATAAATAATGGATAATTCATTGCGGTTTTTTGGCCTATCTATTCACTTGTCCAATTAGTTTTTTATACAATGAGTATTAAATTAATTTACTATAATCTGTGCGGTTTATTGTAAGTCATATGGACTTCTGTAAAAAAAATACCTTACGTCACTTCTTCGGTAATTATTAAAAAATTGCAGTATCGATTTAGATTTGTATATTACAGGCATTGTATATTGAACACTAGCACTATATTGAAATTGAGATATAAGAAAATCTTTTTTCCCATTGTTTTAAGGCAGTAGAGATAGCATTCCGAATTCGTGTATTTAAATCTGAAGGAGAATTTTATTTTACTCGTAGCTGTTCGGCGACTTCCGTGGCGCAGTGCGTCCGCTGTCGCCTTATAAAGTTGGAGGTCCTGGGTTCGATTCCCGGCTCAAGTCCCGTCTGGTGGCTAGTTACCACGCTACCAGCAAAGACGTGTCGTCAAGCAATTAAGCGTTCCGGCACGATGTCGCGTAGAAATCAATTATTAGCGTGGGTTTACGTTATTCCTAACAAGTTAGCCCGCTACTATCCTAGGCAGCATCATCACTTCCCACCAGGTGAGATTGCCGTCAAGGGCTAACTTGTGGTGCATATAAAAAAATTGTATCAAGCAAAAAACTTGCGAAAGTGTCATTTTTGGTAATGAGGAAGAGGATATAAAATTATTCAGCAACTCACTTTTTTGAGTTAACTAACATTGCATTGTTCACTAATGAGTCATCTAACTAAATTCATCTTGATGAATTTTTTTGTTTTTGCGTTTAATTATGAATCTAATTTTGTTGAACTGATACATATAACCGCAACCCCAAGAAGGTACTTCTTATTGAAAGAAACAGATGTCGCTCTCTTATCATCTTCTGTCGATGCCACATAGCTTCTTGCGGGCTGTGCCTACTTCACGTGCAAGCGAACTACCTAACGCCTATTTTCTGATTCTAGTGTGCTAGGTACTATAACCGTCAGGGGTTAATTTGTTTGTAGGGTATTAAAAAAAAAGTTGTATCAACGAAACTTCAACAATATAAGCTGCGACAAAACTGTTAATTTCTAGAGCGGATTTTTAACAGGATCCGCTGTACGGAAGTAGTAATTAATCGGTGTACGGTTCTTGAAACAGTGAATACAAATAGTTCCGACCACTGGCCAGTGCATTGTTATTTGGTTTACTGCCGCTCCTAAATATCGACCGGTAGTGTTCCAGCAGACCGTCGTAAAATACCATCGGGAACAGTTTCCGTAAGCAGTAACATCCTAGTATGGACCGATTTTATTTTTTCGTCGAACCTAATATAGTTAGCGGCACATAAAATTAACTCGAGCAAGCAAGCTGTAATAGCCTAGTGGTTAGGACGTGAGCCTCCTGATCCGCGGTCGGGGGTTCAAACCCGGGCACGCACCTGTAACTTCTCGGAGTTATGTGCGTTTTTAAGCGATTAAAATATCACTTGCCTCAACGTTGAAGGAAAACATCGTGAGGAAACCTGCATGCCTGAGAGTTCTCCATAGTGTTCTCAAAGGCGTGTGAAGTCTGCCAATCCGCACATGGCCAGCGTGGTGGACTATGGCCAGTGAGTCGAGATTCGGTCGATCATGATGATGATGAAAATTAATTCTAGGAACAATGCTTACTAACGCGCCGTGGTAAAAACAGTGTTAATTTTAAGTATTGATTTATTTAAAGTAACTCATTATAATGATAACAAAAAAAAATTAAAAATGATTTCACGGGAACCCTCTCTACATTTATAGCACACTAGTCATTGATTAGCTTCGCAAATTAATGAAATCGTTCCATCAGTTCTTAATCATAGGGTTATGGTCCGATTGCAAAACAACAAACAACGTTGTTATTAAAGTGAGGGGGGAATACAGGCTTACAACAAAACTACTTGAAATAACAAAAACATCGTAAACATTCCACAATGAAGCGCACACAATTAGACCGCATTGACGCGCCAACGCTTAGGTGTACATTCAAATTTCGAACACGTTCGAATTCTACTACGGAGTTCTTTTTTCTAAACTCCTTTGTTTTAGTTGCTTTGTTTTGCTGTCGTGATTCCAAATAGATTTAATTGAATTTGCATTTGAATGTTTTGTTTGCGGATATTTATGCTTCGAGCGATAATCAAAACGGGGGTAGGTAGGTAGGAAACTTTAATTTATTATACAAATGGGAATCTATTTGGAATAAATCATAAATAGGTTAAGCTAGGTATATTTAAGTGATCAGTCGCAGTTTGGCGCGCTGCGAAACAGACGTGTTGTTGCTGCGTAAATAATTTTAATATTTACAGGCACTTATTTTTGAGGTATTTGTACCGCGTTTGGTTTGTTTGGTCTTTTGGTTGGTTTTTTTTTTTTTTTTTTTTTTTTCGGAGTTTAAGTGTTGTTTAAATTGTTGTTGTCTGTATTTGAAGAGGTTAGTTGGAGCTTGCAGGAGTCATTGGTGGTTCTCGTCCACTGGCCCTGCAAGGTGTCCGGGGATTGTTTGATTAGGAAAGTCAAACCACTGCGCTCTTTCACTTTCAGACTGTTCGATTTCTGGGTGTTTAGAGTGACTTTGGCCTGGTTTTTTTTTTTTTTTTTTGTTTGTGGGTATTTTTTTTATTTTATTTTATTTTTTTTTTTTTTGGACCGGTTTGTTTGTTTGACGGGTGATTTTGTTTATGGGAATTTCATTGGTGTTTTCATTGATTGTTATTGTTTTTGTTGTAATTGTTATTGCGGGCTGTTGTTTTGTTGTTGTTGGGGGGGTATAGTTATTCTGTGTGGCTGGCTAACGTCCCTAAAGCCTTGGGTCCCTGAGTGGCGACCCGTCTGGAGCACCAGACGGGTAGACCGCCGCAGGAAGAGATGGGGGGGTCGGGGGAAGACTCGACGGCGCGGGTGTCGCGTCGACGTTCGGCGGTTACTGTGAAGGACAACCCTCGAACCCGAAGTCCGATTGTAACTCGGAGCTCACGCGCGGTGCGCTCGGCTTCTTCGAGTTCGAGGGAGTCCTCGATGTCGAGGTCGTCGACTCCGATCCCGGTGGGAAAAACGGGGATAGCGGGAGCGAGAGCGGAACTGAGGGCTGCTCGGGAGGAGAGGAAAGAGGTCGCCTTCGACCAATTCCTCAGGGACCGCATTGTCCGGAAAGAGATAATGGGCGCTGTTCTGGACCCTGAAGAGGGGATCTTTAGCGAGACACCCGTTGAGGAGGACCCAGCGCTGCTCAGCCCAGAGGAGCTACGGGCCGCCGCTGGAAAAACTGCGACGGAAATTATATTTCTGGCAACCAAGTCCGGCAACCTTAAAGGCACGTTCGTGAAGCGATTCAAGGACGCGGCCGCTAGGATGCAGGGCATGGTTGAGGCTCTGGCGTCGAGGACGGAGGCGGAAGAGACGCGCCGACTTCGAGCTGATAACGCCCGCCTCCGTAGTGAGGTGGAGAACCTCAAGGCAGAGGTGAAAGCCCACCGGCGGGAGTTCGATGGGATGCGGACGGAAATGGCAGCGGCGAGGGGTGCGGCGGCGAGTAGCGCTGCGAGCCCTGGTCTCCGTTTCGATGTAATGAAGGAGTTCAAAGCCTCCATTGTTTCCTCCGTTGGGCGGATGCTGGATGCTCGTTTTGCGGACATTGAAGGGCGTCTTTTGCCGGGGAGGGTCTTACGCCCGCCGTTGGCGGCGGACAAGAGGACATCTCACGCCGAAGCAGCGGAGGCTCCGCAGGTGGCTCAGCCTGCACGCGCACCTCTAGGTGATAGTGGGGCAACTGCCTCCCTCGGGGCACCGGCGGCGACACCGGGACCGAGCAGTGGGGCTCACGTCGGAGAAACTTGGTCGTCGGTAGTCCGGCGTAAAGGGAAAGGCCAGGGCAAAAAGAATACTGCAGGCACTCCCTCGGTGGCTCCTCTGAGAGCTTCCCCTGCGCCGGCACCTCGACTGACTCTGGCTCCCCCTAAGACGGCGGCGGTCATTATTACGTTGGCCCCGGAGGCGGAGAAAAAGGGGGTGACCTACGCTCAGGTGCTCGAGAGGGCGGAAAGCCGAGTCAGTCTTGAAGAGCTGGGCATCGGCGCGGGGATGAGAATCCGCCGCGCAGCAACGGGCGCCCGACTACTGGAGCTTCCGAGTGAGCAGACGCAAGCGCAGGCGGACGTTCTGGCCGACCGACTGCGAGCGGCGCTGCAAGGACTGGCAGAGGTCAGTCGCCCCACCAAGACGGTGACCCTTAGGGTCACCAGTCTCGATGACTCCGCCACGCCGGAAAAAGTGGCGGCAGCGGTTGCTCGCGCTGGCAGCTGCCCTCTGTCGGCAGTCAAAGTCGGGGACCTACAGTTGGGTCCCCGCGACATGGGCTCGGCCACCGTCCATTGCCCGGTGGACGCTGCGAAGAAGGTTTGCGACGCCGGTAGGCTGCTTGTTGGGTGGAGCTCCGCAGATGTCCGTGCGCTCGAGCAGCGCCCACTGCGCTGTTATGGTTGCATGGGCATGGGGCATACACGTGCCCTGTGTCCCTCTAGAATCGACCGTAGTACACTGTGCTACCGGTGTGGTGTCGAGGGACACAAGCAAGCGGGCTGCACCGGCGCAGTCCGCTGTGTCGTTTGCGCTGACGCAGGGCTTCCGTCGGGCCATATTATGGGAGGTAGGACATGTTGTCCTCCCTCCACTAAAGGTGGAATAAGGTCCCAGCCGCGAGTTGATGGCGGTAGAGGTCAAGCGCAGGAGGATACTGATATGTCGTCATGAGTTCGCAAAATATCAGTATCCTACAGGCGAACATAAACCACTGCGCAGGGGCTCAGGACCTCCTGATGCAGTCCTTCGCGCAGTGGCAGGTCGACTTGGCAGTGGTGGGGGAGCCATACTATGTTCCCCTGCAGAGTTGTCCTAATTGGGTGGCGGATACTTGTGGTCTGGTGGCGATCATTGCAGCGAATGGCACTGGCCGCTCTCTCTCTGTCGCTGAAAGGGGGCCGGGGTATGCCGTGGCGAGATGGGGAGAATACACAATCGTCGGAATATACTTCTCACCAAATCGTCCACTGTTGGAGTTCGAGGCTTTCCTCGACTCGGTGGTTGCGGCCTTTCGTAGGCATAATGAGGGGCGCACCTTGGTACTTGGCGACTTCAACGCTAAAAGCCAGGCATGGGGTAATCCCACGCAGGACAATAGAGGTAGGGCTGTCGAGGTGTGGGCTGTGCAGCTGGGGCTCACGCTGCTTAACAGGGGCACGGCCTACACCTGTGTTCGCGCGGGGGGAGGATCGAGAGTCGACCTGTCCTTTGCGACGACTTCAGTAGCTGACAGAGTCGACAACTGGTGGGTGGAGGAAGAGGTGGAGACCTTGTCGGACCACAACTACATTAGGTTCGAGATATCCACCCCTATTCCCGTCGCTGTAGTCCCCCCCCGAGGGCCGCACCACTTTCCGCGCTGGTGTCTGGGTCAGTTGGACCGGGAGATGGTGAGAGAGGCCGCCATCATTCAGCGATGGTCGTCTCCCAGCGCCCGTGTAGACGCCAGCGTCGCAGAGCTGGCGAAGCGTATGCAGCTGAACCTGACGGAAGTGTGCGACTCCTCGATGCCAAGAGCTCGCGGATGGCGTCGTAGCAGGCAGGTGTACTGGTGGTCAGCGGAGATTGCGGCCCTCCGCGCCACCAGTAACAGAGCTCGCAGAACGTATGTCCGATGCCGGAGGCGGAACGGCTGGGACGTCTCTCTGGAGGAGCAACTGCGGGAAGCCTATCGCCAGGCCAAGAAGGCCCTAAAGCGGGCGATAGGCGAAGCAAAAGAGCGGGCCCGAGAGGAGCTGCTAGAGAGTCTGGATAGGGACCCTTGGGGACGCCCTTATCGCACTGCACGGAAGAAACTACGCAGCCAGGGGCCTCCGGTGACCCAGACTCTCCAGCCGGAGTTCCTGCGTCGGGTGGTTGAGGAACTCTTTCCGGACTCACAGGGTCACGTCCCTCCAACGATGCCCCCCTCGGTAAATGAAATCAACAGTGGTTCTGCCCCGCTGGTCACCGACGAGGAGATGAACGTGGCTCTGGACCGCCTCCGTTGCAGGAAGACAGCGCCTGGGCCGGATGGCATTCCGGGGCGGGTCATATATATGACCCGAGAGTTCCTCGAGGGTAAACTCCGGGAGCTGTTTAACCATTGCCTACAGGCTGAACAGTTTCCCGAGTCTTGGAAGGAGGGGCTGCTTTGCCTCATCAGGAAGGAGGGGAGGCCGCTGGATGCCCCCTCGGCGTATAGGCCGATAGTCTTGCTCAACGAAGTCGGAAAGCTTTTTGAGAAGATTTTGGCTTACCGGCTTGTTGGGCACTTGGAGACTTTTGGTCCAGGGCTCTCAGCGGCGCAGTATGGCTTCAGGGCGGGTCGTTCGACCCTTGACGCCCTGGAGTCATTAAAAACATTGACGGATGAGGCAGTTACCCGGGGTGACGTCGTGATCGCCGTCTCTTTGGACGTTACGAACGCCTTCAACAGCCTCCCTTTTGAGACTGTACTAGAGGCGCTCCGGTTTCATGGAGTGCCAACGTATCTCAGGAGACTGTTGGAGGCTTACCTGCGGGAAAGATGGATTTACTGGGTGGGAAGAGACGGACGAAGGGAGCGGCGGCAGGTGCTCAGGGGTGTTCCGCAGGGGTCGGTTTTGGGGCCGGTGCTTTGGAACATCGGCTTCGACTGGCTTCTGCGGACACCTCTGCTCCCCGGGATGAGGTTGCTGTGTTATGCGGATGATACCCTCATCACGGCGCGCGCGGGCACTTTTGAAGAGGCGGTTGTTTTGGCTGGGGTCTGCGCCACATTGGTGGTTAGAAGGATCCGAATGCTGGGTCTGAGGGTCTCGGAATCAAAAACAGAGGCCCTCCTGTTTCACGGCCCGCGTAGAGGTCCTCCTCGGGGTGCATATATTACCGTGCAGGGTGCAGCGGTGGAGGTCAAGGCCCATATGAAATATCTGGGCCTCACTCTGGACGGTAGGTGGAGCTTCAGGAGGCACTTTGAGGTCCTTGCTCCCAGGCTCGTCAGTGCAGCTGCCGCTCTGGGAAGGCTTTTGCCTAACGTCGGGGGGCCGGCCTCAGCCTGCAGACGCCTATACGCGGGGATC
Organism: Lasiommata megera; assembly: GCA_928268935.1. NCBI lineage: Eukaryota > Metazoa > Arthropoda > Insecta > Lepidoptera > Nymphalidae > Lasiommata > Lasiommata megera. The sequence continues at coordinate 10,494,088 of OV743322.1, read as the reverse complement.
GTCAGGAGTATGGCACTGTACGGCGCTCCTATCTGGGTCCACGCACTGTCGCCGCAGATAGTGTCCCTTCTGCGGAGACCGCAGCGTATAATTGCGGTGCGTGCAATACGGGGGTACCGTACGGTGTCTTGGACGGCGTCCACCCTCCTAGCTGGTGACCCACCTTGGGATCTGCAGGCTGAGGTACTCGCTCAGGTGCATCGGTATCGGTCAAGCATGAGGGCTCGAGGGGAACGACCAGGACCTGAGGAGATTGGGAGGTTAAGATCCCTTGGAAGCGAGGCCCTGGTCCAAAGATGGCGGGATGACCTCGAGTCTCCGATTGCCGGCATCTGGACGGTAGAGGGAATCCGGTCCCACCTGGAGCAGTGGTTGAGGCGGAGACATGGCGCACTGACATATCGTCTCGTGCAGGTACTTACCGGGCATGGGTGCTTCGGTAAGTATCTGCACGGAATCGCGAGGCGGGAGGCAGCGCCGGCCTGTCATGAGTGCGGGGCGCCGGAGGACACCGCTCATCACACTCTGGCAGAGTGTTCATCATGGGCTCCGCAGAGGCACTCACTGATGTCACTTCTAGACGGGGACCTCTCGCTGCCAAGCGTTATTAATTTAATGCTTGCTAGCGAGGAAGGCTGGTCAATTGTAGCCTCCTTCTGCGAAACCGTAATGGGTTTGAAGGAGGCCGCGGAGAGGGAGAGAGAGCAGGCGGCTGATGCTCCCCTTCTCCGTAGAAGGAGAACGGGTGGCAGGAGGCGCCGATACGCGCACCTGTTACCACCCCCGTAGAGACCAACGAGTACACTGATGAGCGCGTCGGGGTGTCAAAGTGCATGCTACCGCGATCCCTTGGCACCCCATCTGGGACGCAGAAGGCTACGCTGGGTTTTAGTGTGTATTCTGGCCGCCAATTTGACGGCCGGCGAGTCCCACATACCCGCCTGGAGCTCGCATCCGGGCGGGATGCGTAAATGCATTTCCCAGCGGAAAAAAAAAAAAAAAAAAAAAAAGGTATATTTAAGTGGTTATAAAATCGGTAGTTACCTGTACGTGCAAGAAGGCTTTTTTTTTTCTTTCGTTTTATGGCTTTACACAGATCAGCCAATGTCAAGTTTATAGCAAATAGCAATGTAGAAGTTAGGGAGAAATGGCGGGAAACTTCGCACTCCGCGGACGCGGCTCCCTCAAACCTCTCCCAAATCAATACCTTTTAACCATTCAGAAAACCAGCCACTACACAAACGACACCAAAACTGTCCACGACATAACCAACACCAGTCCTTTTCAAAATTAGCCAACAAACATTAATTTAAGAAAAGCGTGAAAAAACCGCGCCCGCCATATACGAAGTCTCCCGCCTTTCTCCAGGCTTTTTTTTTGCTCTTTTTATGGCTTTACACAGATTAGCCAATGTCAAGTTTCTAGCAATGTAGAATTGAAGTTAGGGAAAAATAGCGGGAAACTTCACACTCGCCGGACGCGGGTCCCTCAAACCTTTCTCAATTGAATACCTGTTAACCATTCCAAAAAAAACTAGGCACTACACAAACGACACCAAAACTATAATGTCCACAACACAATCAACACCAGTTCTTTTCAAAATTAGCAAACAAACATTAATTCAAGAAAAGCGTGAAAGAAGGGTTTGAGCACAGACATGCTGTATCTAACTTGTCATAGATAACCTAGCTACTATAGACAAAGTAACATTTGCTCGACGTGCTAACTGTTTCAGGAACACGTATCCCAGCGCCTATTCTATAATGCAGTTTGTCATTGTGTCAATTTAAAATTGATGTAAGCTACGTGCCACAGATACAAACAAACTATGTAGTAGGTCAGCTGGTTAAAATTAGCCACGGTTGCCAGCGTTTTTATATCGTTTTAAGATGATTCATAAAATGTATTTGGGCTATTATGTAAATAGACTATTTGTGAGTCAATTTATTTAGGTTTCACTATTATTAAAGTAATTGTGGTCAGATAGCAAATTTAAATTAACCGCAACATTGTCTTCATCTCTTAGGTTATAGGTGAGTAGATATTTAATGTTTACATCTTCCTCGAGTTTGGTGTATCCGCATGCTCTAATTTATTTCTGTTTATTTAAGCCGATTCAATGTTAACTTTGATATTAACCCTTTAGCTAACTTAAACAAAGCAGAGGTAAAAAACATTGTATTTATGTAAAAAAAACACTAGCTCTCATATTTTTACCTCTTTAGACATGCCAAAGATCATCTTTTTTAAGTGAACAATCCAGTCACTTTCACAACCATCTCAAAACAAATGACAGCGTTATAAAAATATGAACTGCACAAGAGAAATATACTAACCGAAATATACAATGTATTTCAGTAATACATTCCTAGCAAAATCCTTACACCCTACTTAAATGAATCAAAAAAAAAACAAAATGATAGGTTGCTTTACACTCTGTAATTTAAATGATTAGACACGACTACTAGTCGTATAATATCATCAAAGATGCTTTTCCTTGTCATTAGGTCCCCGTTTCATATACCATCATATTAAACCTAATCTTTTCCAGTTCTTTGGTGCAAATTAATTCTAGCAAGCAGAAATGAATACAAAAAGAAAAGTAATTTTATATCGATTGTCAGGACGTCGTATATATATTTTCGTTTTTTTTACTATTTTCTTGAGTGATTCGTTACATAGCTGTCACTAATTGCAGCCCTATGGACACTGATTTTCCTTCCAACGTCATCTTTAGTGTTTATTTGTATTTTTTTTTTACGGAACTTACAGCCTTGTTGTCTGTGGACATAGACGTCTCTAATAAGTACTACGTTGTTACTAAGAGTAGATAGACGGACAAAAACAAATGCAGCACGCCGTCAATAAGATACTCGAAATTATCCAATGGGTTTGGTTAACATTCATAACTAGGTTATTAACCAGAAATGCCACGTTGCCTAAATGAAACTATACGTTCATGACAAAACAGTCACTGTAACATGACACGTCGATCCAAAAACTATCAAATCTATTTACAAAGCCGTGAATATGTTAAGATATTTTATAGAGAAAACGAAGAATAAAGAATATATATTATTTTTTTTAATCTATCCTTTACCGTGCTACTACAGTGCGCGGTCCTTTTCACACTATTAGAAGGGTAATATCAACCAAGCTGGAAAAATGCTGAGAATTCATACGCCTTTGTAAAAATGGAGAGCTCAGGTTTCCTCACGATATTTTCTTTTATCGTTAAATATAGTGTGTTACAAGTCTTAATAGTAAATTGCTTAAATTAAATTAAAAATGCACATATTTACTCGTAATTCCAAAAGTCAGAGATGCAAGCCGTGGAACAAAAAGCCCAAAGAATAATAAAATAATAAAACCTTATGATCAGAACAGACCAGACCAGATATGTATCTAATCTCATAATATCTTCGAGGATCGTGTTCTATAGCTAACTAGCTAGTAAATAACTGCCGATTAAGCATCAATACAGTGAAGTATAACAAATATATGAGCAAAACAGACGCTGCATATTAATAAAACCGTTACTACACATATTTCAATGGCAACTCAAACGAATTTATGTAGAGTTCATTTACCTTTTTGGCTCGCAATTAGCAAACATACGTTCAAAGTGAAGACCAGTAACATCTTGCTAGTATTTTATACATGCGGATTTGATCTTACAGATGCTACTGGCCAAAAAAGTACATAAACTGTGGAAGAAAAATTGTTATGTTTTAACTTTACTTTTAATAATGAAACTAGTCAAATTAAAAATTTGCAAGCGAGTGTAAAGAAACCAAACAAAATTGCAATATGAAATAATACTTGGTATTGGTACTACTAGACAAAATCGAGCAAAAACAACATGCTGAAAAAATGTCTACTCTTTACCAATTACGATTCATGAGATTACATTCCGCTGACACAGACGTACGAACAGACGGATGAATGGACAGCGTTTTAGTATTGGAGTCACGTTGCCACCCTTCAGGTACCGAACCCGGCAAAATATGGTATTTTTAATCATCGCATCGGTAGTGATTATTGCTTACATTTTGAATAGTACGGTACCTACGATTACGCCATTATTACACATTAGTGATTATAAGAAGTAAGGGTTCTTTTATTTCTAGTAAAATGGTTGAGTAGTGCACTTTATAATGTTTATCTAGTGGTTTCATTTCACTTTAAATTATTTGCTAGATCATCGTATTTCATAATTAGGTCTGTTTGAAATACAATATCTCTCGATCTTAATATTAATGTTAGAGCAAAATACGTGAGACCAACCTTTTATGAATTTTGATATTGAAAGAATTAAAGTCTAATAATTTGAAGCCAGAGATTTTTTTGTTCAAATTCTTTTTTGAATTCAGTTTCTGAACTGATGGTAGAATCGTATTATTTGCATAAACATAGTAGTGTCGTAGATGAATAATGAGGAATGAATCTATTGGGTATATTATTGTTTAGTCTATTATTATTAAAAAAATCCACCTTTTTATTAACTTTTATTTACGTGATAACTACTCTATAGTAAAGTATAGTAACTATATCTAAAGTTTACTTAGTATGCTTTACGCTTTTGCTAACACGTTCAACCAATTACAGGTTTGGCCTTAGTCCACCACGCTAGCCATGTGCAGATTGGCAGACTTCACTCAGACATGCAGGTTTCGTTACGATTTTCGTTACGATTACGTTTTCCTTCACCTTTGAAGCAAGTAATATTTTAATTGCTTAAAAACGCACATAACTGAAAAGTTAGAGGTGCGTGTCCGTGTTTGAACCACCGACCTCGCTTAGTAATTCGCGTTCGACGTTGATGTTGTGACGGTTATTCAACGTAGTTGTCAAATTGACAATATTTATAAATATGCCTATCTGTATAAATAGCGCTAAAAAAAATCGTAAAAAGTTAGTATCGAAACGGTCAATGTTACAACGTAGTGTAACGCGGAATAGTTGCAGTCCGTTGTCACTCTCACTCATATAATAGGTACTGCAGGTTAAAGTGTAACAAAACACTGCCTAACTATTCCGATTACACACTACCAATGACCTTCACACTACCTTTATTTGTAAGGCCTCAGAAAATTTTATTATATTACAAACCTTACCTTTGCCTTTTAATATTTTTAGTGATACTCATTAACAAAGAGCAGAAATGCTTGTCACCGCAGATCTCATAACATTTCTTATTAAATATATTTAGATGCATCAATATTTTTTAATTCACATTTAATCGCCTCAGACATCAGCGTACGTAACTTTCTCCGACACCATTAATCATTTAATGGACAGTTTTATTTGTCTAGAGATTAAGTTAACGCGTCAATAGTCAATAACGATTGGATGTTGTAAGGATCGAACGCTGGCCCACTTTCTGGTACGTTAATCTTGTATGATCCACGCGTATTTTTGCCGGGTCGCGTGCGCATAATTTGTTAAGCACATTTATTTATATTCTGATTGTATAATTACAACATAAATCAGTGTCACATCGATCACAAAAGCGCAAGTTTTAGTTTAGGTTTAGCTGTATTCCATCGTTATTTAAAACGCATACACAGAATACTCGTCGAATCTTTTCATCTGGCAGAGATCGCTAGTTTTCTTCTGTTACAAGTGTGTACAAATAAAGTGTAATAATAATAAACATAATAAAAATAAACATTAATAGTTAACGCTCATTTCGTTTTGTTTTCAAATGTACCCACATAACATAAAATGTAGGTGTTCGGTCCTAAAGCTATGAATATTTATGTTACCACGTGGATTTTGAGCTCAAGGCTACAGCCCTCGAAATCAGCCTCAACGCTTACCTGTAACAAAGGAAGCATACAGATTAAAGCTTTTCAACGAAAATATTTATCGACGCTTTCAAATTGGTACGGGAGCGTATTGTTACAGCAAACATTGTCGATTCGTGACTTATTTGTCGGATAAAGGAGGGTGAAATGAAAGTGAGTAATTAAATGTATTTCTATTCTGGACGCTTTGGACGTCGAAGTCAATTTATGTGATGCGACCACCCTGAGCTGCTATTGTGTTTCACTTACGCCAGTCACTTGACGGACGTTGCTGGGGGAATCTAATGTAAGGAGTCTTTGTGTGTTTCGATTTTAATGAATTCTTTGTTTGCCTGCATTTGGACTGTTATTCCTGCGGGCATTATTTTGAAATTAAGTTACTAACTATACGCTTTAGCTATACATTTCATAGGCGTTAAGTAAAAATAATATAAAAATAAGTAGAAGCGATGATAGCCTAGTGGTTAGGGCGTCAGGCTCCTAATCACAGGTCGGCGGTTTGAATCCTAACTTTTTGGAGTTATGTGCGTTTTTATAAATTTAAAATCGTTAGGAAACCTGCACGTCTGAGAGTTCTCCAAGGCTTGTGAAGTCTGCCAATCCGCACATGGCGCGTGGTGGACTATGGCCAAACCCTTCTCATATTGAGAGGACACCCGTGCTTTGTAGTGAGCCGGTAATGGGTTGATCATGAAGTAATAATAGAAAATAATATACCTAATACGAAATACTATTTTATTATTCACAATGTTTTGTGACTTATTACTATACAAAAATATATTATGACTTAAGAACTTATATTTAATTGAATATTTGTGGATACGGTTACATCATTATACATTTGTTATCGAAAGTCAAAAATATCTGGTCCTTGAAAGTAACCGCTGTAAATTATATGAATTCGAATCCCAGAACAACGAAATCATGTTAAACACGCGGCCGAAAGACCAGAAATAACGTACAATAAACCATTTAGTAAAGGGTTATATACAAGTATAAAAGTTCACAACAAAATAGCTCTTACTACTTAACGCTTAATTCTAAAATCCCCTGTACATTTTCTCCTAAATATGTGGCAATGGTACAAAGTCAAAGTCAAGCGGGAAAAAACAATACAACACGTTCCTCCGAACGGGATTTCGTCTCGTTATATTCCCCATAAAAGGATTTCGATTTCTTTTTTCGCTCATTGAGATGTGAAATTATTTTTTAATTGACTTCAGTATTAAGGCATTTTATAACCTGCTTTAATTGCATTCACCAGGTAACGATACGGACAAGTTTAAAAAAAAATAAACACACTATCTTTGTGCCAAGATATGTGGGAGTTAATTAACTATCTAAGCTGTCATTGTTAGGTATGAACAAACGTTTAATACGAAAAGTAAGAAAAAATTAAGCACTGGCATATGTCTGTACACTGTACAAATTAAGAACACAAAGAAATCAAACATGTTCGTAACCTTCCTCAAATAAATATCATACTATATATATTGGTTTGTGATACTAAAATATGAAAAACTACATACGCTTAAGTTTATAATATTGACAAGAATTATCTTGTCAAGAAGAATATATGTTTAATTAAAATTAAAAAAAAACTGTTATAATACGTATAAGACGTAGTAAGACTATCTATTACAGCATTTTAATGCTGTTATAGATAGTCTTACTTGCTTTAGGTATAAATTGAATTATTTAGATGTAAGGTTAATTTTAAGGTTGTGCATGCTGTGGTCATTTCTAGAAAGTCACTATCTGGTGTTTGTTCTTCTGAAATGTTTTTTGTTGTTTTTATATAGATAGTGACTAGTTTAATGATCCAATAAAAATAAAAATAAATAAATAAAAATAAAGACGTATAGCATTACAATTGCAGAAACGTGATTTTGCCCACAGAAATTATTTACAAGGCCTTCTTTACGGTAGTGTATTACTGCCCAAAATATGATTTCTCAAATACGTTCTTGAATTTACTTAATTTAACATTTGTCCAAAGAACAATATGGGAATGCATTGGAAGTAGTGAATAGACTTTCCGTTTCAAAATTCAAAATGAGCTACAGAACGATAAATTGTTTATTGGATTCTTTAAAAAAAAAATGCATTTTTATTGTAACAAAATATACATTATTTACTTACCTAATTGACAGTTCAACTACAACTAGGAATTGAAAACTATCGCAATTTGATTTCAGAGTTATTTACTGGGTACGCCATTATTTCCGTAAACAGTTTTTGGGTTCAATTAAAAGATTGTTTGAACTTATCACTCCCTAATCAAGTACCCGATCAATCATCAGCTTCTGCTGTAAATTATACGACCAGTTTTTGATTTGTAATTCAATAAACGAGTCACATAATTCGTTATGAAAAAACGGGTTCACATTACTCGTTCACAAAAAGCACACTTGTTCAAATATGCACTTTAATGAGTGTATACGTTTCCTGTGTTTATGCTATGTAATGGGTACGACATCGTTTGAAATTAAAATCATTACATATTATTCTTTTACATAATGATGTATTACATGGTAAGCTTGTTGATTTGATTTATATTAATAATTCAGGTGACAAGTTTATCTAAAAAATATCAAGTGAGTATTAGTGTATAAGAAAATATGTAGTCTTTTTAATCGATTGTATTCAAAGCTTTACTTGGTTCGAATAAATAAGTGTCTTTAAATCCAGTAAGTCTTTTATTCTAGTTTGCACTTGAAGCGGTGATAACCTAGTTAGTGGGTAGGGCGTCAGCTTCCTAATCAGAGGTCGGCGGTTCGTATACGGGCACGCACTTCTAACTTTTCGGAGTTATGTGCGTTTTAAAAAAATTAAAATACCACTTGCTTCAAGGGTGAAGGAAATTATCGTGAGGAAACCTGCACGCCTGAGAGTTCTCCATAATGTTCTCAAAGGCGTGTGAAGTCTGCCAATCCGCACATGGTCAGCGTGGTGGACTATGGCCAAACCCTTCTCTTATTAGAGGAGACCCGTGCTCTGTAGTGAGCTGAGAATGGGTTGATCATGATGATCATGATGATGACTTGCAAAAAAAATTATATTTAGCAATGCGGCAATAATGATTTTACTGAGAACTTTAAATTTAATACAGCTCAAAATTCAATAAATTATAAGAAAACCTGTGGGCAACTTATGCATAAGTATGGCATAAAAGGTAATATATCTTTTAGTGGTATGACAGTATCGCTTGTCGGCGGCTTGTTTCCGATACACAATTTCATCTCCACTGCCATTTAAGGAAACGATTAATTACAAGATATGTAAGCTCTTGTACCGTCTGGCTTCTACCAATGCGATGGTTAATGGTTAAAAGCAATTTAAATATACTATATCTATATCAGGCTATTTATATTAAAATAATAATCAGTAATATACAATTTTACACATGGAAACATAGACTTAATATTTTAGTATACATATTATGGGTTCATAAGTTCATAATGAAAATTTGGGTTTAACAACTTTTCCACGGTGTTGATGAAAACTATAATAAATAAAATAACATAAAACGGTACTAAGATATGAGGAAACATAAGAAATTTTAGATAGAAGTTAAATGATTAATGATAGCTCGTTGATCGGATATAAATTAATAATTAAAATGACAAATTTTTTAGTTCTTAATAAACTAAAAGTTTTAGAGACCGTTTTCGTACATAGTCAGTCCAATAAATATTGGTTTGTACGACTTAAATACTTGAAAAGAACTGAATATATTTTACGCTTAACATACGGGTTTATCTTATTAACCTTTCACAAATCTGCAACCTCATATTGCCGCTGGAGGCAGCAAAACTTAATGATAGCTTTAACAGAAAGCATCCATATCATCGAATCAAGGGAGGATTATTATTATAAATGATCTTAACGACGCTTCTGACTATAAAAGTATGCGCTACTTTTCTTTTGTATTACACTGGTGAAGGTACAAATTATTGGAAAGTGGGTAAGCTTTTTAACCAAAAAAGATGATGACCATGATGTAATCGGAAGTTTCTCATTTAAAATGTAATGGACAAGATTGTCTGTCGATATTATGGTCGTAATTTGGATATCGGCAGTGACTGCGAAGAGCAGTCTTCCTGAATAGGTCTAAAAATATTAACAATGTTTTTTAGATCACAGAGAGTACGAAATGCGGAATAAATAAATTAAGTACATAGAGAAAGTTAAGTGTAGATGCGATTACCATACACCGCATAGTATTAAAATTTTAGTTTAAATAGAACAACTAGGATTGTGTAAGTGAGAAGCATATATATAATGTAAGAAAATGCAGACAAAGCATCGTATCGTCTGTCTCATACAGCGTGGCGTTTTCTGGCTTGGCGAGCTTTAAAGTTAGCCACACAAAGTACTGGCACTGTTACCACTGTTGCAAAGAAAATTATTTCTATCAGTAGGTACCTATATCTGTTTCTTTTTTGCTTTTGTTTCAGTATTCCGTATATTTTTGTTTTCTAATTTGTTTTCAGAAAAATTATGCATAATAGCAAAATTAAGTTGTATATTGATGTTTCATCTTTGGCCACATGGCTTTATCTGTTTCCATTTAATATGAGCTTTATATCGGATGGAGAAACGTCATCGTTGAACGACGTTGTTACGTTTATTAGCCTGAAACTTAAACAAAGATCTCAGATCATTGCAAAATAATCGCTCGCATGGATTATCACGTTTTGTGGTTTTGGTTAGTAATGTAACTACCAAATACTTGTTACAAAGAAGAGAATACCTTACCTACCATATAGGGCTGCAATTAGCACAATTTTAGTGAAAGTTGATATAAGACGAACATCAACCTTGAAACAATTAGTAATAAGAGATGCACTAAACAACTTATTTATAGAGGCACCTAGATACGACAATAATAAATTCAAATACAAATAATCCTTATTCAAATAGTCTTTTAAATGGCACTTTTGATGCGTCATTAATTTACATAGTAGTGATTTCATGGTGATAACTACATTCGTAAACTTTAAACTAAAGCTATGAGGATTCCAAACGCGCCCTGGTCTAAGAAGAAGCCCACAACAAACTTAGCCGGGTTTTTTTGTAATCTCCATCTCACATAATCAATAATAAATTATAGTACCTATGGCGATAGAGCAATTCACACCCAAGCTTTTTTATCGTTTATATAATCCTTAAGGATTATATAAACGATAAAAAAGCTTTCGAAAACTTATAGAAAAATCATATGACTATATTAATATAGTCATATGATTTTTCTATAAGTTTTCGTTTTAAAAAACTTTGAACTTATTGATAATAAAAAAGAATAAATATGAATAATATACACATATAAAACTTTTCACTTCCCAATTTTTTTATTTTATACACTACAAGTTAGCCCTTGACGGCTATCTCACCTGGTGGTAAGTGATGATGCAGTCTGTGATGGTAGCGGGCTAAAAAGATGGTACGGGTATGGTAAACCCATACTCCTAATTGGTTTCTACGCGACATCGTGCCGGAACGCTAAATCGCTTGGCGACACGTCTTTGTTTGTAGGGTGGTAACTAGCCACGGCCGACGCCTCCCACCAGACCAGACTCGAGCCGGGAATCGAACCCAGGACCTCCAACTTTATAATGCGACAGCGCACGCACTGCGCCACGGAGGTCGTCAATAATTATTAATATAATTATAATAAATAATATAATTAAAAATAATAAAAATTATATTAATATACAAAATTTAATATTGGAAAGTTAGTAACGAACTCTTTCCAGTGCTCCATTACTTATCGTAAATCCTTTACAAGACGAATTAGTTACGGCTCCGATAAAAACCAACAACATTAATGATAGCGTTGCATCAGGGCTGGATGGCGACAAAAAAAAACATGTGTGAAACCGGGTTTCTCCCACCCACGCAAATTCCACGCAAGACGTTTTAATGCCAAGATGCGGCTACCGTCGTCACAGTACGCACCTGCCCCAATAACTGCATTCAATGACTATCCCACGAGCAATTTCGCTATCTATTATCCACATCGTACTTCGTTAGTATACATTGTAATGTCCTTCCTCAGTAAAGTCCCTCTAAAATTATTTTACTACGACGATTTTTGACGACCACCATGGCGCAGTGCGTGTTCTGTCACATTATAAAGTTGGAGGTCCTGGGTTCGATTTCTGGTTCGACTCTGGTCTGGGGGGAGGCTTCGCCGTGGCTGGTTACCACCCTACCGACAATGACGTGTCGTAATGCGATTTAGCGTTCCGGCACGATGTCGCGTGAAATCAATTTGGAACATGAGTTTACCATGCCCCTAACAGGTTAGCCTGCTCCCATCTTATACTGCATCATCACTTACCATCAGGTGAGGTTGCCGTCAAGGGCTAACTTGTAGTGGATATAAAAAAAGTACTAGTCACAATATTAGCGTTTAAATCGTCGAAACCTTGGCGAACTAAATTGATGTATTTTTGAATTTAAATTACTAAACTAACAATAAAAGTAATATTGCAAAGAAAAGTTTGTCGTCAATCGAGCCATTCGCGAAATGCCCATCGGCCTTTGGGCTAAAAGAACCCAATGCATTTGTCAATATTGAAATTCAGTATGAGATAAGCAATAGGAGAAAAACTAATGTAAATACAGTGAATCGTAAGTTTAATAATAGCAGTAACTCGCGAAAATTAGCAAATCTGATCGGTGCAATTGGTGTATTCTTCAGACTTTATACACCACACCATTCTGATCGTCCAGAACGACCTCGCACCGCAAGTTTTTCTCTGAAATCGTAGCATCTTCAGGAGATGTTGACTTCACAACGTTCAATCGCTTAGATGTAAATGTTTTCATTTGGAAATAATATTTTAATAATTAAGACATTTATATACATTTTGCTCTATTTTGCAGCATATAGTCTACCTTTGAATATGTAATTATTTATTAGCAAGTATAATTTCCCCGAGTGATCTTGTCTCGAGGTCGATATTTGAATAAGGTTCACAAACTTGACATGCAAACTTAATTGACATGTATTATGCAAAATTCAGATACCTTCGCAAATAACCCCGTTCGTGGTTCAGTGCATCGAGGTCAACGTACCCAAGAGTTGATTCACCAACAAAATTCGAATTTAGGAGTGAAGCTGATACCTATATATAGAACGGAAGGGCTTGCTTTGAAAGCATTTGAATGCGAAATGTTTTACATTAACATGTGTAAACAGTACGCCACATTTGACCATTGATCCTCTTAATTTCATTTCGAAAGTCAGCCACCTTTGAAGATTGAGTTGGTTAAAGTCTCGTTAACTATGAACATTATGATTTGTTTGAACAATGTCAAAATCAAAATCAAAATTGCGTTTATTCAGCCTGTAAAAAAAATACATCTCATCTAAAAACGTATGTGTACGTACATTGGCTGAACAGGGCGCTGCCTCAGCTTGATGCTGCGTCAAAATTGACTGCAGCGCTGATTTTCAGGCATAACCCGTGCTAATATCACGGAGTGACTGGGAGAGTGTCTCTATATTTATTTCATTATGAAAAAACCAAAGAGGTTTGTCCTCGGTGCTAATCTGTAACTTAACAGCTTAAAACTAGAGGAACTGAGTACGCATATTAGGCATGAAAAGAACATTTCCTAACTGAGTTAGGTGGTCGACACAAATGAGTAAACTGTCCAACTCAGCCAAAAAATATTCTTTTAATTTCTGTTTAACATTTTTAATATGTAATTTTTGGAACGCTGGAGGTAGTTCGTTCATGAATCGTGGAACGAAATACATCTTTTAATTACCGCTTTATTAAGCTCTTTATAAACTATGTGATGTAGTTAACTAACCTCTAGTGTAGTTCTAGTAACTAGCAGTAAGCAAGAGTCAGGCAATAGGCGTTATCCACTCACGAGTAAATGTGAAGTTAAGCCCGCAAGTAGTAGTGTGGCATTCGCAGAAGATTGACAGAAGATAGAGAACTTAATGTAAAGTCTAGCCTGTACGGTCAAGCTCACCGATTTCAAATAATGAATAGAAGCAGGCGTTACTTTGCGGAAGTCCATGATAAACAATGAACAGCAAGTATAATTTGCTACATTCCGCCGACAACCGGGAGATTAGTATAGTATAACACCACACAAAATACTCCACCAGAACCTCTACGCACGCTTCGACCCGACACCGGATCATCCTCAGGAGATGTTGACTTCACAAGCGCGACAAGCAAAGTCAAGTCAAGTAGAAGATAGAGAGTTTAACATTTGACCTATGAAAAGTATTAGTTTCAATAAGTACCTACTTGGGTTCGTGGTTATGGATTCATATATTTTTTTGCGTTTAGTTATGAATCTAATTCTAGTGAACTGATACATAGTTCACTAGAATTAGATTCATAACTAAACGCAAAAAAATATATGAATCCAACAATATGAGTTTAGCTAGATGAATCATTAGTGAACAATGCAATGTTAGTTAACTGTCAAACCGAGTTGCTGAATAATTTAATATCCTCTTCCTCATTACCAAAAATGATGCTTTCGCAAGGTTTTTGCTGGATACAATGTTTTGTATTTTTTTATATACACTACAAGTTAGCCTTTGACGGCAATCTCACCTGATGGTAAGTGATGATGCAGTCTAGGATGATAGCGGGCTAACCTGGTAGGACTATACTCTACTTGTTTATTTTACGCGACATCGTCCCGGAACGCTAAATCGCTTGGTGACACGTCTTTGTCGGTAGGGTGGTAACTAGCCACAGCCAAAGCCTTCCACCAGACCAGACTCGAGCCGGGTATAGAACCCAGGACTTCCAACTTTTTAATGCAACAGCCAGCACACGTGCTGTGCCACAAAGTTTCTTCAAAAATGCATCTATCTCGTTATTGCACCAATTAAAAATAACTACTGCTAATTCTAATAATTATTAATTATTTTAATTATCAACCACGATAGATAATGTCCTCGAATACACCTAGTATTCGTAGGGCTAGTTATCCAAACCATCATCGAATCGAAATTTATCTTTAAGTTCTAATATTATAAGCAGTGAACAACTAACAATTGATAAATTTTGTTATACCATGTTTAAGGAATGCATTATATCACACTAGTTCAATTACTCATTTGCTCGCGAAAAAAGAGGTCTTACCAGTTACCATATAAAACCAAAATAGGATTTGCAGCTATGACGCATTGTTTATATCGTTTTTGGACATAGACTACTAAAAGGATATCAAACACTGTGTAAGCTTCAAACCGGAAGAGTATTTAAACGCTTTACTCCTTTGAACTACGTAACAAGGAATTATTGTTATAATCTTTAAATTCAAATTTCAAATAATCTTTATTCAAATAGTCCTTAAAAAGGCACTTTTGACGCGTCAATAATTTACATAGTAGTTATTTCATGGTGATAACTATATTCGTAAACTTAAAACTAAAGCTAGGGGGGTTCCAAACGCGCCCCGGTCTAAGAAGAAGCCCACAACAAATTGAGCGGGGGTTTTTTTTTCGTTATCACCATCTCACATAATAAATAATAAACTATAGGACCTTTGGAGATAGAGCAATTCACACCCAAGCTTTTTTATCGGTTATATAATCCTTAATATCGTAATATGATTTTTCTACAAGCTTTCGTTTTATAAAAACTTTGAACTTATTGATAGACATCTCCAAGATATCAATAGGTAATTTATTATAAATTAAAATACAATATCATTTGAATGAGTCACTAATTTTGTGCAGCCTACTAAACAGTACTACAAGTTTACTTTTACTTCTGATGTTCAGTGCGTTACGGTCCATTTTTTTCTTGAATTTATCAATATTTTTATTAATTTTTAGGTTTTAGCTATAAGGTTTATTGTGAAAAAACTGTATTTACCCTTAACGTGTGAGATGACATCTGATGGCCTTTGTCGTGTCGTTGCCCTACATTGTAATACAAATAGGCTGTAGTACTCAACCACGCACAATCTTTCGTAATGCATAATGTATTTGTGATATGCAACAGACAATGCCCATCGCAGACGCAGCGAAAGCTTCTCGACGCGTACACCTAATATGTAAAACGCGTCATTATTATGTTGACTAGATTGTAGTTGTCGGGCGCATTTTGTACGAGAAGATGACATGCGTAAACAGCTATTGAACTGTTTTTTTTCAGACTGCCTATTAGCTGTGCTAACCCTACCACAGCGTAACCGGGCTGTTTAGCGAGCTTCTTTCCGAAGCTCTGCCAGAAGAAATTTTGAGCCCTAGGGCTCGAAGAAACTAAGGAAACGTTTACGTCTCCTGTGAGGCCGAACCTCGACTTAGGCGACGTTTGGGATAACGGGGGGTCGGACGGTGAGTGGTCCTTACGTCTCCGAGGAAAAATCTATTGAACGAGATACAGTCGCAGCTAATAAACTTATGCATACGAGAAGCAGCACAAGTACAACACACGTTTGTATAGATGCAAAAGGGCAGTCAGTGCAACGATCACGTTCGTCACGCATTTCTTATTACGCGATATAGCTTTAAACGTTCATCTCATCTGGTCGCGTTATATGAACGTTTTTATCAATACAAATGCAATCATCTGCTCATTGGACTACTAAGGAAAAGAGAGATTGGAGGGGCAATTATATTATTAATTTAATACTACGCCTTTTGCATTGGGCTCTTTTATTTTAGGGAGTACGTTTTGTTTATAGATTCATCATCGTTCTCCTAGTGCGCCAATGGAATGTAGACGCCTGAGAGACTTACAGCTTTGACTCTATTTTAATGCAAAAATATACTTTACATATTTGTTATCTTAACATTTCACGTACTCTCCGAGGCTCGATAAGATTTCTTAGCCTAACCACCCATTAAATACAGAATTTGCAATCAGTAAATCAACATACTACGAGTAATTACTAGATCGACGAGACAACTGTTCAAGTATTATAGTAGATTAAGTACCTACTCGAAATGAATTCGCGTGTCGCAGCCTAATATGGGAATACGGGAAAATGTTGTGACATCGATTCCACGACATTACTACTATCAATATTCTATGATAATCCTATCATGTTATTGAACTTAAGTA
Organism: Lasiommata megera; assembly: GCA_928268935.1. Taxonomy (NCBI): domain Eukaryota; kingdom Metazoa; phylum Arthropoda; class Insecta; order Lepidoptera; family Nymphalidae; genus Lasiommata; species Lasiommata megera. The sequence continues at coordinate 10,477,212 of OV743322.1, read as the reverse complement.
CGCCTTTAAAGGTCTTCCCACACGAGACGTAAAAGGGGTCAATCCGAAGCAAACATAACCACTGAACCGCAAACGTTACGGTAAAACTGGTTGACATTACATTATTAAATCCGTAATTATAGATGTTCGCTCTCAATACGAGCGAAGAAAAACCGAGAACCATTAGAGGCACAGTTACGTAAAACGCATAACGTTCCACAGATGCGATAGCTTAGACTGGAAACGCGTTGGAGTGTGATTAGAACGTAGCTATTGGGATTCGAAGCTATGGTAGCCTAGTGGTTAGGGCGTCAGCCTCCTAATCAGAGGTCGGCGGTTCGAATCCGGGCACGCACCTCTTACTTTTAGGAGTTATGTGCGTTTTAAAAATAATTAAATAACACATGCTTCAACGGCGAAGGAAAACATCTGAGAGTTCTCCATAATGTTCTCAAAGGCGTGTGAAGTCTGCAAAGATGCCTATTCTTTCTTGAATTTGAAACTTGATTTGAATGCACTCGTACATACTTATGTAAAGGAATTGTTATGTACAGGAAGTGGGTATAATGGCAGCTGTAAGGTAGGTAGTAGTAGATTATGATATTTACGGCAATATATATACTCGTAGTTCAATAAAAAAATGCCTTTATTCATCAAATTGTATTGTCATAAAGTTTTTTTTTTCGATGATCAATCGCATTATAAAGTAGGTCGTGGGTACGATTCCAGGTTCGAGTCTGGTCTAGTAGGAGGCTTCGGCCATGTTAGTTACCACCCTACCAACAAAGATGTGTCACCAAGCGATTTAGCGTTCCAGCACAATGTCACGTAGACAGCAATTAGGAGTATGGGTTTACCAAACGCCTAACAGGTTAGGTAAGGTTAGGATACCATCTTAGACTGCATCATGACTTACCATTGCTTGACTTGCTGACATGAGATCACTTGTAGGGTATAAAAAAAAAAACATTACCAACAACAATTAACATTGTAACATGTGTAACACTAAAAGTAGTGGAGTCTAACAGACTGGAGGCATAGCCAGTGGATCGAAAAAAGCAGTGGAGACTAGTGAGTGAACACATGACGCCATGCCTTATTTCGCGTTATTCAAAATGAACGACTCATCGGTTACGCGTCATTCTCTAAAATGACGACCAAAATGACCAAGCTTTAAATAATTCTATTTTTTCATACTAACTCATGTGTGATAATTTCCGGAGACAAATAATTCTATTTTTTATGTCAAGAAGTTCTATACAAGTCAGTTCTAGTCTCTCTTTATTGAGAAAGAAGATGCTTATACCCAGCAGTGGGGTATTATGATAAGGATTATAAGGGTGTATGTAGAATTTAACATCTATCACACAATTAAATATTGAATTGATTGAAAAAATGAATGAATGTAAGTTAAATAAAACCTTTCGAAAAGAAGAAATTCGTATTTCTAACCTAATTTTCAATCGGTAACAGTCAGTTGTGTGCCCTTTAAACAGACATTAAATCAATGCATACCCTACTCCAGAAGTCTCGGGAGAACTGGAAACAATCATCAATAAGTCTACCAAAAATACTGACAAAGTATTGTTTTTAAACTTAAACAAAGACAGTCCGGAAGAAAAAAAACTGCTAACACCATCGGTAAGGTATTGAATTTTTCCTTACTTCCAACAATATAATTGAAGTAACACATCGATTATATAGATATAAGTAAAACGGACCTATCTGCAATCAAGGGCGATCTAATCACCAATCAAGTTTATCTCGACCGTTGTCAATCGTACCGTTAGCGCCACGTAACTGTACCATCAAGTCACAACTCCACTCAGTGCTGGATAACCGCTCCTTTTTACCACTACTTGTCTAGGTGCTTACTTGTTTCCATATATGGCGTGCCCTACACTCGTAATTACGTTGATAGAAGTAATAAATACAACCTACATTGCGATATATTACCCTGTTTACGATTAGGTAGATAATGGGTAAACAAACGTTGATTAATACTGTTCTACTTATGTTACGACGAACTTGTGAATATTCATAGTTTTTTTTTCTAATGAGACACTTACCTACTACGTGAAATTGGCTCGTCTTAATATGCTTTAATTAATAAAGATTCGTAGTTACTTATTTGTAGGTCTAAAATTGCAATTATGATTATAATTTCAGACCCAATAATAATGGATGAAATAGCATTATTAACAAGGTTGGTTGGAACCTCCTTCTCGACAATATCTGCGTTCTAAAATCGATGGTAGAGTTACATAAACTAACAGATTTACGTTAATGAAGTGCTTATTAACTAAATGAAAAATAAATAAATTGCAAAGAGTTTTAATATGTGAATGAAGAAGTATAACGTATTCGTCACTTCTGTCAGTCATTTTTTTCAAAATGGCTGCCACGTATAGAACCTTATTAAGCTAGTAGGTGTAAGGTTTCAGAGTTGGGATTGAGTTAGCATTTATAGAAATACGCGAGTTGTAGTAATATAATTGAAGCGCGTGACTTCGTCCGCGTGATATTTCTGACTCTTCGTTCCCCAAAAGGTTATACGCACACTATTTCTTTACTACCTGTCTTCCCAAGACTAATAGTATGGGAGGCACGTTCAATATTCACCCCAACTGCCCACTTTTAATTAATTATATGTAACAATCAGATACGATTGAACTGAACAAAGGCAAATACAGATATCATCAACAAATTCGAAATAGTCTTTTCGAGTTTGTTGATGATAAGTCTATAAATTATCACATTGAATTGTGTTTTGATGTCAGTGCCATCTATTAGATACCGGAATGTTTAAACGGTAACCGGTGGGTGTGTGAGATAAAATCACCACAAATGCAATATTATTTTGCAATGCCTTAAAAAAAGAAGTAGCATAAATTCATAAATAAATTTTCGGATTCGGATCTATTTTGAAAAAGTGTTAGTTTTAAAAATGGATGGAATAACCTAAATATTCTTATTACCTGAAATAACTAGCTAAGTATCAAAGAGGTTTATTACAAAAGCTTAGCGAATCTTGCATTCAAGGTAGCTTAGGTTCCTCAGAACAGTGTCATAACCTTTTTGGAATGTTTTAAAAAAGGGCCTCATCTAATTATTAAATAATCTCATTGTTAGTTTTAGTTAGTGTAAGATATTTTTTTTCAATCACTGTTTGTATTGCATCCCTGGAAGGAACTATCTCGTATCTAGGTCATATATTGCGTAAGGATAGGTACCGTCTGCTGCAAACTATTATGATGGGGAAGATTGCTGGAAAAAGAGGTGTTGGAAGGCGAAAGAAGTCGTGGCTCAGAAACATACGGGAGTGGACTGGCATCAAGTCGGTCAAAGAACTATGCCGTTTACCCATGGACAAGGAACGTTTCAAAAAACTGTCTGCTGACCTCCAATATTGGAGAGGTACATGAAGGAGAAGAAGGAACTATCCTCTGCAATAAAGGTTTTCCTAGTGCAGAGGGTAGGGACAAATTATATATTAAACAATAAATCTAATATTATCTCCCAAACTTTGAAGATCTACGGTATTCTCAGGGGAGATGTTTAATTATTTTGGTTCGGCTTTTGTGTTTGTTTGTAAACTTGCTAACCTCCGGAACCTTGCTAACACAAATAGATACAGCTATGACGAATTTGGTTGAAATAGAACGTCAATATAATTTAACACTTCAGCTTTTTTTATGAGATAGACGTTGACTAAGTTGTTATTGTTTTTGAGAAAATCATTGACCGCTAGTCAGCATCATCAATCCGTGGAATTATATTATTGACTCATCGCTTGTAGCTCGGTTACTCATAATTCGTGCTTATAATCCCAGCAGCGGATAAATGTTGATAACGCTTAGGTCTTAGCTGTTCAAGATAAAGCAAATTAAGCCCATTATGTGCTTAGCCTAGCGGAGTTTAAAGCGTTCTTCAATGCATATGTAATGCTTAAAAGATGTTTTATTAAAGATAATTTTACGAAATGATATTAGGAACAGATTTAATAAAATTATTGAAGCATCAAAAGTTCCTTTTAGAGGACTATTTGAATAAAGATTATTTGAATTTGAATTTTGAATTTGAATTTTAAGTTTTTATTTAATTACAATTTGGTATTAAATTTAAGTCAAATAAGATAAAATAATAAATTTAATTATATTGTTAAAAGAGTCCATTTAAAGGGCTTGTTCAGTTCGATACAACATTTATTGATATAAATAGCTGAGTGCCTGTCAAACTGGATCTCATGTGGGAGTTCCAGTATTTTGTAAATAATGGCGTTTAAACAGTTTAATAGTTTAATATATATTTTGCTCATCCGATGGTTTTAGTGATGGTTTCAATAAGCATAGCATCTTTTGCGATCGTTCACATTAAATATGTCATGCAGATTTTCTAAGTTTCATCTGTAATGACAACCTTCGTGACGCAGCGCGTGCGCATTCGCATTATAAAGTTGAAGGTCCTAGGTTCGTTTCCCGGCTCAAGTTTGGTGTGGTAAGAGGCCGTGGCTAGTTACCATCTTGCGGACGAAGACGTGTCGCCAAGCTTTTTAGCGTTTCGGCACAATGTCGCGTATAAACCAATTGGATGTGGGTTTACCATACCCTTATGAAAGAACTATATAAACTTGCTGAACACTTTTTATTACTATTGAAAGAACTACATAGACTTGTTGAACACTTATTATTACTCTTGAAATAATTACATAGACTTTACAGAACACTTATAACTTTTCACGCCTTAGTTTAAAAAGACACTCAGCTCAAGACCGTGTTTTCGAGGGATCGCCGAATGCACCGGAAAAAGGAAAAAAGACCGTCTGTCATATTTATTGTTTTTATACTACCCGCATTGCCGGAGATAATGAAACTACCAATCAGTGTTCAAATACCTCACACCCAATTATTGTGTATGCTAACATTCGGCTAATCCTGACGTCAAACGCGGCCTCGCGTTTAATAATAAACAAAACAAACAAAAAAAAAACAACAAAAAAAAACAAAAATGCATATTTCAATTATATAGCTAGCGAAAGATACATTAATAACACTTTCAAAACTAAAACATCAACTATAGACATTGTCACTTAAAGCGACTCACTATAAAAACTAACATCGACAGTGGTTACTCTCGCCCACAGCGACTCACTCTTATAAATAATATCGACTATGGGCACTCTCACCCATAGCGACTCACTCTTATAAATAATATTGACTACGGGCACTCTCACCCATAGCGACTCACTCTTATAAATAATATCGACTATGGGCACTCTCACCCATAGCGACTCACTCTTATAACTAATATCGACTATGGGCACTCTCACCCATAGCGACTCACTCTTATAACTAATATCGACTATGGGCACTCTCACCCATAGCGACTCACTCTTATAACTAATATCGACTATGGGCACTCTCACCCATAGCGACTCACTCTTATAACTAATATCGACTATGGGCACTCTCACCCATAGCGACTCACTCTTATAACTAATATCGACTATGGGCACTCTCACCCATAGCGACTCACTCTTATAACTAATATCGACTATGGGCACTCTCCCCCATAGCGACTCACTCTTATAACTAATATCGACTATGGGCACTCTCACCCATAGCGACTCATTCTTGTAATTAACATTGACTATGGGCACTCTCACCCATAGCGGCTCACTGTTATAATTAACATCGACTATGGGCACTCTCACCCATAGCGACTCACTCTTGTAATTAACATTGACTATGGGTACTCTCACCCATAGCGACTCACTAATAGTCACTTATCAAAGTATGATCGCATTATATAATGGCAGGCATGATAATCATCACTGACTTATCATCTCTACTCATCATCTTCACTTATATCATTATCACTCAACAGCCTGCTTATATTAATCAACATGACTTCGCAGATTCAACAATACATTCTCTTCTTAAATCTTATTAAATTTATCTCTTATACTATTAATCATTTATTAGGATTTTCATAATCATCATTGACTTATCGTCTCTACTCATCCTTTTTACTTTTATCATTATCACTTAACAATCTGCTTATATTAATCAACGTGAATTCGTAAATTCAACAGTACATTCTCTTCTCAAATCTATTCAATTTACCTCTTATATTAACAATAATTTATTAAGATTTTCACTAATCATTTATTTTATAAAACTTTCTCTTTTTATTACATGTAAATTACACTTAGTTAACTCACTATATATATATTACCTTATCATTTCATCATTAGATTGTACAATTAATTACGAATCACAAACATCTCATAGTAAATCACTATTTTAAATATTTTTGACTTTTTACTCTGAATCACTTGACATCGCATCATAACTAAATACAAGCCAGGGGTGTAATTTATCAACGGCATAAATAGTTCTATACGGTGTACAACATTTCCTGGTAATTGGAATATCCTCTGTTAAATAGCAATCATTACCGATTATTTTCGAAATTCTATAGGGCCCTACTCATTTAGGTAATAATTTATGACTCCAGGATCCGTAGGTATATGCTTTTCGACACGAACTAGATCCTCCTACTTTAATTTTTAAAATCTGAGACCTCCTTGCTAGTAAAACTAGTGCCGCGGTCGGATATAAGAAGACGTGGCACGCAACGAGAAATATTCTGCAAATACCTGACTGCTAGTGCTACTTTTGACAATTTTAACTGGCTTTATGTAAATCATATTAGTAAAAGCATCAATAATCACTAGAATATTACAATTCTTCTTTTTACTTGGCGGAAAAGGTCAAATGATCAGGAAATGATCGGACGACCCACTTTAGGTTTATTTCTTCGTTCTTATAAATAATAATTCTGTGCAAACGACTAATTTTTACAGTATAATTTTTTTTTTATGAATCTCGACAATATTCTTGGTAGCCGAATCCTCTGAATCCGAATCATCACCCATTGTTAAGATATCAACAGATTTTAATCTTGAGTTTCATAGGGATTGCGCGATAGTGTATCAACGTGACTCATTTTGTACCATTTCGATCTACTATAAAATCATATTCCTGCATCAATATATAACAACGCGCCACTCTCAGTATTATATCTTTTTTTTTTGACATAGTACTACGAATAGCGGCACAGTCAGTTACTAATTTGAATGATTTACTCTTAACGTAAACTCTAAATTGGTTAAAAGCACAAACAACCGCCAAAGTTTCTAACTCTTATGAGTGAAATTTGCATTCATCAACGGTAGTTTACCACGACTGTAATACGAAATTTGATAGTGGGCAATGTTTCACCAAAATTCGACCGTTGAAGTAAAATAGCGCCTATGCCTACTTTACTGCCTCAGTGTGCATTTCTAACTCAGCCTCTGAGTCATATAATGCTAATACTGGTCGCGTAGTCAATTTTGTTTTTAATTTATTAAATGCCTTTCTTTGAAGTTCATCAAAGCACCATGGCATATTTTTCTTTGTATCGTTAGAGGCTTTATTATTCAGTATTATTAAGGAATAATTTTGAATAAACTCAAGTAATTTAAGTAACTTGTGAGACCTACAAACTGTGGAACCTCATAATCATTTTTTAAGGTATAGAGAAGTCGATTACGGCCTTAATTTTAATAGTTCTAAGGTGTATGCCATCGGAACCGATCTCGTACTCCAAGTAATTTATACGAGTTTGGAAGAAATCGCACTTCTTTAAGTCTAACGTAAGATGAGCAGACCTCAACAACTGAAAACCCTTCTCTAATTTATCAAAGCCTTCTTCAATTGATTGTGACGTCACCAGTAGATCATCCATATAGGCGAGTACAAAATTATTTTTACCCTTGAGTATACAATTAATTGTCCTTTGGAAGACACTTGGTGCGTTGGTTAGGTCAAAAGACATTTTTGCAAACTCATACAAACCATCAGGCGTTACAAATGCGGTAATCCTCTTACTAGCTTCACTCATCGGTACTGGATAATAACCGGACGTAAAGTCAAGGGTGGTAAAATACCTATTATTCCCCCAATCGGTCCAGCTGATCTTCAATGCGAGACAACGGTTATTCATCCTTTAACGTTTTCCTATTTGGAGACCTATATGCAATACACAAGCATTTATCGAAATTTTTGTTACTCCCTAAATATAACAGGACTCGAATAATCTGAAGTGCTTTTGCTGATAATACCATTAGTTAATAATTCTTCAATAATTGTATTCAATTATCCACGCTCACTCTGTGTAATTCTGTACGGATTATAATCTACGGGTCTATCATGCGTTAACTTAATATTTTTTTCTTTTTAAACTAGTTTCACAGTATTCCGCCAAATTCATCCCTGTACTGTTTCAATAAATCAAATAATTAGTGTTTTTGAAGTTCTGTAATATCGGAACTGTTTATGATATCTGTTCAAGGCGATTCGTCATAATTATTAGTATCCATCGTTAGTCCTATATATTCAGTATTCACTTCCAGATATTCCTGGCCGCAATATAGTAAAGTTCCTTTATTAATCTTAAATCGTTAGATGATAAGTTTGTTAACATTAAATATCCATTGCCTGCTTCAAATTCAAAAAGCCCAGCTAAAACCGCATATTTATTAAAAAGGAGGGTACGAAGGTTGTATTCCACAAGCAAACTTCCTCTACATTTATTTTCAAACATTAATTGCGGTAGTTGTTTTACTTTTGATAACTTTATCGCAATCTGAGTAAACCATAATTTTATTCTCATTATCACAAAAATCTATACCCTTCAATTCATCCACCGTTTGTAAAATAATAACGTTTTTTTCATAAAAGATTGTCCTACTAAAATTGGTGTCCGCAAATAATTATCAGCTACGACTAAAACTTCCGTTTCGGCCTTTATCATTTCTATCTCTAAAGTAATTATACACTTTCCCAAAGGATTTACTTTAGAATTTCCGAATCCGTGTAGAATGGGTAAATCATTTGTATTCCACTGATTAACTGCATGCATGCATTTGATTCCCTAATTAGTGTACATTTACTGCCTAACATATTATTTCAAAGAAATATTGTTAACTTTTACATCCTTGTAATATTTAGAATTAACAATTTCGCTACTACTGATACACATGACGTAAACCGTCAGTTGAGATTCGATGTGATTCTGTTTTTACTTATCTCTTCACTACTATTTAAACTTTTTATTTACGACAGTCTTTGGCGGAATGGCTTAATTTAAAACAAAAATTATATTTCGTAAAGGGTCTATTACGTTTCAAAGTTATGTGGCCTATTTTCATTGCAATTACAACATTGGATTTTAACACTTGTTTGTTCGTTGATCATTCTATTAACGTTTTGGGACATTGTATTTTTTTTTTTTTTGCTAACCCACGTAATTTTGGCGTGATGAGATATTTGGCGATCAGTTCATCATTACACATTCACTAACTTTGATAATTTATTATTTATTTAGTCTTATTTTATTTCTATAGTTTGACTATTTGCACTAGGGTCAAATTCAGGTACAACACTAATTTACTTAAAATACTAATAAAATTTAAATTTAGGAAAATTAATTTGTGGCCAAAAGTTCGGAGGTATTATTGCCGCAGAATTGCTCATGGGATTATTCGCTATTGTAGATTTTTTTTGATGAATTATTATTATTGTTAGAAATTCTTAAGTGTGCAGAAGTCTAGTCTAGCAGAAGTCTAGGCATAGTTGGCGGTTTTCATCTCTTTTACAAGATCTTGTAACATGATATTAGGAGCGAGAATGCTTCCTACTTTCTTTCTACGCTTATGGCTACTACTATGCCTTTTATCACGACGGCCTTTATGACGCCGTGACTTACTGTTTTGATTGTCACTGTCTCTAATACTAATCGGCACACTACTCTTACTGGAGTCACGATGCGTTCGTTTTTTTTTTATTGCCCATAATCACAGTTAATTTATCTGAAGTGATTCACAGTAACAAGTAATTTTAGGTAGAATATACAAAATTAATCCAAAATATTAACGTTTACCCAAAAAAATAATAATATGAATAATATATAGTCAACTTATGTACTTCTAAGTGGGTAAATATATATTATTATTATATGTATAACCATTAACATGAGATAAGCACAATGACATGACACAAGAAAGAGACTAATCTCTAAACAAATTTAACAAAACAAAAACTTATCTATAATAACAAGGCAAGGCAGCAATTTGATTAATATTAGTATTTATAAGATATTCACTTTAATTCTCACATCAGATTATTGACATTATCAATTCAATATATTGATATTATATATTTAGCCTGTTTACGAAAGAAAAACACTTGTAAAACATAACTATGATTGACTTATTTCACTTTTCTCTACTCAACACTGATAGATTTATTTATATCACTCATTTATTTAAAATGTCTTCAAATTCAGCAGCAGTTGTGACATTTAAGTTGTAAGGTAACATCTCGAGACAACGGCATAACACATAAAACTCTGACCTTTGACCGTCCTTAATTCAGGAAGCCGCCGCATCAGGCACGTAGATAATTATCGACACTTCTGACTTGAAAGAACTATATAAACTTGCTGAACACTTTTTATTACTATTGAAAGAACTACATAGACTTGTTGAACACTTATTATTACTCTTGAAATAATTACATAGACTTTACAGAACACTTATAACTTTTCACGCCTTAGTTTAAAAAGACACTCAGCTCAAGACCGTGTTTTCGAGGGATCGCCGAATGCACCGGAAAAAGGAAAAAAGACCGTCTGTCATATTTATTGTTTTTATACTACCCGCATTGCCGGAGATAATGAAACTACCAATCAGTGTTCAAATACCTCACACCCAATTATTGTGTATGCTAACACTTAACAAGTTAGCCTGTTAATATCTTAGACTGCATCAACACTTACAGCCGTCAGCCGTCAAGCCGGCTTACATGTAGTGGATAAAAAAAGCTAACAATCATATAAATTTCAAACCACTATTTGACAGAATTAATTTCCGAAAATTCTTTCTTAACGAACTTGTGCTATAGAATAGCTATCAGTTTACCAAATATCAGTCCAATCCGGTTTTAGATTCAATCAGCCACATCTTGCTTTTGTTTAAACAGATTTTATACCGAAATTTTAGACAACATTCCACGAAACCTTATCTAAAGTGTTTCTGACACCACCGTTCACACATCTCACTGGGTCAAGTTATTCGCTGATAAGTGCTGATCACATTTCATTCGCACGCAAAGAGGTAACCGTAACTCTATTCCACGCTTGTTTACTACATTCTAGTATCGAGTGTCTGGTTTTTTTTTCTTAGTGCAACCGTGGGAGGTATTCCAAGTTCATCTTATCAGGAAGCGGATGAACAATATGGTTTTACCACTATAAACCTATCTCTTACGTCATCGCCGAATAAAGTTTGTACATCAAATTTAAATTTGGAAATGATTGGCATATGAAGAAAACCGTTGTTATCAACTGCAATTATCTTAACTTGATAGTTATCGTTGATTTTGACACTATAAAGGACAATAAGAAATAAGTAATTAACCCTATATTTCGTATGTATGAGTCATAAAAATAAAAACATAACCTAATTAATAAAATACACCTTTTTTTTATTAAATACACTACAAGTTAGCTCTTGTCGGCTATCTCACCTGGTGGTAAGTGATGATGCAGTCTAGGATGGTAGCGGGCTAACCTGTTAGTAGTATTTTAAACACATACTCCTCATTGGTTTCTAGGCGACATCGTGCCGGAACGCTAAATCGCTTGGCGACACGTTTTTGTCGGTAGGGTGGTAACTAGCCACAGCCGAAGCCTCCCACCAGACCAGACTCGAGCCGGGGATCGAACCCAGGACCTCCAACTTTATAATACGACAGCGCACGCACTGCGCCACGGAGGTCGTCAGATATTTACCTTTTTCTGGTCAAAAGCCTTTGCTGACTTTTAATTGTTTTTGGTACTTAGCGCCTTCGTTTTAACATTGCCTATTAATGCACATACAGCTTATGAAAATATTTTTGCTTTCCTATAGATTGTGTATGCATTATTTCATTTCATCATCATCATCATGATCAACCCAATACCGGCTCACTACAGAGCACGGGTCTCCTCTCAATATGAGAAGGGTTTGGCCATAGTCCACCAACTGTCAGGCATGCAGGTTTCCTCACGATGTTTTCCTTCACCGTTGAAGCAAGTGATATTTTAATTTTTAATTTTTATTTCATTTAATGGTGTACAATCAATATAGAAAGTGTAGGAAGCGGTGATAGCCTAGTGGTTAGGGCGTCAGCTTCCTAATCAGAGGGCGGCGGTTCGAATCCGGGCACGCACCTCTAACTTTCCAGACTTATGTGCGTTTTTAAAAATTTAGGAAACCTGCACGCCTGAGAGTTCTCCATAATGTTCTCATAGACGTGTGAAGTCTGCCAATCCGCACATGGCTAGCGTGGTGGACTATGGCCAAACCCTTCTCATATTGAGAGGAGACCCGTGCTCTACAGTGAGCCGGTAATGGGTTGATCATGATGAATCAATATGTAGGCTTTGTAAAATATGTTGAATTATAATTTTAGATCGTTTCCTTTGTAATGATATAGGATCGATCAAACAGTTCACAATAGAGGTTGTCAAACACATCTGAATCGTTATGATATCTCTTCATCAGTAACTGGATATCATATTTCGCTAGCAGCCGGCACGCGATATGACCGTTATACGTTACGCAACATTAACCTTGTCGCTAGGAGATTGATTTCATTGATCTTAATACGATTACAGTTAGGTATTTCGCGGTGTTCATTTCCATCTCACACAATCAGATAAACTAGTTTTCTGGTATCTCAGCCATATCCATTTTCTTGTATGAGAGTTCGTTTGCCTCTCATTCAATAATATACACTAGAATTTTTTAGCGTCCCAGTCAGTTAAAAAGATTTGCATACTTGAGAACTTCCACATTTAAGTAAATGGCAAGCTATGGTTTCAAGGATATTTGTAATACAGGATTTTTGGATACCAATTCTTGATTAATTCGTTAATTGACGCTGTGGGTATTTTTTGATAACGATGTTCTATTCGATGACGCATTTTTACTTTTACTTATAATAAATATATTATATTCAGATTCAATACCGAGATTTTATATAATATAGAGTTTAATAATTTTGCTAAATAGTAGTCACGCATAAAACAAAAAAATAATTGGCAATTATACAAATAAATATTAATTAATCATCATCACTGACATAGTGATGATATACTGACAGAACAGACTGATATACTGACAGAATACCAGCATTGTGGGTACTTTAGTATCCACATTATTAAGCTGAGTCAGAACCTTTTTACTCATCATACTTTTTAATATCTCAGTACGAAATTTCTCTCACTCACCCCACTGTGTTATGCGGATTGGAATTATTTTTACTATTAATTTTTTAATCGCATTTTACTGATAATTGAAAACAAAGCGATATTTCTTCAAAGTAAACCAAAACAGCTGTTAATCACAGTACTTTTGATGTATAGAATATTCAAGAATCACACAAAAAATACGAGACTAAGAATTCTGATCTCACTGATGTTAAACAGGCTTACATGAGTGAGATCAGAATGCTTTTAGATGGATTGTTTGAACACGACCACTAATAATAATACTAAAGCAATAATGTACGAACCCTCGGGCATCCTCGTTAGTTACCTGCGACCCATTGTATCTAGGCGACTTGTTAACTCGGACACGGTTCCGAGAAGGCAACACCTTTACATCAAAGCTTTGAATATCAACACAAAGCTGTACTAAGAGCGGTCCGCGGACGTATCTTCTTTAATACTCGAACCTGTTTCTTTAAAGTGCATCTCGTTTAATACCACAATAGACGGACTAATATCGTGTAATGTATGTAGGTTTAAATGCGTAAGTACTAAAAGGTAACCTCATTTCATTTTTGTCTATCTCATCTCATTGTTATAATAATTGTAGTGTAATTTGCTCCAAAACAATGAACGCTTAACTTTTTTTTTTATACACCACAAGTTAGCCCTTAACGGCATGTCACCTGATGGTAAGTGATGATGCGGTCCAAGATGGTGGCGAACTAACCTGTTAGGGTATGGTAAACCCATACTCCTAATTGGTTTGTACATGACATCGTGCCGGAATGCTAAATCGCTTGGCCACTTTATTTACTTTGCCGTATTTTAATGTTCGTAGTTTAATTTGATTCAGTACAATAAACAACAAACTTAATTAGCTTGAATCCCTTAATCAGTAGCCTAGGTACGATGTTCTTATAAATATATAGTTGATAATTTTTCGTTCGTCTTAGGACTTGATCCATTGGAGAACGTATTAACATAAAATATACGAGTATATATACCGCTAGGACTAAGCAGGTATACCCATACGTTTGTCTGAGCAAAATAAGACTATTGTTCATTTAACATCATAAACTATCGCTAAGTATCTGTATCTGTCGTACAAATCCAAAGATTTGCCGTTTCCAGGATCTATGTACAAAATATTCTATCGGCTATCCGTTATTAGAGGAAACGATTGCTATCTGACCTTCGAAACCGGTTATAAACCAAACGTACAGGTTTTAGGGCGCGCTTGAGGTTGACGTTTATCGTTTAATATTTGAAAATAAATAAATACAAAATCATTTAGAATCTCATGCTTTTTTGTTTCCTTTAATTACAAATTCAAATTCAAAATTCAAATTCAAATTCAAAATTATCTTTACTCAAATAGCCCTTTAAAAGGCGCTTTTGACGCGTCAATAATTTACATAGTAGTGATTTGATGGTGATAACTAGATTCGTAAACTTAAAACTAAAGCTATGAGGGTTCCAAACGGGCCCCGGTCTAAGAAGAAGCCCACAACAAACTTAGCCAGGTATTTTTTTTTGTTATCACCATCTCACATGCCACTTAAACACAGAAAGGGAAACATTGGAAAATTAAAACACTATGTCTATGTACTAATCATCTGAATTCTGTGAATCACTTTGTTAGTTTCGCTGTGATTTAAACGCGACGCACCAATAGACCCTGCTGGTGTACAGCCTTTGAAGCAGCCGACGCGACGCCGCCTTTCGGGACGCTTTGTTTCCGCTTGAGCGGACTAACTCCATGCGATACTGTGTACGTTGTATTAAACCTGGACGCCGAGTCTACTATTGCAATTCTGTCCCAGTGGTTGTTCAATGTCGTCATAGTACTGTACCGTCCGACCCCCCCGTTATCCCAAACGTCGCCTAAGCCGAGGTTTGGGCTCACAGGAGGCGCTCTTAGTCAGACAATGCCTTAGTTTCTTCGAGCCCTAGGGTGCAAAATTTTCTTCTGGCAGAGCTTCTTTCCGAAGCTCCCCAAACAGCCCGGTTACGCTGTGGCAACCAATAGAGTTACCACAGCTAATAGACAGACCGAAAAAAATAACAGAGCCTACTGAAGAAAAAAAAATGTGTTTGTTCCCACGAAAATATATTGAGAAATAACTATTATACAACGGTATAACGATACTAACTATACTAATATAACTATACTCGAGCCGGGAATCGAACCCAGGACCTCCAACTTTATAATTCTACAGCGAGCGCGCTGTGCCGCTGAGGTCGTCGAAAATTTGTTAATTTAATAAAAATCTTTACATTTACGTTTATACACACATGTCAACCATTGATCGACCATTGAGATACAATTAATAGCAGTCTTGGAGCCCTGAACATTGCTTTAACAAATAGTCTGAAACCTATACAACAATTTGTATACGCTAACTAACTGTAGAATGTCTATGAGAAGCAATCTCAGCCTAAAGGCATGTATTTAACATAACAAAGGAACGTCTAAGATGGGCGCGCCAATTTAGGAATGCCTTAACAGGAGCTTTGTTACCTTTACATTCCAGCTTAAATGCCTCCTTTAATTGGATTTAAAATCTGCTACGAGTGTTATTGTGTATTAAACTCAATTTTTTAAAGCTTAGGCAATAACCATACTATATTAATAATATTGAATAATATTAGCGAATGTAATTTTGTTGTTTTCCTACGCTTTTACGTGTTAACTCTTAAAGCGGTGTCAGGAAATTTTGCGTTAATATAGATTGGTTAAATCTATATTAATATATGGAATTTAAAATCATCTCTGCCAAATCTTTGTTCTTTTTTTGCTAAGAAGTAAATTAAGTATAATATTCGGACGTTAGAAACGGACGAAAAGATATAAATCAGTTTGAAAATCTTGTAGTTTAATACAATTTTTTTTACCAAATACCAAAGTCAAAAGTTGTTTTAGTTAAACTTTAAAGTTCTAGAGATCTGGTTTAATAAATTGGCAATTACTTGTCATATAATACGTTATTTTACGAATCACTTGATATTTTTTTTTAATAATTTATCTGAAATTGTTATAATTAAAAAACTTTTCAATTATAATTGATAAGCTATTTATGAACCATAATTATATTATGAGATATTATCATGCAAGAGAGACTTTATTAGTTCATTACTTATAATCAGCTTAAGCAACTACCTCTTGACTACAGGAGACTTTCGTGCTCTCTCTCTCCGGTGTAATAAACGATAAACTTTTAAACGTTAAGTTAAATTGACGCTTGTAAATTCCTTAAATATTATTTTATTACAATACAGTGATTCATTAATCATTAACTTAATAGTTCCAACCGCGCTTCGGTCTAAGTTTTATTTGAATTCGCATATGATAAGATGGGCATTATACTCTAAAACTGGTTATCAATAATATGCATTAAGTTTCGCGACATAGTCGGTAACAAGATGAAGCGAAAGTGGTCTGAGTTAGACAGAGGTCCGGTACCATACCGGGCTAAGACATCCAATTAGAGGGAATGTGCGCCAGTGCCACTCGGACATTATACAGGGTGCGCGGATTTCCGTACCTATACCGTTTAAGTACAAAGTCATCGTCATCATCTCACTGCAACTTCAGGATACCTAGCTGACTGAGGTTTTAGCCGAAGTCTACGTACGCGGGCCATGTCTGGATCACACCACATGCCTTTGAGAACTTTGTGACGAACTATCATGCATGTCGATTTCTTCACGATATTTCCTTGACCTTTAAAGCATGATATTTTAACTATGTCAAACGCATATAAAAAAAAAAAAAATCATCATCATCATCATGATCCACCTATTACAGGCTCACTATGGCCATGTGCGGATTGGCAGACTTCACACGCCTTTGAGAGCATTATGGAGAACTCTCAGGCGTGCAGGTTTCCTCGCGATGTTTTCCTTCACCGTTGAAGCAAGTGATATTTTAATCGTTTAAAAACGCACATAACTCCGAAAAGTTAGAGGTGCGTGCCCGGATTCGAACTGCCGACCTCTGATTAGCAGGCTGACGCCCTAACCGGTAGGCTATCACCGCTTAAATTTTTAAAATAATGTCTCTTAATTAAGTTATAAATTAAATTAAAAAAAAATGGTAAGGATCGAAACTAGCAAAAATATTATCGATTCATTCCACATTTCTGATTAAGTTATATGTAGATATTAGTTGTAGAATTTATGAAAACAAAATAGGGTAATAGTTCATTAAATTCCATCAGAATTCTGAAATTGTTACATTAAGTTATTTACATTATAGTAGAGTTGTGTGTTTCGACAATTATGAACCTAAAGTGTGCCGAAATTTCAATGCCAAGTAAAAACAATTTTAATCAAGATGTAATTTTATCTTTCTACCACGTGCTTATAAAATATTTAAAAGATTAAACGAAAGCCTCTTTTCACAGCCGCCTGTGCATCGTTCTCCATAAAAGGCCGGTCGACAATGGCCTGGGAACTCAGCTCATTTGAGAAGAAAATATCACGTCTTGGCGGTCTCGCTAAATCGCTTTTAAATGGTTTTGCAGCGTGTCATAAAAAGATCACTGACAATCATCGGAACCTATAAAACTGCTGAGTGTCCGACAAACTACCCACAGTTTAAACTGCTAAAATAAAAAGCTTAAAGTTTGCAAAGCAATCTTGGACTTGGAACATGTAACCCAATTATCTTTAGATATATATATTATTAGCTGTGACCTGCGGTTTCACCCGCGTAGTTTCCGTTTCCGTGGGTACCGTCCGTGGGTTTTCCCGGTTATTATTCGAATTTTTCAAGACCAAGATAAGATAAATTCGTTCAGCCGTTCTCGAGTTAGATATTTAAATTGTATTAATAGTATATATATATATATATATATATATATATATATATATATATATATATATATATATATATATATTTATACACTACAAGTTAGCTCTTGACGGCTATATCACTTGGTGGTAAGTGATGATGCAGTCTAGGATGGTAGCGGGCTAACCTGTTAGGGGTAAGATAAACACATACTCCTAATTGGTTGCTACTTGACATCGTGCCGGAACGCTAAAATCGCTTGAACGCTAAAACGGCCGAAGCCTCCCACCGGACCAGGCTCAAGCCGGGAATCGAACCCGGACCTCCAACTTTATAATGTGACAGCGTAGGCACTGCGCCACGGAGGTCGTCAAAGAGATATCAAGAGAGTCAAGCAATATTGACTCAAACAAATGTAATTATAAGTATTTGATTTTGAAACTGTATGTGAACCTGGTTTAAACCTGTAAAGGATTCACTATGGTGGTATTGTAAAAACATAAATTACAAAAAAGAATTAGCTGTTGTTTTTCTGATATAATTAAATTAATCTGTAGGGAAATGTTACTCATATTTCTTATATCCGTACCTTTTTTATAATGAATTTGTTATCATACGCTTCCTCTGGCTATAAGCAAACATCAGCGTCGCCAAATATGATACCACCGGGATTATCACTATTTATCTGGCGAGATAGCGGGATATTAAACATGGGCGCCATGTCTCATGACTTTATCACGTTCACTATACTTGCGAAGGACTTTGCGTGACTACGTTGATTAAATATGGCGCTCGAGTAATAACTTTCATGACTGTAATTAAATAGTCTATCATATATAAAGTAGCCGTTGTGAATCTTTAATACCCGCGATGCAAACTGCATTTTTCACGCGAATACAAATTTTTTATTCAACTTTACTTTCTTTCAACTTAGCACCAAGTATACACACATTAATTGGTACATACTTGAGGTTACACATATATACTGTATTATATATAAAGATGACGAGATCAGCAGTTCAGTTTCCCGTCCAACATCATCCTGGTAAAGTTTCTCATAATTTAAATGATCACTCACAAGTTTTTATATCCCTCACTCACCTCTAAGGGTCTTTTCATACTATGTGTAACTTTTAATGAATGTTTATGAGTTTATTAGCTAGTGATTAAGCTATTATAAAACCTCTGTAAAATTGTAAGTTAAGAAATAAGTAAATATCCATCGACAAACCGATGTCTCGTGCCACAGTTTTTGTACCTGCGCCAGCTGTGCAACATTCCATTTTACAATGGTGAACATAATGAAATTTCTACCTACGAGTATCATAAACATTCTTACAGAAATCAAGCATTTAATTTACTCTACGAGCTTATGAGCTGTCCCATACCAAAGTAAAGGTTTTGCGGAGAAAATGCTTTAAAATCACATCATATGCGAAAAACTGAAAGGAAGTAATTACGCCACGTGACCCATTTTCGCTGCCATTTGTTGTAACTTCAAAAAATAGGACTAACTTGCATCAACTTTTTGCCCATAAATGAGTCGGCCGAATAAACGCGTAAACGCCGTCGTCGATTTACGGAATGCAAAGTAGTCAAGTCACTTATAATCTTCAAACTACTTGCAAAGGTGACTTCTAAATCGGTACATATGTGTTCATATGTGGGTTCAAGATAAATAACATAATACGTTATGTTGCATATAAAAACTTTAATTTATTTATTTATTTTTATTCACTAAATCAAAGACAGATTATCCTAATTAAAACATAAAGTACCTAATCCTTCTACTACTTTCCCTTTACTACTCAAGTCTTGTTAGTATAATTTAATATAAACCAAGAAAGGTTTTTTACCTTCAAAAAAGTATTCAGAATAAAACATCAAGGACACCATTTAATAGCAGTGAATAAAAAATACGTTCATTCTCCGTGCTCTTTTTATACCATATGCCACAAAAAGCTCAAGACAGGTCCGTCAGTAAGTAAAGCATGGTGACCTTGTCGCTAACGAAGGCTGCCCACCGTACATGGCTGGTCCAAAAAAAACTACACCGCAGAGTTCTGTTTAAAAAATAGAGTAATAAAACCGCGGCCGATGTTCGGCGCGAGTGCGTCCGACCAAAAATTTTCCTTTTTTTTCCTTATCGTCGTCATTTCTAAATAAGTTTTTTGGCTGCACCAACAAATAATCTATCTTATACATATATATAAAAACCAATTGCTGTTCGTTAGTCTCGCTAAAACTCGGGAACGGCTGAACGATTTTATCTTATCTTGGTCTTGAAATGTTTGTGAAGGTCTAGGGAAGGTTTAAAAAGTGAGAAAAATTAGAATAATTGCCAAGAAAACCCTGAAAACAGCCCTTTTCTTTTTCCCATATAAACGTTTTCTTAATAAAATATAGAGTCAATTTGAACTTTATTGCTATTCAATAAAGTTTATATTAAATTATAATCACTCTCTAAGTTTTCTGAGAAATGTAGGTGTGTTCCTAACTTCAAAGAGTCAAATTTCAATTTATTACCGCTGCACAAATTTCAAATTCAATCTACATCAGGTAATTTCAATTGTTTTATTTAATCCGACCCAGGTCCGATGTGAAAAACTCAACTTAAACAAACTCGATGCTCGATAGTACATTTAGGCAATATTTTATCCCGGTATTTCCACGGAAACGTAAACTACGCGGGTGAAACCGCGGGTCACAGCTTGTTTTCAAATAATTAACACCCTACTACAGAATAAATCTGAAATATAGAAAGATAAGTACTTCTTCCATTTTATCGGATTTAACATGGGGCAGTGCAAATTGGACCATTTGGAAGTTCTGGCGGATCAAATAAACCCCAGATTCCTGTCGTTTAAATTGTCTCCATAAGGGAAATATTTTGAAATGTAGTTGGAACTCTATATTAACTTGATTTTGTATGTACCAAGTGTGTTCAGCGTGTGTTCACTGGGTTTCATTAATAATCAATAAAAGTGCGATTGTTCAAGCAAAAATAAAAAATCCGTTAACGCTGGCAACCAATTGGTGCCTCTGGTAATGTGAACTCTCATTGGCGCCGGTAAACTCTTAAGTTTATCCGTTCGTTCGCTTTCTTGCCGATAATAACAAGATGATGATGTCACACCGTTTAACAGAAATATTAACAAAATAAACATATTTGCGAATTTCGACCTTGCAAAAAAAAACTTGCACATTTTGTTCCAATGTTGTCTTACAAATATAAATTTTTAGTTTTATGTGAAACTTCTTTGGTTTTGACCGTACCGGATTAATATCCGGTATCTACTAGAAATTATTTATAGTAGAACACGCTGGCCATGTGCGGATTGGCTGGCATCACACGCCTTTGAGAACATTACGGAGAACTTTCAGGCGTACGAGTTTCCTTACGATGTTTTCCTTCACCGTTGAAGCATGAAGCATGTGAGATTTTAATTGCTTAAAAACGCATATAACTCCGAAAAGTTAGCAGTACGTGCCGGGGATCGAACCTCCGACCTCTGATTAGGAAGCAGACGTCCTATACACTAGGTTATCGCGGCTTCAATTGCTATACTACTCCATAAAACATATCTGTTGTTCGTAGCATCACACGATTTATTTTAGTGAGGCAGATAGCGAAATAGCGGGAGATTACGACTATCTATGCACAGAGCGGGCAGATGTGGCTGGAATTGGGTTACACTGATATCGTTAAATATATTGATGAACTAGTTACTACGTACAATATCCCACGGGTAAGCTATTTACGATTCCATGAGGCGGTGAATTGTCTACTTGTGTATTCATACTTTTCTTGAACCAAGGTCACAGTTAAAAAACAAGAGGTATCAATTACGAAAAATACTTTAAAAAATTATAGCATATTAAATTTTATTCATGCTAAGGGGAAAATTTATAAAACAGTCGTAAGACCTGTCGTGTTGTATGTATCAGAATGTTGGGCGGCAAAAAGAACGGATGAAAGAAGAGTTCTTGCGACAGAAATGCGAATGTTGAGATGGATGTGTAGTGTGACAAGAATGGATAAGATAAGAAATGAATATATAAGTCTAAAAGTAGCGCCAGTGACAGAAAAGATGAGGAGTAACAGGCTAGCATGGTATGGTCATATAATGCGGAGGAAAGAAAGTGATGTCACTAAAAGAATGTTGTATATGAACGTGGAAGGGCAAAAGAGTAGAGGAAGATCAAAGAAGAGATGGATGGATTCTGTAAAAGAGGATATGCGGGTAAAAGGTGTGCTTAGTGAGGTGACGGCTGATAGAAGTGATTGGAAGAAGAAGACGTGTTAAGCCGACCCCACATAATGTGGGATAAGGACAAGAAACGAAAGATTCATGCTTATTCATCATATACTTGACAAAAAGTAAACAGTACAGCTTTGAAGAATCTATACTTATTGAATCTATATTTGTATATAACTCCGTTAACGCTTGATTTAATCTGAACTACAATAAAACTATTAGGTAACTGGGTGGGTTCCAATTTGCAACCGTTTTGTCGTGATCCAACCCGCTAATCGTCGATTGTTAAGGTGAGGCTTAGCCTAAGGCGATTAAAAGTGTTTATCACAGAATTGTTGTTGGTGTACCAACCGTTTATTCAGGTCAGACCTTTTGTTTCTTAATATTCCTATAAGTAATTTGATTAACTCTCAGGTTCTCATTTATAATTCAGCTAATCGTTGACTATGTTTGAATTCGCTTTCAAAATGTGTTAACATGAAAATTATATGACGACCTCCGTGGCGCAGTGCGTGCGCTGTCGCATTATAAAGTTGGAGGTCCTGGGTTCAATTCCCGGTTTGAGTCTGGTCTCCCACCAGGGAGGCTTCGGCCGTGGCTAGTTACCACCCTACCGACAAAGACGTGTCGCCAAGCGATTTTAGCGTTCCGGCACGATGTCGCGTAGAAAACAATTAGGAGCGTGGGATTACCATGCTCCTAACAGGCTAGCCTGCTACTGTCCTAGACTGCATCATCACTTACCACCAGGTGAGATAGCCGTCAAGGGCTAGCTTGTAGTGTATAAAAAAATATATAAATGTTTGATTGAAAAACACTTTTCAACATCAAAAAAAAAGAGTGGAAAGGAGATTATCAGTTTGTCCGGATCTTTTCAGGCTATTAGGTAAAAAACAAAAAATAGAAAGAAATTCAGCGTTGGGCGACCTCCTTGTCACTGGACCCACAACCTGAAAAGGAACGCTGGTAGCGTGGACCAGAAAGGCGGTGGATGGAGTGTGGTGGCGCGCTCTCGAAAAGTCCTATGTCTCCTAATAAATAAATGATAAAGCTCCAAATACAGATTGCTAGTGAATATATTTAGCAATGTTACTTAATATTCAAGATATTTACATTGTTAGCATAAATTCAAAATTCAAATTCAAAATAATCTTTATTCAAATAGTCCTTAAAAAGGCACTTTTGTCGCGTCAATAATTTACATAGCAGTTATTTCATGGTGATAACTATATTCGTAAACTTAAAACTAAAGCTATGAGGGTTCCAAACGCGCCCCGATCTATGTAGAAGCCCACAACAAACTTAGCCGGCATAGTTAGCAAGTTTAGTCGAGATAGGGTTCCCAAACTGATTTTCTAACCCAGCTGATATTTAAATATAGTTTAGATGCAGTCTCCGTCTTCCGTACAGTTGGACATAAAGGCACAAAATATGATGTCGCATATGCAACAATATTGATTTAAACGATGTAATAGTCATTTTGCTACTGATTTATTGAACAGGCGTCGCTCGATGAATTGAGCGCACACTGCATATAAAACACCCTGAGTCAACAGGTCAATACAAATGGAAATTTCTTATATAATTAGTAATATTTCAATATATGTATTCAGATAAAAATTACTGCATCACGCACAAATCTGAGGACACGCTTGATTTATTACGATAAATGTAGCTTTAAGAACAACATAATATCTAAAATAGGTTCGACCTTTCACCGCCTTGAAGTCTACGTTTTGAATGGAGTAATAAAGCTTTAAAGCTGTGATAGCCTAGTGGTTAGGACGTCGCCTCCAAATCAGAGGTCGGTGTTTCGAACCCGGGCACGCACCTCTAACTTTTCGGAGTCGTTTTTAAGCGATTAAAATATCATTTGCTTCGACGGTGAAGGAAAACATCGTGAGGAAACCTGCACGCCTGAGAGTTATCAAAGGCGTGTGAAGTCTGCCAATCCGCACATGGCCAGCGTGGTGGACTATGGCCAAACCCTTCTCATATTGAGAGGAGACCCGTGTTCTGTAGTGAGCCGGCAATGGGTTGATTATGATGAATGGAGCTTTATACAAAATTATTAAAGTTAAGCCAACTTAATGCTAAACTCCACTTTGAAAGATAGCTCTCATCTCAATAAGAATTATCTCGGTATTACAATTATAAATGATGTTCCGTTGAAGTCTTTATGGAGTGCAATGTCGTCAAACCAGAATATATTCGTTTATACCTTCTTAGAGAGGAGACCTGAGAGTAGAGCCTGTTGTTAAAGGCGTGGGTGGATCTGGTTATAACGTAGAAATACATAAAAACTAATATACTATAGTTCCTACAATATACACAGACGGAATATATTTTTGAAAATCAATGCCTTTATAAACTTACTTAATATTAGTATTAGTGGGATTTTCGGGACCGAATAACCAAATTTATGTTTTAAAAAAAATTCTTAAGACTATGTGCCAAATATACGCAATCATTCTGATAACGAAGGTCGCGAGGTAGGGTTTAAATATATGGACTCATTTCAAATGTATATACCTAAGTGATCTTTAACAAAATGTATTTACTGTCGATTATTTAAAAATACCTTATCAGGCTTTATAAGTGTTGTGATAAATTTAAATGGCTGTAAAACAAAAACAGCACCTTAATTTATATGTGCGTTGTTACTTTAGCCGTAAGCCTTCTCAACTTACATTGAAGATATGCATGCAACAGATTAGTCTTCCTTAACGAGACCCCTAAAACCTGATATTGCTGCGAAAATAAAACATCCTGTTTTATTTATAACCGATTTCGCTTTATAGGTAGTAGGTATATAATATATACATCAAGTAGTGTGTACATAAAAGCGGTGATAGCCTAGTGGTTAGGGCGTCAGCCTACAGATCAGAGGTCGATGGTTCGAATCCGGGCACGCACCTCTAACTTTTCGGAGTTATGTGCGCTGTTAAAACAATTAAAATATCACTTGCTTCATCGGTGAAGGAAAACGTCGTGAGGAAACCTGCTCGCCTGAGAGTTCTCCATAATGTTCTCAAAGGCGTGTGAAGTCTGCCAATCCGCACATGGCCAGCGTGGTGGACTAGGGCCAAACTCGAGAGGAGACTCGTGCTCTGTAGTGAGCCAGTAATGGGTTGTTCATGAGTGTGTACATAGTTATTATAAATCAGTTTTTTTGGGCACACATAAAATGTGTCCCAATTAAATTGCTCCTTCGTTAAATGTCATACGTACGATGTTAGATCGACTTTACGGAAACCCATCACACCATTTCATCCCCCCATGCGTAGAACTGTCCGGGATGCCAATTCTACTGTCTCAAGATTGTGTAAAACCCTTAACTGCAACAAGTCTTTAATAGACATTAATTTTGACTCCTTCGATAGGTTTCGGGAAAAGATATTTGTATCTTGGAAGTCTTGAGCATTATCTAAATCACAAGTCAAAAAAAATATCCATATGTTACGATTCATTTAAGACATACTTTATATGTCATTATTATTATTATATACATGTATGTCTTTTATATTCTTTTATAGTTCTTTATAGTAACCTAATTTATAAATGTTGTGTTAACTTGTAAATGGGAAATTTAGTAAGATGTTAGTAATAAGTTCTAGTTTTATTTAAAAAACGTAAGTGTAGCCGTAAGTAAACCAAATAAATAAAATAAAATACCAGAAATCTATAGTCTGAACGAAAAAAATATTCAAAATTGCATTCTTTAATGTAATCAGTGAATTATTTGATATATTTAGAGTAAAATATACCTTCCACAGACCACATACAGCCAACAGCTTACTAGTCACACGTAGTTTCACGTTCTCAATGAGTCGTTATGGCTCGCTCATTGAATTCGTCGTACAAATTAGAGGGTCCTATTCGTTCACAGATGAGAGCCCCGCTGAGCGTGACGTGTGAACGTTTTAATTAGAGTGAATCGCTCATTGGGGGACAACCCTACTTATCCAGAAATAACTTTCATTGAAAGAAATGAGACGCGATGTTTACGTGGGTTACCATTTTATCTACCGATTCAAAGTAAGGCGGTGGTTTTTACTACGATAACAAACTTGTTAACAACTTGTTGTTCAACTGAACACCCTGATTTCGAACCCTTTTTTAGTAGATTTGGCACTTTTTCCTTCTTTGGTAACTTTCAGCATTACATTGTGTACAGTTTCGTTCCAGATACGAGTATGGTAGGTTTGTTTTAAAATCATGGTACTATTAATTTTGTAACATATGCAGATTCGAACACAGGTTTACTTCCTGATCGGGATAGCTACATTTAGAGACATCTATAAGGTTACATATATCAGATTTAAATTCAAAAATTTACACTGTTTTAAATTTATTTTCAGAGATCTTTTTAACTAAAGATTTAAATATTACTAGGGCACCAGAAAAAAACAGATATACATATTCTGTGGTTTTAAATCATACTGTCTTGATTTTTTTTACCTGGTAATAAAAAGTAATCTATGTTCTCTCTAGTAGTTATTTATATCAAAAGTAACCTTAAAGAAAATTCTTCACAAATTATCTACTGCTGTTTCAGAACACAATTTCCTATGAATGATATCACCCAACTTATACTTACTCAGCTATTTTGCCATACCCACAAACTTACACGTTTTTATTATCTGTGAGCTTGCGTAGGCGGAAGTTTTAGAAAGTAGTAAAAAATTATATCAGAGTCTATAACGGGACCTAAACAAATATGTTATGTAAACAATGTTTACGAGTTTGTCAAAATGAGAATTATCTTTATCTGTGAGCAAACTTCGATCCACGCACTCCCACGTGCGTCTCAAGAGCATGTGTGAAATATAAACTAGGTGTCGCATAAATAGATCAGGTCTTTAAGTACACATGTCTTCAGTTTTTCTACGAATCATAAAAATTACGTCTATAGTTTTTAGTTAAAGTTGTACATCTTATTTAGTTTAAATACATTGAATTACGTTAATATGTCCATTGACATAATTTATTTATTATTTTAAATACACTTACAATATACACACAAGAATATATATTTCAGCATACAAAACTGTCACATTCACTTGTATGCATATCAGTTACAAGTAATACAACATTGACTGCAAAGGTACATGTAAACGGCCACAAAAGTAAAAATTAGGAAAAATTAAACACAATTACAAATTAAATTAAATTAAATTAAATAACAGTCTAAACATTTTGAATATATTAATTTTAAAATTATTAAGCGATAGGAGACTCACCGATCATGCCATAGATGATCGATGAGTTTCTTTCTAAACACAGGAAATGTGTCGTGGAATATGTTTAACCTTTATCTTTTTATCAGAGTTACATTTGTGATATTAATATCTGTATCAGCGTTTTAATATTTAAATAAGATTGAGGTCGCTTGACAGACTGACAGTTCCCTAATAGTGCACACGAAAGCTTTACCTAAGAAAAAAACCGTGTCATGCATTCGAGATTACGTTCTACTGCTCGATATTTAATCCTGATAAAGCGTTTTAAAAAATGTCGTACACACGTTTTGCTTGGCGAGAGTTAGTAGAGTTTTAAGCAAACTTAGGATAGTCAACTTGTTTTTAGATTGTGTTTAGGTTGTGTCATCATAATCAACCCATTGCCGGCTCACTACAGAGCGCGGATCTCATCTCAATAGGAGAAGGGTTTGGCCATACTCCACCACGCTGGCCATGTGCGGAATGGCAGACTTCACATGCTTCTGAAAACATTATGGAGAACTCTCAAGCGTGTAGGTTTCCTCACGATGTTTTCCTTCACCGTTAAAGCAAGTGATATTTTAATTGCTTAAAAACGCACATAACTCCTGAAGCTGTGATAGCCTAGTGGTTGACTCGTCAGCCTCCTAATCAGAGGTCCGAGGTTCAAACCCGGGCAAGCACCAATTATGTGTGTTTTAAGCAATTAAAACGACTGATATTAGCACATCTAATACATGATAGATCGATCTATTACAGCTCAGTTCGTTAACTTGCTAGGCCTTACTTCTTTCAGTTCCTCAATTAGTAACTCTGAAAGTTAGAGGTTCGTTCTAGGGATCGAACGCCCGACCTCTGACTAGGAGGTGGACGTCCAAACCACTTCTTCTTCTTCTTCGTCGTTACACTCTTTGCAGAGCGGTCGTGGTCATCATGAATCAATGTCTTTGAGGCCAAACCACTAGGCTATCAAGATAATTATTATCGAAAATAGTTAATAATAGTGAAACTATAAACATCTTAAGTAAAAATCTGCTAGTACATAATATACACAGTTGTTGCATTAAATCGAAATGTCGTGCGCGCCACCCAGACTGAAGTCTATTGGATTCCTTCCAATACGCTGTTAGTACATTTATCTCTTGAAATTGTGCGTACTTGTCTAGAACTGGCTGTGATTCACCAAGCAAACAAGACGGTTAAGAACATTTATAGTATCCAGTGATATAGCTTTGGATCCGTTCAAACACCTATAACATAAGATTATCTCTCGAACGGAAATCCTTTACCTCAATCCGTGATTGTTATCTAAAGCTTTAACAACGTCATCGTCACATTTTATACCATCATCATAAACAACCCATTACCGGCTCGCTACAGAGCACGGGTCTCCTCTCAATATGAGAAGGGTTTGGCCATTATCCACCACGCTGGCCATGTGCGGATTGGCAGACTTCACACGCCTTTGAGAACATTATGGAGAACTATCAGGCGTGCAGGTTTCCTCACGATGTTTTCCTTTACCGTTGAAGCAAGTGATATTTTAATTGTTTAAAAACGCACATTACTCCGAAAAATTAGAGGTGCGTGCCCGGATTCGAACCGCCGACCTCTGATTAGGAGGCCGACACCCTAACCACTAGGCTATCACCGCTTCACATTTTATATATAATATATCAAATCACAGATAATGTCAACCACAGATAAACTTCATTTCCATGTCTTGAAAGTCGCGCTTTAAGAATATCACTTTTTCTTCGACATCAATCGCTACATGTCCTCTACATTTTATTTACCTTTTCTTTCATTGACGACCTACGTGGCGCAACGAGCGTGTTGTAGGATTATAAAGTTGGAGGTCCTGAGTTCGATTCCCGGCTTGAGTCTGGTCTGGTTTTAGGCTTCGGCCGTGGCTTGTTACCACCCCACCCACAGATATATGTCACCAAGCGATTTAGCGTTCCGGCACGATGTCGCGTAGAAACCAATTAAGAGTATTTGTTTACCATAACCCTAACAGGTTAGCCTGCTACCATCTTAGGCTGCATCATCACTTACAATCAGGTGAGATTGCCGTAGTGGAAAAAAAAATTCTTTACTCGAAATCTCAGCTATTGTTTATTAATTGCTATATCCATTGCGATGTTTCCATTACTACCTGCTTCACTTTCATATAGCATTTATTTATTATATTTTCATGCTCATTTTTTACCACATTAATTATAAAAATATTTATAGTTATCCTTTCTAAATAATCTTGAATTTCAAGTCAAAATTGATTTCTACGAAATCATACTCCGTTTGAATCGTTATATTTATATGTGCCTACTTGCTTTACGGATGTACTTTGTATATCATTTATATATTTAGTCTTGCAATATATGACGCCTAGGCAACTAAACCGCTACATAAGGCCTTTGAGTCATTATTATTTGTAATAGTTTCCAGGTACCACCTATGTTCGCAACAATTATTTGTGGTGTTATAAAAACCTAAAATACGACCTCCGTGGCGCAGAGCGCGCTGTCGCATTATAAAGTTGGAGGTCCTGGGTTCGATTCCCGGCTCGAGTCTGGTCTGGTGGGAGGTTTCGGCCATGGCACCACCCTACCGACAAAGACGTGTCGTCAAGCGATTTAGCGTTGCGGCACGATGTCGCGTAGAAACCAATTAGGAGTGTGGGTTTACCCCCCTAAAAGGTTAGCCCGCTGCCATCCTAGACAGCATCATCACTTACCACCAGGTGAGATAGCTGTCAAGGGCTAACCTGTAGTGTATCAAAAAAAAATGAAAAACGAAGGCTTTTGACGTGTTTATTTTTATCTATCAAATCCTAAAAAAGTGCTTATTGGAAAAGGTATGGATAAAATAAAGAGAAAATAACCTCCGGAGTAACGTATCGAGAACATGCGACGTGTTAAGTCAAAAAAAATCGTAGTTGTTCTATGGACACGAAGATTCATCATCATAATTATGAACCAATTATCGGCACACTAGAGAGCGCTACCTGACTGATCTAGTGGTAAACTTCAGACGCCTTTGAGACCATTATGAAGAACTATCAAACATGCCGGTTTCCTCGCGATATTTTACTACACCGTTAAAGCAAGTTATATTTCATTTACAATCGTTTGAATTATGTATATTATTGTTACGATTTATAAATACCTATATAAATATTTATTTATGTATATAATAGGAAGCATTGTATACAATGTCTAACATTCAAATTAATTTAAATAATAACTTAATAATATCATTGTGTACCCCAACTATATTCTCGAAGACGTGTGAAGTCTGCCAATCCGCACATGGCCAGCGTGGCGGACTATGGTCAAACCCTTCTCATATTAAGAGGAGACCCGTGCTCAATAGTGAGCCGATAATGGGTTGATAATGGTGATGATAATGATACCCCAACTGCTACCTCGCGAATGGCATGTATTACTAAAATTACCAATTTAACAAAAATAAAGAAGAAAATAAACTATAACATATTGAGCCATGCCCGTGTAGAATTATGGGTTTTGTATGGAATATAAAAGATAACAATCACATTTTGTCCATGACGTCATATTCCACGGAACAAATTCGAATTTTATTTTACTCATTTTGTTGCATGTGTGTTATGGAAATGCAGACTAACCTGATACCCCTAATCGACGAACTCGTTGAATCGAACACAGGTTCGTTGGAGGTCCTGGGTTCGATTCCCAGCTCGAGTCTGAACGCTATTTCAAAGTTAAAAAAAAAATGTCTCTTCATTTGCTCCGATGATTTCATCTTTAAAGAAACAATATAAAATAGGAACTCTGCGAATAATATATTTGTCCCTAAAGACGAGGTGCAACAATTCAGCTGAGACGTGAGCTGAGTATTTCAGCAAGCAAAGTTTCTGAAAAATGCACTATATAGTTGAACAAGATGGCCTGTCCTATAAACACACTCTTCCTGACTGAATATTGAGGTCGCAGCCTGCCGGCGCCAAGTCACATTCATTATTGATATTATCATGATTAGCATAATAGCTTAAGCTAATCCATGTTACCAATCATTTACTATGAATAGGTAAACAATAAGTACCCACTAATATCTGAAAAAATATGGCTTTAGACAGGAAAACATAAAGAGCTCTGAAGAAGGGGTTTATTCAAAAAGAATTGCTGATCATAAAATAGAGACTCGCTTGAAAACTGCGTTTTAAAAATTATTTAATGAATAAATTAACCTATCATTTACGTAACTAGCTTTATTTTGAATAGGTAAACAATTAGGTAGTGATAACTGTAAAGAATAAAAAGATCTGATGAAGGATTTTGCTCAAAAAGATATCTTGATCATAAAATAGAGACTCGCTAGAGTTTTTTAAAATAATTTATTAATATCTTTACTATTTGTAACTTAAACACTGCTTAATGATTCATTATAATTATTTCAATACATCAAATATATGAAGAAAGAGCTTAAAAATTCTACGTAGGAGTGTTAAGCTCTTGTTCCAATTTATTATTTTTAGATAGCTACCATTCATTAAACGTCTAAATCTAAATCATCTTTTGATGAACACTTCCGAAATTCTCGCATTTCAAATTGGTCACATATCCAATTCACATCACTCATATTCCACCTAGGCGGGTACACTAGGTTTGACATAGGTATTTACCTAAATTTTCTAATGTTTTATCGAAGGTTAATCTCTATGTGCGTTCAATTTTGATTTCCCTTATATATCAAAAATATATTCAGTGAAATATACTACATGACTTCATTATGTTAAGAGAAGGCGAAAATCCAATCATAGGTGTGTACCTACTTACATATTTTACTAACCATTTTGCCTACCTACCAATCTGCCAACGAAAACTTTCACTTACGCAAGCGTGACTTTTAAGCCATCTTGGAAGATAAGATAACCATGAGTAGACCTGGAACCTTAGTATACCTACTCATATTATACCGCTTCGCTATCACTTGTGTATAACCATGTACTTATGCATCATCAAGACTTGGAAAATAACTTTGAGAAATAGCAAAATAATATAATATTCTATAACTCATGGTAGGTTCTATTCGGTAAATTATTATGTCAGTAGTATTCTTACATTAATTTACTCATGAAGGCAACAGATTCTTCACAAAAAAGAAACATAAAAAAATAACAATTATCATGGCAGAAACAAACCTACACAAATTTAACAGAAAAAGATAAAGTTAATCATTTCTAAAAAACCTATCTAATATAGATAGGTTATAGTCACGTAAGGCAAAAAATAACTGTAGTATCAATTAGAAATAAAATAAACACAGAAGTACTACTACAGCTCTAAATTATTTTGTCACGTTGAAAATGATGATGAAAATCAAAAATGTAATGTCCAATGATATAACATTCACATACACCTACGATAGTATGAAACGTTTCTTCGAATTATCAATAGCTCTGTAGTCCTGATAAGGGCAACGCACTTCTGATAGCCCGATATCAAGCACACATAATTCTTATTAAATTAATGAAATATTCATAGAAACTGATCAATGGACGATTTCAAACACATGTAAGGAGCTGACCTTCACACATGACATCATAACTTATTATTCATAAGATGAACTGTGAAGTAGTGCGTAACTTACCAACTAATATTTTCCCCGTTACTACCAACAGTAAGGTGTTCAGCTACAGAAAATCCAAAATAAGACCCTGGCTCGCCGAACTTTATCACAGGAATCCGCGGTTCCAAGTTGAAACTGGTGACACAATATAATATGCACAAAAATATAACACTGCTAAAACCAATTTTCGCGGCCATCGTTGTGTTCGTTGCTTTATCGAGTTACAGATCGAGTTTTCGCACCAATTCACTGTTTACCAGTTTTTGTTTGGCACATCGCGGTTTTCGTATAAAAAGTATTAAACGGACGGGCAATAGACCCCCAGCGCGCTTGCCGTTCGCCGGCCGATTATTCCCGCTCAACTTTACTTGAATTTCTGTCGACTCTACCAAGACTACGTAGTCATAACAAGTCTTTACACTACGCTCGGTTCGCGCGGCTGAACGGCGAACGTCCGCTAACCTAGGCGACTGAACTCATAAAATAGTGGTCGGGTTTTGATTAACGCCATCTACCGCACGAGCAGAGAATCATATAAATCGATTCTGCTGCCATCTAGACGCCACTTTTTACAAATGTCCTTCGAGATGGTCATCGGACACATTTTCTGTGTATGCTTATGAAGTTCGTGTCTTCACAAATAGATGTCTAATTTTTAATATGATTTTTGGGCAATCGACCTCCTATTTTCCTCTCATATGAACTACGCTCGCATGACCAAATTTTAAATCGTAAAATATTCGTTTAAAAGTTGGGAAGTCCATTAAAGTGTCTGACTCTACCACCGTAATAGAAAGGATTCTTCGGTAAAGAAGTCGACAGAAACACAGCAGTTTCTCTTATAAACATAATGCGTTTGGATTTACGCGCTAATGTCTCTCAATCTCAATAGATATCTTTAATAATAAAGTTAATCCCACCGTAGTTTACATTCCTAGATCTTTCTCAGAAAAGAAAACAAAACCTTTGAGTTCTCACGTTATTGCAGATTCTCGTTGTAAATTTGATCACTTATTAATTTTAATATATTTAAATATCTATATGTAACTACACTTCCAATAAAATTGTAACTGGACAGTTGCTGTACATAAAATA
The DNA here is from genome assembly GCA_928268935.1 of Lasiommata megera. Classification (NCBI taxonomy): domain Eukaryota; kingdom Metazoa; phylum Arthropoda; class Insecta; order Lepidoptera; family Nymphalidae; genus Lasiommata; species Lasiommata megera. Next base: position 10,442,887 of record OV743322.1, on the reverse strand, counting down.
TATAGAAAATTATGGTGTGTGTTATCCAGATTATAATATAAATTCAGATTCAGGTGAATCTATTGATATATTATATGGTAGTAAGGTTTTTGGTTAACCTTCTACACTTGTATGACTAAGTTTACAATTTCGACCCTTAATTTATATGTTTATTACTACTACTATAAAGATTACTCATTGTTCACACAATGAGTGTTACACAATTAGTTATACAGATAACATTGTTCGTTTTACCTATCATATACAATAATTTCTTCTCCGAACCTCCAAAGTGAGTCACCCAAGATATTGTAAGTTTAACTTTGCCGAAATCGAAATTATACTAAATCATTACTTTTACAAAATCTATAACCTCTGTACCCCTCTTTACACCACGGCCCTATTCTCCACTGTCTTAACGGGTGTTCAGTCCTGTTGACTGCTTGATATCTAACGGATCGCCTTCGTATTCGAAATTCGCACTCTAGCACTTCAACGCATCATTCAGGAACGGTACGAGCTGACCTTACAGCTTAAGGTTTGCATACCTCCATCTCCAGCCACCTGTTAATCTCCTGCGAACTCACGTTCGCGAAGACGTTTCTTTCAGCCTCATTACCGTCTCGCAGTATGACACGGTTACATTTTGTACCTATCGTCGAGTCTATTATATTCAAAAACGACGTGTGGCCGTCAAAAGCCCCTAGCAAATAGTGTCCCTGCGGCACTCACGTCACGTAGTCTATTAATGTGATGTTCCGAGTGTTCTTATGTACGGCGCTTCCAGCACCCGGATCTATCTTATCACCGAAGCTGTCGTAATGTCTTAGACATGTGGATTTGTAACCCGTAAACCCTCCTGAGCCAATGCTCTAGATAATGCACTGTCCACTGTCCCGCTACTTTATCCCTAGGATCCTAGAGACAACAGTGGCAATATTCCTGTGCTACTTACTTTCTAACCTTATCTGTATGAAACTCTCTTTTTATTACCTATTTCTCCTTATGTATGTCCTGTGTTAAAACTTCTGCAGCTTTTGCACAATATTTCAAATTTGTTTATTATATAGACACAGGTAATAGGAAAACCAAAGAAAACAACATAAGTATATAAAATTATTTAATTAAAAATATTATTCGAGATAGTCAAAAAAATAATAAGAATAACACATTTAAACAGGAATAACATAATTTGAAGTCAATGTTTTGGTACAAATTAAATAATGATGCTAGTCTTTTACTACTCTCTCCGATTCCTTTAAAGTGTATCGAATAAACCTCCAGTAAAATAAAATAATTTCAAAAAAAGCACTATGTGATATTCAACATCTGCTTTTTGATGAGACTTGTCTGTATCAAAATTATTTATTTGTTGTAATATGTTCCAAAATATACTGAATCATATTACTGTGGATGATATCAGCAATCCTTTGAAACCATTCAAGCATTCAGCCGAAATGTTCCTGCAACCGAAATACCGATAACAGCGGTACTTGAAATTGACCTTCTATTGGTTGCAAACTCGTGATTAGATCGTTTTTCATTTGACGGAGCCTCGGTCACGCCTGGTAAGTTTTGGTATCACAATTTATGAGAGATGAGAACAATTAGTTTCACATGTATTGCAACACCATTCGCTTCTTGTGCAGTGTTTAAGGTAGAGGATGGAAGGTGAGTTCAGTCTGTGAGTGGGCGAATAGTAGATTAAGCTGCGAGTCCAAACCAACGTTGAAGACTTTCACCAATTTGGCAGAAGACTGGCCCGGTTCTTTGCGCACTAGTGCTGTTCCTGAAACTTTCATCAGATGAACTTCAGAATCCACTGAACCACCCCCTGTAGTAGCCAGTTTCACGTGGCATGTTACGTCTACTTGAATGTATTTCTGTACAGCCTTTCCTCGCTTGCCTGGGACATCAACATATTCTGTTTTCTCTTCAATTTGTGGCAAGTCAGCACGGAATACCGTAGCTTCACCGAGGAGACCCTGTTAATCATAAATAAGAAAATCATGTAAATAAACGAGCTATTTATCCATCGGTGCATGGCTCTAAGCCAATAGCGAAATTAGAAATAACTATCTCTCTGCCAAAGGAAGAAGTATTTGAACCGTTTTACAATCTGTTTCAAAGAGAATATAAATTGTCTAGCATATAGCGCGCTTATCCATCACGAAGCTCTATTAATATCTTGGCACACATCCAAAAACGATTACAGCTTATAAATTATTGTACAACTATACTACTTACTCCATTTCCTGTTATTGTGAATTTCATGTCAGGGTGTACAGCACGCGGCTCCATACCAACACCTTCAGGATGGGAGTCTGACCAAAAGTAGTTTTCAGGAGCGTTGAGCGTGTCGGGTTGGAAAGTGATGCGTTTTCCGTAACCCATTCCAATGGATTGCAATAACATGCTTCGGCCTTCGAACAGATGGTGTCGGCTGTTGGCTGGTCTCACACGGTAGTAAAATCCAGGTACAATGCGAGAATCAATATACGTTCCTAAAATTAAAATATACTCGTATATAAATTTATCTTACCTAAGCAGGAAAAAAATCAAATCAAAAATAGCTTCATTTATATAAACTTATTACAGGCATATATGAATCGTTTATGTATATTTTCATTATTTCTATTCGTGAAGTAATGGTGATAACTACGCTCACCAACTTAAAACTAAGAGTGTCCAAATCGCGCGCAGGTCCCAGAAGAAACCCACAACAAACTTAAAACATTCACCAAACATGCTGCAAAGTGGTTTAGTTATGAAAAACTCACCTATGACAGGATGTTCGTATCTCTCAAGGCCTACGATAGAGTACTGGCAAGGAATATCTTTAATATCACTTCCGTTGACAGTGATTCTCCTAGAGGATGATTTGATGCCAGGCTTAAGTTCATATCCCTTCTTCAGTTGTTTAATGCCAATAGCGACATTAGCAACTCTAGTGACAACTGCATTTCCTCGGCCTTTCTTTAGTATGGCAACTCCAGTTACAGGCACTAATTTAGTAATGTCATCATTCTCATACCATTCTACTTTACACAGGGTATTCACTTTCACCTTCTTCTCAATTGAACCATCTTCAGAAATTTTCTGTTCAAGTTCAATTTGGTTCTTCTGTAATAATAAAGTAATTTAGTTATCAAAATATACATAGACGTGTAATCTCGATTTATACATATTTTAAAATCTTTTCTTACCTGTTGTTGAACAACCTCCAGTGTTCCTTGAGGTTCATGGTTGGCGTCATAGATAGTGAATTTGTCTCCAACGGCTACCGCTTCAATTTCAAAAGCAAACCCTTCTTGGCGAGAATCTGACCAAAAGTAGTTGGTATTCTCGTTAAGAGTTGAATCAAGGGGCTCAAAGGTGAATCGTCTTGCAAATCCACGCCCAATAGATTGGAGAGTGAGGGCCTTTCCGCCAAACAAATACCTGGGCTTCACTGATAGTGGAGGAGCATCCAAAGCCTGAAATATTTGAAGAAAGATTTATACGGTGCTCTGATAATTTTACTCAAAATTGATTATAATATACTGTGGTCAAATTTAAATCTTTAAAAATTTATTAAGTCTTTTCTTGAGCTTCAAACTAATATTCTTTTATCATATTTTTAATACTGCCATATAATATGTTCCCATATGATAATGAAAAGTTAGATCTGTGTGGGACAATACATGTTGAAATTGGTTATTTAAATTATGAGTATTTACTATGGGATAAGAACTATGATAAAAATGGCATGACGCCCTTATGAATGATACTTATGGTTTACCTATAACATGCTGCTGGCCAGAATGTCAGATCGACCTGTCGGGTCTCGGCAAGCGTTCTTGAAGTTTGTTTTGGGAGCGCCTCTCTGGGCGTAGGTCTGAAAAACTGGACGATCCACATACCATCGCCTACAACGGCACACAACCAGTGGCAAATACCCGCAAGTCAACAGTGTTTGTCGTTGATGATATTTTGACTCTGTAAATGTCAGCAACGGACACCGCTACTCAACATCTAACGCCCCTCTAACCTAATATCATCCAATTAATTCTTGAACCGCTGAACTTGGCTTGTAATCCAATCGAATTGAATTTAAACTAATTTGATTCAAATAATAACTTAACAAAAAAGTTTCCGTTTAAAAACCACAGAATCTTTTAACATTTCAGGGTAAGGTTGCCATTACAATTTGTCACTAAAAAATATTTACAATCCAATTAATTTAATCTGTTTTATGAAAATTGTATTTCCTCTTAAATTTAACCGCTGAAGATGAACCTAGCCAAATATTTAAGTTTGAAAAAATTATGACATTATTACCTAAACTTCAGATGACAACCTTACTTTTATTGTGCATTATAACGTAAAAATTGCAAGAACTTATTAATGAATTGGTAGATGACCATATCTTAGTAAAACTATGCGAAGACTTTCATTATTCAAGTACCTAGTAACTTTTTAATACATTTATTCAAGTAATGTATGTATTAAGAAAACGGAAACTCTCGCATAGCTTACAAACATTTTTGCAAGATTATATCGTAGAAAAACTCACCATCCTCCGGAATTCTGTAAAGATAAATCTTGCAAAAATCTTCTTATTGCTCACATAACTAAGTAACAAAATAAAATTGAGAATTGAAATAACAATTAATAAAGAAAAACATCATATGTCAAATACACGAATGCCGTGGGACCTATTACTTATTGCACACAATATCATGTTAAAAGATTACTGTTTATTTTAAATTCATAACTCAATTCAATAGGAATCTTAACACTACGTCTATAGCCTCATTCTTACGCCGTTCAGTGAAAAATTTTGCCCCAGACTAATATGGATCTTCATAGTTTTTCTTTTGTTCCAAAGTTGATAAGCATCACATTGATGATACAAAAGCTGATTTAAACTATCCACGAATCGATGATCAAGCCACATTCAACCAATTTAGTTAAAGAATTGTCGCTGATCCATAAACGGACTAAGTACTTCTTTTAAGAGAATCGACAGAAATGTGGAAGATTGCTAATCTTTTATTGGTTATAGACCAGAGCAATCATCAACACTTCTTAGAACAATTGTACTGAGTGCGACGATATCTTTAACATGCGACAGATCGTGATGAGTATTATCTAATATTTTAATCGAATTTCTTATCTCACCTGCATTGGTCTGATTTTATATCTGAAGCCAGTTCTGACTCGAGGATCAATATACACTCCGATGACCGGCATTTGATGAGGAGCTGGGGCTGGAACTCTATACACCGCAGGAACATCTCCAAGGGTGCTGGCATCTAGCAAGACTTCCTTCTCATACGCACATCCAGTCCAAAAAGGTTTTAATGGAATGTCATGTTGCTCCTGAAAATTACGTCGTATGTTGAATTTTGCAGCTTGATTTCCTCACTAAAATTTGCCTAATGGATAATAAAATTTTCTTTTTCCGACCTTAGTGAACTTAAGACACAAACACTCAATACAACTGCAGTCACATTCATCACACATAAGTGTTTTCATTATTTTCAAATGTTATTTAATTTATCAACAAAGTGACCAGACTGCAAGCCACACTCACGACGAATAAAATATAATTTTAAATATATCTATACTAACAAATGCGTCTAAACACAACTTGGCAAAGTATATATATCTTACAAACAAACTGCCAAGAAAATTTGATCCATACGAGATAATATTTTAGCAGTTATACATCATATGTACTACCGGGTATTTCATCAATAGAATACATTTAATTCAATCAGATAACGCTTATTGAAGTAGGAAATACAGCCGCTTTTTAAACCGTTAATAATTCTTTAAACTTTATGCAAACATAATAATAGGAGAAAATATGACTGACGCGACTGAAATAAAAGCATGTAACTAAAATTAAGTTCACAATGTTGGCATTGGTACAAACGAAAAGAAACGTGCCACTCGATAATATCACAAGGACGCATAAACAAGTGAGTACCTTCAACAGTTCAGTGCTAAGAAAACAAATTTTACTTTTTTATCTGTGAGTTGTTAATGTTAAAATGATTGAATTGTTGTTATTTATCTGGAGCCAAAGTCCATCACAATAAGAATGCGGGGACTATTTTTACGCTTGCCCACGTCTCGTTTTTTCCGCAGTTTACAATACGCCTACATATCCGGCAGGTAGAAAATAGTTTATTTATCAAATTATCTCCCACTGTAAAAGCATTTTTAGCACCAGCAGTTTTTTTACTACTAAATCAGTCAGAATACTAAAAAAATATAAATTTGTGTTTCAACACGTCAGTAGTATTAAGCCTGAGACTTTAGTTATGGCAGAGCTTCTTTATTTATGGCATTGGGTCTCAATATCAGTAACATTAGCATTATGCACCTGTTTTCCGAACTAGTTGAGACTGTATCTAATATATAAGTCCCGTAGCTTATATGCCTAACCAGCGTCTTGAGAAGAAACTTAACGCAACGCAAGAAGCTGATATTATTAATACAAATAACATATTAATAAGTAATACTTAAAAAAATGTACGCCTTTTTAACCATACTATGTGAAGGAAGAAGATAAGTAGCGCGAAACTAAAATTGATATTTATAATATATTGGACGAATTTGGATCACTAGGCGACCATTGGACGTATTAAATTTACAACTATCATGGAGTAGATCTTTCAAATCATCTAAGTCAGATATTACAGGCAAAATCGAATTTGATATACTAGTAGAACCAGAAATAACGTATCATACCTACTATGTAGTTGGTCATCATAGCATTGAACAGAAATAGTCTAAGCTTTTACGGTTTCGCCGGCAGAAAATTGTTTGTGCAAAACATTCCAAACGTTTCCATCACTTTTTAATACTTACACGTATTTCCACTTCATGGAAAGCTTCTTCTCCATCGCTTTCACAATCACTTTGTGTTGAAATGAAGTTTTTAGGTTTGCTCTCGGGTTCCTGCAAACAACGATTATATATTAAGCATTGCTCCGTAAAGCAAGCTAAATCAATAGTGGGACAATTGCTCGCTTCCCTTATTTACAAAGAAACGGAGGAGCTTTCTTGCATTTAGCTTAAGGGCGCGTTCTCTCTTTGACACACTGGTTATTGAGATATTTTTTGGTAAAATATAGTAATGTCAACCGAGCGTCAGTATTGCAACTGTTAATGCGAATAAGGTACCCACGACACAGGACACGACACTAGTGTGGGTACCATCGGAATACTGTAAAACTGTATAACGGTGTTTTGGTACAATAAATATGTAAAATAATTAAATACCAATAAAAAAATATGATACAGATTCCTATGCCAATATCACAAATTTAACAATACTGAAGAAATATATAAACAATTAGGTAGTATTCTAATTTCCGGATCGTAATTTATTAATAGTTTCCGCAATTAATTGATGTTTTGGTGATGCAACATACAGATTTAAATCAATATTTTAAGATATTTCTGATGATACGGCTCAAGCCTTGGTGAGGTATTTTCTTAAAATATATTATTTTACTATTAAGATCTATTATTGTAATTAATGAAATCTTAAAATAAAAAATATAATAAAGTTTAATAAATCATACGGATATTTTATGCCAAGGACTAATCACAATGAGTAACATAGTAAAGATGCCACGAGGTGAATGAGAGTGGATCTCGTTTGTAGCGTAGATAACGGTCACGAACGATAGCAAAAGGAGGTCAGGCTTAACAACGATAAACTTTATAACAGCCCTTGACTTCTAAGTATCCTATATAATAATCTCCCATACAAAACTGTGCACACTTTAACACAGAATATCCAAAATTTAATTTTGGCTGCTATATGAAACATACCCCTTATCGATTTCCTCTCAATATACTGCTGTATATATAAATAAAATAAATAAATAGCTTGACGGCACCGCCGTACATAACTAGCCACGGCTAAAATTTCCCACCTAACCAGACCAGAAAAAATTTAGAAGAAATTAGAGATTCCCAAATTTTAAATGCTGGAGAACGAATCCAGGACCCTTTTCCCTCCCACTTTTAAGTCATGGAGGTCGTCAAAAACAAATCCAAGTAGTAAAGTACAGTTCAAAATTATATACACTGTTGTTGTAGGAAATCTCTGCAGATATCCTGTTTTAAAAAAATCCACTACGCTCGATTATGCAGACGTATTACAAGGGCACATTTATTGGGCGAGGTCAGTAGGTAACGACCTTTTTATATTAAACTCAACTTGACCTTAACTGTAAAAACAAGCACTTTATCCTAACCATACTTGCTTTAAGTTTTAATTTCAAAATGTATATCCAGATATCCATGTTTCTAAGACTTTCCTTCAGAAACGGCTCAAGATATAAAATTGATTACTATAGTGACTTATTGCTGTAAGATTAAACAATATAAAAAATGCATACAGCGTTTAAAAATGTTATTTTAGAAGTACTAAACTCACGGAGCTCAAACGTTGACCTACAAACTGGAAGGCAAGGCGATTTACCAAATATTAACGATTTCCCATTCCAGTGTTAATTTATTGCCAGAAAAGTCCAAGTTTTTTAAATAAGGTAAAGTGAAATGTGATGTCATATGAAGAATTCCATTTGCATAATCTACTTGTAATTTTTTATTCATTTATCATAAAATTCCAAGCTTAGGTTTTAACAACAGTTTTAAACAAAAAGTTTTAGGGCTAGTTTTATTAAATAATTTAAGGAACCTTTCTAGCAATTACTTAATCTTGAAATATGCGAGAGTTGTTCAAACACTTTCGATATAAACATTTTTGAAAGTAACGGTAAGACGTAACAAATATACCCTAAGAAATTAGAATCGGTAATTAGTTTTATCTTTACAACATAAGGCGCTCAATATAATTTGTACAATATTGTGATAAAGGTTTACCTAACTAATCGGTTTATAACCACAGCTACCGCAAATCACATATCGTGTCTAATCGTTTAACTTTACTCAAATATTATAGTTAATTGCTTTATTCTAGGAAGAAAACCTGATTTGGTTTGGAATAGAACAGGTAGGCAATAGGTACTAGTAGTAGTAAGTAAAATCATTTTGAAAGTACTCATAACTTTCATGATCAACCCATTACCGGCTCAGAGCACGGGTCTCCTCTCAAGAAAAGAAGGGTTTGGCCATAGTCCACCACGCTGGCCATGTGCGGATTGGCAGACTTCACACGCCTTGAGAACATTATGGAGAACTCTGAGATGTTTTCCTTCAACGTTGAAGCAAGTGATATTTAAATTTTTTTTAAACACACTTTTCTCCGAAATGCCCAGATTCGAACGGCCGACCTCTGATTAGAAGGCTGACGCCCAAACCACTAGGCTATCACAGCTTCTAACTAGGCTATCACAGCTCATAACTTTAAAGGTAAAGAGATTCGTTCTTTAATCTTCGCGAATAGAAATTATATCTTCTGGCGAAGAAATTAGTAATTTTACCTGAGCCGAAAGTAAAGTCTCCACCAGTTCAGGTTCAACGTCGAGGGCAGTAGAAGTCCCGGCAAGACGAGCACGGGTAAGGTTCCAAAGACGGCGCAGAGCCAATGGGGTCTCCTCTACTTGCAAATCCATGCCTGGGTTTGACATCATCTTGACGACTTCGCTGCTTATTTTCCTGGTCAATAAACAAAAAGTTATATGAATACACATAGGGAAGATATTCGTATCGTAATAGTTTCCCTAAAATAAAATGGTTAAAATTAAAACACATTTTTGTATATAATCGCTATCGAATGCATTGATTTTATTTCATTTCGTTATCTTTCAGAATTAATTGATATTCTATTAATAAAATAAGGTTGCTCAAAAAGCTGTAATCGAAAGAGAATGAAGAAATAAATCTTGCCGCCTAGATAACGAAATACTAGCCGGCTTTCAAATAAACTCGAACGAAAAAAAATTGTTTGTCCGATCTATTGTAGACTTATAATTGAAAATAACCTCTACACACTTATATACCTTATGTAACGATATATTAACGCCTAAATGAACAGGGCTTTTATCAATATAACGACTTGAGCGGATAAATTTATGATTTCGTTATGCGGATCGAATAGGTTCGAATAGGTTAAGGTTAAAGGAAACTCCCCGTTGTAAACTATTTATTTCGATAAGAGAAAAAAATAAACTGGTTCGAAAAGGGTCTCCAAACAATAGCCGTCCCTTGGAGACCTTTTAGATGTGCAGGTACAGAATGTCCCTGTTCTTATAGAATACCAAACTTGATAACAATTTTAAAAATTTAACAACGAAATAATTTGTAAAAGGATGGATCCAGGGAAATTTAAAAATCTGGAATTTTATATTTTTATAGCAAACTTTGGTTAAAAATGTTTTCATATTATTAGAATTACTTGAATAATTTCTTTATTGAGGTAAATACCCAAAAGTACAAGTACAGTTATAAAATAATTATTATTAAGTGTTAAGTTAATATTCTAGTAAAATTCAATGACCAACCTTTAGGACAGAATTAGAATCGCTAGAATTAATTTAGTGCACTGTGCATTTTTCCATCAAATTATTCGAAAGCTACAAGCTTAATTGACTATCGAATAAGGAAATAAAAAGGGCAAGTATTAAATCAAGATGACTGCAATACATTCTTTTATAAACGAAAAGCCAATTCGATGATTTCACGATTTCGAAATATCCTCAATTGCACAAATGTCATGCGAGTTTGTGAAATGTGTTTCATAGTTATATACGAGAAAGTATTTCGATCAAGTTCTAACATCTAGTTCGGCGCGCAAGGTAAAGAGAAAGCGTTGGCCGTTGCATTCATGTCGGCCATTTGCAGCGCCTGCCATCTTGTTTCCAGAACATTCTGCTTTTAAATTTCCCTCGATCAAATTTTATGGAAAACGTAGGTACTTCCATGTCAGAGTTTTCATGCCTACTGTCTTATTAATAAACTGTTCCACAATTTGATATTAAATTCTTACCTCGAAGAAATTAAAATTCAGATAATTCCTCTCGCTGGTGGAAGAGTGTATGGTGAAATTTAATTCAATGTAAATCTGCAATACAAAACGTTCGGTCACAACTGCGATCGTTCCACACGGTGAATATGGACAAGCGTTCCAAAGCGCAACTCGAACAAGACTGAGGGTTACCACAGCAAATGAGGTATTTTAAACTTGAGTAATCGGTCCTCCCCAGCCACTGCCTGCGTTAGACGAGGATGGTACTACATGGAAGATAGAGATAGAGTTACGAGCACGCAGGGTTCGCGTGCTCCGCTAGACACTCACGCACACATTGACAGGGTATTACGCATGCGTTCCAGCTATTGATACGTCTCAAAACGTCGAGAGACGTCACTGGCCTCCTTTCAGTGCGAAGTTCAGCGGAGGGTGCTTAGTCCGAGCGACTAAACCAGTTCGTAAATTGTTTGCTAATTTGTGGGACACTGCTAACTAAAAAATTCCATGACTTACTGGCAACTTTTATGAACTATTGAATAACAAATATCTTTTTATTTTATTTCGGACTGACTTTTAGCTGTGCTAACCCTATTGGTTGCCACAGCGTAACCGTGCTATTTGGCGGGCTTCGGAAAGAAGCTCTGCTGTAAGAAATTTTGAGCCCAAAAGCTAGAATAAACTAAGGGAACGTCTGCCTTAGGGCGCCTCCTGTGAGGCCGAACCTCGGCTTAGGCGACGTTTGTGATAACGGGGGGGGGGGTCGGACGGAAATAAATATCGCAGCCAATGTGGCAATAGCAATAGATATGATACGGACAATTCCAACCAGCATTAAAGTCTTTTAAAATACAAAGTTTCAAAGACACGATGTAAATTTTGTTTATTTGTATTTTGAACTCCAGTGTTCGTTATTTCCGAGGTTTATATACCAGTTTTTTCAATGAGGAGATTATTACACAGGCAGTAATACATAGCGTTATGCTACTAGACTACAACCCAAAGTGTGGGGTTGAGAACACATAAGAAAACAGTATAAGAAATATATCTACCCTAAATAAATTCCAAAATAAAAGCTTCTACTTCTTTCCATTTTCCGAATTTCTAATAAATTTGAAATTTCTTCGATTGAAAGTTCTATTTGTACCTTACCTAAGCAATAAGACCACCTTTGCACACAAAAGTGTATGAGGTGTTCCATAATATAGTTCTGAAGAAAAAGTGCTTTTGATACCAACCGCCCGAAGAAACGAGCACGCTGTTTTAATTTCACAAAAATGATCAAAATCAATCCAGCAATCAAGGAAGAGTTCAGTGACATACCCACGTATAAAAAAATGATAAAAACATGATTCCGGGATAAAAACTATCCTATATGTTGAACAGAAGTATCAGCTACTCCTATACCAAATTTCATTCAAATCTATCTAGAAGTTTCGACGTGATGCGCGGCCAAGATACAAACAGACAGAAAGACAAAAAAGTAAAAATAAATTGTTTTGGGCTCATTATCGAAAGTAAAGCATATCCTCCAATTAAAATTTCCAAATTACTTATATTTCATGTACAGAATTCGTCCTGTTACATTTTTATTATATTATAGATAATTAATTAGGATTATCACGTTCATCATACCACACCACTATAGTAAGATTAAATAAAATTGAGACCATTACGATAAAATGTGGGATAAATCTCTAAACTTTCGGCTATTCACGGATGTTTCTCGAAGCCCGAACGAGTAGGCATACGTAAATACACCTATTGCGCATGCAAGAATAATTCCAACGCATTACAGGTTTAAACGAAAAGGTCGCAATATCAGCGCAATGCAATGGTTCAACAAATTGTTATTGGGATAACCTCACTGTGACGCTCTACTCACAGGTAAAACATTCCCGTAAACTAGAGAAAAGTCAAGTACCTATATATAAAGGACTCGTCAGAATGAGGTAATAAGTTACAGCTAACGAAACTTTTAAAGCGTCTACTCTTTCTAATTTTAATTACTTAGGTACTAATTAAGGGACTGATAGAAGTAAGGCCTAGCAAGTTAACGAACTGATCTGTAATAGATCGATCCATTATGTATTAGATGTGTGTAATATCAGTGGTTTTAATTGCTTAAAAACGCACATAACTCCGAAAAGTTATGGCGCGTGCCCAGATTTGAACCCCGGACCACTGATTAGGAGGCTCACGTCTCAACCACTAGGCTATCACAGCTTCAGGAGTTATATGCGTTTTTAAGCAATTAAAATATCACTTGCTTCAACGGTGAAGGAAAACGTCGTGAGGAATTCTGCACACCTGAGAGTTCTCCATAACGTTCTCAAAGGCGTGTGAAGTCTGCCAATCCGCACATGGCCAGCGTGGTAGACTTAGGCCAAACCCTTCTCATATTGAGAGGAGAAACGAACGGTTGATCATGATGATGATATCAGTCGTGAAATTCTTATTTTCCACAGACACTCCGTAAAATTACGAATTTAGTGTCGTAAGAAAGTCAATGTGTTGCCTGTTCAACGTTAGCAAAGCAATATAAATGACGATATATGTACTTAATTTGGAGCAAGGCGATACGAATTATTACAAATTTTATTCGATATTTCTAACGGCTCAACGGATAGCTCTGTAAAAGAAAAAAAGACACTTTTAAATGTACAACTAGTACATTATAGCTTAAAGCCCCTTCCTTAGTCATCAAACTCTTCGCCTGGTGGCTGGTGGTGTCAAACCACGTTCCTGCGTTCTCCTACCAACATGAGTCACCTTCTACAGGGTCTTCTTCTCAGTTCGATACGTATCCGCTTGTTTGTATGTTCATAACGCAATAATAAATTGATTCAGATGATTCTAATTTTGTTTGGTAGTTCATACTTCAAAGGTTGTCCCATATAAATTTTATCGGAATTAATTCGTCGCTTGTAGAAAAATACAACTAAATAAAAATCAAATAAAAAAACAAAACTTATACACGTAGCATAGTCTTAATCTCGTTTTTTTTCTGAAAAACTTTATACATATACGACTATTTGTTATTTCGAACCTCGATACAAATACTTACTTGAAGCAGTTATAACAACAGAATTTTTGATTAATAGAAAGTGTAATAGTACCTCCCTAATACCTACTGCCTATTGAGGTCTGAGAAGGGTATCACTGAAGCCAAACTGCCTCGTTTAAGAAACAGTCACGTTGATTTAACTGTTGGCAATTTGGCATTTACGCCTACAGATCACGTGTTCATGGGCTCGATTCGAAAATAAGTTTAGTACGAATATGTAACGAGAATGATGCCTACAAATTAAGTACTTATTTTGTTTAAATACTCTGTACTAGCCCATGACTTGCCTTGGATAACCCGTTAAGTGTTCGGCCTGGGTAACTATCAAAATTATTTTATTTTATTCTATTTACATGCTTATTGTATGTAAAATCGTCTTGAAGGAAATACAACATGCAGTTTAAGTTACATTGCAATATAGCGATAGTTAGAACAAAATGAAGTTAATATTGTACATAATTTTAAACCTTATAAAGAAGTATATACTTAACAAAATGCAGGTTAAAAGTAATAATCTGAAATAAACAACAAGTAATTAACATTTCCAGACCGTACTACACATTAATTAGACTATACTAAATGAAACCACACACCAATAAAGGTTTCAGTTGCCCTTGAGGAACTTCAGCAGTGACGTTGTGTACAGAGCGATTTGCTTCAAGTCTACGGAAGTTTGTCTTTTGTATTCATAAAGATATAACCGTAAAGATGATTATAATCTTTGCTGGTTATCTTTTTTTCTGACTTTATTATAAGACTCTATTACTATTGTTTGTATTTTATAACTTTTAATCATTTTCAACTCATCTTTATTTAAAAAATATGTTATTTTGATCGTATTAACTTATGTTCCACAACGTCGATACTTTCCTTTACGTTTGAATTTTCCCTATTTCAACATATTATACGGAATACATAATAGATACGTACGCAATGGAAATAGCAATGTTTACCTGTATTTCCTTATCCAGTCAACAAACAATTTGACAAGTTAAAAATTATTGAATAGCTGATAAAGCAATATGTTTATGTAGTATTTGATTATTCTCTTCAGTAGCGATCCATTTTCATAATTAGTACTAACTAATCTCCATGGTTTCTCCCGAGTTACCTAAAAGTCGTAAAATACTCGTAATGTTATACGTATAGTATATTATGAAACCACATAGACGTTCCTTGCGTATTTTAACTTTTCTTTGTCTCCTAACCCATAAGTATGTCGAATTAACAAGCAGTCTATCTACATTACATTTTCTTGTTATTAGAAAAATGAGTTCTTTTTGTAAAGCTTTTTTTAATTATTTTCAGTGTAAAATACGTTATTGAAGTTTACATATTACAGATAGAAATATGATTCTGCTGATAGTTTTTAGATTTACGTTAGAAAATAGTATTCATGTTAACATAACCTCTGATACTTTGTGAAAAAATTGTTTTTTTTTATGCTCAAACAATTGTTCAAATTGATTTAGTATTGATTCAGATTCAGTACTTTCGAAGTTTATCGTTTACCAATAAACGTAAGTGCAAACAAACCAAACTATCTTAACATATCTTTCCTCATTTATATACATACACATTATATATTATATACACTATAAACTACCAACCCCCATTTCAACCCCTTAGGGGTGAATTTTTGTAATATTGTGTATAAAGGTTTTGATAATTTAAAACAAATAACCTAAATGTCAATTTTTATGTCCCTAGCTTCAAAAACTTAGAATCCTCATATAAACTTCCAACCCTCATTTTGCCCTCTTTGGGGTAGATTTTCGTAACATTGATTATACAGATCTTTATCATTTATAATAAAAAACTTAGTTGCCAATTTTCATGTCTCTAACTTCAAAAATAAAGGACTTTCATACAAACTTCCAACCCCCATTTCAACCCTTTAGGGGTGGATTTTCTCAAAACCGTTTCTTAGCTGACCTCTACTTCATAAAACGAATCTACCTTCCAAATTTAAAGATCGTATGTTTTATAGTTCCTGAGATATCGTGATCATCAGTCAGTCAGTCAGTCAGTGGTATTTCGCTTTTATATATATAGATTATAATTTATATATACTAGTATTAGTATAGATACAGATGAACTGACAGTGTCTAGACTTTTTGTATTTACAAATAAAAACTGTAACCCCTGATCCAATAAACCAAAGATAACATGACTAGACAAAGTGCTTTAGATTGTGAGCAACTATCTCTTATCATCATTTATCTACTTACTAACTAAGTAGATCTCATAAGAAAACAGTCACATAAGCTAAACCTGTACGTAGATTTAAAATTTAAGTATGTACCTTTTGGGGCACTGAGAAAGGATTGCAGGTATGCAAGATAAGAGTGGAAAGAATGCAAAGTGTATGAAGGTTTCGCTTATATTATACTAGCGGCCCGCTCCGGCTTCGCACAGGTATTCATTATTAAAAAATGATTAAAATCGATCCAGTCGGTTTGCTGTATTGGTTAAAATCGCTTCGAAAATTAACTATTATTTGTCGTAAAAAGTAAATGACAAAAAAAATATTGGGGGATATCCATAAGAGATAGGCATATACCATAATGGAGTTAATTGTAGACCTTTTCAATGTGTACAATACTTAGTACATTATTTTGACAAATCTCGTAGGGTTCAGCCTGCGTTTGCAATGTAAGCTAAAAAAATGTCATTATTTACGACATCACATTAGAAACCACAAAATAACAGTATTTCTCCATAATTTAATGGATTTTATTATACATATAAACCTTCCTCTTCAATCAATCTATAAAAACCGCTTCAAAATCCGTTGCGTAATTTTAAAGATTTAGGAGAAGGGACCGAGAAAGCGACTTTGTTTTATACCATGTAGTGATAACACGTAGGGTCTGATCAGTGTCAGTTCTTTGACAGATTAAGCTATCGACGAGTAAAACGTGAGTCCAAGTTATGTCTAAGATGTAAGCTAAGTTTTCACATTTCTTCATATAGAAAAACGGTTGACCTTGGGTCAACGTCGCTAAGAAAACGTTCCCAACAGAAAACGTGAATAAAAAAACATATTTTTAAAATTTTTCGTGAATATGTATGTAGAAAGAACAATATATTTTTACGTAATGAAATTCCAGCTAGATTTAATCTAAAGCGGTTCGTTCCAGCGTCTACAGACTGTAAGACGTATAGTACGATTTACAAGGTGTCTCAAAAGAAAGTTCACATTTAAATCTTTTTTTAATAGAAAAGTCTTAGCTTTATTGAAAAAATGTTTATTTTATATTGAAGTACACTGTTTGGGAATTTATTTTTTAAAAATAACATCGTCCAAATGTAAACCGTTGCGCTCTCGGCATTCATTTAGTCGGGCACTAAAATTACCTATGACAGCTCGGCAGGTAGTCTTCGTGATGGCTGCCATTTCATGACGGATATTTTCTTTTAATTGTGCCAGGGAAGTCGGTTTATTAGCGTAAACTTTTGATTTGACATAACCCCACAGGAAAAAATCCATAGGCGTTAAATCGGGACTCCGTGGAGGCCAATTTATGTCACCTCGCCTGGAGATTAATTTGTTCGGAAAAATTTCTCGAACTCGAGGCAGAGATCTGTTGGACGTGTGTGAAGTTGCTCCATCCTGCTGGAACCATGTTCTTTGGTTGTAACCAGGAAAGTTTTGCAGTTGGGGTACGAAAAACTCGTCTAACATCTCCACATAACGCTCTGAATTCACTGTGAGTGTGCGTCCCCTTCCATCTTCAAAAAAGTAAGGGCCGATAATTCCTCGCGCCGACATCGCTGCCCATACGGTGACTTTGGGTGAATGTAGCGGTTTCTGATGTTTTTGTTTTGGGTTGGTTGCACTCCAGTAACGACAATTTTGCTTGTTTACATGCCCATTCAGATGAAAATGGGCTTCATCGGAAAACAAGATGTTGGTGAACGTTGGAAAGCGCTCAATCATCTGATTTACAAAGGCAAGCCTCTGACCAGCATCTTGAGGCTTCAGTTCTTGCACTAACTGAATTTTGTACGGGTGCAGCTTTAAATCTTTGTGTAAAATGCGGCATAATGAAGATCTGTGCACATTTAAAGCAACAGCACGCTTCCGAATCGAGAGGTTTGGATCATCTCGAATAGACTGAGTAACACTGTCCACGTTTTCGGCTGTTCTTGATGTTCTTGGTCGCCCAGATTTTGGTTTCTCCAGAGTTGACCCAGTCTCTTCAAACTTCTCAACCCATTTTGCAATGAGACGAGTGCTAGGCGCATCATTTAAGTGACGAATATGTCGAATACTGCAGAATTTTCTACGCGCTACAGTCGCCGAATTACCGTTTTTGTAAAACTCACGTACGCACAACGCACGGTCCGCACCAGAGAAACGCTCCATAGCGACTAAATTCCCAAGAGCCAGACTACCGACTGACATACCCCCCGCGCCCCTCAGAATAGTTGCTTTCGCGTAATAAGATAAGCAAATGTGAACTTACTTTTGAGACACCTTGTACTATCATTAAGATAAAGTAAGACAGCTTTCTCCGAGTAGGTACCTAAACGAAGTAAATGGCCTAGGGTCGGACCAGCTGAAATGTGTATGCAGTAGGCAGTGTGTTTATAAAACATGGACTTCTTGGAATGTTTTAGCTTACTGTATAATGTCATCAAATAACAGAAAGGCGATCCGTTTGCTTACAACTGATCGAGAGATTGTTTCTTCGAAATACCAAGCAATAAGAGTGGGTAGGTTGGTATACTAAATGACTTCTCTTGTTTTTTTTTTACTTTTATACTGAACCAGGTTTTAAATATTATGACTGGTGGAAGGTTTCGGTCGCCGCTAGTTACCGACAAAGACGTGTCGCCAAGAGATTTAGCGTTCCGGCTCGATGACGCGTAGAAACCAATTAGGAATGTGGGTTTACCATACCCCTAACAGGTTAGCCCGCTACCATCCTAGACTGCATCATCACATACCACCGGGAGAGATAGCCTTTAAGGGAAAACTTGTCATGTCATCATCATCACGATCAACTCATTACCGGCTCACTACAGAGCACGGGTTTCCTCTCAATATGAGAAGGGTTTGGCCATAGTCCACCACGCTGGCCATGTGCGGATTGGCAGACTTCACACGCCTTTGAGAACATTATGGAGAACTCTCAGGCGTGCAGGTTTCCTCACGATGTTTTCCTTCACCGTTGAAGCAAGTGACATTTTAATTTTTTTTAAACGCACAAACTGAAAAGTTAGAGGTGCGTGCCCGGATTCGAACCGCCGACCTCTGATTAGGAGGCTGACACCGTAACCACTAGGCTTTCACCGCTTCACCCACTAACTTGTACTGTATAAAAAAAACGGGCAAATTTGTCTGTCGTCTGTCCATTTCTTCATTTATTCCAACGTTGCGTTGTTGCAACGTTTCCACAGGTTTTTAAGACGTAAAGCTACCCGAACAAAGTCACGGGTATCAGCTAGTATAATCATATATCATATAGTTTCTAAGAATACTGCGGAATCCTAATAAACTCTGCACCTTGGACGGATTGATTATACACATGATAGGTTTGTATCTCATTTAATCAAAGCAATCTTGCCATGTGGGTTTTCTATTCCACTCAATTCAGTCTGGGTTATGTCGGTAACTGATAACGATAAGGAACTAAATATCCAAATTGTAGTCTGTAGTATATTGTAGTGCTTTAACCAATGATAAGGTACGTTAGATACTTGCTGATTTCTGTGACTTTTTACACGTCGATTTTCAGAAGTTATTTACTTATTAAAAAAAGTAAGATAAAATGGTATTTTTGGTATAGTCTATTAACGTGATAGGTGGTACCTACTACACGTTTTTTAAATATACTCTTTTACTGTCAAAAATTACAATAGTCCAGTGTGCCTAAGTATTATATAAAATGGGTTTTAACACCCATTTTTTTTCATTAATAAAATAAAATGAAAATATTTTCTGTATGTATGTAACATATAAATTCGCATGTATATGTTATATACATGCGAAAAGAGAAAATATTTATTTATGTATATTTATGTATAACTTATGTTTTGATTTCACAATAAAATGGACCGAAATCTTTTTTACATTATAAGGAATGGAGAAAAAATAGAGTAGGGTAACTTCTCAAGTTAATGTAAAACGAACACTGCAAAGAAAGAAAATATGTATGTTTGTATTAATGTTTAACTACGCTTAATTAATATGGTACTACTTTAGTTTTTAGCATATTAATTTTAATCACAGTATAGATGGAGCTGTGAAGTTTGCTCCGAATATATCAAAGCTTTGAAGCTAGTACAGACGTACACTTAAACAGTACAGTAAATTTAGGTTAATAACAACGCTTATACAAAAACATTTCAGTACGATGAGAGACCCGAACTCTATATTATTAAAATCGTTTATGGGTTAGTAAAAACACCGGAAGCGGTGATAGCCTAGTTGTTGTGCCTGGTTATCAGAGGTCGGCGGTTCGAATCCGGGCACGCGCCTCAAACTTAATGTGCGTTTAAAAAAAAAATATCACTTGCTTCAACGGCGAAGGAAAACATCGTGAGGAAACCTGCACGCCTGAGACTTCTCCATAATGTTCTCAAAGGCGTGTGAAGCCAAACCACACATGGCCAGCGTGGTAGACTATGGCTAAACCCTTCTCATATTGGGAGGAGGCCCGTGCTCTGTAGTGAGCCGGTAATGGGTTGATCATGATGAAAAACTACCGAAATTTTTACCGCAACATTTTCGTTAGCTTCAAGTTTTAAAGCGCATTTAATTACAATAAGGTCCCTGTGGCAAAAATCCAACCATTACCTCCTCCTATAGAGTAATATAATTATATTTAAAACAGCGTGAGTTATAAATAAAATACACCACACCGGAGTTAATTTTAATCCAAGAGCGACCTACATAAAACGTGTAAACAAAATTTAAAGCACTTTTTATCACCGTGTGCTTTCGTCTTCATTCTAGATCAATCAAAATAGAATATATGTTTATACCTAGGAAACCATGACTTCTATACTATACATAGAAGTCATTGCTACTTGGATATGGATATAATAATCTCAGAAGATTAGTTTTCTGTTTTTTTATACCCTTGACTGCTACCTCAGTCTTGATAACGTAGTCTAAGATGGTAGCAGAATAACCTGTTAGGATTATAGCAGCTTAAAACCCATAAGCGGTAACAAAACTTATAATCGACTTACATCTTTCCGGAACGTTGAGTTACTTGGCGGCACGTTTTTATCGGTAGCATGGTTAGGCACGGCCGAAGCCTCCCACCGGACCAGACCAAACAATATTCATCTCTTTATAAGAGATTTATGTAAAATACGAATGTCTGAAAATACTGCTCCACGCACAAAAACAAATTTTTAAGTAAAAAGTGGGGTAAGTAATGTTTTTAGTAACGCTAAATTGCTTGGCGGCACGTTTTTATCAGTAGCATGGTAACTGGCCACGGCCGAGGCCTCCCACCTGACCAGACAAACAATATTCATCTCTTTATAAGAGATTTATGTGAAATACGAATATCTAAAACTAGTGCTTATCTTTCACACATTTTCCAGTAAAAAAGTGGAGTAGGTAATGTTTTAGTCAAGTCGTTAATTTTTAGTCACATGTCAATTTAGAACAAACAGAATGAAACACGAAGATCTACCTATAGGTAATAAGGTAGATATTTACAGCTCTGCGATCAAGATTTATTTTACTTTCTGTACAAACTTAGCCATGTGAATACCTACTCTGTGACACTTTCGAGTGTATAATTAACGCATTCTGTTATTGACCGTACCATATTTGGGCACAAAATGAATGGCAGGTTTGAATAATATTATAAACAAGAGGTCGAAATACTACAAGAATTTGAAGAATGAAGTATGGAACTCGCTGAGCAACGAAATTCAGATTCATTATTTTATAAACAGCAGACGGGTAATGTGAAGTGATTAACATCGTCCATGAACATCTTCAACACCAGATGGCGTTGTCGGCTGAATCCATCCTCTTCCTAATCGGTTTCTACGCGGCATCACACCGAAACGATAAATCTCTTTCAAACTTCAAACTACCGGATGTCTGTGACTGCGATAGCGTCGGCTTCGGCTTTTTTTTTTTTTTTTTAGTTCGCAAAACTGTCAACAATTGTATAGTCATTAGTCATTACAATACAAAAATATCTTAATTTTACAACATTGACTTCTCGATGCGAACACAGCATGCAGAAGATGGGGTACAAACCATTAAAAATAAATAAAAAATGACTTAAAATTAACCTGGACGATAAATTAATAAAAGAGAAATACTACAAAAACTAAAAACTATACTAGGCTTTAAAAATAAATCTCGCGGTAGTAAGCAACGTTGACTCAAGTCGATTAATGGATAGGAGATCAACATTTTGTCTAGAACCATCTTCGCATTATTGCTTTTGTTATGAAATAAACAAATGTGTCGCATGCTTTGAGATTTAACCTATTGGTAGTGCAACTTAAGTAAGCATACCTACTAAATATAACGTATAATAAAATAACTTGAGTACCTTTATGCACAATAGTTTTTTTGATCAGACATCCGGTACACTATGCACATGAATTGTTACAGGTAAAAATGAAGATAGTGCAGTGGGGATAAAAAGAACTGCATGAGTCACAAAAAACACTTGCGAAATTCTTTATTGCGTTTAGAGAATCTTTTGATGGATTCCTTAGATTAAAGCTATCTTTTATGGTGCAGGTACCTGCTTTAACGATTCCCGTCTCAAACAATCATATAACAGTATATTACTGTATTGTATGTGGTACCTACCCGCTTAAGTGGCTTTTCTTTAGGAATATTACATTAACGAAAAATAGAAAAAGAAGAAGAAGAAGGAGAAGGAGAAGGAGAAGGAGAAGGTGAAGGAGGATGAGGAGAAGGAGGAGGAGGAGAAGGAGAAGGAGAAAGACAAGGAGAAGGAGAAGAAGAAGAACTACTAGTGATAAAGTCGCCAGTTGCTAATTGTTTTTGTCTTTTTCATGTATGTAAATAATACATAAATTAACAAAAATAATACTTCTACTAATAATATTAGTGCCACATTTGATATACGGCACGTCTAGTATGTAAGGTGCCTACCTATCACAAGATATTACTTGGTTCACCAGGCTTTGAGATTAGCTTATATCGAGGATGTTCCCATTGAGTTTCAATATGGTGCAAAAAGCCCGTAAACCTTTCCGACCGTATTTATGAAGCTATATAAAGATCGGTCTTAATTTTGGATGAACTGACCTAGATTTGAGAACATGATCTTAGCTCGACGTTAGATTACACGAGCCTAATTCGATCCCCGGAAAACGAAGTTAGAAATTTCTCATTTCTGATTTTCATTAGGTCAGAATAATACCATCTTTGATTGTATCTATCTTATCAATAGGTTAGATTGCCGCCAAGGGCAAACTTATAATAAATTTAACTTAGGATAAAATAAAAACAATTTAGTTTAGCTTAGGAAGCATGAAACTTTTTTTTTATTATTTAATTCAGGTAAATGTGAATTATATTCCGTCCGTCGGTCACTCGTTAATACGGGCCTATGAGACGTTCTCGTATGTACCTGTCAACAATTCACATTCACCATTCAATTCCTGAAAACGATATCTGTAGAGCCACTGGTGACTTATTTAAGGCATAAGTAAACCTGCTTTTCCCGGCTAAGTTTGTTGTGGGCTTCTTCTTAGACCGGGGCGCGTTTGGAACCCTCATAGCTTCAGTTTTAAGTTTACGTATATAGTTATCACCATGAAATAACTACTATGTAAATTATTGACGCGTCAAAAGTGCCTTTTTAAGGACTATTTGAATAAAGATTATTTTGAATTTGAATTTAAGAAAATGGTTCTATTGTCATGTTTATTTCTGTTCCGCGTGAGCAGTATAACTACCTATAGTATAGCTAGGATATGAGAGACCAGGCAGTTAAACTTAGTTCCTTATAAAACTAGTTCAAAAGCTACTTCCGTCGCCGTGAGCCTAACGCAGAATGCTCATGAATGAATCATAAAAACAATGGTAGATATTAAATCAGCTATTTCTTTGAATATGGTATAGTAAAATCCTTGGATGACACAATGAAAAATTCACAAAAGTCATTAAATCCAAAAGACTGTGTGAACCTAAATACCTAGGTATTATCATAAGAGATGATCCAAATTTCAACGCAATCTTTACGCTTACAGGTTACGCTTATTATAAGAATAACCGTTAATTTAAAAATTACAACAGCATACAAATAATTTCCCGCTTGTATAATGCAGAGTAAAAAATTTTTAATTTAATTATATAAATTAAAACAATTGGTACTAATGATATAAATAGTATGAGCAGATTAACAAAAAATACTTCTTAAATAATGTTATTGAGTGCAGACAATATAAATTAAAAAAACCATTTTCTAGTTATACCTATCTTATGTTTGGAAACTTCTTCGACTCCTCGATCTTCAATCAAAAATAGATAGTAGGTAAATATGCCGCCGGGATTCAAAGTGTCCACGTATAATAAGAAATTTGGTATTTATTTCGTTAGTTTGCCAATGAGACTACCAAAGTAAAAAACTGACGTAGGAATTTAAGTGTTCAATATTATTGGTTAAGCGAAGGAATGTATGTTTTGAGTAGTAAATTTTTCAATATGCTTCGGTAAATGGAACCAAATTTTTATGAATTCATTTTTTTTTATCCACTACAAGTTAGCCCTTGACGGCAATCTCACCTGATGGTAAGTTATGATGCAGTCTAAGATGGTAGCGGGCGAACCTGTATGGCGGGTAAAGCCATACTCCTAATTGGTTTCTACACGACATCGTGCCGGAACGCTAAATCGCTTGGCGACACGCCTTTGTCGGTAGGGTGGTAACTAGCCACGGCCGCAGCCTCCCACCAGACCAGACTCGAGCCGGGAATCGAACCCAGGGCCTCCAACTTTATAATGCAACAGCGCGCACGCTGCGCCACGGAGGTCGCCATTGAGACAAACACTCAGCACGAACGAACCAAACTTATCACGTGGGACGTAGATACATAATTATGTAAGTAGTGCGTGATAATGCTTTGCCCATCCGTCTAGCTCATCGGAATTTCAGTTGAGCCTAAACTACTTGGCCGAAAATACGTGACCTATGCATAACTACAAACACGCTCGACCGGCCTCACGCTCACGTTTAAATCTATAGTAGGTAGGTACTTATTGATCTTCGGTCGGTCAGTACAGGCAATAACGCTCAAACGAATGTCAGATGGCCATAATAAAGGTTACGTAAACTGCTCCTTGATAATAGCAAAGTTATCTAAACACATTAGATCAAGTAAACTTATTCATATTAGTACAGATGTTGATAAGCTATAGTAGTTCGCTTATAAGTCATCTAACGCCACTGCATAATGCATAGCGGTGATAGCCTAGTGGTTAGGGCGTCAGCCTCCTAATCAAATGTCGTCGGTTCGAATCCCGATATATCCCGGATAAGTTTAAAAAAAAAATCAAATATCACACATAACGGTGAAGGAATACATCGTGAGGAAACCTGCATGCCTGAGAGTTCTTCATAATGTTCTCAAAGGCGTGTGAAGTCTGCCAATCCGCACATGGCCAGCGTGGTGGACTATGGTCAAACTCTTCTTCTATTGAGAGGGGACCCGTGCTCTGAGCCGGTAATGGGTTAATCATGATGAACGCTACTGCATGCGACAAGTTTCAATTCATATAATATTAGTTTCTTTGTTACCAACCGACTTCCTTTTGACTATTAATCATGGTACCAATTCTGTTGTACCCAAATCTCGAAGCTAAATCAAATTGGTTTAAAAGTAGTAAGTACCGTCCTTTTCACATATATAAATTTTGACGATCTCCATGGCGCAGAGTGTGCGCTGTCGCATTATAAAGTTGGAGGTCCTTGGTTCCATTCCCAGCTCGAGTCTAGTCTGGTGGGCGGCTTCGGCGTGGCTAGTTGTAACCCTAACAAAGACAGGTCGCCAAGCGATTTAGTGTTCCGGCACGATTTCGCGTAGAAACCAATTGGGAGTTTTAATAGATAAATATATATAATGGGTTTACCATACCCCGAACAGTTTAGCCCGCTACCATCTTAGACTGCATCATCACTCACCATCAGAAAAATTGCCGTCAAGACTTTAGATACAGACCCAAGGCATTATGCTTTCGACTCCAGTGACTGTAAAATAATATTACTAACTATTACTGGCCTTTCATTAGGGCTTATTTATCAAAGCCGCATTAGACGTGGTACGAACGTGATACGACTTTTATTTACGTAATCTCATGCCTAGAAATTGATTCGATGTACGGCGCTTGGCATGGCGTTTAAAAGGATGTTACAGATTTGATACACAAAGAAGCTATATAAAAAAATCAAGTGTCACAATGACCTTCAAGAAATGTAGGTCTAGTTCATTACAGATTTGCGTCAATGCACTCACAGACCCATTATAATTACCACTTATCTGTAATATGTAAGATAGCCCAATAATAGAATTATGTATTACGCTTTCTCGTTTACCTTTATCTAGATTCATCCGGACTTATGCGACGTAGGCACACGTTGCCACCTCTATCTTTTATTTACATTGAGAAGCGAGACCAATTAATGTTTATGTATTTTGTTATCGGTGTTTATTATACTTTTGCATACTCCACGATTATGAGTTTACTAAGCGTGTCACGTCATTTACCACTTGTAAGTGTTAAGAATAAGGTTATCTTTAAACTGGTAGGCGATACGTAATTTCCTACATCAGCGGTACTTCACGTCGGAATAGCTACTCACTTTATTCCAAGTTCAGGTTTGATCACGCATGTCCAAAATCCCACGGGATAGCACTGCCAAGTAACAGCTTGTACTCGTACCTATGGTATGCTTTCTAGTCCCAAACACGAACTAACCACAAAGATTTAGAATTAAAAAAAAATAGCAAACAACCATCCAGCTTCCGCATAAATAATAAATGGGCAACTTCTAGGAAAAGGGCGCTACCTCTTAGGCTGCATTAACACCACATACTCTTAGGTGTGCTTCGGAAGAATTAAAGAAACGTCTTAGAAAATACAAACACACAAATACAACATATAAAAAAATAGATTTAACTTTAAATAAAACAACAATTAACAATATAAATTATATATTCTTGAATATAATAAATAGAATTACCTCATTGTTTAGTATCCTTAATAGTGAAGAAATGAAAAGAAAAATGTTTACTGAAATTGTTGCAGCAATTTGTTAGCAATATATTCTTGCAGGCTTAAGCGTACATCAAACATCCCATATGAATATTTCCTGAAGCATCCCCAAAGACTGTGACTGCACTTCATTATCAGGTGTCAAGTCGACTGTAATATATTTCGCAGCTTGCAGTATTTTCATACATGAAGCGTTCTCAGGAGGCAATTTGTTATACGATTGGGTATAAAGAGCTTTGGCGCTATCGAAATGGAAAATCAAAGGGTCCAATATATCCGGGAGGTCAGAGAGTTTCAACAGGCAGCATAGATGGGCAAGGGTCACGCATAGCTGGAAAAAAACATTGTAATATAGCCAAACTTTCCTTTATAATCTTTCCTAATACAATGTGTATATTTTTGGCTAGTACTTATTTCATGTAATTCAAATTCAAATAATCTTTATTCAAAAAGTCCTTTAAAAGGCGCTTTTGACGCGTCAATAATTTACATAGTAGTGATTTGATGGTGATAACTACATTCGTAAACTTAAAACTAAAGCTATGAAGGTTCCAAACGCGCCCCGGTCTAAGAAGAAGAAACAGTAGGCACACGCACCGTTCCAATCTCTCAACAAGACTAAAGCATATGACTAGTGTACCCGTATATATAGCAAAATACCCAACAACGCAACATCCCGAATATTCACATTCATTCACATAGCTATTTGCGTCGAACCCTACTATTGTAATATATGTAAGTTTGAATGCGTAAAAAGAAATTTACTATCTCCTTTTATTTTACTTCAATCGAATCATCGCTACTCAGACACCTTTCAGGAACCAAATGTAGATCGGTCCTTCAAGTCATAATGTGCATCTCTGTAAAATTCTATTGAGCAGTAAAATACCAAAATAGTGTTTTGAAATAATTTACTTCTTAAATTTAGAATTTATCTGTTTCCTGAAAAATTGGTCGCTTTGCTAATGCAGAATGACTCCTACTATAGAAATTATTAGCTCGGAGAACCGATGGACGTTGGTGTCCCAAGGTGTTGGAATGGCGACCCCGCACCGGTAAACGTAGCGTTGGTCGACCCCCAACAAGGTGGACAGACGACATCAAACGAGTCGCAGGGAGCCGCTGGATACAAGCGGCCCAGGACCGTGGCCATTGGAACTCTCTACAAAAGACCTATGTCCAGCAGTGGACGTCTGTCGGTTGAAATGATGATGATGATGATGATAGAAATTACCTGTTCAATAAGATTATCCTTATGTTTGTACTCATTAAAATCATCAACGTTGGCGGCATTCTCCATCGCGATCATTATACCCCGCCATAGTGGAACGTAGTGTTCGCCATACTGCGATCTTTGTTCGGGTGCGCGCAAAGCGACCGCTGCGTTTATGCGCACTTTGAGATTCTTACAGTCTTGAGCTAATGTACAAAGACTGGAAAAAACTTTGCTCTGCAATATAAAGGAGGAGGAGATTAAAGATAAATTTTAAATTTATTTGTTTGAAATAAAAGTTAAACAGACCGTAGAAGAAATTGATTGACTCTGTGTATAAGGAAGCCAATGTTATGCAAATGCGTGGAATCAGAAGATTATGTACAGATTTTAATACATAGGAACGTTAAACTAAATACAATAAATGTTGTTTACTATCCGAAATCGTTATTAATTATTAAAATTCTGATAGTGACAGACTTGTTGACACAGAAAGTTCTAGATTGCTCTCTATTTTCGATAAGCGCATTTATTAACTGTCGTCGCTAAGTCAGACAAATTAACGGATCAGGTGAAAGATAGTCAGAACTTGCTTTTCCTTTATAAAGCATCCTGAAACCTTATCAAAGAAAAGTAATTCTTTGATAATGTTTCAGGGTATATATATATATATATATATATATATTCTGGTAAAGGCATAGTCATCTTATGGCATATGCCTTTACCAGTGGTAAGCATAACTCTGCTACCACAGCTCTAATTTCAATACATAAAAAAGAATATTCTAGATAATATCAATTTAATATTCAATCAAAAGATAGCGGTCACAAATATTCAAGCACACTCTTTGTATAACAACTAAGAAAACTTTGCTTCTCTTAAAGACTGAAATCTGACCCAATCTGGAAACAACCACGATCAATTTACCTGCCATCCGCTAAAACACGTGAACAAATTTTCATTCTTCATGGCGTTTCCGAGCGCATAGCAAGCGTTCCATCGGACCTTCATATTGGTTACTCTGGACGCGCAATCCAAAAGCTTTCCAATAGCCACCTCACATAAGGACTTTAATTGCGTGTGCCGCTGTAGATTCTCATGCTTAATGATTCGCAAAAGGTTTCCAAGACCTCGAGTGGCACTCATTTTCACCTATAATATGGAACTCTATTAAAAAACTATCTAACTATCAAAAACTTTGGGGCCCTTGAAGGTATTAGTCAACTCTTCTGAGCATAATGAAACTCAACTAAACTTGCGTATAAAACAGGCATAGCAACACTTTATTTTATTTAAAAGTGGCAAAGTTAAAAATAGCATCATTATAAATAATTATCTTTAAGACGGAAGGAAAACTTTCATTACGTCAATAGATAAAAAATTATCGCCGCAAATAATTGGTCAAAAATATGAATAACAAACAAATTTCAACACGAGATTCAAAACGCAACATTCAGTAAGATGATGCTACTGTACCTTATCATTGTCGTTGGCGCATTGAATGCTGACCTCTAGGAGACGGAGCAAGAGGTCATCGTCCATATCTTCGATCTCTGGTTCCTTCCTGTAAAAATATTTATTTTTACTCTCCAGGCATAGTCAAGTACAAGTTAGTACTACAGTAAAGGGTACTGAAGTATCATGTAGTGGTAAACGATAATACTGTCTAAGCCTGTTAAGGGTCCAATATTTATATTAAGACTATACTTCTAATCAGTAACTACGCGAAATCTTATCGGGACGCTAAATAACTCGCCTGTCCTTGTGTATCTTTCTGGTCTGGTGAAGCAAAACCAGAGAATAATTCAGAAATTGGAATTCCCAAATTAAAGGACTTCGGGGATCAAAACCGGGATCTCTCAATTATAGCCGCCAGTCCGTCGACAAAATTCAAGTTTACCTCAAAACCAAATGGAACCTTCCCAGATAGATAGTAATAAAATAATTGGTGCTCTCTACCGACGAAAAGAACATTGAAATTGGCGGCAAAATACTATTTCTTCTCAAACCCTTAATCAATTCCAGCGATTCCAAAGCTTTTTAAGCTAGTTAATTATAGACTAAAATTTTAGCCTGACGTTTTAGGACACATTGTATCGAAAAGATATCTAAAGATATGTGCATTGATGACAAGTTCATACATCATCGCATCGTGCTCAGGTTCTGGACATAACCTCCAGTAACATTTCATATGTACACTCTTGGCCAAAAGCAAAAAGCAATACGAACAACGTCAATACGACACCATCAATTTAAGAAATGACATGATCAAAACATTTCAATTCAGATCTTATTGTGACTAAATAACCGACCAATGTATTCCTCTCACGAACATAAATAGTAACGACCAAAGTCCACATATATGAAACCACTTATTGGAATTATCAATTTATTAAAGAGCTTGACGTAGAAACCAACGCAGTTGAAAATTAATCAATGTAGGTGACGCTGTAAGTTTCCTAGCCTTGGGAACATTGATATAGAAATGGAAAGGAAAGTTTTACGGAACAACACTTTCAAACAAACTGATCAACTGATACTAGGTACAATACCTTATTTTCATTTTCAATTTGGTTCAAATCTTTCATGTCATTGATCGACCATTGAGAAATTGTGTTTGATAGCACATTCTCTCTTGATATTTCTGACGCGTTTTTATTGTTTACCTATATATTAATTAGTCAATGTAAACTGACATAATTAAGTATATAGTAATAAACAAATAATGAACATACTGTATAAATGGATTTGATATTAATAAATGTCTTTATTTTACATTATGTAAAATTTCCCCAACGTATCTGAGTTTCTAATCTTGTAAATTAGGACTATTTAAAATAAATTTATAGTGTTATCGGAATAATGTTTGAACAGTTTGAAGCCAAATGGCGTGTAATATTGTTTTTTTTTATATTTGGATAGCTGTAAAAGAACTTACATATTCAGAACCAATGCATCGCTGAGGTTGCCAAGAGCCCATGCCGCTTTAGTACGCACAACCAATGTTGGCTCGGCTATCGCGCGAAGAATATTTTCTCCGCAGTCGCTTACGAAACAAATGTCCTACAAATAGAAACAATTCATGAAATAATTTGATATTAAATGCCAGTAAGAAATACCTTAATTACAACATTTATAAAAGAGATAGAACTAAGGCTTATATTAGAAAAGCGCAGACTGCGTCCTTCAAAAATAGGCTATGATCTATTTATAGGTTGGTATTTAAATTAAACCATTACGGCATTGTATGAAATCCATCGACAGTTTTTCAAGGTCGCAACACTTGCATGAGAAAAGCTTTAATGTGAAAAACAATATAAACATTGCCCTAGTCAAAATGCAGCGAAATACCAATGAGGAGTGGATTGGGTACATGCTAATGACCTTGAAACTTCAAACGAAAAAGGAGCAGAACATAGTTCATTTTAGTTACCTCTCTAAGAGTACGGTACATAACCGCCATAGCAAGTGCTCTGACTGCGGCCGCTCGTACCGTCGCTTCTTCATCACTGCAAGATCCTATTAGCAGCGTACAGCACAACATCTGCATGCGACTCTATACAAAAAGTTAAACTCGTGCAGAATAAATTAGATATATAAACGTCAGAAAAACGGTTTATTTTGGCCTAAAGAACTTAGCTTGATGTTTTAATATCAGGGTCTAACCCAACATAGGATAGAATAGGGACAGCGCATAGAATCTTATTTACGTGTAAAGGATAAACTTGTGTTATAATAAATCCATCATTATCATTGTCAACTCATTACTGGCACACTACAGGACGCGGGTGAGTCAGGTTTTGGCCTTATTCCACCTCGTTGGCCATCGGACATTGCACACCTTTGAGAATATTATGGGGAGCCCTCAGGCATGCAGATTTCCTCACGGTGTTTTTCTTGACCGTTAAATTTTTAATTGTATAAAATTAATTAAAAACGCAGATAACTCCGAAAAATTAGAGATGCGTGCCGGGGATTCAACTCATCCTCCCGAAAACCAAGGGCGAAATCTTAACCTCAAATATTCTATGAGATTTGAATTTAAAGATTTTTGTATTTATTCTACCACTTATGAACACTTTTCCATTGTATGGCCAACAATAAGAGGCTATAGGTAGTGGATATTTAGCCTTACCGGTAATTCCTTGAAAGACTTCTCACCGATGTTGGCAATGCAATCGCAGGCCACAGCCTTGGCCGGAGCATTTTCGTGATTTTGTAATATTGTAGATAGATGTGTTAAAAGCTTTTCCCACATGTATACACATTGGTTTAGGGGTAGCGACTTCTCTTGTTGCTCTGCAAAATAAATTTTCAATATGCAAAATGATAAAATATTATATAACTTAATTTTATACACAAGTTGTTGATTTTTATAATCTCAAAATTCTTACGTTTTTTGTTTATATATAGGTATTATTCGTACTTATAGCCTTAGGTGTAAGATTTGTGCAATCGTGTAGTCTCTTGCGAGTAACGAAATACTAAAAGGTCGAAGTGAAATGGACCCTATGTTGAATACATAAGTATTATATTACGAGTCGCAACTACCTATTTTTATTTTACAATTATTTGCTACTTGTTGAAGTATCATAGACGAATTTGAGCTATAAAACAAAGCATATACGTTTCAATTTACTGTGACGTTACTGGATTTCCATATTCGAAAACGGCTCAACGATTGTCGAACGGTATTGTATGTAAAGCGCTGTGTATCCCTTACAGCCTTTAATTTCTTATATTAAATACCAATTAAATATATAAATAAAGTTAGAATAAATATTAAAAGATACCCATTTTCAGTAAAGCGTCTCCAATAATGCTGACAGTTCTCGCGGATTGCAACACAATATCCTGATGTTCATGTTGTAACATTTCACTGAGGACGTCAGCTAACAAGGTTATGTGCGATTGTAGCATGTTTGCCAGGTGGTGAAACGCTATCGCTGATAATACTTGAAGGGATTCCAGAATTATTGGAATAGCAGATGGTTTTATCCTCTGGAAAAATAACCCATAGCTTAATAATCAACTAAGACCTTGTCATGATTTCCAAATGTTTTAGATTTTAGTGTCTTTGAATTTACATATAATACATATAATATCTTAATCATGAAATGAGAATATATAATTGAAGTATGTGATTTGACTTAAATGATTAAGGTTTACTTTTGACTATTTTAATGAAAAGTATCTCAATTGACTGTTTTCTTAAGATACCGGATTTGAATAAGGCAAAACAATAAACATGACGTTCGAATCGGCCCTATATAAGTTAGTTAGTCGTTGGTCATTGTGGATTAGTTCTTGTTTAGTGTTGGTACCGAAAAGTGGTCTCCAAGGTTCTGGTTTAACAAAGGTGTGTAAAATGTTATAGATAACAAGTATAGGTATTAAAGAGTTGTGTTCCTTATCAATAAGGCGTTTACCATCCTGTAAATAAATAAGAATAGATACAGAAGAAGTGTGTTTTTAACAACCTGATTTCGCCTTCGAAATCTAACCCATCGAGTGTTCCAACACCTGGTTTACTTTTCGGTGCTTAATGATATTATTTCTACTTCATTATCATAATCATCATCATCATCATTTCAACCGAGTGACTGCTGGACATGGTCTTTTGTAGGGAGTTCAATGGCCACGGTCTTGGGCCGCTTGTATCCAGCGGCTCCCTGCGACTCGTCTGATGTCGTCTTTCCACCTAGTTGGGGGTCGATCAACGCTACGTTTACCGGTGCAGGGTCGCCATTCCAGCACCTTGGGACCCCAACATCCGTCGGTTATCGGTATTTCTACTTACAGTTATTTTATTTTCCCTAAACAGCCAACCCATGTTCTTAAAACAAATATCTAATATCCAGCTTTTGAAGAAAAAAGTTTGTTTATCTTTTTCAGTCTTCACATTACTGTTTTCAGACTCCACAGCTATAAACATTTCATCGTCCGAATATCCCTCCTCAAAGTCATCGCATTCATCGTTTAGTGGAATGTTTTCTTTGTTTGTTTGTTCACTATGATTTTTATAAGGCACTGTATCTTTTTCCATTGCTTTCAGAATTTCATCTATTATTGGATCTACTGATAGGACGCATCCTATTGTAATTAAGGCACCGACTTGTACTGTAAAATCTATAACAATATTAATTTTAATTATAATCTTTGATATAATAAACATCATGTCTTTTTTATTGAGTTTTTGTTTTATTACTACAAAGTACACTCTTTAAATTATAGTCTCTATTCCTGCCACTTTCAGTCCAGGATAAAACAAGTTTGTTGTGGGCTTCTTCTTAGACCGGGGCGTGTTTGGAACAATCATAGGTATAGTTTTAAGTTTACGAATTTGCTATCGCCATCATCTCACAACAGTCTAAATATATCGATGCATATTTTAATCGATAGGCCCATTTCAAATTGGATTAATGAATTGAATTGAATCGACTTATAATCACCAGGTGTTCTTTTTCAGGGCCTGAAAAGGGCCCTAGGGGCTAGAATTTCTGTCTTCGTTCAGATTTAACAAATTGCGCCAGGTGCCTAGTGTTGTTATATTAAACGAAGATAATTATAATAAACAAGTTATGTAAGTAAGTCTAATTGTTAAAGCTCTAAGACTTGCATTGGAGCAAAGTGAAATGACTAAGCTTATAATCCCTCTCTCCTAAGTAAGAGGCATTTATATAGCAGTAAGATATTCAGAGGAGATATTTTAACAACTACTTACCTCGATAAACTAAAAACTTTCTAGTTGACCTCACAAGCTCGCTTATCAATCCTTCCTGCATTTTATGATAAGGAGTTGCCTGTACCAAAGCGGCACAGCATTTGAGCGCGACAATGATCACCACGGGGCTTCGCTCTGTATCCAGTATACCGACTAGAATCTTATGCATACAAGTGATTATGTAGCCGAGGGACACAGAGAATGGAATAAACGATGTGTTTGTTCTCTTACTGAAAATATTTTAAACAAGGTTAATCTCATTTAGTTGTTGTCCATGCCAAAAGCAGGCAAAGCAAAACGTAAGTTTCGTATCAAATGATTATATGGTATATAAAGAACAGTTAATACAAAATAAAATGGTATATAAAGAACAGTTTTCCCATGTTGCTGCTGATCAAACGCCAAAGAAAGAGAAAATTTGTTTGCGAGAGAAAAAAGAAGAGTAACTGTGTCTGCTCAATATTTGTTGCTTCTTTTCGTTAGCCTGTAGTAATGTGTTTTACCAAGCACATAAAAATACATGCATACATATATAAATTGCGGCATTTTTTTTACTAAACAATTTCCAAAAAAAGGCACGTTCAAAACAACTGCGCTTTTAATACCTTTACTTTTAAAATACCATTGAAATTTCAAATTAACACTAGATAAACGGCTTAAAGGTTTTTTGCTCAATATTATGTCAAAACAGCCTCACCTACTTTCTGCCTGTGACAGATACATTCTAGATCCAGACAGTAAAGCCAACATCACACTGAGTGCACTAGCCCTGCTTCTAGCAATGGGATCTGTAACGGCAGCAAATGCAAGGGTTTTCTTAGATTTATCGTCTAACAACCAATTGTTTGCATCCGGTGAATCCGGTAAAAGAGCCCACCAGTAACCAAATATATCTTTCTTTTCTGTCATCTACAAAAAGCAAAATATATTTAATAAACCACAAAAGCACAAATATGAACATCTTTATGCAAATAACTGACTATAATATCCAAAGATGGAGATTATTCCAAAGAGAATCCACTACTCAATGCTTTTCAATCAGTCTAGAAAATCTTCCAGAAACTAATAGTAGTTTTTTTATTGAATACTTTAGGATCTTACAAATAAATGTAGCAAAAAAATGAAAAATACAGTGTTTTATGACTTATATGACTTTTATTATGACTATTTATGACTTGTATTATGACGTTCTCACATTTGACGTCTGTTAAAAGAACTGTGACAAAACACTGAATTCCAATGTTATGCTACATTTATATTTAATGTCATTAAAGATAAAGGTATGCACAAGGTTTGTGTAGTTCAGAGATGAGCTATGAATATAAAAGCTAAGTCTATTTGCTTACCTTAAAAACTACTAGAAACAAATTTGCAGCACTCTGTCGCACTCTCGATCTTAATGCTATAAGCTTAGTTTCTCTACCGTTTTCCACATCTGACATGTCAGAGTCACTTGTAAGATTCCAACATGTTCGGGTCTTCTGGACCTCGAGGTAATTCTTACTAGCTGGTTTGTATAATGAGTTATTTTCAAAATTGTCTACGTCCTTCATTAAGCTGCAGTCAGAGACTGGTATCTCTTTTTTTAAGCTTTCTATTGCATTATTCCTTTGCTTCCGGATTTTCTGTTTCTAAAAATATTAGTAATTTTATTTTTATCAATGACTATAAATGAATTAATCTAATTACTATTATAAATGAGAAAGTTTGGAAGGATGTTTGTTACTCAATCACACAAGAACAGATCCAGATGAAATTCCACACAGACATAGAATATAGTCTGGAATGGTATTCATTACGAAAAAAAATACTGCTCTCGGACAATACATTTGTTTTTCATGATTTTCTGCAAGGCAATATTTTAGATTGACCAGTTCTAACAATTACACATTATTATTTTAACGCAAAGGCTGTTGTGCCATACCGCTGTTTTGAATTAACACTCTTTTAGGATGTGACAAAATTTTATTTTATGCACAAGAAGAACATTGCTTGTAACTATTCAAATTTTTTATTATGTTTAATTCTCTTATGTGGCAAAACTTAAGTGTGGTTCTAAAACTTACCTTTCCTCCTTTTGGATTTTGCTTAACAGGTGCTGTCGCAATGGATTGCTGGGCTGGCATTATCTTTTCAGGTTTACCACCCTGACTTCCAAGTCCATATAAAATAAAATATTGGCAGATTCCTATAACTTCCGGAATTGGTATGTCAATCTTTTGTTCATTGAAATAAATGTGTGATAAAACCCTTAGTGCTGTTATTAAAATCTAAAAAGATATGTTTACTATAATTGTAAGGCCTTAAAGGTATTAGTTGATTAATGTACAACATTCAGGAACTTTGAAAACAACTTATGAAAGTCATACTGCCCACAGACCAGGCCGGAGGAACTTCAAAAATGTAATTAAATATTAACCCCATGCTAGGAATCAAACCAGGGATCTCCCACTTATAACACCACAGCCCTGTACACTGCCCCATGGAAGTGGTAATAAAACTTGCTTAGAAATAGGTTGAGAGGTCAACCTGTAATATAGCAAATAGCCGTAACTTCCTCAGCACACTCTCCCAAGTACATCTACCCTCACACATGCAAAAATACAGTATAAATATAGATAAAAAATTAACATACTTTACAATATATTGATTCATCAGATGACCTAGCACACCCATTCATTAAAAAAATTATTACAATTTGAGATATGTGTTCTTTTACTTCAATGCTAACTTCAGTTTGGCCATTAAACTTATTCTCATCAATTGTTAGTAAACTAATAACACATTTGAAAGCCATCAAACATATCTGCAGTGGATCCTGATTCCTCAAAGTTTTCCTGTTATCTCCAGTAATGATTTTTGTCAGAAGTCCTTGTTTTCCTATTAAGTCAATTATGAACTGAAATGCAATAAATCAGCTTGTTAATGTATCATTTAAATAAATAAGTAAGAGGAAGAAAGAGTTAAGGAAGACTTTTCTCACAATCCATCCACTTTGTGAAACATAAAGTAGAAGGAGAGTATAATGAATTTTGTCCGCATAAAAAAAAAATTAATGTTAATTATTGGTAAGCACAATTTGTCACTTATTGCAAGAGTTGTCTATATAATTTGAGATTGGAAACAAACTAAAAATATTTTTTATAGGTTTTCATAGGGATATCAAGCCTGGTTCTCAGAAGCCTGATTATTGAAGATGTTTCTAGGATGACAACATGCCACAATCCATTGTTCTAAACTATAAGTACTTAAGTATAAATGATATACCTTTTGCCCGCTATGAGGATTTCTCTGCAATATACATTGCATATTATGCAGGATATCTGGTAAAATCATATCTGAACATATCTTGCTACAATTAATATGCCACTCAATAACTTTACTTAAATAATCACTGTCAAACTGAATATTTTGTTTTGTAACAATACTATTAATTAAATGTGAAGTCTTGGCAGCCAAACATTCATCAATTGGTTTGATGTTAGCAAACAGTGATGTAATAAGAGCAGAAGCATCCTGAAATAAAAAATTGTGTAAGTACACTCAACATTATGTTGTCACAAATTGAATTAATTAATTTAAAAAACGCTTGCTTCAACTGTGAAGGAAAACATCATAAGAACGCCTGAGAGTTCTCCATAATATTCTCAAAGGCGTGTGAAGTCTGCCAATCCGCACATGGCCAGCGTGGTGGACTAAAGCCAAACCCTTCTCATATTGAGACGAGACCCGTGCTCTGTAGTGAGCCGGCAATGGGTTGATCATGATGAATTTAAAAATATTTTTCAACAGGTCAATGGGCCTTTGATGATCCTTTCGAGTAAATATAAGATAACATGACTCAAACGCAAGCAATAAAGCTGTAAGGCTAATTCAGACTTGCCTGTTTGCCAACAAATAACTCAGCTTGATAGGGCTTAGCATTTAGCTCATCGATCAAGGAGTTTATAGTCTCTTTATTGTAGTCCTTCACATGCAAATGGCTACAGAGTTCACCAGAAAGCTCTGCGAATTGTTGAGAAATACTCATGATGTTTTAGCACACACAATTCATCTATATAATTACTGTTTTAAATGTGAGCGTTCGCCTTTTAACGATAGTGATAACACTATCATAGACTTAACATTAAAAAGCCTTTCCAGGTAACATGTATTTATGCAGGGTTATACCATTGTCTTATCTAATATAAATTGCATCTTAGTATAATAGTTAATACTCTAATAAAGAAGAAACCTAACTCCCTAATTATCAAAAGTCACTGTCGGTGTCAATGTCATTTTAACCTGAGTTCTAAAGCCTTTGTCGTTCATGTTTTCGTCCAGTAATTATACTTGATTTTGGATATAGCAGCTTTTGTTTGTACCAGTTTTTACCGGACTATGGCCGGAAGAGTAACATGTGTATAAACTGAGTAACGTATTATAACTGTTATCCTCATTGAGCTCAAAAAGGTCAATATAGACCTAGTGTATATTATATCCTCTTTGATATGGGCAGGACGAAATGTAGGTAGTGCTTACATATTCAATTATTCATTAAAGTGAATACTACCCGTTGTCCATTAAAATTCATCATATGACATTATTTAACAGTTAATAACACAATAACATTAACCCCTTGTTGTTAC
Source organism: Lasiommata megera (assembly GCA_928268935.1). NCBI lineage: Eukaryota > Metazoa > Arthropoda > Insecta > Lepidoptera > Nymphalidae > Lasiommata > Lasiommata megera. Next base: position 10,403,094 of record OV743322.1, on the reverse strand, counting down.
ATGTTTTCAATGTTCCCATTTAAAAACAGATCAGTGCGTACCTACCTACTACTATGTTTGAATAATGTTACTTTTGACACATTTCACTTTCATCACACTTTTAATATTATTGTTTAAATCGCCAATATAATTTATACGAACTTAAGCTATTTACTAATTGTCATTTGTAAACCGTTTTATTAATGTATTTTTAGCAAATACCTCCATTATTTCAAGTATGTTAGAATTTTCGAATGAAGAACCTCTAAATACCAAAGGAATAAATTATCATCCATGGCAAAGAACGATTAAAAATGTTCACAGCAACGATATCCAAACAGCTCATAACTGTATAAATAACCCACATTATCCAAAAAAAATAGAAACAACCCCGAATAACAAAAATCGCGTAACGTTTACAATAATTGGAGACAGAGTTGACAAGGATTTCATCTACTGCGTTAATTTAGTAAAAGTGTTGCATAAGTATCGCAGGAAAATATTTGACGCACCCATCATAAAAGGTAGGTATGTTATGGGACCCAATTACGGCTTTTTGGTATTCAAAATCAATTCCGAAATTACGAGTTGATCTTCGCAACCATTTTTTCTAAATGGATGTTTACAGGTCTAAAACCTCTCACTTGTAGTTGCCAGTATATTTTTATAGCAACCAAATCATATCATCATGAACAACCCATTATCGGCTCACAACAGAGCAGGGTCTCCTCTCAATATGAGAAGGGTTTGGCCATAGTCCATCACGCTGGCCATGTGTGGATTGGCAGACTTCACACGCCTTTGAGAACATTATGGAGAACTCTCAGGCGTGCAGGTTTCCTCACAATGTTTTCCTTCACCGTTGAAGCAAGTGATATTTTTTTTTTTTTTTATCCACATAATATAAGCCAAATCCAAATCCCAACAAATCATATGAGTATTATAATTTTATTATAAGAAATAAAATAAAAAATTGTACTACAGAACAAATTATGTTAACCATTATACGATATACCACAGGTTTGACCAAAGTAGAATGGCCGAAAGTTTGGAACGATCTGAAGCTGCAACATGGAGGAATAGCGTACTGTTTACAGAGTCCAGTTGCTGTACTGATAAACGATAGATTTCTCGGGGGTGATAGCGAATTGAAAGAAATATTAGAATCAAGATATAATTATCATCTTAATTTAGATTATTATCGAGAAGGAATTGATAATTTTGTAAATTTTATTAGATCTTCCGGGGTAAGTTGACGATCACGATCACCGTAATAATTCAATGTGTTAAAAAGAGATGTCGTTTGTTGTATTTGAAAAAGTTATTTATTTTAGAGACCATGTGCCTACATGCATATCTCAATAAACTGCGAATCTACAGGGACGTTGATATTCATGGTAAGTTTGTCATGATGAGATTGACTGTTAAGATTTTTGTAATAAATAATATACTGATTTGCGGTATGACTTGGCAATGATGACGCTCCACTTTATTATTTTTTATAGAATCTAAAACATTCAAGTAAAAGAAAAGATTTGTAAAATCAACACTGAGTTACACCCGCATTTTGACGAAGTGGTTAGACATAAATAAATTACAATATCTTAACTTTGTAGCTCTATGCAGATTTAGTTCCAAACACATGTGAAAATTTCCTTCGTCTTTGCGAAAGTAAGAGAGGTGGTTACGCCGGCACTCCTGTCCATCGTATTGTTAAAGATGGGTGGATACAGTGCGGTGGTTTTGGACTTAAACGTACTGATTTGGACTGCGAAAATTTTATTATTCCTCATGACAGACGAGGTATTCTTTGTATGGCCAATGAAGAAAGGTAATTGAATGATTTTCTACATTTAAAAAAGCTAAATTATCCAGGTTCAATATATTATCTTCATCCACTAAATAATGATTATATATATTATAGACACGTGGATTGTTCTACGCAATTTTTCGTACTACTACAACCAGCACCCTGGATGGCTCACAAGTACGTCGCCTTCGGGCAATTAATCGACGGAGATTCCACATTAAAATCAATTGAAGTTGTGCCAACGTTTTATGAATCTCCTAAAGTTCCTATCATAATCGAAAAAGCGGGTGTACTTAATTTAGAATGTCATGGTATAAGGGTCAGCAAAACTACAAATGAATATATACAAGGGCATATTGAAGATCTTATTGCATTGGGAGATTCACTTTTAGAGGTAACTGTCCATTTAAACGTGTAAAAAAGTAAGCTTTATCTAGTACCAGTTCCGAAATTGAAGGTTTTATTTTCAGGAACTCATGGAAAGAGTATTTCTTGAATTAGAATTGAAGCGTGTAATGCAACTAGATATAGAAAAAGGTGAATCAGAACAAAATAAAGAAATAAAAGACGAAGATAGAGTTCGAGCGACGGAAAGGTTTCTGTTAAATTAAAACAGTTTTCAATATGTTAAACCTATTTATTCGTACATATTAATTTCTTATTGTTGCCTCATTTTTTTATCAGATTTCTTCGTAAGAAGGAGGATTTAGAAAATCTTCAAAAAAGTCAAATCTATACGAGTAGAGCATCTTCCGCTGTAAGTGATGTAGATAAAATCAATAATGACTTCGACGTGGATGAATATGAACCAGAAGAATATTCGTATCAGCATGTATCAATACCAGAAACTGTCAGTGCAGTTGTGAAACCGGAAAAACCGTTTTATATCCCTCTGACAGATGTACCTTATCCCGGCGAAAGGGATTCTACGTTCGATCTAAAAAAGTTAGTTGATAAAGTTTTTCATACCTATCTACCTACTCTACTGGGTATATTTAAATCAAAGATGCAATTTTATATTACTGATTTGTAGATTATTGCGTGGTGACTATTGTCTCGAAAGTGACTTGATAAGTGTTAAGCGCAAAAAAGTGATCGGACTTAATGTATCGTATATATCAGACAAGTACAAATTCGATGAAGAGTCTGACATTATATCAGGTTAGTAGAAATTTAAAGTGAGGTAAATAGAAATTATCTTGGAATATATATTTCAGTGGCTAAACTAATGGCAATTTTTTTGCAGTTGAATCACTGTCCTCAGATGATGAACAAGAGATCCGAAGATATTTAAAGTGAGATTACAAATTATATATATTTTTTTGAAAATATTACTTAATATCACTATTTTCTATTCTATGACGATAATGCACATTTTAGACTCAATGTTGACCGCGTGAGCTTCGCAGGCAGTGTCGTAAAGAACATCGCAAGGGGCATTGCAAAAGTGAACATCTTCGAAGATTCACGAAAGTATGTACGTCGTGTTGATCATGTACATAGTTTAAACTAAATAGGTAGGTAGGTAACTGAACAATAAAATTATGGACTTAGCACTGAGCGGTAAGCAGGCCTTTATTTGGCTTTGCTTCATCAAACAGTGTTTAGTAGAGTTCACTATAATAACTCGTAGTTTCTAATGGAATGGACTACGTCCATACTTTCCGGGACCCCACTTGAGCTTAAATGTAAAAACAGCTGATTTTATGGTCGCTTATTCTTTTCCAAACTTTATAATTAAGTACACTTTAAGTACCTGTACGTATTTCTCCGAATTTATGTTTTAACTATGTACCTAATTGAAACAATAAACTATTTTTACAGATCCGAACTAATCACCGATGAGGAGCTTAGAAGATTTAGGTGATTATAAGATATGGGATGAACCATGCAGTACTATCTAGCGAATAAAGTAATTATAACAATTTTAATAATGTTTAAACCATTTTTATAATTCTTAAATTTACAGAATAGCTTCAATGGATCACCGAAGTCGGGAAGATAAGTAAGTTTCTGAATAATTACTATTTTAGGACATTTTCGGCGTTAAAGAAGTAACTTACGTTATTTTTTTCTAAGGAAAGTATCGATATGCTCGAACACGCTTAAAACGAGGGAACCATCCAAGATAAAGAGACGACAGACAGGGTTTGTACGGCCCGAAGATTTAGAGAAAATCTATCTGATTAGCCAAGCAAATTCAAAAGCCACAGATGTCGATGATGATGAATCCACAACCTCTGTGACGGGGTCACGGTGAGTGATCACAAAAACAAACATTTATCAGACACGAATGGGAAAAGTAGTCTCCCGTCGGCATCCTGACAAATGATGTTCTGACAAATTTATCACGAACGTCATGAATATATACATATAAATAGGCAAACAGTAATTATATTTATTTTAATGATTCACAGTAATATATGTTTAAATTTTAATAATATTATACTTCTTAATTAATACGGAAGAGTGACTTTAGTTACTGTGCTATTTTGTATGAATTAAGATTAGCTCTACTGTACGCGTGTGTACACCAAAACTATTGCTGGGTTTGATGATGGATTAGCGCAATATTGTCGGAGGAATAAAAACCAGGGTAATGTCTCTTCAAGTCTTCTTTATTGGGGGTACCGCTACTTGTTGCTTAGCTTCTATCCACTATTTTCTCTCGGTTTCGCACTCTTCATTACTGTGCCGAGTTGGTTTCGAGAACTGGTATCGAGAACTGGTTGCCCCGAACAACGAGACGCCGCTATTTATTTCGCTGCCGTCTCTATTGCCCACCGACTCGACCAATCAGATGCCGAGATACAAAATCGGTGGGCGTGGCTTGCAAAGGCTGTCTTCATTGCTCGGGGCGAGCCCATAGAGAGAACCGCGCATGGGTCTCTCTCGCACAATCTGTATGCTATCTCTTTCTATTAAAATATACAATATTATTCAAAACTATTAGTAAAAACACTTATCTATAAAATAATCAAACTATAAAACTATTCCTATGTGCTATAAATCAATCTGTACCAAATCTATAAACTATTTGCTGTAAAAGCCTATTGTTATAAAAACCTATTAAAAAACTATACTATTATTCACACAAAAAGAACAAACTATACTATTTTACACCGCAAGTGCGCGACCTGCAGTCGGTCCCGCAACTTACGTGCTACGATTCTATGTTATTTTTAACTATTTATTCAATGCGCCGAGATGCGCCGTTCGCTGTCCCGCACATCTACCTTTTTTTTTTTTAACGTGGGTAATCCTCGTGGATACCCCGCGTCCAAGGGGACGAGGTGGTTATGTCAGACTCTTACTGACTAAACCCCCACGGTGCATATCCTTTCCCGCCGCCTGGGGGCCTGGTCACGGGTTACGCTCGAGCACACAACCGCAACCAGGCCGGCGAGATTAGCTCTACCTACATAATATAAACATTGCTACGCAGAATAGTATGTTATAAAATTTTTCTTTCTTATTACAATTTATAAACTTTCTTATTAATAACTACCAGACCTAGTAGATATTGAAATGATATGCTAAGATATAGATTTTGTTTTAGCAAAGTTCGTATAGCAGATTCTGCAAAAAAAGACGCCACGCAGACTCAAAGCCTGAAGATCCAACGCAAACCGACGGGATACGTCCAACCAACAGACTCCGACACACAAGTCCGTAGACAATCAGCTCTTTCACGACTGTACGATAATATGCCTGACTATGTGGATGACGATGAAGAAGGACCAACTCTTAGAGATTATAGGTACTTTAGTACCTACCTAAGTTTTTCATCATCTTCGAAGTCATGTTAAACCATCACATATTTTGTCATCTAACTAGACAGCAAGTTAGTTAGACGGCAATCTCACCTGATGGTAAGTGATGACACAGTCTAAGATTTTAGCAGGCAAACTTGTCAGATGTATGGTAAGCCCATACGCCTAATTGTTTTTTACGCGATATCTTTGTTAGTAGGGTGGTAACTAACCACCGTGGTGGCCGAAGTCTCCAATCAGATCAGAATCGAACCCAGGACCTACAACTTTATTATGCGCATGAGCTGCGCTACGTAGGTAATGAATAGTTTATTACTTTACATATTACATCTGTAAAAAACTGATTCTAAATGAAATCATACTTAATTAAAACCTTTAAATGAAAACTTGTTATCCTAATAGTTTGTTTTACCTTTTCAGATCCCCTTCGATAAAAGTAGTAGATAAACACTACATGTTAACACAATCAGCTCCAATGAATCGCAATCATTTATCCAAAGACGATTTCTCTGGAGAGCATCGCTTACGTCAATCCATTGTGATTGAAGACAGCTCTATAGAGCAAGTACTCAATTTACAACACAACAAAAAAATTGCTCGCAAAGTATCCTCCGATTACGTTAAAACGATCGATCAAATCGAACATAAACTCGAGAGCTCGATTCGAAGTGTGGAATTCGCTAAGACGCGGCCTTCGATATCTGTTGTAGAATACCAGCAGAAGAACTTAAAACACCTAGCGTCAGTTAGAAAAGCAAAGGATTCATCGAAATACCCTAGTGGTAAATAAAATAAATCATTGATGTTATATAGCAGTGATAGCAGAGTGGTTAGGACGTCAGTCTCCTAATCAGAGGTCGGGGGTCCGATCCCTGGCATGCTCTCCTGACACCTCTAACTTTTTGAAGTTATGTGCGTTTTTAAGCAATTAAAATATCACTTGCTTCAACGGCGAAGGAAAACATTGTGAGGAAACCCACATGCCTGAGAGTTCTCCATAATGTTCTCAAAGGCGTGAGTCTGCCAATCCGCACATGACCAGCGTGGTAGACTATGCCAAACCCTTCTCATATTGAAAAGAGACCCGTGATCGTTAGTGAGCCGGCAATAGGCTGATCACGATGATGATGATGATTGATGACATTGTTATAGATAGCTCTTATATGGTATACATTTATAAATATTAGGCAGAGTGGGTGTTATTTCGAAATCATCTATTTCCAGCATGGAAAACCTGTTTTTAGACACTATTTTGTGTCATTAGCTACCCAAGTAGGTAATGCCTACTTAAGGATGAATACTGGGCCCAACACAATATAAGTTACTTGGGACTTAGATTTTAAATATTTACTACCCTGATTCTATGTATTTGAAATAAAAGAAGTTGTTGCGTAATTTTTTTTTATGCACTACAAGTTAGCCCTTGACGGCACTCTCACCCGATGTTACGTGATAAAGCGGTCTAAGATGGTAGCGGGCTAACCGGTTAGGAGTATGGTAAATCCATACTCCTAATTGGTTTCTGCGCGACATCGTGCCGGAACGCTAAATCGCTTGGCGACACGTCTTTGTCAGTAGGGTGGTAATTAGCCACGGCCGCAGCCTCCCACCAGACCAGACTCGAGCCGGGAATCGAACCCAGGACCTCGCAACTTTATAATGCGACAACGCGCGACCTGCCCCACGGATGTAGTCAAAATTAGAATTAATTATTTAATTATTAGAAGGGAACGCGTAATTCCTTATTTAACTAAATAAATTAAAATTGTTTTATTGATTAGATACATACGGGTTACGTCTACCAGGAGATACACCTCTATACTCAATGACGGACGTAAGCAAATTTAACTCTTTTTCACACACCGTCTACAGACTATATTAATGAATAACCTGCTAATCTTATTTTCAGATGGAAACTCAAAATAACTGATAAGGGACGTTATTTAATTCCAAAATTCTGTTTTTAATCAGTTACATAATATACTACCTACCGATTATTTAGTTTTGAAAAATAAAATTGGTTACTTAATTTTGTTGTTTTTACTTGTACAAATATTTGACGAAACTCAGATAACTACACGGTTAATTTCAGCAAAGCTTTATAGACTCTGGCGGATCGCTGCCTGCCCACCTAACGAGGATTTCCGGGTGATGGATGAGAGGTATCCTCACGCGTCGAGCCTAATCCTCGGGTCGTGAGGCGCGCCCAATGTTCCTGGCGCGCCTCGGACGGAGTCAGGGGGCCTCGCTCATAGGCCCCGGTGGAAGGTCTGCCTCGGCGGACGCCGCTGGTGGGGTAGCTGCCGCGTGCGCGGGTATTCCCGTGACCCAGCCATTTGTCCGGAAGCGATCAGCCAGAAAACCACCCAGCGTGAAAAAAAAAAGCTTTATGGACTCTGGCTGGGTTGCGGACGTGTTCGCGAGCGTTCCCATGACCCAGAAAACATGCGACGCGAAACAGCATCGCTGGGTCTTAGTGAGTATTCTGGTCGTAACTCTGACCGTCGGCGAGTTCCACATTCCCCATCGGAAGTGGCGCTCAGTGTCTTAATGTCTTTATACACTTTCGAGAATGCGTATACTTGGTACGTCGGTTACGCTACGCCCAATTGCAGCGAGATATTTATTAGAGATTATTATAAGCTAATAGTGATGAACAGCTGTAACTACCATCATCATGATGTAGCATATCGCAATCACGATGTATCATTTTTTTTATACATGAGGCTTCGAAAGTAAACAAATATTGAACCGTCTAAAAAAACATTTAATAATAACTGAAATTAGGTACACATAATGATACGATTTCCCGTCACAATATATTTAATACTACAAGGTACAGTACGGTAACAATCACAATGCAATACGTTACCAATTATGGACTATTTGGTTTGTTTGTGATTATGAACAAATGGTAGGAAAAAACTTGATTCCATAGTTTTTATTAAACTGGAGTAGTTAAAAAACTATGATTATTTGATAATTCATCTCCTCTTTGTTACCAAAGTAGCGCGTATTTACTTTTCGTACGCGTAATATCCGAATCAAGAAGTGAAAAAAAAAACAAAGCTAAAATATAAAGGAAGAGAGCATGGATTTGTACAAAACTTGCCAAATTATGCACAGATACACATGGAAACATTTTCTTATTATTATATATTTTAATATCTGCGTTTAAAACTTATTATTGCATTAAAAAATATTATTGCAATATTATTGAATATTTCAACTCTTAAAGTTAAAGGTACCCACGAGAGAGGATTACCTGGTGTGGATACCATCGGAAAACTGTAAAACTGTACAAATGGTGTTTTTGGTCACATAAATCTTTTTTCATTTTAATTGAACTGATCTGAACATTTACGCAATTGCGATATCCCAGAACTTTTGTTTCAACTAAATAATTAAGAAGTCTCTTCCAATATTAGTTATTAAAGCATTTTTAGGTATATAATCAACCGGATATTGCGCGTACTTCGGATGCGAAAAAGAATATCAAAAACCTTATTGCATTGCGTAACAAATAGGCTTCAATTAACATATTCGCTATAATATAATTATGATTATTTAGAGACATACATAACATACAGATGTAGATTTTTGTATCTTCTATTTAATATTTAAAAAAAATGAATTTCTCTAATACGGCCATACAATTCTTGTAATAATTCTTGTTTCATTTTGTTAAGCAACGGAGGTAATTTGATTTATTATTTAAATTATACAACATTGTCATTCCTAATATTATAAATATATCCAAATACCAAATTCACACGACGAAATAGGATACTGTTCACTATTGATCCAATCAGATTCCATTATTAGCACCGCAAATTTATGTACCTAGTCATCTATATTATAGTAGCGATATTTCTAAAAGTAATAGTGATTAGATAAATTGATACCTCATAAGATTACCGAGTATTAGACAGGATATTTTTTATATTTAGCTACTGATTCAAACTGTTGGGCGAAGTGGCATAAACTGTCTATCTTCCATCCACCTTATTACCCGTAGATGTCCACCTTATTACCCGTAGATGTCTTCTGTCTGTTCATTCGCAACCCAAAAAGTCTAGCCGTTAGATTGGACTCATTACTGTTCATTACTTCGATTCTTTACAAATCCTTAACTAAACTAAACCCATAACATAAAGCAAGCTCTTGCTTTCATCGATACTTAAAATATGAGTTTGGTAATATCATAAGTACACATTTCTTTCATTAATTCTAGTAAACGAGCGTAGAAATGTTAACATGAAACATATATGTGAACGTGGCAGATTTGAAGTGTTAAATTGTCTATTCAATTTTGACCTAAAAGAGATTGGGAGGTTTAAAAACAAAATAATGTAGCTTTTTAACCTAACTCTTTAGTATCTCTTTACAAATATGCAATCTTATCGTCCCAGTTACATATAGTGCGGAATCTATGCACACAATTATAATGGGCTTTTTCACAAATTAAAAAGTATGCTATAAAATATAATATGACGATGACGTGTCCTTCAACGGCGATACCTTGGGAGAGTCCAAGAGTTTGTTTGTTTGTTAAAATTAATGTACCTTAAGACCTCTACTTACATGTTTTTAATAACTATAAAGATAAACCGAACTCAATGTGATAGCATCTTTGTTACTTTTATTTAAAGGGGATCCTGATGAACAGATGAGTTCACGGAGATCCCTGGGGGATCGGGTCAGAGGATCCTGGTGAACTCACCCGATACCTTGGCTTTGTCGCCTGAAGTGTGCACGAATATGGCATTAGTAGCACAAACTTAGCTAAAAGTCCAGAACGGTCGCAGTAACAGTGAAACTATAAGTAGGAAAGCGTTGGCCTAGTTTTTCTTAGATGATGCTTTGCATCAATTTGTACAAAAAACTTCGAAATCAAATAAGTACCGCATTCGCATACAACCTCACTTTAGGCAATTTTTCAGATTGATTCCTTTGAGATATACGTATTGTCTGAGAAGTCGTCTACGGGTTTAAGGTCAATTTTTAATTTCAAGGTCAACATTTTTATATTCATTTAAGGCATATAAATGTGATGCTTTAAGTATTTTAAAAACTCTGCTGGTCTATTCACCTATTTCGGTGCTTTAATATGACATCACTTCTGTTGCAGCAAAATCAAGAATAATTTGAGCAAAAAACAATTTTTATAGCATTGTGAATATTGGAGCTACTTGACGTGGAACTTTATTCTAGTTACTGTTGTTTCGTTGTAGCTTAACCGAAAACCATTTGAACGATAACAAATCTATTTGCATATCCTTAATGTAGCTACTTGTCAATATGCAGCTCTATCCTTGTTGTTGTTGTTCCTCACACTATTCGCATAACTAAATTAATGGCCATGGCCATGCCCATGACCGTGGCCCTGTCCGTAACCGCTGAAACCATTCTGCTGGCTCGGCGCTCTGCTGTTGTTATTGTTGTTGCCTTCGGCGTTGGTTTCGTTGGGTGTTGTGTTTCTATTCTCTAATTGTTGTTGCCACATTGACGCGTAGAATCCTGCTTGCGCTAATAAGTCTTCGTGACTGAAAAAAAAAATATTTTTAGACTATAGTGAGATTCTGCTAAATGGTGGCAACTTATGCTAAGCTTCATCATGATCAACCCATTACCGGCTCACTACAGAGCACGGGTCTCCTCTCAATATGAGAAGGGTTTGGCCATAGTCCACCACGCTTGTCATGGCCATGTGCAGATTAGCAGACTTCACACGCCTTTGAGAACATTATGGAGAGCTCTCAGGCGTGCAGGTTTCCTCACAATGTTTTCCTTCACCGTTGAAGCAAGTCATATTTTTTTTATTTTAACGCACATAACTCCGAAAAGTTAAAGGTGCGTGCCCGGATTTGAAACGCCGACGCCCTAGCCACAAGGCTATCACCGCTTCTCATGCTAAGCTTAACAGATCTAAATCTAACTGTCCCATATAAGATAGTACATATTGAAAGTGCAACGTACATATGCATTTATATATGCATTTATAGACATGAAAACTTTTTTTATTATTACTTAAATGCAATAACAGACGCAACTTGTTATGGCTCGGAAATTTACTACAGGAACACGTGATCTGTGGATAGTCGATCTAGGTGGAGCTATATACTTGACAATGTAACTTACTTTCCTCTTTCGATGATCTGCCCGTCTTTTAGAACTAGAATTTCGTCGGCATGTATGATTGTCGACAGTCTGTGGGCAATTATTAACGTTGTCCTATTCGCACATACGCGCGCTAATGCCGCCTGAAAAAAAGACATTATTTTGGATTCAACACACTTATTAGCACAGTGGCATGGGTTTAAGTTTTTGATACCGCTAACGTATGGAAGGCCATTCCAGCGTATACTTTCTAATCTTTCCTCGCTATTGACACTGTGAGAAGGTGATACCAAAACGATTAACCGGCGATGGTATATGTAGGCTTCTTCTTAGACCAGTGCGTTTGGAGCACTTGGAGTTTGGAGTTTTAGGGTTACAATATATAATGGTTGACCCACCAAAAGTGCAAACAATAGCATTATTTGAATGACATTTTTGAATTGAATTGATTGTTTTCCACCAGACCTTAGAAATCAATAAAATGAATAAGCATTTTCTAGGCAAGCGAGGTTTAATATAGGCTTAAAGATAATGCATTTATCAGTTTCCTTTAGATGGAATTACAACGCTAGTTTTAAGTTAGCATATAAAATTATAGGTTGATGCCAAGATTTCATCAGAGCTGAAAAGTGGCAATGTGTTAATTTTAATAAGGCTATCTATTATAATTATTTTGCTAGTCCAGATTCTGATGCCAATGCATAATCGCTTGAATAAATTAAATTGACACTTCTTAAAATAGTGCCATTCTTATGCATGGGATCAAGTATGAAAGTGGGAGAATTACTTTTCGACATGCCAAATTAGTTTAGTTTAGGTATTTTTGTACAATGGGGACACCATGCGTTTTTAACCCATCTATGACTACGTTGAATAGCTGTGAGTGCCTAATCGTTTTTCTAGGTAATAAATCTTATTTGGGTATGTTCAACTGCCGACGGAATACGAGGATGTCCTTGGACTATTGGTTTAAACTAAATATAAGTAACGGTTTTGATATCCACCTGAATATTCCTTTCTGTGTTTGTATCTAGTGCAGACGTAGCTTCATCTAGCAAAACTATAGCGGGATCTTTGAGTAAAGTACGCGCTATCGCTATTCTTTGCTTCTCGCCGCCACTCAATCGTAGACCCCTTTCGCCAACCTTAAATAAATTAAAATAAATCTTTAGTGGCCCAAGATGATCTCGATAAAGATAACTAAGAATCAAACTAAAAAATAAAAATAAAGTAAAATTCAAAAAGAATTTTAAATAAATTCCAGGTGATATATTTTATTGTCAAACAGGTCCTTAGTGTAACATTTTCATTTTCGGTTGAACTTCAAAATGAAATAGACCTATTAATTTTCGCCGTAGAGTTGATTATTCTGTAACACCGCTAAGAGCTCTGGTCGTATAAATGAAGTCAATTTTGAGCTTTAAGCTAAATAAGTTAAATTTTGCTTGGTCTTAGTTTTGTTTGTATTTTATAGGAATTATTTATATTTTTTGTACTTTGTAGTGTGTTTTTTACCTGAGTGTCATATGCATCTGGGAATGTAAGTATTCTATCGTGGATGTCTGCGTTCTTGGCTGCAGTAATGATATCCGCTGAGGTTGCATTCTGTCTCCCATACTGTATGTTGTACCTGAAAAACCATTTTTTTTTATTTACATAATTAAAGAACAAATTTCTTCTACAACGTGAACGAATTAGAATGCTTTCCTACTAGGGTAGTACAAATGCAACCTATGCCGGCTTAGACGCTTTGTTCGGGCCGCTGAAATCTTGACATTGGCCGACATATATGCCACTGATGTGGCAAAGTCATTTTCATCGATTTAGAGCAACGTTAGGATTTAGGACATCAACACACTAACAAATCTTGACGTGATCTCATTTATTTTGGTATAAACCGACCCGAATATGTGGCCAACGTTTGGGCCATCTTTCCAGCACAGACGTATATGTTAATGCCATTGATAGTCACCAATGTTATATGTATACACATTGATCCAATATGTAGTCAACTTACTAACTTACAATATATGGTACGTATCCTTGCCAAAATAAACAGCAGCCATAAGAAAATTACAGCAGTTTAAGACTTCTAGCAACAATGGTTTAACAATAAAACATGTTGTTTGTACCTGACAGTATTATTGAAGAGGACTGTGTCTTGCGGGACAACTCCGATGTTGGATCGTAGCGACGCTTGCGTTACGGTACGAACGTTCTGCCCGTCTACCAACACAGCACCCTCATTCACGTCATAGAATCGGAACAGTAGCCGCATCACTGTAGATTTACCCGCTCCGCTTGGACCGACCTTGAAAATTATGCAATCTTATTCTAGTCAAAATAATACATAAAAACTCATTAATAAATCAAATATTTATTAAAATCTCTCTAAAACAATCAGCAATTTATGTGTGTAAACATGCAGTATGCACTATTCAATGCACAAACTTCGATAGAAGAGAGAAATATGCGTTAAAAATGCATTTCGATATATCTGGGTGGTGATGCGTTTCCGAGGTAAATATCAACATACTCATACATGTAACGTAGCAAGGAAGGTGTTTGTTACGTATTCGGGCTTCCGAAAAGTACTTTTCTACTATCCAACATCGCACTAAAAGTATATTACTTACCAAGGCTACGGTGGAGCCTGGAGCGACCTTGAAACTGACATTGTTAAGCACTAATCTCTCGGGACCGTAGCCAAACGATACGTGTTTAAACTCGACGTCTCCGCGACCCACCAATAGATCGGGAGCACCAGGAGCGTCGCATACGTCGGAGTCTACCCGCATTAGATCAAACATATTCTCCATGTCAATGAAGTTCTTTTGTATTGCCCTGAGACGTAAAAAAAATCAAATAAATACAACTGTACATAATTAATTGCATTAATGAATTATTTTCCAATAAAATAATGATAAAACCTGTGATATTAAGTGGTCGAAATAACGGTTTCTTATTAAATCCAAAACTAGTTTAAATATTAAATTTATTATATCAATAATCTTTAAAGTTTTAATAATTACTTAAAGTTTTGTCCACCCATGTCTGTTTGGAATCTAATCTTTGAAATTCGGCGGGAGTGTTATATACTTACTGGTGGAAGATTGTTTTTTTTTTCCTTTTTTTTCGGACTGACTATTAGCTGTACTAACCCTATTGGTTGCGACAGCGTAACCGGGGGTGAAAGATTGTGCAACGCAAACAATGTTATTACGGAAAACCGCTTTCAAGACTACGAAAGGATGTAGGATGAAATGTATTTTTTGTGTTTTGAACAAGCATAAGTTATGAATACCAGCAAGTGAAAATCGGCTGTTATTCATAACTGCTGCAATAAAAAGTTTCAAACTTATTTCAACAAATATCTATTTAACAATCTCACCTATAATACGTGCCGAACCAGTTGAGTGGCACGTACAGCTGAACGATATACGATGCAAAAAGTACGTAATCTCCAACTGTCAACTCGTATGTTCGGACGACCATCGAGATTGCCAGTACCGAACCCGCCAGAAGACCTTAAAATATTAATCAAATATATAATAGGGATACCTCCAAAGCGCCGACACATATAGCATAACCACTAACTCTAGTCGGAATTTATATGTAGAAAGTGAATAATCTATATATGCTCACTAAAAAAGTTTTTAGTACACCTAGAAGTACACGACAAAAACGATATGAAAACTTCAGTGATATGTATGACGTCAGTATTGACATTAGGTTGGCCACGGTATTTTACAGAATGGCATTTTGAAAAGTCAATTTACTGCTTAGCATTTCAAATTATATACATCTTATTTATTATTATTATATACATATATATTCCTCTAGCATAAACGCGAAGAAAAACACATAAACAGGTATTGTCTATGGTATTGAAAACTTATATGCGTACAAAATACCGTACGTTTATTTTTTAAAACCCACTACAAGTTAGCCCTTGACGGCAATCTCACCTGATGGTAAGTGATCATGCAGTCTAAGATGGTAGCGGGCTAACCTGTTAGGGGTATGGTAAACCCATACTCCTAATTGGTTTCTACGCGACATCGTGCCGGAACGCTAAATCGCTTGGCGACACGTCTTTGTCGGTAGGGTGGAAACTAACCACGACCGGAGCCTCCCACCAGACCAGACTCGAGTCGGGAATCGAACCCAGGACCTCCAACTTTATAATGTAACAGCGCGCGCGCAGCGCCACGGAGGTCGTCAAACATTGATTGGTGAGAAGACATTGACACCTTTTTATATATTATGTACCGGCAGTGCATCACGAATTTTGGTTTCAAGCGTAAAAATCATAAATACATTGGCTAGATAATACTTTATTTCAAAAAGATTATTTATCTGAGATACATAAGAACTTTATGCATCCACATGAGCTTATCTCATTTAATTGAGCTCGTGCGCGGGTATTGCCTTGAAAGTTTATCACTAGACATTTTTGTTATATCGTTTGCGCAAAGTCTAAAGTTATCGTACTTGGAAAGATAACTCAACAAATCCGGCTTTATATAGACTAAGAGGATGAACTAATTAAATTAATTTCAAAGCTATAATCAAATCAAAAATAGGTTTATTCACATAAACCTATTACAGGCATCTATGAATCGTTCATTTCATTATTTCTATTCGTGAAGTGATGGTGATAACTACACTCGAGAACTTAAAACTAAAGCTAAGAGGGTTCAAATCGCGCCTAGGTTTAAGAATAAACCCACAACAAACTTAGCCGGGTTTTTTTTTTGCTGTTCTTCTCTGAGGGCCTTAACTTTGCATAACTTCGAAAATGTTATGCAGAGTTTTGTCGCACATTGTAAAATTGCTATCAATTAAAGTGTGACAAAATCTTTAATTTAATTGCATGTCACATTAAATCACAATATATACTCATTATGATAATCTTAAGCAAAAGTAATGGACATCCTGTAAGAGCAAAGAGATTAGCTGAAGGCGAAACTTTGTTAAGTTATTAACTAGACTCTGTATTCATAATGTGACCTACTATTTTGTTTTAATATTATATCTAAGAAGAAAAAAATGAGGACATTGGCTAGAGTCATTGTGTACAATTACATAGTGTATAGATAATGCTCCTATCCTTTATATAATTATAATTATGTAATGAAAAGCGAGCAGTGATAGACCAGTGGCAGCGGTGAAGTGGTAGCGGTCGGGGGACCGAGTTCAATCGCCGGTACAGCGCACCACAAAATTTTGGAATTATGTGATGGAGTTTATCTGCAAAGTTTACTTGTGAAGTCTACCAACTCGCTTTTAGGGTGGAGGACTACGGCCACAACCCATCTCATCCTGAGGGGAATGATGAAAAAAAAATTACCAAGTATGTACTTACCAGCACAGATAATAATATTCTGCATCGTATTCAACATGTTGAGGGTGATGAGAGATTTGAATTCTTCTTTCTAAAATTAAAAAGCACGTGTGTTAGAAACTATTAAGTAATAAAAAATAACAATGCAGTTCATATATTGTTTAATGTTCGCCGAGACCCGTAGTAGCAAATAATTTTGTCTTTAATAGAATATACTATTTTTTTATACACAAGTTAGCCCTTGACGGCATCTCACTTGATGGTAAGTGATGACCTAACCTGTCAAGGGTATGGTATACCCATACTTCTAATTGGTTTCTACACGACGTCGTGCCGGAACGCTAAATCGCATAACGACCTCTTTGTCGATATGTCGGCAACTAACCACGGCCGAAGCCTCCCACCAGACCAGACTCGAGCCGGGAATCGAACCCAGGACCTTTAAAAAAACTTTCTTGTTTCGCGGTTCAAGGGCCATGCGAAAGGCACATGGAACTCTTGACCGCCGAATAGTTATTCGTCAAGAGTTCCATGTGCCTTTCGGTAAATTTATGTTATGATTTGCAGGTCAAAGTTCTATAACAACTTTATCGTGCAGCACCAATTGACAGGTCCCTGTCTATATTCAACTTTCGCCTCACCCAAATTATCTCTTCTATAATCTTTATCAGTGTTTTTCTAAATAAATTATCCTAACCAATGTTAGATAAATATAGCCCACATTTTACACGCAATTCACTTAACAAATGTCAAAAAATAAACTAAACAGCAATAATAATATTAATAATATACCATTTTGTATTGAAAAATTCACTTAAACAATAAAAGCATTTATCTAATAACCATTGGCGCAATTTTCTTTTAAAAACTTTGAAAGGTAAATCTTTCAATTCATTGGGCATTTGTTATATATTTTAATAGACATGCTATAACAACTTTTACTAAAAGATACAGTTCTAGAGTGGGGGAATTAAGAGTCTTGTTGTGTTGAAAGTGGCCGTATGGCTTTTTTTTTTGTCGAAAATCAGACATATGTTAAAATCAATAATATTAGTATATCTGTATTATTGTACAATACGCACCTGAAAATTCAAGATAGCGTCCTTGTATGCAATAACTTCGTAATTTTCTGCACCATAGTATTTAACAGTTTCGTAATTGAGGAGGGAATCAACTGAGCGCGCCTTCTGATCATTGTCGGCAAGGTTCATTCTACGTTGGAACTTCGTACGCCATTCTGTCACTGCTATTGTCGCAACTGAAATAAACAATTTCATTTTAACTAAACTATACCACTTGAATCCTATATCCTATATATATAATAAATGTGAAAGTGTGGATGTTTGTTACTCAGTCACGCAAATACAGCTGGACGGACTTAGATGAAATCTGGCATGCATATAGCCTTGTATGTACATTTTATCGCGATTCCTTTAAGTATTTCCCGAGAGAAAATTGAAAATTGTTTACGAGCTAAGCCGCGGGCAGACGAGCTTTGAAATTTGGTATGCATGTCAACTATGCTATGGAAAGGACATGTATTTTCTATACAGATATCTCATATAGTTCCCGTGGGAAGATTAAAAATTGTTAACGAGCGAAGCTTTAAACCCAATTCTGAAGTCCACACAGTCAAAGTCGCAGACAGAAGCTAGTATAAAATAAAATAATTCTTATATATCCTCAAAAGAATGAACCTAGTTCCAAAAATCTATTTGTACCGAGTTTCATTAATAAAGACTTCTATTTTCTATTATATTATCATTTTGATTTCAGTCCCAAGTTGGACGCATGCCTTCTCATTCCCTCTTTGTACAAAGTTTCATTTCTTTTTAAACAGATACTGGTGACGTTTCATTAATTTATTTTTGTCGTAACTAGATTAAAAGCAAATGATTTTTGTTATTTAAACAAAAAACGCTTTTATCTTGACCTTTATATGCTATACGAAAAGTGGTTCTATATTCTTGTAACAATGTATTCAACTTTTATGCGGAAAACTTTTACTACCTTCAGACAAAAACTTTGTTTTATTATTTACGTTAATTCGTATGATTCATTATTTAATACAAGATTTTATGACTTGTAAATGTAAATGTGACGTGTTCCTTCAAATTCAAATAATCCTTATTCAAATAGTCCTTTAAAAGGCACGCCAATAATTTACATAGTAGGTAGTGATTTGATGGTGATAACTACATTCGTGAACTTAAAACTAAAGCTATTACGGTTCCAAACGCGCCCCGGTCTAAGAAGAAGCCCACAACAAACTTAGCCAGGTAAACTTACTTTAATTTTTGTTATCACCATCTTACATGCCACTTAAAATTATATTAAGAGCTATCTTTTTAGAGCAATATCATACCCATGCACGTTTACTATTTACATAATCCTTTACACTATAGTAGGACTTTTCTACAAGCTTACATTACGTAGCAACTTTTATTTATCACTATGATATGACGTTCGGCTTAGCTTTTAAAATGCTCTTGGACAAATTTTGCTTGCATCCTGAACATAATATACTTTATAGCAGGAAATTTTAAAATTGAATCCTCTTTCCTATAAAAATTGAGGCCTGTACCCAGCAGGCTGACTGGGTTGGGGTAGAGTGCACAAGTGTTCCCGTGACCAACCAACCACCACACCACACGACGCGAAGGAATATCGCTGGGTTTTAGTGGGTATTCTGGTCGCCAGTCTGGCCGCCGGGGAGTCCCACATACCTCGTCGGAAGCGGCGCAGTCCTGCCTGCGTCGCTTCCGGAGGGGACGCGTAAACGCATTACCCAAAACGTAAAGGCCTGTACCCAGCATTACGAGATTAAGATGCTGGGGAAGAAATAACTTATTAATAAATACTCACTTATATAAAGAACCATTGTTGAGAACACAATGAGTCCGAACCACACATTAAACGCAGTAATGAAGTACACCACAGCTATGACAATGTCTATAATCGTTGGCGTTATAGAGAACAGTATGTATGACAAGAGATTGTCTATGGAATCCGTGCCGCGGTCCATTACCCGCAGGACTTCTCCGGTCTTCCGCGACAGATGCCATTTAAGAGGCAAGTCGTGCAAATGCCGAAATAGCTCTAGCTGGAACAAAAGTGTTATTTTTTAATGGAGATTAGTTTAGTGTGATTTATGAGCTGTTTTTTTAGTAGCTTAAAAGTAATAAAGTTATGCTTAAACCAGTGGACGCATTTATTGATTTTGTCAAGGTGTCCTATCCTGGTTGTACAACAGGATTGGACACAGTAGTTTTATCAAAGTTTAAGGAGTAGTAGTTTGACCCAACTGTTTGAAATATGCGTCTTTAAATTTCTTAAAAAATAATATTAATAAAAATATTTTATTTGCCAAATTGTGGGTAAATAACAAGTTAAGTCAGTACAATCCTTTACAAAATGGACAGTATGCAAATTAGCCACTGGAGTCTATAGTCTGTTCCCAGAAACGGGATAACCATTTTTTTTTGTTTAATTTATTTTAATTTATTAAGTAAACAATCAAAAAGGAACCAAAATATTATTTATTAACACTTAACATTTTATGTAAGTTTTGTAAACAAGGAAAAACCTTCAAAAATCATAAAAGTAAAAAAAAAGTATTTTTACGTATTGCTATAGTTGCTCTTATATCTACATGTAAAACGAATGAACAATGTATTTCATATCAAAAAGTACCTACGGATAACTACGAAAGTTGTATTGCGACAAATTAAAAAACCCTTATTTTACAGTGACAGCTTTTATGGTAAAAGGCATTACCGCTGAGTTATTAAACGGATTCAAGGCCTCTAGAAAGGTCCTTTCTATATGTACGGTACGGTAGGATATGATTTTGTTTGCTATCATACAAATGCATTTATTTTTCCCGCGGTGAAATAATATAGCATAAAACTTAACTGTTATTTAAACTTTAGCCCCAATCCGTCTTGTACAAATTGAACCCAGACAAAAAAGCTAAACGGCAGAGAAAAATAAATAAGCGCACAATAATACAATAATTATATTAATTGTATGAACGCTTCATAAGTGCCTATCCATACAAAAGTAAATATACATTTTTTACTATATTATGTATTGATAAAAACAGAATACTGTGGGTAAACATTATCGTTTCTAAGTATTCAAACAGACACTAATTTCATTTTTACATAACAAATCGAACTAAAATATGTTAAGTCGAGGCTAATATCAAAATATATATTGTATTAAAAAAAGCGGGAATATTAAGATCAAGTAAAATCAATTAAACATATGTGCATCACCTTGCGCATATTTTTTCGAAATTTATAACTGTTTATTCAATGTTGAGCCAATACGAAGGTCGTCAACTATCCGACCGCCGAACCAGTCAGGAATGTAAAAATTTTAGCGTTATTTCAAACTTTTTTACAATTGAATATACTATTTGTAATGAAACGACGAGCTGCGTATAGTGACAGTTTTATTTTCCTTTTGTTTTTGACATTATTCATTTATAATGGCCATATACAACATCTTCTCCCTTAAGAAATAAAAACTAAGTAGTAACCAATTAAACAAACAAAAACACAAACACAAAATAAATTAATGATAACAAACTTAACGACTACAATATTCATTATTTTCTTTTAAAAAACAACGCTATCTGATCCCGCGCCTTGCTAGCGGCCTTCCTAGCCGGATACGATAGTGCAGATCGCATTAGTGTATTTGATGATGCTGAGGAGTATGCCAGTGGAGCTGAGGAGCTCGATCATGAGACTAGCTCTCGGTCGGCGAGTAGCTCTCCCGGTGTCTCCTATCCGGCTAGAAAGGCCGCTAGCAAGGCGCGGGATCAGATAGCATTGTTTTTTAAAAGAAAATAATGAATATTGTAGTCGTTAAGTTTATCATTTGATTTGTTAAATTTAGTAATATTGTATTTGTTTAATTGGTTTTAACTACTTAGTTTTATTTCTTAGGGAGAAGATGTTGTATATGGCCATTATAACAGAATGATGTCAAAAACAAAATGAAAAATAAAACTGTCACTATACATGTAATGAAACGACGAGCTGCGTATAGTGACAGTTTTATTTTCCTTTTGTTTTTGACATTATTCATTTATAATGGCCATATACAACACTATTATAGTAAACTAGTTGTACCCGCTTTATATCAATTCCCGTTTCCCTGAGAATGTAGGCATAAAAGGCAAACTCTCTTTTAGAGCAGTGCAACGTTGCGTGAAAACTAAAAATCCATCCTTCGGCTAGTTTCGAGTTTTATAAACGACTAGCTGTGACCCGCGGTTTCACCCGCGTAGTTTTCGTTTCCGTGGAAATACCGGGATAAAATATTGCCTAAGTTAGGAACACACCTACATTTGTTAGACAACAGTGAGTGATTATAATTTAATATGAACTTTATGAAATAGCAATAAAGTTCAAATTGCCTCCACATTTTATTTAGAAAACGTTTATATGGGAAAAAGAAAAGGGCTGTTTTTAGGGTTTTCCCTGCAACTATTCAGATTTTTCTTTTCACTTTTTAAACCTTCCCTAGACCTCCACGAACATTTGAAGACCAAGATAATACAAATTTGTTCAGACGTTCTCGAGTTTTAGCGAGACCAACGAACAGGAATTGATTTTTATATATATTTATTATATTGTTGATTGCTCATCTAGTAGAGAGCATGAACGGATTAAGGATCACGGATCCTAGGGTAGACGGAACATTGTTAGGCATTGGTTTTATTTTCGGACCCACTGGGGTCAACCAAAATTTAAACAGAGCGAGTTGTCTCAAAACCAAATGACTATGCTGTTATTAGGATGATAATAGATGGAAAATTCTCTATGACATTCTATTGGAACCCTTATGTAGAAAAATAATCAAACTTATAAAAATAAAAACACTTTCTAAATTCTAGATAAACAAATATGGAACTCAATTAAAAATAATTTGAAGAACCAAATCCCAAGTTAGACCTATTTATCATTATTAATTACTAATATAATAAATAGGAAATATGCACACAGTCATATGCCCTTGATAAAACCACCAGCACTACGATTAAATTACACATTCACAGCTTGTGATATGAACCAACCGTTTGCTACATTTAATATGTGCAAAGGTCCCAAAAGAAAACTTAAATATTAAAAACGTCACGCACAAATAGATATAACATGATAAATGCCTGTAAAACTTATTTCTGTCATACAAATCCAATACCTTACAATGTACCACACATAAACCATACAATAATAGCAACACAGTGAAACTAACACTGTAATTTCCAGTAGAAATTGCTGACGAAGTTTTATAGACGCGGAGAAAATATGAATTAAAATATGTTTGTAGAGTCCTCGTTTATAAGAGAAAAAGTAATTGTACAACTCTTCCTCAAAATAGCAATAAGTAGCCTGGTTTATATAATAATATATTTTTTTTTTTAAACTGGAAGATACTTTCGATCATAATGAAAGCAGAACTTTTTTTTAGACTTGGGCAGTAATATACCAGTTTTGTTCTCGCATGTACCCGGCACAAGACATGGATAAAAATCGTTTATCAAAATATAATTATCACATACCTGTAATTCCCTCGTCGTATATTGTTGTACTCTGATCCATAGAAATGAGCGCAGATTGTTTAACAAGCCCATGCCACCCGTACCGCCGCCTTGCAAGAATTTGAAGACCACGTAGATTACAACTAGATCCCACCGGAAGAGCAATGGCGGGATCGATAAACTATCAACTGGAAATAAACAAATTTTACAGTAAAGTTATTTATCTGGTGGAAGGAATCCGCAGTGTTACAGCAGCTTAACCTCCTGACAAAGACGTGCTGCCAAACGATTAAGCAATAAGGTACAATGACACAAGAGCCCGAATAGTGGTATGGATTTAATGTAACGGCTAAACTACAGGTTAATAAGCTACAATTTTAAACTGCATTGCCGCCTTGCAGTTGACAGCAAGTAAGGTACATACGAGTTAGATTTTAAATGACTTTGTTTTCTCTTGCGTTTAACTATTAAACGATTGTTATCACATATTAAACGGAATCAACTGCATGACGCCAATATCCTAACTACGGCAAAACATAAGTAACATTATCTACCCCACCGGATTGAACCCAGGACCTCGCGAAGTGAAGTCGAACACGCTTACACAGCGAGGCAATCAGTTTTGCATTCGTATAGTAACTAATTCAAGTTGGCCTTGATCCATTAGAATCTCTATTCCACGAGACTTACACGTTTTCAAACAAATTACATTCACATACATCGATAAGTCAAACATATTTAATTCCTGGAAGAATTTGGGCTAAAACACGATTACAGTATACTTATTTTGCTACTTTTGCGATAACCCTGCGTGATAACATTTGCGTACACAATTTTAGAGTTGAAGTTTTTTAGCGTAAACGTTTATCTGGTCGATGGACCATGATATTATTTTACTTCAACACAGGCATGCTTGAACGTCTCGTATTCCTATTAATGATGTAAATGCAGGGATTGTTGGTATGTCCTTCAACCACGCAGCGGCACTTGAATTGATTAAAGTGAATTTTTGCAAAGGCATAGTTTATGGAACGAAGGGCGGCCTCCAATTTTTATGTCAGAAAAATGCACGTTTCATATATTATATGGGGATATATCCATTTTATTTCCTGTACATCCTAAAATAGCTAACCGGTTTCATGAGGAATTCTTTTAGCTTTCACCTGGAAATAACACACCGAATACGTTTCATCTCAAAAAACCCACCAATTTTATAAACGAGACGGTAGGGTTTTTTGTTTCAAGCAGCAATTTTCACATACGTGCTTTCCGAATCAATGGTAGAGTCAATACAAAGTCAGAATTGACGTTTCGAAGGAGTTTCAACAGTAAAACTACTTGAAAGAAATGAATTTACAATCTGAATATATCCTATGTGTATAGGGATATAAATGTGAAAAATTTCATGATGATCGGAGAGAAGAGTTAAAGGCTAGAAAGGGTACGGAACATACAAACTCACATTTGCATTTACAATATTAGTTGGAATTAGCGAGGAAGTAAGACTACAATAGACAATGGCAAAGTCGCGGAGCATAACTACAAATCCAATTACTAAACAGGCTTTGAATACATAATGCCTATGTATTTAAATATTTGAATATTCCTTACATAATATGTGTTCGTAGTTTTAAAAAGGCATTAGAACTTACCTATCATTTTGTTATAAATGGGTACATATAAATTTATCACACGTCCAGCAACCAGTGCAAGGATGCAAATGAATACGTATATCTGGAGGCATAGACTTTTCTTCGGCCAGAGGAATGGCAGGAGGGTCCGGAGCTTAACAAATACGTTCCGGAATGTCGATCTGTTGTCATCCTACAAAAAAAATATTACAGAAATGGACTACCGTTTCCGATCTCATAGATTATGTCAACATCAGCCTATTAACGACCCAGTGAATGGCACACGCCTCCATTCTAATAAGAAGAGGTTTGCAGAAAATATACCACTGTTGCAAAGCGGGCTTAAATGATTTTATTCACACGTGTTATTAAACGATAGCTGGACCGACTGTGTCAATTTAAGTTTATTGATCCGTGATTAAGAGGTTAACCAACACATTTGAATTTATATTAATGAGGGAGTAAGGATGGCTCATAACATTCCCCAAGGCGAATTATTCGTAGAACTAAAGCTTCTTGCAGCTTATACTAGAAAAAGGATCGGTAATATATAAAAATTGATGGTATTCGAATCTACAACCTTAAGAGTCTAGTTTGATTAGCCGTTAGGTTAAGGTGAAGTGTCTATACTATCAATCTATCTATCTCCTAATTGGCTTCTACCTCTTTGTCAGTAGGGTGGTAACTAACCACACCAGCTCAGACCAAAGAATATTCAGAAATTATAGATTTTCTACCGATATTTTATCACCGTATTCTCGTGGGAACGGGAACTACGCTGGTGAAACAGGGCGCCGCGTCCCACTTTTCATTTTAGTACAAAACTAGTGTGCCTAAATTGACCTTCTTTAGAAACGCAATTCCAAATTGACAAGTAACATTTTATATACATGTATAATTCAGTGCCAAGCTGAACTTACAGCTGTGTGGGGGCACGTACGGTGATTGTGAATCACCCATACACGATATACCATCCAATTACATACACAAATAACATGCTAGCGGTATGTACGTGCTCCACTCGAAACGTTTTTCATACGGAGCAGTCCTCTTTGCTGAGAAACTAATTTTTAGTGTACCTATCTCATTAAGGCTGAGATATAATAAGTCCTCTTTGCTGAGGATAATAGAGCGTGCTTAGACATAGTATTAAACCGAACCATGTATGTATTACATATGACTGTAACGTTTTAAGTGTTTTAATAACTCGTTTTAAGTCAAAGATAGTCTTATATTATAGTGTAGTTAGAGTATTAAGGCTCAGATCTAACAGAGTGAGCTTTGACTCGGTATAAAACCGAGACAAATTTATGTCATACATCTTACTTGGACTCGTTTTAATTGTTTTAGTAACTCGTTTTAAGTCAAAGGTAAGGCTAGTTTAACAGATCTCGGCCTATTTGTTTCGAGAACACGTGCGAGCGGCCCGTGTGAGTCTACCGCACATCTGTTTAACCAACGTGATTCTGAATTATGCATGTTGATATATATGTAAATGAATAGTTGACAATTTGGATTTGCGTTTATAAATTGCGCAATCTGGACACACTGGTTTTATTCACTTGAATATGGTTATATTGCGATGAAACATGCATACGAATTCGTATATATTGCCTCTACTGATATCATAAATGCGGAAGTCTGTTTGTTGGCCTTATTACGCCACAATTGCAAAAAAGAATGTCTGGGGTAATTTTTTTATGGAAGAAAGAGTGACACAGTATATTGTTTATCCGGGAAAAGGGTTGCAAGTTAACAATATGTCTTGAAACTAGTTTAATGGGCTAAAACCATTGGGGTAGCGAGTACCAATTCCTGCTGCCTACTTTATAATTACTAGGAAAGCAGAAAAACGGTATACGTAATTAGAGAACGTCGCATCTAAAACTAATTTATAACTTAACCAATAATACCACTTAAGTATTTAGATTGAACAAAAATTACGTCTTTGGGAACCCATTTTGAGTTACGCATCATCCTGTACTTGGGTAGTGAACAAGTTTCACAAGTTTATGATGCTTCATCACCACATTTCTGGCGTACTTAATAAAACATTATACCTTAAATTTAAACTTTTTGTCGTCTGATACTACAATTGAATGATTTTGATATGGACATGACATCTTAACCTATAAACTTACTACGAAAGATTACAAATTTAATGTCATTTGTCATTTTTATTCTTACACAAAAGCGTATAGTTTAAAACTCTTTCGTGTAACAAACCAATAAAAATAGCATTCTGCAGAAACAAAAAGTTCAAAAACTAAAATCTGATATTAAAATATGGAAGTTGAACAAAACAGGTTTTATTAAAAACGTTAACCATTGATTCGATGTACACCGTCGTTTTTGTTTCCAAATTTTTTATTTGGAGTTCTTGTTATCTCGATTCCATTAATTGAAACTTCCCTATTTACGAAATTGACAATATCCTACCTTGTTCCCCGCTGGGGTTAATTACGTATCTCTTAGAGATACTTACATGTAACATGTGAATATAATCGATAATGCCCGCTAACTTGCATTGCAGCATCGTGAATGGTCTAAGCTTTTTAATCCTACTCCTCACGATAGAGGTGGCCTGCGTCAGCAATGGGACGTTAACTGGCCGATGACAACGGTGATGACGATGATTTATCTTACCCTCGGAGGAACGTTCCTGCGATTTCCGTCATCAGGTAGCAGATATTCGAACTGGTGCATGATACCAGGCGCCTTCATGCCGAGAATAAACATTATCATGCATGAAACGTACCGTCCCACAAAGAGGGACATTTCCAGCCGATCTTGGAGACTAAAAAAAGTTTATACTTAATAAGCCAATCCTTATCATCATCACTTTATTTATCATAGTCTTGACCCGCTTTCCGGCGTTACTATCAGAAAGAGATTATGAGAGATCTAATATAATAATAGTACTATAATTATGGCTCTTTAATATGTTATTATTAAATGCCTATAAACACAAAAACACTTATTAACAACGAACTAATTTGAGAAGAAAAACGTACTCCATTTTGAACCATAATATAAAACAATTGCATTATTAATTTCGAGTTAAATTTTCTAATGGACATTGAAATATTACAACCAAAAATTTCAAAACTTCTTACTCCTTCAAATGCCACCACCATCCTTCTTTATTGAGATTTAAGAATGATAAGTTCTCAGATATAAAAATCAGCGCCCAGAAGACTAGCAGCACAAAGCCGTGTCCTCTCGGAGGTACCGATGGTAGCAGATACCGCCTTTCGATCAAAGCCAAATAAGCTGACAGCGGGAACACAATAATGTTCACCGCTAAGGCTAATATCTGAAAAGAAATGGTGTGCAATAAAAATTTGATGAACCTAACCAAAGCTGCTGACTCGGCCACTTAGCCGGCTAAGTTGTCGGCGGGTTCTTCGATTTTGGATCATTAAATCTTTAGCTTTTAAAATCGCCTGTTGTAGTTTATTCGAATTGACAGTAGCGGATAACCTTTTTAGTTATTACTGTGTCACTGGTTTTGGTTAGCGCGAAGCTCAGCCTGTGAGAAGATCACTTGGACTCGACGACATCTGGGAAACGTCTCCCGTGAGACTCTGACCTCGGCTTAGGCTGACGTCGAGAATTTGGCCTGTTGGACTGGTATCTCAGTCCGAGTAGTATGACCAGGCCGTTAAGGACGTTTTAGGGCGTCTCTTGTTATGAGAGATAGACTACGATTGGAAGTATAACATCTCATAGTAACGGCACTGAACGATTACGAGCAGCTGGCACGTTCACATGACGGCGGGAACAACGTCCAGGTACTAGTCACCCATAAGATTCTCTCAAAAGTAGCCGCCGAGAATAAAGCCGGTATAACGGACAATCGGAAGCTTTGGTGTCGAACAAAAAATAACCCATGTCTATAGGATACTAGTTACGTTCTATGAATATTATCACGACCGGTGCAGTTGTTGAATTAAACTATTACTGACTTATGTACAAAAAGTTTTATGCATAAAGCTTGAATAAAAAATTTAAGAACAGAATATCTGCTTAGCTTTTGCCCTCGACTTATCAATATCACTATATACCAGGTTTAACATAATTTATTTATCTATTATGTATAGTTTTATACAAATTATATGGCTCTGAAACTGCCTCGTAGGTCCAGTTACATTCAACTACGCAACATTATGTCCTGGATTCGATGCCTAAGTCGGGTCAAAAACTATAAAAGAAAAAACCTGGCTAGGTTTATTGTGGGCGTTTAGAACCCTCAGCTTGAGTTTAAAGTTACCGAATGTAGCAATGACGATCACAAAAATTAAAATAAGAAAAAATATAATGATATGAACTGAAGTGAATGAATCATACGAATGAAATATTGTAAAATTTGAATTAGAATTATACTAGATGTGCATACGTAAAAGCCAATGGGTTCAAGCCTTACGTCCAAAAAGCAATTACAGTGACTATAGATATTATAAGAAGATCTGTATCAGTATGAATCGATAAAAACAACAAATACTGGAGACTTTTTCTGTTGGTATTTGTATTTCAGAGCTATTATTGATGGAATTGAAGCTGTGATAGCCTAGTGAAGCTGTGATATTCTAGTGGTTTGGACGTCCGCCTAATACCCAGAGGTCGGGGGTTCGAACCCGGGCACGCACCTATAACTTTTCGGAGTTATGTGTGTTTTAAAGCAATTAAAATATCACTTGCTTCAACGGTGAAGAAAAACATCGTGTAGAAACCTGCATGCCTGAGAGTTCTCCATAATGTTCTCAAAGGCGTGTGAAGTCTGCCAGTCCGCACATAGCAAGCGTGGTGGACTATGGCCTAACCCTTCGAATATTGAGAGCAGACCTGTGCTCTGTAGTGAGCCGAAAATGGGTTGATCATGATTGATGGAATGGTAAAAGCCATTAAATATCTCACCATATACCCATAGATGTGTCCTCCTTTAAATACAAAGGCCTGCAATAGGAACCTTATAACTGCCAAAACGGGTACAAACAGTGTAAAAAGCAACTGCACCGAAAATAGATTTGATGACCTAACATCTACTACTTCTGTTGCATATCTGTAAAAAAATTTAGCTTTAAGAAAAACAACAGCAAAATACTACGTGTTGATATAATCAGAAGGTTTAAAACTACTATCAGTCTCATTGTATGCCACACGCAGCAGTTCGGCACCGCATCAGATGCACGTCGAACTTATGACCATCGAGACTAGTCGGAGAAGGGTTCACACGTTGCGATGCTCCGATGTTTGGAGACCTAATGACCTTGTACCGGCCGTTAGGTCTCCAAAACAAGGCCGCTAATTATGGGCCTGACAATAACTGTCATTAAAACTATGGTGATATTTATACTGGTATCTCAAACATAAACAAAATATTACGATAGAGTATAGAGGATGATTAATTATTATTTCAAACTAGCAGAATATTACTAAAAATAAAGTTTAGATTTTTACAGCTTTGTGGTTTTAAATAATTGAATGTTAATCGAATGAAACTTTCTAATTGTGTATATTGAATGAATTTTGACATTTTTGATCGGGGGAAGATATAGATGTTGAATTCCAAATAGATTTTTGTTTGGAAATTCGTTTTTTAGAATCACGCAAAAACTACTTAACTGACGTCACATCAACTTTTAATAATTACAGCTGGTACTATAGATAGCGATAGGCATAAGGTTACTTTTTATCCTGAATTAAGCTAGGGTTTCATAGCAATAAGGGTGAAATCTATTTGACAAATTTACTCCATGAAGTTCTTATATGGCTTTGACAATTCATTTTTTATTATCAAGGTTGTTTTATTAAATCTATTTAATCTGAAAAGCTATTTTGACCCTAATTTGGATAATTACTATTTGCAAGTGATATTTAATATTTATTGGTTAAAATAAATTAAAAACACATAACTCCAAAAGGTAAGAGATGCCTGCAGGAGACATAAAATAGATCAAAATAATATATGAAATCCAAAAGAATATATATAATATATTTATGCTTTGTTATAAAAGTAACTCAAAGTAAAATATATTGTTATTACCCTAGACCAATTTATCTTATGCTAATATTTGCAAACGATAAAGAAAATATTGATACAACTCAACTGCACTGGGACCTATTTAAAGGATACTTTATTCTCTTTTGTTTCCATATGTTATAGTTAAAGTTAAGAAAGTTTTGAGAACAAAAGATTAGTTTTGCCTTCATAAAAACAGCAATATAAAATATAGGCATCTAATAGAAAATAATGTATATGTATGAAACTTAGTACACACAGCAACCAGTGTTCATTTGCTATCTTTATATTCACCTATCATAATATTACCTATTGTTTGGACAATGATAACATCTGAGATCAAGTATGAATTATACATCTTATCAATATAGTTGTCTATACAGGAATACTCAGTTTACTCATTTGTGCCTTAATAAATGAAAACTATCCATACTTTATTTTTTCATTAAACCTAAATTAATCTATCTCTAAGATTTTCCATGACATTACATAGTCTTATAACAAAAATTATGATTTATTACCTATCTTTTAGCAGTTCATTGTAATCAAAGGATTTTGGAAAAATATTAAACCCTAATATTTTTGCCCACAGTGAAGTCATTTAACTTGAAAAGGTATGAAAAAAATTACACTTATGACCCATACTTATCTATGATTCAGGAGATTGAACTGAGCTCAGACCCTTCACACTCCACTAATGTTGAGCTTTAGCGAATAATTTAAACTGTTTATGAACTGAAAACTTTATCTCTTGGTTAGGGCTGGGCTTGGGCTGACAATTTTTATTTTGAAAAATCATAACAACTAGCAAGTGAGTTAGGTAAAATTTTAACTTGATTTCTTGCATACCTTTTATACATAACAATTTGCAACACTCCACAAATTAGCAAAAATCCACCAATCAGGCCAGCTGAAACTGTCTCCATAAAACATTGTGATATCCCATGATCTATCCATACTTCCCACAAAGTAACATTCGGCGGACAGTATTCCATTTGTTCACCTTGAAAAACATGTTGTATAACGTCAACAGTACGGAACAAAACGCCGGCAGAAGAAACAAAACAGAATAAAAATTAAAGACTGATGTTTATATTAATAACATGTAAATCACAGGAACAGTAAAAATATAGCAATAATCGTAAATGTGTTAAAAATACTTACTTAATGCGGTTTGCCAAATTGCAAAGCGCAATTTATATATTTGAACAAATAATAAAAACCCAGCTTTTTGTGACTGGTAGTTTCACTTCCGAATCATGAATATCTATTTAGTAAGACTTTAAAAAAAATTCGCTAGTATTCAAGCACAATGAATAAATTAATACGTCCATTCGATTGCCTACTTCTATCTTCGCAAGAATTACGAATATGAAGATTGATCATCCAGAAATGTTTGTAATTGTTTTTTTTATCTGTACAATGACTTTTCTTTCATGAATGACACTGACATTTATACAGTGCTGCCCACAAAAATATTACCGCAATTATGGGTGACGTAACCAATGATTATCGGCAGCAGAAACCAATGTACCTATGACTATTTTAACTTGTTCCGGGGATATTCTAAGCAGCACTCCCAAGTTGGCTTTGTAGACTTAGTACTTATAGATTGCAAAAGGACAAACAAAATACAAAGAAACGAATCTTTCTATTTTATAATATTAATATAGTATCTACTAAACATACATGATTTTTGCCATACATATTTGATTTGAATCATGCAGTCTATCAAACATACAATATTAATTACATTTAATAGATTATTAACCAAACGAGACCATAACATCAGCTGAGGAATAGTGTTTTGCTAAACAGTTTCCTAGTCATTTACCAAAACGCTGTTTAAGTGAAGAAAAAATTACTCCTTCAATAAAAGCTGCATAGCTTAACTGGGCCAGAATATATCATCACTGATTATTTAATATTTATACAGCGAACTATGAGAAACAAGACATTTATATACTAGAGCTCAATATTTTGCATAGATAATCGTTCAGTAGACTAGCTTATATAGATTCTTAGTATATTATAATAATAGTCGATAGACTGTGCTCCAAACAATAAACCAGAATCGGAATGTAGTTTAAACATCACTTCAATTCATAGGATAATCATTTTAAAATTGCGGTGAGTATTAGAACCTAGGTTTTAAAACATTTCGTCCATGGGATATCAACTACATCCAATAAAAGGGAACAGTACTCCATGCATTCATGAACCTGAATTTTGTACGAGATGTGAAGCTTTCTTTTGACGTTTTTTGCCTGACTGTTCTTGTTTGCTTGTACCAAAACAAAGCAAAGCTGCACTCTACCAATCAAGTCACCAATTTTTTTAAGTGTTACTATTCGATAATAATACAATACCTAATGTTATCTGTGAGTTTTCAAAGTCATAAGTTAATGTCACGTTTGCTCTGGGCTGCCAGATTGAAGAAATACTAATACACACATTCGATTTTGTATAGTTGACATGATAAGCTTCTATTATTCTGTTTCCTTTGGGAAAGTAATTATAGTATTTATTTACAAAGTGTTAAAATACAGGAACCGATTAGTTGAGTTTCTGATTGCATCAAGTAAAGATTTGTCAACAGATTGTGTAGACAAGTATAGTTAAGTCTAACTTAATTTGTCGTGTGTAAAATAGTTATATGACTATAATAGAAACGTTCCCTATGGGGGCTCAATTTCTAGATTTTTTTAAAAAGTATTTGTATACAAAAGTTACTTTTGTATAGTTTCTTGGACCTGGCTGTATATACGAAATATTACTTCTGGCAGCCCTGGTATCTATATGTGAATGTGAGTGATTGACGGGCCGCAAACGGGTGATGGTGGATTTGGGTTATTTAATAAATCATTGTTGTTTTAACTAACAAGTTTTTGTGTATGAAAGACAAAGGCACTTTAATCGAATATCTCTAGGAGTATTTAATAATTTTGCTTTTGCGTTGTCCTACGCTAATGATAGATTATAATGGGAAGAGAATGTGTCAATCAGCATCAACAAATGGTGTTTTATAATAGTGAACGATAGTCATGTGAAGAGGGTTATGACTTTAAGCAGGGAGTTAAATTGGAAATTAGGTGTGAAACTTGTGTTTGTGTTGTGTAGAAGTGCTTAGCTTTTGTGGTGAAGGTGATTATCCAGTCTCAAAATGGCGGACCTCGAAGCTGTGCTGGCCGACGTCAGCTATCTTATGGCAATGGAGAAGTCCAAATGCACTCCAGCAGCCAGGGCCAGCAAGAAGATTGTGTTACCTGATCCAAGGTAAATACTCGAACATGTTTGCAACAAGATAGAGTCGATTGTTCGTTGCAAAAAGACACTACTTGAACCTTGTTTACAAAATAAATAAAAGAGTATGTACACATCTGTCGTACAAAAATCTCCTACATTAAGATACAAAATCACATTAATGATATTGTAAAAGGAATCCTAAAGATAATGATGTTGTACTTTAATTTATCATCATAACAATTTAATTAGTAAAACTACTCTATTAGTTTTTAAAGAAATTTTTAGTTTTTTATGTTTACCTTACTTTCTGAGGTATCTCAAGGATCAATTTTTTTTTTTTTTTTATAATTTTAATTTTTCAAATGATTTTAATTATTAAATTTTTTACAACAACTAAGGCTGGAGTTATAAATGATGAGGTTAAGTTTGGGGCTGGCTCACTTGGATAATGTCTCTTCACTCCCACCTTTAGGAGACACATTGTAGACTAGTGGTAAACATTAACAAAATAAGCAACAGAAATATATTTTTTAAAATATGACGTCATACTTTATATATATTTAAAAGTAGCTACATAAAAAACTAGAAAGAACAATAAAAACCACTAAAAATTTATTGTCCGTACCAATAAATTTTTAGTGGTTTTTATTGTTCTTTCACACATACACATTCACGTTCCACCCTAGCATATTGTAATCTTTTTGCGAGATCATGTGAGACTCATCAGCCTTGAAGTAACCAAAATCTACTCAATTAATACCAGTGTATTGGCATAATTCAGTCTGCGAACTCTAGACTCGCCAATGGTTAAATGGTTCCCGCATGAATTTAGAAAAACTAAACTGAATGTGTATATAGCTGGGGAAACTCCTAGCTCCTTAATAAATTTGCAACTATCATAGTGATTTCCTCACACTGCCAAGCAATTTGGCATTTGAATACAAGGCTGCTACCAAAATGCAAACTATCTTTGCCGAGTCGTCGCTGCCATCTTCATTGTCGACTTAAATAGTAACAAAAAACGCATATATTTTGTCACTAATCTCAAACAAATTTGCAAGTTTGTATGTATGCATATTTTTTCACTCTTCCACCCAAACATTACTGAACCAATTTGACTGGAATTTTAATTGGAGATAGATTAAACCTTAACTAAACTTATTAACACTGGCTACTTTGTATCACAGGAAAATGTATAGTTTCTGTTAGATTTGCGAAAAACCAATAAAACGCTGACAAAGCCGCGGGCACCAATTATTTATATTTATAATTTATAAGAACACCTCAACTTTGGGGGCATGATCTTAGTCGTCTTTCAGAAGTTGGATAGAAAGCGAAAAGGAGAAGGATTCCACGATGACCTGTTACAATAGCAGATAGATGCTGCATATACTAACTACAACAACTTACTGAAAACCGAACATGTACGTAATGCATATTTGAAAAAACATGGCTCCGTATTCACATACGATAGAAACGTCCTATATTCGAATGATTGGCTTTTATAAACAGTACCCAGAAAAGATTATGAAAATTAAATCGTCCACCCGTGAGCATTCGCGTAAATATGCCTTAGATATATTTTAAGAACTGTAGTCCGTACGGTAAGTTATAATTTAACCGGGCCATATATTATTGTGAGCGTTATGAAAACAGACTCGTTTCCTATTCAACGGAAATGTTTATTTATGCATAAATAACAAACCCTTGTGACCACTGGTTTTTGGATGTATCTGACTGTCGCGTCTTCATTGCGTGCTTTTCTGTTATATCCCACTGAAGACGTGCATTATCCTTATCATTCTTATCATCATTAGGAGTTCTAAAATCGGTCTTCGGCGGCTTGTTTTCAGCGACTCGCCACGATTCGGACGTCTGTTCACCTAGTTGAAGGTCGAACAACGCTGTGTTAATCGGTCACGTCATTCTAGGATGATCTTCGAGCTGTGCCACCCCAACCATTGCCCGTCAGCTTTGCGATTCGTTAAGCTATGTCAGTAACTCCGGTTTCAAAATATTCACGTCTTTAGAAACGCAGAATCCGTAGAAATGGATCTCCTCGTTCGTGATTTGATCAGTGTCTTGGAACACTGAGCTGTCTTTTTTCTGAGTAGTTCTCATTCACGCTGAGTGACACGTGAGCTTTTTTATGATGCCCATAGAAAGCAACCACGTTGGTGAGCCGTTAGTTATCACTGGCCACAAGCACGATCACATGGGAAGCACACAAAATACCCGTTACTTTTGCTACTATTGCCAACAAAAATACTTACGTTAGACAGTTTCTACGTTAATAATAAATGAAATCTTTAAAGGTGGCGGCGCCTTCTTATTCTGGTCCCTAAATCAACCTTGTACATTTATTACGAGCCCCAAACGCTTAGATGATTGCACGCGCATTATGTGCAAGGAAGACTGTCCGAGAAACTAGTAATCTATATATTATAACTAAGGGAACTGTATCGACATACATAATCACTTTTAAGTTTAATATTTTCAGTGTCATGGCAGGGCTATAACTGCCACACTCTTTGCAGCCTAAACGCTAACCTAAGACTGCATCATTACTTACCACCAGGTGCGATTGTCGGCTTATAGTAGAAAATAAGAAGATAAAAAGTTATTTAAAATTTTATATATGTAATTACTAGCTCCGCGCTTGGGGTTTACCCCCGTAGTTTCCGTTCCCGAGGAAATAGAGGGATAAAATACAGCCTATATTACACGTTTATAGTGTAGCTTTCCTTCGGTGAAAGCCATGGGCCATAGACAAAGTAGTTTATAAAAAAAAACTCCACGGAATCTTACCTGCGGATGTACCTAAAATGATCAAAATTTATATATCATATCAAAATTTTGTACAGAATTGCATCATGGCGGCTAACAGACAACATAACACTATTACACTTATAAATAGCACCGAAAAAAAAAGGGAACTATGTCGCGGGCAGCAGCTAGTGCACATATTTTTTTTTACGCGATTCACATGACATTACGACGGGCTTCAATAAAAACGCCATTAAACTCATTCTTAGTACCCATAGTTAGTTACTTGTAGATCGAAAGAAAATATTTTAGCACGTAAAACAACTAGTTTACGACACCATAAAGAATTAACGCATATTACACGAGTTATAAATTTATAGCACACTGCATGCCGAAAGAGCCGTGCGATTTTCTTAAAGTGGTTATGATAAACTTGATAATTATTATTAGTTATCATAGCATCATTATATGTCATAACATTAATTTTATAAACACATCAAGTTTTTTGGAATGAAGTATTTTTTTACTTATAAAAACATCATACCGTCCTTTAACTTATTATGTTACTGTTAAAAAAAAAAACGCAATTTGTGGGACATTAATAAAAATGTTAATGTTGTCAATTAAATAGCAAAAATGAAAAAATTATGATCTGTGTTTTCAGTTTTCACTATTGATCATAAAATCACAGCGATTTGGCCTGCATAAAATCAGTTTATCTAAATCACTGAGAAATTGCCGCCTACTTTCTTGGTAACTCTTCAATAATAGTTGATGTGGGGTATGCAGGGTCTCCATGCTAGAGTTAAACCAAGTAAGTATAACTAGTCTTAAGAAGTTTAGACCATATGTTATTTATCGTGCTCAACTTGGTTGAGCTCTGGTGATTGAGCAGCTCACGGCAGAATGTTCATGCAAGCGTCAGCAAAACTGCGTGTTACGACTCTCCTTCCACCATCTGTAGACGTGCATTGCCGTGCATTCGTCGAAACGAATCACCCAACCGGCTTAGCAAAGGGATGATCACGTCCGGAAAATTCAGTATTCCAATAGTGAAATTAACTAGAAAACAAACACGATTCAAAAAAGTTAAAATAATCTTCAGTTAAGGATACACTTAAACATAATAAATTCCTGGACACTTGATGTGTGTAGATTGGTCTCGTCACTAACCGATCTAAATGTATGAACTGTAGTTATTATGATCAACTACGGATTAAGAGGTTCGATCGGACAAAGAATTGGTGTGTATAACAGTACTGCGTTTTCTGTTAGAAAGTTGATAAGCCCGATCTAAGAATTTGACGGTGTTCACATCATGTAAGGATCATTCATGCCTAAATCAATCATCCTTCCTTCCGAGAGGAGGCCCGTGCCCCCCAGAACATTGATAAAGTTGGTTTGATTCAATACTTTTGCATTAGCGATACACTTAAGCTTTTTCGAGAGATTCAAACGCCGCCATGTTATCCCCTGGTGTCTTAAGAAATTTCAACCAATGAAGGTCAAGAACACAAATTATTTACATAGGCATCAATTGTTCCCGTTCTCGAAGCTATGCAAAACATCAAAATTTTACGATGTGTCAATTAATGTTACCTATACTATATCTTGTTAGAGATGACGGTGGTGTTGACTTTTCCAAACTACCTCACTTTTGAGAAATTCATAATTTGCTTAGTACGTCCAAAACTACGTTAATAAATATAGGTCCAACATTACCTTCGGATTCATGTGGAAAATAGCGCCAGTGACAGAAAAGATGAGGAGTAATAACCTAGTATGGTCATATAATGCGGAGGGAAGAAATCAATGTTACCAAAATAATGTTATGTATGTATGTAAAAAGGCAAAGGAGACCATGAAAGAGACGGATGGATTGTTTAAAAGAGAAAATGTGTGTAAAAGGTGTGGTCATTGAAGTGTCGGCTGATAGAAGCGAGTGGAACAAGAAGGCGTGCTGTGCCGATTCCACTTAGTGTGGGATAAGGGCAAGATGATGATTCAAGTTGTTTGCGGCGATGTGTAAAAAATTTTAAGCTTTTGTAATACTAGCGTACCTATCTAGGCTAGCTAGACTGTATCTGAAAAGCAGAGATTTGGAGAATCTATTGATGTTAAACATAGAATATGAAATTCCTCATTATTCGTACATATTAAATTACTACTTATAATTTAAATGGTAAATTCAAAAAAAGTCTGATCTGCTCCAAAACGTATTTTATCTGGGAACAAAATGAATTGGGATGCTAGTGGTGGATGGTGGTAGTGGTGGTGAGATAATACTAAACTGATCAGAAATGTGATATTCATCATCATCATGATCAACCCATTACCGGCTCACTACAGAGCACGGGTCTCCTCTCAATATGAGAAGGGTTTGGCCATAGTCCACCACGCTGGCCATGTGCGGATTGGCAGACTTCACACGCCTTTGAGAACATTATGGAGAACTCTCAGGCGTGAAGGTTTCCTCACGATGTTTTCCTTCACCGTTGAAGCAAGTGATATTTTAATATTTAAAAACGCACATAGCTCTGAAAATTTAGAGGTGCGTGCCCGGATTCGCACCGCCGACCTCTGATTAGGAGGCTGACGCCCTAACCACTAGGCTATCACCGCTTCATGTGATATTGGTTAGCCCTAAAATTTTTTCTAGAATTTTTATATTATTTCTTTTTACTATTTGATGCGTTTGAGGCGGATATTAGAGCTAGCCTTAACATCCCATTGACGATAACTAGGCCGACACACGTAATGTACTATTATTTTTTTTCGATTTTTCTGGGTGTATATTTAAAAAACACCATTTAATTAATTACGTTAAAATTTGTTGGCTTTTGATTCTTAACTTGATTCCTAGATGCAAGATCAAGCAAATAAGTTATTTAACTGAATAGATCCTATCCAATCCTATACCTTTTTCATGTCGGTTAAAAAGATTTAAATAAAATAAACTTATTGGTGCGTTATTATAGGAACTGATATCTGAGAACTTTTTGGAAAAATTATTCGACTGACAAACAAGGCATTGGCTTCAAGATCGTAAAAATAACCAAGAAAAGTAAAAATGTGCCACATAAAATCTCTTAGGAGATGTCACGTAGTAAACAAAACTATAAAACATTCTGGGAATTTATTTATTATTTACCAAAAGCAATACATATCCGACGACTTTGTTCGCCTACCTACAATTTTTTACGACGTATACAGTTCCATAACATAGGCATGGAGGGCAATTTCGGAGGCATACAAACATTGATTTTTAATCATATAGATGGAAGTGCACGGCTGTGCATACAAGGGTAATATAAAAGAGATGCATTTCAGCAAATTTACAGTCCCGTGAACTTTTAGCTGTAATTACTATGTTGAATAACAGCTATGAAAACGCATTTTCAGCTATTATAATGTTACATATAGGGTGGGGTGTTACATTTTCTCGTTTTTTTGCGCAAATTTTGACTTTAATAATGTGCCGATGTTATCCAATTATAACACTGTTATGACACGAGGAATTTAGAAATGATGTTTTAGCATAGTTTACTAAATTCACTGTATAACACCCTACGGCGCAGTAAACTAAAGGATCACTCTTAAACCTAAGCAGTTGATTACTGTTCTGAAATCGGTTGTATTACTTACGTACTTTTAACTTAGTAGCTCTTTAGTGTTGTACAAAAAGTCTTTGTTCAGATAAAACTGTAAAATTACGTCTGAATTCTTCTATGCTTATTCTTATTCTTCAATAAAGGATAATGCAAAGACCTTTTAGAATACCAAGTCAAGTCAAGTACAAAGAGATACTGCTGCGACGGGGTCCGGAGTAATATCATGCGATTACTCAAGGAGTCGTATTGACTTTGCCAGCGAAAGAGTTAGAACTTTGTCTCATTGCAACTCAAAGGAATCTGTTGACGTTCACAAGCATTATGCCCAATCAAGGTCGACGTCAGGAAGCGGCTAGTCGTAAAAAATACGCCCAAAACCTTACCATACAACAAGGTCCTGAAGTAGAAGATTTATGCAACCGTTACATTTTAAGCAGTATTTATATTATATCCTTTTACTTTGTGGTCATTATTTGGTCAATAATTTAAAGCACTTTTGTTAATTGGTTCGATTATCAAATATACATTCCTTCTCTTTCATCGACGTAGTTGTTAATTCAGACTGAGTCTCTATACTGTTGATCATATGCTAGATATTATGATCACCGACTTATTTGCTTTTTGTATTGAATTGTATTATTTTGTTTGTTACAGTGTACGGAGTGTCATGCACAAATATATGGAGAAGAAAAATGAAGTAAATTTTGACAAAATTTTTAATCAAGTCCTAGGTACGTATTCTTGTACTATTCTTGTATCAAATTAAGTATTAATTAATTTTAGTTTCCTCTTTTTGTAATAGTTTACATTTTTTATATTGTTATAATAATTACGTATAGCAATCTTTTCCTTTTATTTATCTTCATCGATGAAATTACTCCACGAAAGACGGGAAGTTCATGACGAATAGACTAGTTTTTTATTTTATAGTTTAGAACTATCGAGATCTCGCAATATATATTTTTACGAACATTTAATTTCTTATTTTACTGTGATAACAAGGAATAAATTATTTATTTATGGGTTAATATTTAATTAAGAATCATATTATGTAAAACGAAAATATAGGTTTCATACCAATAGGTGTTCATAGGTCGCTTTATATAATCTGAGCTTTTAAGCATGTTCTGTTAATAATCATGATTAAAATAAATCATTATATCTATAAAACGGTACGGATGTAGATCGACTTTTTAGATAATAAGTATAGGTTATTAATAATAAATATATACATATATATTAGAGCTTATCTGTGGTTCATCTTGGTTCTGAACTGAGATTACACAATGAATAAATATGTATAAATCGAATCAAAATTAAAATTGCTTTATTGATATAAACCTACGAGTATTAGATGCATCTATGAATCGATTATTTATATCACATTTTTCATTATATATATTTATATAATAAAATGCCAGTTATATAACGCCATAGTTGTAACGCTGTACGCGCAAAAAAAATCCACACTCGTAAAGAATAGGCCCGCAGGTGGCTTAATTAAAAGTACTCTAGCCGCCATAGGTGCAGTAAGATAGTAGAAAGAAACCCTTTGAACTCTTTTTGTCTCTGTGATGTTTCAGTCTTAAACAAAGCTTTATATTCAGAGTCACCCCTGTTTGTTCATTGGCGACAGAAATAACTCTAGGCCCATTAAATAACGCTCCGTATGGATGCTAAACAAAGTGTAAAAATAACTTACGCTCTCCTATGCCTTGGAGGACTGCGCAATTTTTATCGTTGTATTAGTTTTTTATAGCAATGATAAATTGAAGTTATAGCAATATTTGTTACATTTCTTTTGTTATTAATTAAAATAGTGAAAAACAGGTAAGAATTAGCTATCGACGCTTTTTAAGGATTGACTTGATACGCTCACTTATCCCAGACTTGTACTACCGCCGTGCGTGAAGGTTTCTTCACGGTGCGATGTATATATAACAACTATAAACAATAAATAAAATACATACATTTACATACACAATCTCAAACCAACTATTGTAATAAATTGCTTTATAATTATCATCAGACTAAACACTAGTTGTAGGGCAACTTTCCATTAAGACCAGATTTTTGAAGAATTCCGTGGAGCAGCGCGTGCGCTGTCGCATTATAAAGTTGGAGTTCCTGGGTTCGATTCCCGGCTCGAGTCTCTTCTGGAGGGAGGTTTCTGCCGTGGCTAGTTACCACACTACCGACATAGACATGTGTCGCCACGCCAAACGATTTAGTGTTCCGGCATGATGTCGCGTAGAAACCAATTGGGATTATGGATTTTCCAGGTTAGCCCGCTAGACTGCATCATCACTTACCATCGGGTGAAATTACCGTCAAGGGCTAACTTGTAAAAAAAAAAGTTTAGAAAATAAAACATCAGAGTGCCTAGTGCGAGATTTTCTACGTCTTCGATCGCGTAAAAGTTAACTTTAATTTGTAGAGTAAATATATTTTACACAATAGATGGCGCTTATTTGATTCCTTACAAATTGACGTTAACTTTCACGCGGTGAAATAAGTTGAAATCTCGCATTCGACACGCGCCGTTCTCACAAATTTGTAGGCTATGTAAGTTGAGTACTACACTATATTGTATGTAAAAGAAATTACCTTTTCACGAATGCCTCCCTCCCCGAAATCGCTTGTAAGGCTCAGGAAAAACCTTGGGCTTTGCATTGGAATATTTTTGCAGTGACCTATTAAACCGTTGATGTAATTTATGATCAACGTTTATAATCAGAATCGCACATTGCCCACTGACCTAGTATTGGAAATATCGATAAGTACGGTGTATACATAAACATATATACATATATGCATATAATTTAAGTGACGATTTTTATGACATACGTTAATTTATCCATATATTGAATTCTGCAATATAATATGAAACACAATAAATGTTTTAACCTATATAGTCTTGAAACAATTGATCCGTTTGTAATAAAAATATAACAGGGTGTTCTGGGAAAGCCCGTGAAGGTACTTAACCCAAAATACATATCTTACTTTTTAATATTTTTTGGGAGACACGGCAGGGAACGTCCATAGTTAAGGGGATTGTACTACTCACTAAGATGATGCATAGTTTAGTCAAAAAATGGTTTTGGTTCCCTCTCATTGACCACTGTTCGTAAGCCAACTAGGCTGTCCAACATGTGAGGGGTCTACTAACGCTGTGTTTTCCTGAGTTTCTTACCCTAACTTAAAAACGCAGCAAATGAACTTGAATGCAAGCACGACCTTCAGTAATGAAGAATGTGTGACGCATGAGTCTTTGGGCTATTTACCCTGCCCCCTACCACTTCAGCTTTGCTTCTTGCTAGACTTCTACTTATCTAATTTCATCGCCTAGATATGCTCCAAGCAATGCTCTCCATTGCCCGCTGACTATCTTTGATCTTAAGGCATTGAAATTTTCAACGATATGATGCTATATAAGCTTAGATATTGACGATTGAATTTGTACCAATTTTATGAATACTTGTAGCTTTGCAGCCACGCTTCTCGTGTCATCTGTCTCGTGGCCGAAAGGCGGTTTATCTAAGGCTTGAATTAAAATAGAGAGGTCTAATTACGCACCTAGAAACTCTTAATAAAGGCTCCGATCGATAATTCCCTAGTGAACGCTGAAAATTGCTTTCTAAGCAGATTAAAAGCGAAACTACTCGTTGGCTATTATACATACT
Source organism: Lasiommata megera (assembly GCA_928268935.1). Classification (NCBI taxonomy): domain Eukaryota; kingdom Metazoa; phylum Arthropoda; class Insecta; order Lepidoptera; family Nymphalidae; genus Lasiommata; species Lasiommata megera. The sequence goes on along the minus strand of OV743322.1, from coordinate 10,358,547 downwards.
CGTAGCTAGAGATCTGATCTCAATTTGGAAACAATGCATAAAGGATAGTTTTTCAGTCTCACTATAATAATAGTAGTATGATAGAAATTCGAAGTCTATTTAATACTTATATTTTTAATGCGAAAGTTTCTTTGTGTGTGACCTATTTACCGATTAAACTACTGCTTGAAACTTGATGGAATCTGGCATTAATGAAGTCAACAAGGCACACATCCTGAACGGGACATAGAATACTCACTGAAAAATCGAATCCTACGCAGACATTGCTGGCAACGCTAGAAATGTAACCTCAACTTTATTAGTTCTTTACCTACCTTAGTTTATAAAACTACACTAGGTAAGCATATTGTGGTACCTATTCAAGTTGTGTTTCAACTTTTCGCACGGAAATTTCAATTTTTGGTTTGTTTTTATTGGTACTATGATGTCATTGATCGACCATTGAGACACAATTGCAATAACAGACTCGCCTCTGGAGAAAAATCAGAAATTATAAATTCCCTGCTGGGTATCGAAATTCAGACCTCCCAATTCAAATACCACAGCGTTCACAACTGCGCCAGGGAAATGAATAAAAATGCGTGTACATTCGTTCAACGTAATATGAACATGGTATCTATATCTCAAATTAGCGGCCTCTTTATATGTGGTCCATTAAAAAGGATATCCTGTGGCTCTTTTTTTTGTAACAATGTCACAAACACGAATTCATAACAATATGCTAATAACGTGCATTGTAATCTCGCTACTTTTATTAAAACTGCGAATAGTTGTTTATAGTTTGGTTGATAGTAATTTATGTTTGTTGGAAAAGTTGTCATGTTGTTATTGGCTAGAGACTTGATATTCAGCGACAATTTTTACCCGACACTGTGAGATGGATGATTTCAGATTTCTATGATATTATGTCTGAACCACTTTGTATAAAGGCGTCTGTAATGATGCAAATGTAATTAATTAAAATTCAAGATGAATCCGTCGCGGTAAAAAAATATATATATTCACATATTGATGGACAAGGGACTCTAGCGGCCGACCCGGAAACACCCTACAAAATGTGATCACAATGTGATTAAAGGCTTGGGAACGAATTGAAGACTAACATGCAAATATTGATTTTTATTTTAATAGATCTAGATATGTATAGTTACAAGTATAAAGGCTCTTTTTGGAGAGGTATAAAATTATACATATAACTTTAAAATGTTATATAACACGAACGAATAAACACAATATGAAACACAATATATAACATACGTTATAATAATAAAAGTGATATATTTTAGAACAGTATACTGGCGATTCGTCCCTCACCTCAAAATAGTAATAATACTGTCTGTACCTTCACATGTATAGGTATTATATCTGTATTATCTTTGCCTGATATTGTGTAATATATAGTGACGATTATTATTAGCCTTAATTGTTTTATATTGTGATATATCATATAGGAAAGAGGGTTCTTTAAAATAAACCTTTCACGCTACGTCAATGGTCGTAGTTAGGCTTTAGGATTATTATGATTATATATGTAGGATGACTACGGGCGGGTGCGTGTCTTTGTCGGTAATTTAGGTAGACGTGGGTAGTTTCGGGCGAAGAGACCAGACACTCTTGGTAGAACAGAGTTACAATTATAAGTATGGTAATTTATAAGGAGCAGACTATACGCTCCACCAAGTACGAATGCACCACCGCAGCTCAACCACCGGTCCGACCCGACCGAGTGCTATCAATGCAATGCGCCGTCCCGCGCCGGTGAGTCTTATAAGAACCTGCATACGTCACTTAGTGTTGCGTAAAGAGAGGGGGCGATGCCACTCTCTTGTCTGTAGTACATGACTCCAAAACTAGATGGCGCTGCTCTCTGATTGCCGTCACGGCCTTCCTGACATTCGACCGTCCTCGGGCGACAACTAGTCCTCAGAAGTCGGTGCATCTAAAACAAAACAGATCAACGAAGCCATCCGTTCGTCCCATCCTGACCCAAATCTTGTCAGTACTTCAACACTCAGCATCATGATCAGCCCACCACCGGACCACCACACAGCACGGGTCCCCTCCCAACACGAGAAGGGCCCGGCCACAGCCCACCACGCCGGCCACGCGCGGACTGGCAGACCCCACACGCCCCCGAGAACACCATGGAGAACTCTCAGGCGCGCTGGCCTCCTCACGACGCCCTCCCTCACCGCCGAAGCAAGTGATATTTTAATTTTATCAAAAACGCACATAACCCTGAAAAGTTAGAGGTGCGTGCCGAACCGCCGACCTCTGATTAGGAGGCCGACGCCCCAACCACTAGGCTATCACTGCTTCAACACTCATAGCACATGCTAAAGCTACAAAAAATGGTAGAGAGACCAGTGGTCTCTCTTAAACGCATGCACCAGTGGACCGGACATCAGCGTCCCTTCGACCACTCAAACACACCAGTGGACCGGACATCAGCGTCCCTTCGACCACTCAAACAACACCAGTGGACCGGACATCAGCGTCCCTTCGACCACTCAAACACACCAGTGGACCGGACATCAGCGTCCCTTCGACCACTCAAACACACCAGTGGATCCGACATCAGCGTCCCTTCCACACACCAGGAGATTTCCAATACGTTACCAACCGTCGTCACCGGCGTATTTTTGATAAACCAGAAACTTCTGATGTCAACATGGAATTGGAGCCTAGCATACTAAGATCAGAAGTAATTACAGCTTTAAAACTCTTAAACTCCAGGAAAGCGCCAAGGCTGGATAAAATAACAGTTGAAACTTTGACCGCCCTTGGGGGGATACAGGGATCGACATATTGCACATGATCTGCAAGCTAGTTTGGCGTATCGGTACATGGCCAAAATACTGGGCTTTTTCTATGAACAGATCTAAGTATTGGCTGTAGATCGTGGTAAGAAACTGGAACTCACTGGTTCACTATACCTCGAAACTGTAGAGAACTTTATATAGCTGTGTTCCAAAATCAACGAGGCTGGGTCGTGTGAGATCGAAATTCGAAGGCGCATCGGAATGGCAAAGACTTTTTTTTTCGGACTGTCTATTAGCTGTGCTAACCCATTGGTGGCCACAGCGTAACCGGGTTGTTGGCCAAGACTGCAATATTTCAGCTGCATAAGACTTGGAGGGATAGATAGATTTCTATCAACACTAAAGTGCGTCTTGTCTGTCTTCGTCTAAGAGACATGAACAATTGAGGCAGCTGATTGGAAATTTGAAACGCCTTCGAGATGTGGTCCTGGAGAAGAATGCTCAGATCCGATGGACAGCATATAGCCAACGCATCGATTTTGAGACAGCTCAGATCGTTGCGACATCGTCCTGAAGAAAATCGTCAGTGGAAGGGGTCACGACCCTCAGAAATGAGGAATACGACGCAGAGAGAAAGAGATTTAACAAGCGAGTAAGCAGAAGCACTACCAAAGAGTAATGAAACGGTCTCACTTAATGATGTGATAGGACATTCCGTGCACATCGGCGTTAACACACGTGGACGACTCCTTAATCGTTCCAGTGCCACAAGTGCCACAGGCCAGGTCCTGATGGAACACGCTGAGGTGATTGACCAAATACGCAGCTCGTTGCCGCTTTCGACATCTTTCTTGGTGGTAGAATATTCTCGGCGTCGACTGCAATCAGCTTGTTTGTGGCCGTAGGCTCCACATCAATAAGAGCAAGCTTTGAACGGGCTCTCGTTTCCCTGGTTTAGCAAAACTTATTGCACATAGGGGGTGTATGAGGAATGCTTGTACCAGTCTGCCTTCCCAATTGGCAACCTCACCGATAATAATGGGCAGCAGCACTACCATCGCGAGAGGACCGGCACTGCGATCACCAACCCGCACACCAAGCGTGGTGATTATTGGAATTTCTTTGTAGATGGTAGAAACAAAACAGCCACAGCCCCTAGTCCCCGGCAGCCCCGCTATCCCTGGCTCCGGCAGCGGTTATGGTAACGGCGGAGCAGGCGGTGAAAAGAGTCTCCGGAAGAAATAACGCTGCCACCCCCGTCGACTAGACCTGGCAACTTATAACGCACGCATTTTTAGGACACACGAAAAGGTGATTGAGTTGGGAGAAGCAGTGAGCAAGTTGCGTTGGGATATAATAGGGTCGTCTAAAGTCCGAAGATATGGCGAGGAATCCACAATCTTGAAATCCGGCAACCCGCTCCATTACCGGACGGGCGATCAGCAATCTCAGGGCGGTGTCGGATTCATCGTCTACAAGTCCCCGAGAGCTAAATTGACCCGATACTACTCTGAATACATCTCGGACGTCAGCCTATACGAGACTAGGTGGGCCCTCAAACAACCTGAGAATGGCAAAGCGCCAGATGATGATGGAATCACAGCAGAACTTACAAAAGCGGGCGGAAAACCAAAACTTAAAGTCCTTCAGCGATTGCTCAATTCCGCCATTCAGCAAGGCACAACGCCAGAGGCGTGGCACAGGAGCGCGGCGACCTTGCTCTTCAAAACAGGCGACAAAACCACAGACCCGAGCTTGCCGCCGAGCCATGTCCACAAGCTGCTTCTGAAAGCCACCAGGAACCGTCTCGGCAATAGATTCGAAGACTTCCAATCTCCCGAACAAGCCGGCCTCCGGAAGAGCTCCAGCACCATAGACTTCATCCACACACTGCGGCTGATCATACAGAAGAAATGAAAGAATGATGAGAAAGCCTACGATTCGGTGGAAACCTGGGCCGTCTCGAGGTTACTGCAGGGATGCCGAATCGACTACCGGCACATGCAAGCGCTGAAACGTCTGTACGAAAATGCCACCATATCAGCCAGCAAACAGGACCAGACGACGAGGCCGATTCAACTGCAGCGAGGCAGACGTGATCGCCCCTAAGCTGCTCACCGCAGCGTTGGAAGATGCATCCAAGCCTCCGGACTGAAACGAACTAGACACCACTTCAATGGCGAGAACATCAATCACTCTCGGTTTGCCGACAATGCAGTTGCAATGGCAGAGACTCTGGAAGACCTCGACGCAACGCTCAATGACCTTAGCAGACCCTCTGAACAGGCGGGCCCACGCATGTACATGAGCAAGACAAAGGTTACGTCGAACGCCAGAGTTCTGCCTTACCCTGCAATGGTTGAGAGCTCTGCACTGGAAACTGTAGATGACCACGTACACTTAGGACATACGATTCAATTAGGCAAGTCCAATTTCGAGAAGGAGGTCAGCCGCCGAATTCAGCATGCGTGGCTGCCCGTTCAGGAAACTCCGCGACATCCCAAAATCGTCCAAAGTCCGTCATCCATCAAAATCCTTAGTGCCTGAAGACCAAAGCCCTCGAACAGTGTGTGTTGCCAGATGACTCACAGCTCAGAAACGTGGTCGCTCACTATGGGCCCCACAAGAAGGCTTAGAGTCACTCGGCGGGCGATAGAGAGAGCCACGCTAAGAGCATCTCCACGTGGTCAAACCAGAAATGAGGAGATCCGTAGAAGAACCAAATTTATCGACTTAGTTCAGCGAGTCGCGAAGTTGAAGTGAAAATGGACGTTGGGATCCCAAGGTGCTGGAATGGCGACCCCGCACCAGTAAACTTTGCGTTGATCGACCCCCAACTAGGTGGACAGGCGACATGAGACGAGTCGCAGGCAGCCGCTGGATACAAGCAGCCCAAGACCGCGGACACTGGAACTCCCTACAAAAAACATGTTATAATATGTGGCCCATACTTCTTTACGGATGCTAATCCTGGTCAATCAAAGAGGACCCAAGAAAATGTCTAGAGGCATTCGAGATGTGGGCTTATCGATGGATGCCAAGTATCAGCTGGACCCAAAACGCCAGCAATGAGGATGTCCTGCGACGTGCCGGCCGCCATCGCGAACTTTGGAAAACTGTCAAAAAGAAAAAAAAAGTTGCTTATCCGGGGCATGCGCTTAGGCAAGACAGATACGGCCTCTTGCTACTCATTATGATGGGCAAAGTAGCAGCAAAGAGGTGTATCGGTCGCAAGAGGAAGTCCCGGCTGCGAAACATCAGGGAACGGACCGGTATCCCAGCTTCTCAGCCTCGCGAGAGACAAGGCAAAATATGCCACTCCGACTGCCAACCCTCACTAGCTGGAGAGGCACCTAAAAAAGAAGACAAAAAAAACGTATGTCCAGCAGTGGACGTCAATCGGTTGAAATGATGATGATGATGATGACGTCACGCAGAAATCCGAAAGATGTAATCTTAAACTTTGAATCTCCAATAGACTGAGCGGGTCTCTTCATGTGTTGGCCCTTCAGATCCCACTTCTGATGTAGGATGACTACGGGCGGGTGCGTGTCTTTGTCGGTAATTTAGGTAGACGTGGGTAGTTTCGGGCGAAGAGACCAGACACTCTTGGTAGAACAGAGTTACAATTATAAGTATGGTAATTTATAAGGAGCAGACTATACGCTCCACCAAGTACGAATGCACCACCGCAGCTCAACCACCGGTCCGACCCGACCGAGTGCTATCAATGCAATGCGCCGTCCCGCGCCGGTGAGTCTTATAAGAACCTGCATACGTCACTTAGTGTTGCGTAAAGAGAGGGGGCGATGCCACTCTCTTGTCTGTAGTACATGACTCCAAAACTAGATGGCGCTGCTCTCTGATTGCCGTCATATATAAGTGATAATAGCCGGAACTAACGCCGCAAGCTTGATGCAACTGGGTTAGACCATGCTCATTTCCGAACTGGGCTGTTAATGAAAATTAATCACAGAAAACGAACCCAGGATCTCATTCTTCAATGAGGCATTTTAAAGGCGGTGATATTACAATTATAATAATAATGTAAGGTAAAAAGAGATATAGTTAATTTATCTTGGAGTTCTCTTAGATCTGCTCACCGCTGTTGCTTTTATTTCGTTTCATGGCTGCTAAAAAGCATTAAATAGTAACTATTAACTACCTACCTTCTAGACTCAAAGCCTTACAGCGTTAATTAGAACAAACCCAGCCTTAATAAGCTTACCTACATAGTAAGTAGGTAGGTAGCTAATATTACAGCCGAAATGTAATTATTGCAATGGGCACAAAATACAGAAACTTTGTTACTACTACAGTCTAAAAATGATTTTTAAATATTGATGATACACTTGTCTCACAGCGTTAGTATTATGTTGGTACTTGTAATTAATTTCATCATGATCAACCCATTACCGGCTCACTACAGAGTACCGGTCTCCTCTTAACATGAGAAGGATTCGGCCATAGTCCACCACGCTGGCCATGTGCGGATTAGCAGACTTCACACGCCTTTGAGAACATTATGGAGAACTCTCAGGCGCGCAGGTTTCCTCACGATGTTTTCCTTCACCGTTGAAGCAAGTGATATTATAATTGTTTTAAAAACGCATATAACTCCAAAAAGTTAGAGGTGCGTGCCCGGATTCGAAACGCCGACCTCTGATTAGGAGGCTGACGCCCTAACCACTAGGCTATCACAGCTTCGTATTAATTTAATTACTATTAATCCATACTTTCATACTACTATAATAAGTAGACAAGACAGTATACTTATTTTGGCTGTTACCTGCTCACGCCTTTTTTCTTTTTGTCGTAGTGGAAAAGCTTTATAGCTACTTCCGTCCCTTGGGCAGGACAGAGGTTATGTGGGACTCCCACCCATGGATGGTCTACCCGAACTAAAAACTATCACGGCATGTCCCTCTTGCTGGTTTTAATGGACGCCCGGGGGACCCGTTGTATACTTCCCGGACGACCTGCTCACGCCTAAGCCAATCAATCTTTTTTTTTCCATATTTCGATAAAATTTGGCAAGAAGATATCACCTTAGGGTAGGATATCGGATACTCCTTAGCCCGGGGAAGACTGTTTCCGTGGGTTTAAAAAATAATTGAAACAAACGCGAACGGGAAGTCCCGAAAAACAATTAGTATCAACTAACAAAGAAAAGATTTTCTTTTTCCTTTGTTCTTAAGTATTTTCATATCAGATGTATAGGTATTGGCCGTTTTTGTTCTTTTGTTTTAATCAAACCCCTACTCAGTACCTGTGGTTTATATAAAAGTAATATATTTTCAACACTTTAATATGCATTTTTTTAAATAGAGAAACAGAGAAAAGAAGTGATTTTGTGTCGTTATCTAGCAATAGGTTATATTTAAATTGTTTTTTTTTATTTACTTAAAGTACAATCTTGCTTTCTTATTATTTAACTACGAGTTACGATCTCGGTAAACTTCAACCATACATACAATATTGAACTGCTAGCATAAATTAATATCACGGTATGTGTAATAGGTATATTCCAAAATTCACATAGTCACGGGTCACGAACCCTCGTGTCGCATCTTGAGTGCTTTCCCAATAAAACTAAACGTTCGGTACGCTTCTCGCGGTATTCTTGATATATGGGTTTTTAACGATTAAAGCGATCATAACTTTCGTCGGTAAAAAGTCCAGTAGTCCAGTAGATGGGTGGCCAACTCTGGAACGGAGAATAAGGTATCATTCGTTCACAGCTCCTGTCATTAACAAGAAATAGCAATAATCATTAAAGTAAGTTTTATAAAAGCTTATAGAAAAATCATATTACGATATTATGGATTATATAAACGATAAAAAAGCTTGGGTGTGAATTGCTCTCCATAGGTACTATAATTTATTATTGATTATGTGAGATGGTGATAACAAAAAAAAACCCGGCTAAGTTTGTTGTAGGTTTCTTCTTCGACCTGGGTGCGATTTGAACCCTCTTAACTTTAGTTTTAAGTTCTCGATTGTAGTTATTACCATCACTTCACGAATAGAAATAATGAAATGAACGATTCATAGATACCTATAATAGGTTTATGTGAATAAAGCTATCAGCAGTGATAGCTCAGTGGTTAGGGCGTCCGCCTTCTATTAAGAGGTCGGTGGTTCGAACCCGGGCCACGCACCTCTAACTTTTCGAAGTTATGTGCGTTTTTAAGACATTAAAATATCAGTTGCTTCAACGGTGAAGGAAAACATCGTGAAGAAACCTACACGCCTTAGAGTTCTCCATAATGTTCTCAAAGGCGTGTGAAGTCCGCACACGGCCAGCGTGGTGGACTATGGCCAAAACTCTTCTTATATTGGGAGGAGACCCGTGCTCTGTAGTGAGCTAGTAATGGGTTGATGATGATGAATAAAGCTATTTTTTATTTGATTTGATTTAAGAGACGAAAACGCATTCTAACAGTAAACTCCTACCATTATTGGCAAGTTTATATCCTCACACTGAAAATGGAAACAACACACCACACAATGTCAAGTCTTACGTAAAAATATGCCCTGAACCATTTTCGGTTAGAAAACCCAGCACTAACACACTCATTTACCAGTGACATACAAAAATATCAATTTAATTAATGAAAACAGATGTATGCGAAATGTGATCTCGGAATTTATTTAAGTTATAAATTTTATACGGTTAGATCGATATTGCATTCGAGTATCACTGAAGAAGGTTGACAAATGCGATTTTTTTTTTTTATACACTACAAATTAGCCCTTGACGGCTATCTCACCTGGTGGTAGGTGATGATGCAGTCTAGGATGGTAGCCGGCTAACCTGTTAGGGGTATGGTAAACACACTCCTAATTGGTTTCTACGCGACATCGTGCCGGAACGCTAAATCGCTTTGCGACACGTCTTTGTCGGTAGGATGGTAACTAGCCACGGCCGAAGCCTCCCACCAGACAAAATAATTTACGATTACGAAAGGCAATGCACGGAGGGGCCTTTCTCGAAAATGAAAGGCAATAAAAGATTTGCGTGATTCCTTTTCGATTCGATGAGAAATGCTTGATAAGATACCATTAAAATTTTGTTCCGTAGTTTGTTTAGGTTTTTTTTTTGTGAAGCAAGGAAGGATAGCTATGCCACTAAAGATAATTCTCACTTAAATGCGCTAAAAAACTTAAGTGAAACATAAAGCGAAGAACGTACCATAGAGTCCTACCTGTATCATTAGTAGCGTTCAAGTTTCAGTTCTACGGGCGACCAATCACTAGATTCTTGATCTAAGGGACGCGACTTGTGATTGGTCGCACACCGGACTCCGATTACTTGAAAGCCAGCTTGGTCTAATGGCTTAAAAATATCGCTATTATTAAGTATTCTTCAGTCGGTAGTCACGAACCGTTCGTTCCTTAATTTCTTAAGCTAAAAAAAAGTCTTTTTTACTCCACAAGAACTGGTTGCTAAAAGCTAGAGTTTCACCGAATTGTTTGTATTATCATAGCTATCAAACGAAAGGACCGATTTGTAAGCCGTCATAGCATATTTTGCGTACTTATATTTATCGCAGTGCAGGGTCTGAGATATTTTTATCTTTGGCTTTTAAATACGCGAGTGTGCGGATAAACCACTAACTTTTTTAATTTTAGTTTCCCTTGCAAAGCATATATATATTTACCTTATATTGCTAACCATATAAGATAACCGTGTTAGGTTTTACACTAACATAATAAGTTCGTTTATGTTTTAATGGGTTTTAAAAATATTATTTATTGGTTTATAAGATACAAAAAAGGCAAAAAGCTGGACGGTTAGCAAATAACAACAATATAAAGTGAGATACTCTTTTTTGGACTTGGCTCGATATTACGCTCGAATCACTCGAGATAGTGGGCAAATGCAATTTCAAACGGAGACTAAGGAAAATCTTATTCGCTTAGTTTTAAATACAGTTTGAATTACATGTACTTTTGCCGTTTATTTTGTTGAGAACTGTCTAACAACACCACCGAAAGTGGGATTGTGTGCTTGAGTTTTATTTCATCATGATCAACCCATTCTCGGCTCACTACAGAGCACGGGTCTCCTCTCAATATGAGAAGGGTTTGGCAATAGTCCACCACGCTGGCCATGTGCGGATTGAATCGAAAATTAGTTTAACAGCTAAGTCGTGCATGAATGGATAAATAGGAAAAAATTAAAACAAAAAACTATACATTGTAACAGTATAAAATTTGGCGACCTTATCGCTTATTAGTGGTAACAGATACAGAGAGCGTACTCTTTTTTTGTTTTTATAAATAGAATACCGAGTTATACGTTCCCTGGGACGAAAATATCCTATGCCAACTTAAGTAAGCTATACCATGTGCTCAATTTCATCAACGTCTGTGTTTAAGACGGATACCGGTAAAAATCAAACGAAAAACATTTTCGCATTTATTATATTGGCATATCCCTTTCTCCTAAGAGAGAGTACTTGCTCAGCAATAGGTAGTTAATTAGTGTAATAGGCAAAGCGTGATGATACCGAAAACGCGCTGGAAATTAAATGTTTTACTCCCTCGGGACACAATGTAAGACGGGCGAGTGCGTGCTGTAATTCTTTACACACAGAAACTTACATTTTGCCTTTCGTGAACTTACTACTATATGTTGACGACCACCGTGGCGCAGCGCGCGCGAAATATAAAAGTTGAGGTCCTGGGATGGATTCCCGGCTCGAAGCTGGTCAGGCTTCGGCTGTGGCTAATTACCACACTGACAAAGACGTGCCGCCAAGCGATTTAGAGTTCCGGCACGATGTGTAGAAACCAAGTACCCCTAACAGGCTACCATCTTAGATCGCATCATCACTTACCATCAGGTGATGTCAAGGGCTAACTTGGTGTGTATATAAAAAAAAAGTTCTACGAGTGTATATACGCTTGGCATACCTAACATAGAAGGTAGTAATGAAGGAAGGTAGGTAGTAACATACATTTGTTTTGCACTTACTGGCAGCGTTATCATAATTACGTCGGCAATATATATATTACAGTGACGTTAATCGTTATTGCCCTTTCTTACTCAAGATCATATCTTACTACTACGCACAATTCAAGAGAATGTGAAGATAACTTCCTGATATGCACGTAAAGGTCTATTCAAATATACCAGCTTCAGGGCACTTTGTAACATCCGTGATCACATATTTCACAAAAACACGGAGCTTTTTAGTATACAATACACACATACTATGTCTTGGTTCATTACACTAAAAATAACGCTTATTCCCTTGCGAGAGAAACAAAGCATGCCAAACAAATGGCCAGTGAGGAATAAATATATAAGATATTATGAAGCATAGATAGCGTCATAAAATCAGATAACACTGAATGTGTGCGTCAGGTCGTGCTTTGGAATAATGAAGCTCCGCATGATTCTGAGATGGGCAACAAATCTACCCTATAGCATGTCTTGAACGAGTAAATGCAATTCGTTTGCAAGTTTTTTTTTCGTCCCGGTCGGAGCCCTGACCACGTCCTGATTACGTGTATGTGTGTGAAAACGTTCTAGAACCCATAAATCAAACGATAAACTAACTATTGATATTTTCTCTGATAATATAAGATTGTACGTAATTCTCTCGTATCATTTATTATTATTACGCATGCAAGTTTACGTCAAGAGTGAAGAATGTAAAGAGGGAACCGTTTACTCATCTTTATCGAATATATTTATTGTATACCTACCCTTTTATGACTTCTGGATTATTACAGAGGATATCGAATGCATAGTTTTATTATTTAGGGCTTTCTTATTAATATAAAAAGGTGGTCGCTTTAAGTGATAAGGTCGCCTTTTGCTTTTATATTATGTATTCCTTGTTGTTCTCTTTTTTTCCTTTCGATATGTATGCAATAAAATTGTATAAAATAAAATAAAAAATAATTTAAGAAATGATTAAAAAAAAATTAAGATTTTTTCCATCTTCGGCTGCATTAGGAGTGAGGACTTAATAATATACCATAAAGGCGTTTATTGCAGTCAAGTGCTACTCCTACGTAATTCTATACGTGCGCCGAGTCTGAAGGCAATTCATAAAATTGCGTAGTCGAATACATAAAGTCATACAGGACACAGTATATTTATACTTCTTTTATTATATATGTATACTATCGTAATGTTTAAGTATTTTACGTGCAGTAGAAAGTCACAAGGTTGTTGTTACTTATTTAAGGAGCTATGTTGCATACTAAAAGGAAACTCTGTTTGGAAACTCTGAAGTTGGTATTAGATAGGGTTATATAAACATATAGGGTATGTGTATGTATTACGCAAGTGAAGTAGTATATATAGCAGAAATATTGACCAGGGCATATTTCATAATGAATGTTATTTTTGTGATTTTAAAAACAATTACCATATAATGTACTAGCTGTTTTCATCTGAGTGGACTCAGAGTTGTAATGTAACTTTCGCGTTAAATCCTCCATCCTCGCAACACGCATTTAATGTACGGCGTACGAGTTAGAAACTTTCCAGATTACAACACCAACAAAGAAATGAAGCTTATTTCTGTATATAAAGATACAGATATCCCGTCACTTTTTCCAACGTTAGGCACAAACATAGGCTTTCCACTGGCAAAGTAATTTGATGTGCTCTAGCAAAAAAAAGAAAACGCTTCCTATCTGCCAGTGAATTATTTTTTTTCATGGGTTTAATGCCAGCTTGCAGCAAATCTTGTTCGAAGACATGCTTATCTTCTGGCTGGGCCGCGGTCTCTGGCTGGGCCGCGGTCGAGTGCACAAGTGTTCCCGTGACCCAGCCACCAGGCGACGCGAAGGAGCATCGCTGGGTTTTAGTAGGTATTCGAGTCGCCAGCCTGGCCGCCGGGGAGTCCCACATACCCCGTCGGAAGCGGCGCAGTCTTGCCTGTGTCGCCTCCGGAGGGGATGCGTAAAAGCATTTCCCAGCGTAAAAAAAAAATGCTTATCTTGAAAACCCACTTTCTTTATCTCACTAATAATTGAAAAATAAATACCAGTAGACGCCGATGAATACTATATTATGATTGATGACGAATCTATGTTGCCGTAGCTTGGGTATATCAAAGGCTTAGCAACATACAAACCTATCTTGAAATACTACTTTAATTTCTCAATTGCAATACAGTGTGCATTCTCGATTTTAGCTTAGCACTCGAAACGAGTTCCCTGAATTTGAAGTTACGTGACGATGTTTAGAACACTTTATGATTTCACTAGCGAGACAGGCAAACATATTGTTAGGAAAATAAAAACATCAAAATCGGTTCAGTCGTTTAGGACTTCAGTGGCAAATAAATGTACAGTAGAATACTATACTTATCGGAAAGGGGACAAATTTGCCGCAAGTAAAACGTATCACATGAACAACTATTGTTCATCATCTTTCTCTGGTGAACAAAAACTTGAGTTCTAATAAAATATAAGCGGTGGCAATCTCAACATAACTTTATTTAAGGTCAAATGGGATCATGGATCAATAATAGTACGAGTATATAGGCAACAGATTTATGGTCTAGATAATATTAAAACTATAATACCCACACACGCATTAACACCCAGACAATACGTGTTGAGGCGATGTCAAATGTCATTACAAACAGTTAGGGTTGACATTATTTACCTTAATTAATATTTACTTAACAAATTTAATGTAACTTTTATAATATGAAAACATAAATATTAACTAATAATACAGGTCTTATTTATTGATATCATAAGACCAAGCAAAAGAAACCAAAAAATAAAACAATTCTTTTAAAATATCAAAATCATGATCCACCCATTGCCGGCTCACTACAGAGCACGGGTCACCTCTCAATCTGAGAAGGGCTGGGCCATAGTCCACCACGCTGACCATGGGCGGATTGGCAGACTTCACACACCTTCGAGAACTTTATAGAGAATTTTCAGGCGTTTTCCTCACGATGTTTTATTTCACCGTTGAAGCGAGTAATATTTTAATTGCTTAAAAACTCACATACGAGTAACTCGGTGCGTGCCCGAGATCAAACACCCGCGCTATGGGTAACGTTCTGACCACTAGGCTATCACAGCTTCAATATTAACTATCAATATAGTATATCACAATACTTGAATTAGTAATTTTTTTGAACTTGGAACTAGGATATGTAAAGGGGGATTTATTTTAAAAGTAACACTCGCTAAACCTTCTTAACCTTTATATAATATTCAAAAATCTCTTAAAATTTTGAATTTTATGTATTTTTTTTATTTAGGTTTAATATAGATTATGGTATTCATTAATCTCCATTTAAACTTAGGATGTATAATATGACGATTTTTGAGTTAAGGCTGCGATGGCATTTAATTAAAAGCAGAAGCATATACATCTATTTTAGTTATCGAACTATAAAAGTAATATCTCAACTTATTGTACTAAAATGTTTTATTTGTTTCAGGTTATTTATTATTTAAGGAATTCTGCGAACAAACGTCGGATGAGCCAGTGCCACATTTAAAGTTTTATGAAGAGGTAAAAATAAACTGTAACGTTAAACTTGTACTTACAAATACATATTTGGAAATTAACTTACAATGTTTTCATTCAACAGATTAAGTTATATGAAAAACAAGAGTGTATCGAGGAAAGGCGGAGAATCGCGAGAGATATTTACGATAATTTTATAATGAAGGAATTATTAGCACATTCACATGTAAGTATTGGTGAATAACCCTTAAATTAGACGGTTTAGGACAATATGTTATTTACGAGACATATTTGATGTCACGTTTCTCTGAGGCAATTTTATCCTAATGGATAATGCTTATGGATGTTTTCTGTTGAAAAATTATCGATACCATATTTTTTATAGCTAAACAGTTTTAATCATTGTTTTTGAAGAGACAAAGAGGTTTCCAACTACTAATCGGATTTGAACATATTTTTTTAAATAATCGCAGAGTTTTCGCGAGATATTTAAACTAATCCGTAAAATGCTCTTAACTGTATAGTTACTTAATAGTTCTATAACTAACTAAGTAATATTCGTGCGATTTCTCTCATTTCTAGAGAATTTTAAATAAATATTCTTGGTTCTTCCGTTCAAATCAGTTGCACCCAGATAAGCCGATACAAAGCGGTCGATGAAGGCGGTATCGGTTCCGGAAAGACATGGCGCGTGCTGTAAATTCGCAGTATGTGTGACACGCTGAACTGACAACGACACTTTTTTACTAGACAAACAAGTGATTTTTTCGTTATTGTGATTAATCTAATAAAAAACCAAAATGAGATTCAAAGTTATTAAATAATGTATAAAACTCTGCAAACAGATCGCCTTTACGTTTTCAGTTTTTAAACATTTTATATTAGTCGACTAAAAATAATTACGTAAAAAGGTTACTGCAGATTGCTGTGACAAAAAGAACACAAATAATGTAATAAATCATTTATAGTACAATATGTTCACCGTCCGCGTGTACGCGAACTACTATCACGCAAAAACGTGTGAGCGTTGACTGGGTGGATTGACCGCTTATATCGAATTTCGTTTTAAGCAGCGCAGCGAGAAGAAGACAGGGTTCATGGACGTACATTTTGTTGTGTTGTACAAATAAAGTGTTGCGTTTTCGCCAAATTATATCAAACGTAGGAGAAGATGTACATACTCGTACGTGTAAATTGTGTTATCTACAACTTTTATAAATTTTGATCTATAAGCGGAATATTTACTTTATATAAGTAAAGGAACATGTTCAAGAATTTGAAATTGATATTAGCGTTGGTACAGTTTGTTTGCGTAAAGAGCTGTGTTAAGTAGATGTTATTGGCATCGCGCCATTGGTTTGGCACTTCGCAAGCCTTCAATAGCTTTAACGACTGAATCTTACTTAATACATTACGTCTCTACAGTCTTAATAAATTTGGCATTTATCTGAATTTTATTTATTTCTCCACAATTGGCGAGTTTCCTGGCACAGGTAAGCGCTATCTGTAGTCTCAAGGTCTGGGGCAATTAATTTTGGATGAATGCTCTCTGGTCTAGTCTAGGAAAGGCGTCGGTCCGGTTACTCACCACCCTACCGGCAAAGAAGTGCCGCCTAACGATTAAGCGTTTCGGTTATCATAAGGAATTGATTACTCATAAAAAAGTTATTACATATACCAAGACAATGTTATATAAACGCTACGGCAAAACCGCGATGAACAACTAGTCATTTATAAACCTATCGGTAATTTAATCTACCAAGATAAAATTGTATATGATATTAGTTAAAACAATCTAAACTTCTGTTAAAATCTTTTTATTGTACAAAACACATCAGTGTCCCATTCTAGTACAGTCAAATAAAATGAATGAAAAAAGATTTACAAAATATATAAACAACCTTAGCGCAGTCGGTTATGCTGATATTCGAATCGTTAAAAAGATATCAACCGAAGCCACTGTAGCAGTATAGCTCACTTCAATGCAAGCGAGATCTCTTTAAAAGTTAAGGACCTCTTTAGTCAGTAAATTGAAGATTTCGAGCGACTTTTTCAATAGAATGAGAATTGTTTCCTTTTTCCAAGCGCCTCGGCGTTTACTTATCTCTCTTAACGGTGACGTTCTTGGAGGGTGAGAAACGTATATAAATTATCATCTCTAGTACACTGCTTAGAGACTCTCAAGACGTCGCCTTCTTATTGATCTGTTTGGGTTTCTTTTGTAGTTAATTTTCATATAGCAGCTTCAAGAATTACCTAGAAATACTTATAACAAAAGCTTACCAAAGCGTAGAGTGGGTTCTTTATTTTTTGCTAAAGAATACACAACGCCGTTTATAAAATAAAAACTTTATTTTTTATTAATATCTATGCTCTCTTCAGTATAAGAGATACTTTACTATAATGAATTTGTCCTGGGTTTGCTTTTGTATTAACAACGATGTGATTGGATTTTGGAAAAAGAAAGGAAACGAGTAGGATTTCGCCAGCGTTTAGATCAGTCTTCTAGACACTACACTTCTGATAGATACAGACACATTTATTGATAGTATATATATATATACTATAAGTAATCTATGCTATTTTATACTGTGCTTACTCTTCCATCGAGAAAACCTTGCCATCAGGCGACTTAAGTTTGCGATAAAAGCATATATTATATAGAGATGCCTAAAAGATTAGTAGGTACACAGTGAACGTTCCGTACATTCCAAACTCAGTGTCTTAGTTAAGTTTTTCAGAGACTGTTAAGTCCAGACACTATCTCGCCAATCCGGTTTGAAAGAAATCTCGGAATGAATCTTAATTTGCAGGTCTTTTCTAGTGTCGTTTTATTTCTGCTGGGAAGGAACATTGTGAGAAGATAAAAGATCGATCCATTTCAGTTTGTAAGTGACTCTTGATAAAGCACTCAAGTCACACAAACACGCGCGTGTTATAAAAAAAAGTTAATAGAGTGTAGTGTTAAAAGTACATTGAACTTTATTTTTATTGTAATACAAGGTCTAACTTTCTATGCTGGCTGGGTTGCGGTCGAGTGCACAAGTGTTCCCGTAACCCAGCCACCAGGCGACGCGGAGGAGCATCGCTGGGTTTTAGTGGGTATTCTGGTTGCCAACCTGAACGCCGGGGAGTTCCGAATACCCCCGTCTTCCGTAAACGCACTCCAGCTTGAAAAAAAAGGTCTAACTTTCTATACTCATGTGAAGATGGACTCACTAAATATGGAATGGCGAAAATTTTTTACGTCCAATCGCCGAAGACGGTCCTTCGCATATCATTTTTAGACAGCTGTTTTCTAATATAAAAAAAACTGTAATATCATCAACACATT
Organism: Lasiommata megera; assembly: GCA_928268935.1. Taxonomy (NCBI): domain Eukaryota; kingdom Metazoa; phylum Arthropoda; class Insecta; order Lepidoptera; family Nymphalidae; genus Lasiommata; species Lasiommata megera. Next base: position 10,339,982 of record OV743322.1, on the reverse strand, counting down.
CACTTGTACGGGTTAGAATCGAATTAACAATATAAAGATAAATTATTTCGAAAACTAGGTACTTACAAAAATTATTTGCAGGGAAATAGTACAGCTATCGTTTTCAGTTCCGTGCGTGTGGGCTTATCAAGGACGTTCCCAAGCAGGAAGGGGATTTATATTTTAATCATTGTTATGTTTCAATATTATCTCTGTGAGGTGTCAGACGAATATTACTGTCAATGCCAACCAATCTTTGTATTTAACTTAGTTGACGGGTCTTTTTTTAACGCTGGCAAATGCGTGTACGCATCCCCTCCGGCGATTATGGACCCCCCGGCGGCCAGAGTGCCGACCAGAATACCCACTAAAACACAGCGATGCTCGCTCCTTCGCTTCGCCTGGTGGCTGGGTCACTCACTCGTCCGCAACAAATAGATGGGTCTTGAAATAGTGCTGTCCTTTTACAAGGCTTTCTAGACACTATCGCTCAGCACTTTAAGAAACTCTCGAAAAGCTTTTTTCGAGAAATCAATCCGAAACCCCAACCCTCTCGTAGTTTCGGCTTCTTTTTACTCCCCCGTCCTAGGCGCTCCTCTCCGAAATAGGAGACCTAAACATATTCATCACGACCCTGACGATCACATAGCTACTGGCAACATACTCGTACCACCTATCACATAATCATACGCTACACACCGTCTTCGCCGGCGAAGACGAGGTCCCCGCTATCTTACGTCATCCAGACGTGGGCTCTATCCACGGCCTCGGAGACGTACGGACCACTCACCGTCCGACCCCCCCGTTATCCCAAACGTCGCCTAAGCCGAGGTTCGGCCTCACAGGAGGCGCCCTTAGGCAGACGTTCCCTTAGTTTCTTCGAGCCCTAGGGCTCAACATTTCTTCTGGCAGAGCTTCTTTCCGAAGCTCGCCAAATAGCCCGGTTACGCTTTCGCAACCAATAGGGTTAGTACAGCTAATAGTCAGTCAAAAAAAATAAAAAAAATTACACGGTGAACATTGTGAAAACATTTGTGTATAAGAGTTTTTTTATACGCTATAAGTAAAACTTTGTCGGCAATCTCAAAATTGTAGGTAATGAAAACTAGAATGTGTATTCTAAATGAAACCGTGACACAAAGGCACGCATACTAACATTTTGTGTAAATTTGAGTTTCGGTAATTTTTCAACAGAAAAACCCAACAACCAACCTTCAATTTGTGACCCAAATTGATTCAAAGTTCATACTCATATGTCCTTAGAATTAAAACATACTTAAAACCGTTTTTGTTTCAGGATTATTCAAAAGAATGTGTAGCGCATGTACAAAAATATTTAATGAAACACGAAGTACCACCGAATCTTTTTGAGGTAAAAAAATAACACTTCGATATTTGCGAATTCTTGTCTCGTTCACTTAACTCAACTGAAGTTTGTGTTTTAGCCGTACATAGAAGAAATATTCCAACATTTAAGAGGAGAGCCGTTCAAAAGTTTCTTAGAAAGGTGAGAAAAGCATTCCATAACGCGAGCTGTGTTCACGTAAATTTTGACGTTACTTTGTTATTAATTCAAACGTTTTATTTCAGTGATAAGTACACGAGATTTTGTCAGTGGAAGAATTTAGAACTCAATATACAGTTGACTATGAACGATTTTAGTGTACATCGAATCATTGGACGAGGCGGCTTCGGGGAAGTGAGTTGATTTTATTTATATTCCTTTTTTTAGTCCACAAAACTGACTAAAATTGTATGGATACCAAAATACTGATCGTCAATTGGGTCTACTAGATGTGGACGTGCATGCTCGATTAAATGGTACAATAACTGTACTAAACAAACAACTAAAAGAGGATTTACATATATATACAAACACTACAACTTATACATAAATAAAGAAAAAGTTTTTTATTTAGTCATACAGGTTTGCATGCATAAGTACATAATTTGTCATACTTACTATATATACTATACATACATACACAAATGAAGAACAATAAAACAAACCCCTACATCAGATGCGGTAAGCCTCAGCGCTGGTTTCCAGTGGGGACCTGAATATTGTACAATCACGGACGCGGTCACTTATATACACATAATCTACCTTAATTACCAAGAGATCAGCAAAATAAAGAAGAAAATGCGATATCGATACAAATTATTAAATAATATTAATACTAAAACTAATACTAATACTAAAACGAATACTAAGACCAATGCTAACATACAGCTACTAACAAGAAAAAAAAGTTAATAAATTGGTTTTTAATTTATCTGCGTAATAAATTTACTTTTTATTCTAAGTATATGGTCACAGAAGACAGACCACGTATACATTTAGAACATTGATAGATGAGCAACTAATTTTATCATTAATATAAAAACATGCAAACATGTGCTTACATTTTCATTTCACAAAACCTTGGATGAAATTTTCAATTATACTTCTGCTGAAACGTTTAATAAAAAACTTACGATTATTACTCTTTTTGATTTATTGCACATGAAACGCTTAAAACAATGTACATACTAAAGTTGAACTTTGTGAGTGCCATTCAAAGGAAACGCAATAAAAACAAAAAACTTAAAAAACCTTTTACTTTAATTTTTCTATGTTGCATTAGATGACGTACTAAAAGCTGGAAATTTGCAGTTATGGTTTTTGATCACACTTAAATATTATTACAGAGGTATAAAAGTTGTTAATATCTTCAAGAGGTATAGGGACCTATTACACAGTTCACAATCCCTTCAAAGCAAGTGGTTATCAAATTCTAATACACTTTTGCATATGAAAACTCAGAGATGAGTGCCTGAGAACTCCCCAAGTTTTATTTAATAATAATTATTCAATAAAATGATACACATTTTTTTTTTAATTTTGTGTATCATTTTATTGACATAATCGTTCTAGTTCCAAACTTCATATTTCATGGACATGAACGAAAATCTTTGCTTTTTTTCTCATACGCATCGCAAGGACCATTGGGGACAACATGCGCACTACTAGATTATTGTCTACCCATTTTCTCGTCTTATCTTACATAATAGGACGAGTTAATGATAGACATAACTATCTCGTATATACTAGAATGCCCTTAAGGTTTCGGTTTTTCGCATATGAGTATCTTCAACATAAGTATTCAGGGTCACACATTCACATGTTTAGTATTTACATAATAAAATAAATATTTAAAAATATTTTTTATAACATGAACAAAAATGCAAAATTACTGAGACCTTGATATTCTCAGTTTGTAAGAGTATTTATTCTCTTTCGTAGCTTTCGATATTTTGTTTCAATTTTCTATGAGTAAGTAATAAATACCTACACAGTATTCTATTGAACTTGTGATTCTAAGTATTCTTTTTACTTTGATAATACATGAGTCATGGTCGGAAACTATCAATCGACGTCTATAGACGACGCGACGGTCTGACTTTTTGGCTTGATTGAGTAACATACATCCGTTGACATACATTTTAGGGCTAAGATTGTCTTGGTATGTGATTTATGTATATACCTTGGGACACTCAGTCGAAATTAATAATCAAACAATCCAAAATCTTCAGATTCTTCATAAATGCTGTCTTTTTCCAACTCTTTCTTGGCGATAAGGAGGGCATGATTAATTTCAATCTCCTATCTGAAGTTCTTGATTCCTCATTCGATTGATTTCCTTGGGGCGTAAGTTATTGTCCGATCCTATTCGATTAATGTATCGAATAACTAACGATGCATTTTCACTTGGTTATAAGTAATAATGATGATGTGAAGCGGAGATAGCCTACTGGTTAGGGCGTCAGCCTCCTAACCAGAGGTCGGCGGTTCGAATTCGGGCACGCACTTCTAACTTTTCGGAGTTATGTGCGTTTTTAAACAATTAAAATATCACTTGCTTCAACGGTGAAGGAAAATATTGTGAGGAATCCTGCACGCCTGAGTTCACCATAATGTTTTCAAAGGCGTGTGAAGTCTGCCAATCCGCACATGGCCAGCGTGGTGGACTATGGTCAAACCTTTCTCATATTGAGAGGAGACCCGTGTTCTGTAGTGAGCCGGTAATGGGTTAATAATCATAAGTAATGATGTTAGCGGATTAAACTGGAGCCCACGTGTACTAAAACAATATAGTGATTATAAATTCCTAAATTGCTCCTACCGGGAAATCTGAAACCCGGAAATTCGCACATACTCGTACCTACATGATCACAGTGCTCACCTGAGCGGCATGGAAGATCTGTATTTTCAATAGTACAGTAAAAAAGTATTTCGTACTATTAATAGAAGCTGGATGAAAACTGCTGCGCAAAGTTCACGAAATTTTAATGAGCCAATGCGAGAGCTTGCATTAACTAATGAAAAAATTAAAATGAAAAGTGATGAAATGTACTGGCTTTATAGGAAGAGTTAAACCCGCGCATCACGCGACGGTTCCGTACCATGTAATAATAATCGTATATGCATTTGGTTAAATAATTTAACGATTTTTGGAAAATCACGTTACAAAAGATATTTTATTTATATAATGTAACAGTTTGTAAAGGATTGTCATATTAAATTGATTCTTCTTAATACAACTGCTTGTTGATAAAACAATAATAATAATCCGTACTCCATTCCAGACTACTATTAGAAATGTGATAGTGGTTTTATGTTTGTTTCTTTGTCTATACTTAGTTTCGGCTTAACCACTGCTCCGACTGTGAAATTTGGCACAAATTTGGTTTCTACCCCAGGGCAGAGATCCGTCTCCAGAGACGGACACAGTTTTTGTCCCGGAAAGCAAATTTGAACAAAACAAAACGGTATAATAAATTTATTTTTAAACTAGCGATGGATCACACTCTGGAGACAGACAGACTAATTAGAATGGAGGGCAAATAAACGGTTTCATTTATTTAAAAAAAAAACTAAATATGCGGTCAATATTTAGTCTTACTATAATCAAGACCTTGTGGTAGGCAAATAAATCTATTGTGTTTTAAGCAACGTTGATCCTATTCTTGATTCAATCAGGCATTATCAAAGGATTGGAATGTTAGCTTTATGATATACGTCATAGAATAGAGTTTTAATTGTTAACCATTAGTTGGCCACGCGTTGCCCACGCATCATACTATTCAAACAACACCTAATGTCACATGATAACTAGGTCAAATTTCGTTATGCTTTAATTTGTGACGAATCGGTTAAGAGTTTATATGGAAAGATAATTAAGCAGTCAGCTAATAGCACTAACAGCAAAACAAGATCGTTCGCTAAGAACAGCATGGGTGCTCTAGAACTGGCCAGGCCTGAGCCCCGCTATGGGCATTGAATGGACTGATGATGATGAATTGGACGTAGTCATCAAAAAAGGATCCAACGTGCTCAAACGTTTAGAAATATTCAGTTTAAATTGAGCCGGTTAACTTAAATTTTTGAGCTCTGCTTGCCATGATGGGGGGTTTACGTTTCAATTTTGATGTATTTTTTTTAATTGGTGTGATCCTTATTGCATTAATACGTTACGAATGAACATTCGATTGAAAATAATGTATATAAATGTTTTACTTGTCTATCGGTGTGTCTGTCTAAATGGGTATTTGTGTCTGTCCTTTGCTTCGTAGCTCCCAAACGAATGAACACTGAACAATTATAATCTTAACTTTAATAAATGAATATTAGTCAGGCGTTTTAAGATCATTAACTCATTTTCTATTTGACTAAAATGTAGTGTACAGTAGTCTACGGGATATCTAACCCCTCGGCAGCATTTTTCAGTCAAACGTTTCGAGTAGTGAAATTATATAACGCCTTGATGTTATTTAAAAAGATTGTAGCGTAATTCATTACACAAGGTAGCTGAAGTGGCTTAACATCTCTATGCTTTCAAAGCTTTGAAATAAAGCAAAAATGGTTTTCAAGACTACTCATATGCAACACGCTTTCCAACATATTCATTGAAGAACTTTTCTGTTTTAAAAGGCAATAGAGAAAAAGAAAATGAGCTAATAACGAAGGAACAATAATAGGAGACAAATGCTTATAATAAATAGATAAAGAATCAAATAACGGTTATGTGCGAGATGTAACTGAGCACGTAAGTTTCCTAAGTCAGCAGAAGTAGATGAAGTAATGAAAGAGATGTGAAAGTGAAAAGTGTATGGAAGGATTATGGAAAAAAAAATTAACCAAAGCCTTGTATTTGTCTCATTATATTGTCTTGTCATTACGTTATTTTAAAGCAATAAAGTCTGTTTTTGAGTCTCTCAATTTACCAAAGTATTATAATTACTGACTAGAAGCAAGCGCTCTGTGGAAGTCCATAGGCTATCTATAGTAGTGATTTAGCGTTAGGGTACGATGGATCGTGGACACCAATTAGGGGCATTACATCCAACAGTTTAGATTGCAGTCAAGGGCTCACTTTTAGGATTCAAAAATACCCCGACACAGCACAGATCCTACAAAACATTACAAATGCGTTCCGCTTCACTCGCTTAAAATAAATTGTTATTATAGACATAAAACATACAATAAGGCTTAGCCAACTTAAACAGCTTGTGATGAAGAGAGTGCTTGGCGTATACCTACGTGATCTAAATATGATAATGATAATGAAATAAATATGATAATGAAATAAAGCAATCCGTATGATTTGAGTCTTTTACGTAGCCCAACAGTTGCGAAACAAGTTGCGAAGCTGAATTGCCAATAGGCATGGTTCGTAGACACGATGGACGCTGGAGTTCCAAAGGCGTCTCAGTAAACGCAGTGTTGGTCGACCCGAACCAGATGGTCATACGACATCAAACGAGTCCCAGGGAGCCGCTGGAAGCACGTGGCTCAAGAACATTGCTTTGGAACTGCCTAGGTTGTGTCAGTCTGTTGAAATTATGGTGACAAGAGATATTTGGGACTCACTACAAAAAACATGTGTCCATCTGTGGACGTAATGATTAAAATAAAATGTCGCTTAACAACATCTTATTTTTAATATCTATTATAGAGCTATTTATAGGGAACCGTACGTAACCGCCAATATAAGTGCTACAGAAGCAAGATCGCTCACTAAAATAGTTTACATTTACATGTAGAATCCTCTTGGGTCTCCGTGAACAAACATCAACGCTACTAAATAATGTTTACTCTTGCCAGTAACTATCTGAGATTGTCTTGCTAAAACTAATAGTACCTAACTACCTACAGGGGTTTTGTTGATAATATATTGTGCTATTAAAAGAACAGCTCGCAGATGTAGGTACCAATTACAATCGATCTGAATAAATGACGCATTAGTGCGGGAGTTACGTGAAGCTTTTTTAAATAATCTATTAATAGGTCGCCATATATTTTTATTAAACTCTAATGTACCAGATTATAGATCATTGCTTACAAAAAGGTAACAGGTTAGTATTTTTGGTGCGACCGGCGCTCTTGGCGTTAGAGACAAAAGTATTTATTCTTAAAATTGTCCAGAATTTAGAGTAGTAAACTAATTAGAAATTGAGGAAGTCGAACGAGAGAAAATCATCGAAATGTTATATCCTGCGGAAATCTAATCTCATAATGTTGAATTGAGAACAAATTGTGCAAAGATGCTCGCGTGTTATTTGGTTTCCATATTTGGGTGCATTGGGTGCAAAATATACCAAAAAAAAAAACTCTTTGTGCGAGGATTATTATTATATTATTTATTTATTTATTTGTACATACTAGTAGTTGTAGTTTACAAAGACAATATTTAAAGCTAGCATCAGAAAACTACCTGGTTTTGTAATATGAGCGAACAGAGTTAACCCTAGGTACGTTTACCGAACATTAATTGTCAGTTTAACATGTTGTTTATTACCAATCATAAATGATTTAAAAATAACGACTTCAGTTTTTTCTTAATATTACGAGGATTAGTAAATTTGAAAGGAGGAGGAATTTAGGGAGGTTAATATCTGAAATAGATGAGCTTTAAGCCGCCACCCACATTTTCTTGCGATAACTTCCGCTGACAGACGTACGGATGGTTGGACAGCAGTCTTAGTACTAAGGTCCCGGCATTGGTATCCTCCGAGTAGGGTACCCCTAAGAACGTTTGTACTTTCTTCTCCAACACCAAATGTTTTCCAATTTATATGAATATTGTAGGAGTATTTACATTCCAGAACATTGAAACTAATCAACAGCAAAGCATAATATGCATTCACATTAAACTGAGGTAGTTCCGTTCATATCAATTGAAGCAACCCAGTTTTCACGCCCGGGAAACAAAATTCCAGCGATGGCCGGAATATGTTTGCCTTTTCACACTGAATGCTAAAAATAAGGAAATCATTCTACACACTACATGTAGAGAAAACCGCACCATGTGTTGCCATACTATAACAGAAAAAGTTCCGTATTTTGCTGTTAAGAGCCAATTTTGTTCCGTATTTTACCTCGAGACAGTGTTTTTGGGGTAACGATGCAGGTTTTATCTTATCTCGAGTTCGCTTTCAGTTAGTCCCCCTGCCCTTAATAGGTAGGAGTTGAAAATTTTCACATAGGTAGTATGTTTCTATTGTCGTAATAACAACTAATAATGAAACCAAAATAATGGGTATGCCTATAGAAAATGATACATGGTTCTTGATCCGTGTTAAGACTTTATAATCAACTCTCAAATCTTTGGATGCGAGTCTTGCACTTGCTGACAGTCATACACAATCATCATCATCATTATGATCAACCCATTACCGGCTCACTACAGAGCACGGGTCTCCTCTCAATATGAGAACGGTTTGGCCATAGTCCACCACGCTGGCCATATACGGATTGGCAGACTTCACACGCCTTTGATAACATTATGGAGAACTCTCAGGCGTGCAGGTTTCCTCACGATGTTTTCCTTCACAGTTGAAGCAAGTGATATTTATTTATTTATTTTTACACAATACGTAATAATAAAAGTTTATACAGTTAATTTTCATATGTATGTATACTAATGCTTTACGTTTTCACAAACATCAATATGCGTATGGACTATATTCACGCACTCACGTTTTCAGAGTAAACAGTTGACCTATATTTGTTTTAAACAAAACTCAGACTGTTAAAAGTACATTTTTTTTGTTTAGGTTTACGGATGTCGAAAGGCTGACACGGGCAAGATGTACGCAATGAAATGCCTCGACAAGAAACGCATCAAGATGAAGCAAGGTGAAACACTCGCACTCAACGAGAGGATTATGCTATCTCTAGTCAGTACCGGGGTAAGTGGAGCTTGGAGAAGTTGTTTATCTAAAAAAAAATACTTGGCCATTTGGGGTCAAGACGCCAATTGTGAAAGGTATCACTAATACGTGACTTGATAATGAGATAAATGTAATTAATACAATGGGCGTATATTTCAGTTTTCACGTAAGAATGACCTTAAAACAAAATTGACAAATCTTGACTAATTGTAATGACTTGACTACGCATTTACATATTGGCTATAAATGATATTTTTTAGGTTACCATATTAGTTTGAGTAGATTATGGTAAGATAAATCTTAATTTGTGACCTGTTTGACCGTAAAATGTATGTACACAGCTGATGTTTATAGTTGTCAGCTTTTTTTTTTTAATAGGTATTATTAATTTTTTGGTAGTTATGAAATGAAAATGAAAATACACTTTATTGTACACCACATAAACAGAAGAAATACAAGACACTAAATAAAAAAACACAAAGAATAGAAGGTACTATAGGCGGCCTTATCGCTAAAGAGCGATCTCTGCCAGGCAACCTATAGACCACGATTTAATACATATACAGCAGGCTTAGGGTGTACTATTACGAAAATATAATATAATGCATTCAATATATTACACACAAATAAATAAAAATTACTAAAAAATACATAAAAAATAAAAAAAATATGTCATAAATAACCAAGAAGAAAGAATAATAACTATAAAAAAAAGACGTACTGACTGGCGATTAAACATTACAGTTCGATTACGAATCCGCGTAGAAACAGATTTAGAGCAGTTATTTAAAACCCATACTGATTTTTAATATAACTGCTATACCCCTAACAGGTTAGCTTTCCCTTCTATTACTGTATCATCACTAACAACCAGGTGCGATTGCCGTCAAGAGCTAGATTACAGTGAAAAAAGAGTTGATCCCAGTAAAAAAGAGTTAGTTGATCCCAGTAAAAAAGTTGTGAGACAAAAGTTAGTCATCGTCATGAATCACCCATCGCCATGTTACTTGTTTTCCAATGGTATTGTTTACGCAAGAACTATTGGATTTTAAGGTGAAAGCAGCACATTGTTGTTAGGAAATTGAATATGCAGTAGTTCTAACTGTAAACTAACTCTTAACGCTGAACTAGACGCCGTTCTAGGTTATATACATCCGGTTTGAAACTGTAACTCTCACGATAACAGCTTTAATTTGAATATCTAAATCGAATGTGTTGTTCATAGATCGCTAATGGATACGAGTATGATAGGTCATCATACTAGTATCTATTATAATCATAAGATTCGTAATGTTTAATTAACTCTTTACAATGAAGACTGTCAGGCTGGTGGTTTAAAATCCAAGATAACGACAAAAATAACTTTTACATCAAACTTAAGTCAAAAAATTTGAAGTAAAAAAGAAAACAAACCTAAGGCTCCATTTATTCATCGACTTAGTTGACGAACCTATTAATAAAGCAATTGAACTTAAACTTAATACGTGATCCTAAAAAAACTGATTGTCTAAATATGAAATCATAGGCTCAACCGAATGAATAAGATTCGATTACACTTCTTATTTTAGTGTTTTATCATCATCATCATATGAACTGGTTGACGTTAAATGCTGGACATAGGTCTTTTGTAGGGAGTTCCAAAGTCGGTCTTGGGCCGAGTGTTTCCAGCGTAGTTCTTTTTTGTAGACGGTAGAAACAAAACGTACGCTTGAAAATATCTGACTAAACCTAAAAAGACAATTGTGCGCATTCGGTCGTACACAAATCTCAAAACTAAACCAAATTGACATGTCCAGAAGTAATGCTCTATCCTTTTCACATCGATCCTCGTGGAAAAGAATAGCTACTGAATTTACACCTATATTCGATACTATACTATACACTTGCTACAAATTCTTATATAAGTTACACGTGGAGGTCAGAAGGTCAATTCAGGCGTTTTCGCGATCAAAAACATGTTATATAACTGATAGATTGAGGTTTCTGAGTAGTTCCTGTGGAATAAGGAACGTTGTTATTGAAAATTATAAACGTCTCTTTCTCGTTCGCGTAACCGTTTTCGCCCCGCTTTCCCATTATGTAAAATTAATTTTGAGTAAGTTTGCCACTGCAAACTAACTTGACGTGAAATTCATAATCAACCGTTGTATTTTTGCGGGATGATAAGGTAATCCACAGTATATCCCAGTTAAAAATTACACTCAAATTGGTTTAGTTCTTTTGGCGTGAAGGTGTTTCTAACATCACACATACACACTCGCATTTGTAATATTATGTGATACGGCATTTTGAATGAAGATAATTGGCTATTTATTTGTTTAAATATAATAATCCTTTAAAAGGTATAACCAGTAGATGCCATATGCCCTGAAAGTTTTCACAGGGTTTTTTTTACTGCCACGAAAAAAATCGCGAGTATAAGCCAATATACTATTAGTGGTTGTAAAACTACACCAACCTTGGGTTGACCACCTTTATTCACTTCAAAACTTTCTTGAAAAACAATAGGCCGATTTCGCGTGGTCTTCATGTCATATGCATAAGCCATACATAAAGCGGAAGAAAAAATATATATAAAGACGATGCATTCATTGTGTGTGTACGAAGCGTGTCTTTGTTGGTGATAAGTCAACTGTGTTTTCCTCGCTATACGGAGCTTTGCGGGCTAGTTTCCGTGTAGTACATTCATAGAGTATGCCGAGTCTTTTTGCTCCAGTGGCACACCAATTCTATATGACACGCTACATATACGTACATAAGCATTCAGCGCATAACAAACCGGTTATATGTGTTATAAATGTGTATTAGTTGTTGCCCGGGACACTATTTTTTTTTCAGATTATCAAAAATCTTCGTATCTTTATCCCACGCTGCGTATCGTACATTTGAAGAAACGTTCTTTTTCCGGGATATATACAGTCATATGTACGATGCAAGCAAATTCTGTATGCTAAATTTCGTCAAGGTTATAGCTTTTTTTAACTACCCGACAACCTAAACCGGTAAAATATATCGACAACTATCCAAGACTTAAATAATATATATATGCCAAATTTCACTAAGATCGGCTCAGCCGATCTCACAACCACAAATAAATCATTATTCTGATATCATAAGTCATCTGGGGATTCTGGGTCCCCTGATAAGGTCGAAGTCTTAATCACTAGGCTATCATCGCTCCATGGTATATGCTTAGTGTTATAATTATGTTATTTTTGGAAAATTAAAGTCTTATTGAAGCTTGACCGCTTATCCGCTATAACGGTTTTATTGTCCAAGGGCTCGCTCTAACCTTAGCATAAGTAGGCGTAAGTTACATCTGTTTTGATATTCGGTAATCATTTAACAGAACGATGTATTAAATTCATTATTGGATCATGGATCGGCGATAAACAAACATAATTATTATTAATGTATTTTTTTTTTAACTTTAATTTCGGACTATGCTGCGTAAAGCTAGTTAAATATAAACATGTTTCTACCAGAGGCTATCTAATTGCTCATCGAAAGCTTGCTTTCATTCTTTACAAACGTCACAACACCTATAAGGGTTATAAACGATATGATGTCTGAGTGGGGTAACCACGTGAATGTTTTTTCTCAAGCTTTCTTAACATAACATAATATACTGGGAGTCTGCATTTGTATAGTTTTATTTATAACATTAATCGTATTCAATGATAATTTTGACTCAGTTTGTAAATAATACGTAAAGCAGTTAAAGAGCCTCTATTTCCAAATCTCGACAAGTACGTTTCAATTAAATTCCAAACATGAATGTTTCAATAGTTGGAATGATATGATATGAAGAACTTAATTCTTGATTCATTAAAGTGCGTTTATAAGTTGTTTATGTACTAATCTTCTATTCTTTTTTATATAAAATAAAATAAAATTTGAAGTATCCCGACGTTATATTTTTTTTACGGATCAGATTAATGGTCTTATTTAGCTTAGTGTTTCCGCCATTGTTCTTTTGGCGGTCTTGGTCTCTTAGTCTGCCACCTTCAATACATTTGTTTACCACTAAAGGCGGATAAGTCTTAATAGACAATACATTTATCGCCTTTGTCCAGTTGTTTGTTATAAATAGTCGCTGTAGCCAACGTTAAACTGGTAACCCTACATCAGCAACATAAACGATATCCAGTCAATTGGATTGAAACGAATTGGCTCGCGCGATTTGTCGTACTCCAATGCAATCCAGTTGCATTTCGCTGCACTGAATTTTAAATTTGTCTGCATTTTTATTATCCTCACACTTTCACTTTGCGGTTGTTTTTTATACACTGCCAGCCACTCTCTCTCTCACACACACACACACACACACACACACTCCTGGTTGTTGATTTGATTATATATATATAAGAATATATACATATATATATTTTAACAACGGATAAATGTTATGTAAAACATATTTTTTGAATAAATTTTTTTTCATATATTTATCTTTTAATAATATATAATACTTGTATGCACTTGAGTATTGTTACATGTATGTTTATACCAATTCGTACAATGTGTCGTATCAGTGTTTACGCTCTGCCGGGAGCAGGAAATGCGACGTACAATATATCAATGCAGGAAAATGAAACACCAGATCCGGATTGACATTCGCGCAAATTGGTTCGCACTTGTTATCTTAATCCAATCAATTTCCGGTGCATTTCAGATTTACCATTTCCGTCATTATTGTTTTTTACTAATTTACTGTGCGTTGAAACGATTTTAAATTTCGTAAAATTTACTACAGAGCACGAGTCTCCTCTCAATATGAGAAGGGTTTGGCCATAGTCCACCTCCCTGGCCATGTGCGGATTGGCAGACTTCACACGCCTTTGATAACATTATGGAGAACTCTCAGGCGTGCAGGTTTCCTCACGATGTTTTCCTTCACCGTTGAAGCAAGTAAAATTTTAATTTTATAAAAACGCACATAATTCCGAAAAGGTGCGTGCCCGGAACCGCCGACATCTGATTAGGAGGCTGACGCCCTAACCACTAGGCTATCACCGCTTGATACTACTACTAGACCTATTGCAATTAAATGTAATTTGCAGCGAAACATTTTCCATTCCATTTTTTTTTTCTTATTAGATGTACTTGTAATTTTTATAGTTAGATTGTACCCATTGTCACCAGCCAGATTTGTATTTGACCGGTTTTCATATTGCATATGGAACTTTTGCTTATCAGTTGTGTATTGTTGTGCTTGTGTTGAAAGTCTAATGCGTCAAAGAACTTTAATGTATTGAAATTACGTGAAATTGTACGAAGTTCGTTTAGGCTCACTTATTATTTGCCCGGGAAGAATGCAGTGGTGTTCCCCGGGCGTCTGGAAAAACACAGCGTGAGGGACACGCCGTGGTTGTTTTTAGTTTGGGTATACCCCTAAGGGGGAGTCCCACATAACCTCTAGTTCTGCCCAAGGGACGGAGGTAGCAATAAAGCTTTTCCACTACGACAAAAAAAAGGCTCACTTATTATATAATAAGTTTAAACCTTATCATCGTCTATCGTTGCATTTTCAATGTATATTGTATAATGATAGTAGAAGCCGCGTCGAAATAGTGACTCCCATCAGGGCTTACAAACGATATCCCGCCAATTGGACTGAATCGAATTGGCTCGCCCTCAATTTGTTGTCATACTCCAATCAGCTTCCGTTGCATTTCGTTTTATTATTCAAACTGACAATACAGTTTTTATTTCTATATGATATTGTCTTCTATAATAATATTCATTTGATTTAGGAAAAATATTTACACAGTTTTTATAAAAATTCATGTGTAATCATTAACTCGGAACATAACTTTTTCCGTACACCGAAGCTTTCGCCATTAGGTACTTACACTTAACACGCTAATCTAGTGCTATAATACTTACTTAAAAGGTGTATAACTACTAATATTTGTAAACGAACATCAGTAAACTTAATATAGGTTATTTTAAAACTAAATGTAAAAAAATAATGCAACACTATTTGGTTTACTTTTGGAGCCGTGTTTAGAGAATTCTTACTCATACTTTCCTCAAAGGTACTAAAATTCTTCACTTCTTCTCCACACCTAAGCATCAAAGTGCCGATTGCTGTTTTTTGTATTACACAACAGATTGAGCTCTTTCATTAAATTAATAATATAATACATATAAATTCAAGTTAACTTCCACGCGATCGAGGTCATTACCATACAAATTGAAGTAAACGTGATAGTTAGCGATCGAATTGGTGGAAATCTCGTTCTCGACATGCTGATACGTGAATGGAAAACGTTTACTTAAAGCTGTCCACCACATTCAATCAAAGCATGCATCCGATCAAAGTAGATTTTAGTACAATAACTGGTATTGCAGCTGTGTTCGCTAAGGCATTTACAACAAAATTGCTGTTTCAATAACTTCGTCAAAATGTTTTATTAACGTATTTTATTAACTATAAGGTATAGGTTTAATGGTTTTTGTTTTGAAGAAAATCCCCATATTTTACACTAGCTCTGTAATTTTCAATCGTCAATTCATTATCGTATGTATGTTCGTAATTTAGACGATGAGTATGCAGGTACGGCTTATAAATTCTAAAAGCAAATTAAATATATTAAAAGTGTAAGAAAACGGTGTGTCATTCCGCTTAGCTCTCGACTATTTTATTCGTGACCTAAAAGCCTTACCGTAGTTCAACAAGGCCGACGTGGTAGGCTTAGAACTCACTGAGCGGTTTTCAACCGCGCCCGTATCGATTTCAAGACAGTTACTTAATTACATAACACTGTAAACTTGAGTGGATACTTAGCCGCTACTATCGCGAAAATGCTAAAAAAAACCTGCCTGGTGATAAAATAAATAACTAAAGAGAGAAATAATTAAACAGATATGGCTAAACAGAATACAAAACAATTTGTGTTTAGTTGCTATATCAATAATAAACAATCATATTTACGACATTTTCCTGTAATTTTGGTTAAAGAGACACACTGTCGAGTTGCAGTATTTGGAGATTTTTGTTTAGAAAAATGATGACACAGAAAGGCATGCATGATTAAAAAGCTATACTCGTAAAGTAAATAATGAAAATAAAGGAAATAAAACAAATCAAACAAGCTGAATGAAGCAATGTTGGATCTTGAATATGCTAATAGTAAATAAATATTTATTTTTGATTATCAGTTCGCACATCACACAAGACAAGTAAAATAAATCGAGTAGGTATACATACCTGCATGTGGGAACCGCGGGCCAATAAACGCGCGGTCACGGCATAAAACCGACCCGTGAGGTTTAGCCCTGGTTAGCCAAAGTTTATAAAACGGCGACGGCCGCCTCCACTTCGGAGTCATAACTTATTACATTTCCATGTAGGCTTAAGTTATAACGCGAGTTCCTTTCGCTGTGGCCTTGTTTTGAGGATCTGGATTTTGCGACGCTGTATTTCAGACTCCGTACCTATACTATAAGTAAAATAGGAAGAAATTTATTATTTGCTAGCAGACGTTTTATAGACGCTGGATCAGGATCCAATATGCTTTTATATGCGAGCTTAGCTGAGCCTGCAACTCTACCCTCGTTTGTGTGGTTATAGATATTATTATGCTTATAATTCACATTCAGCTTCCAGATAGCTTTTATCATGTAAACCATTACAGGCGTGAATCGTTCATAAATAATATAATATGGATTCGCGAGGTGATGGTGATAACTACATTCGTTAGCTTATAACTAAAGCTAGGAGGCTTCCAATATGGGGAGATAAGATTCTCATGTGTTGTAAGGTTATATATGATGATTAATCGTAAAACGCCTAAGAATATATAATAAGATTCATTTAAATGTTGTAATAATCTGATGAATGATTTATAAATGTAGCGGGTAACAGCAGAAAATAACTCTCTACGAATTTCATAAAGTAAGCTGTATACTTCTAAACCTGAGAATTAGAATTCAGAGACGAACACTTCAAGCCCATTTATCAAATAGGTTACAAAATAGTTTTGACAGAAATTCTGAGTATGTATACCATACCAATCAGGATTTTTAACATATAAGCGTATTTTCTACTTTCATTCTGAAGTCGACGACTATGTCAACTGAAGTTGAAATGTTTTCTCGCGAATATTCAAGGGCCATAGATGTCTCGTCAGTATACAGATGACAAGGTCATGGATTTGATCCACGGGTTAGGCTTGGGTTTTTCTGCCGAGAAATTTTAAATACCCTCTATCTCGGAGTTTAGAAATTTCAAACCCACTTCTTTTGAGTTATTCCGTTCACCACCGTGTCTTGAGCGGTTTCTACTAATAACTATACATATGACTACGGCTATAACTGATAATAATCGGTAAAGTTAGTCAACGCCTGGCGCTGCTCAGTGGAGACAGAGATCTTCATCTCTCTGTCCAATGAGAGAGATCTGTACCAAGCTGCAGGTCAATAATAGGCTGAGAGTGATGATAAGGAATACCCGAATGGTTATCAAATTATTCAGTCCTCGGCTATAGACTGCAAATGGCATTATAATCTAAATGGTCGTTAAATAATCATTTTCGATTTATTACCTATATCTATTTCAGTCATAAGTCATAAATAATGAATCTGTTATTCTGGCTATAAAATTCATTCTCAGTGGAATATAAAGTAAATTTGTTAACTAATTCATAGGTATATTATTATTGTTACCTATTACATAGATATAATTATGATGCAATAACAGTTACTTTGTTGTATTGTAGTTATGATTAGGGCTCTGATCATCGTATTTCGTAGTTAGTATTAAACGCATGCAGTCCATCGCGAGTGCGAAATTTCTACTTATTCGAACGCGTGAAAGTTAACTTTATGCATTTAAAAGCGCCCTCTGTTGAGTAATAACTTACTCTCGCTCAATGTTGTATAAATTGCATTTAACGATTTTAACAGACATGTTTATTTCTACTGCAAAAAGGTTTTTCCCTAAAGGTAATTTGTTAATTTTACGTGTGTTTTTGTAACTTAAAAACCACTATTATCTTCGGAGTTAGTAAACGGAACTACTCTAATATATCTTAATCAGTAACTTTCAACCCTTGCGGATACAACATAAATGTATTTACTTAACATAGCTATTTACTTTAGCCGGCGTCCCAGGCCTTTAGATGCTTACGGAAGAGCGTTTGGTCACCATAGGGGCCAATTCGCGTGTACATAAATCTCTAAACTAAACAAAATTGACAATTCTGAAGATATGCTTTTCCAGGGTATTCAATATGAAAAGGACTGTGTTTCTATTAAGCCCTACCAGTTAGTTTAGAGATAGACAGAGGTAAATATTGGACCTCGTATTTACATACCTTTAGCTTGTTGTGCTTTTGTAATTTGACGACCTCCGTGGCGCAGTCGCATTATAAAGTTAGAGGTCCTGGGTTTGATTCCCGGCTCAAGTCTGATCTAGCGGGAGGCTTCGACCGTGGCTAGTTACCACCCTACCGACAAAGACGGGTCGCGTAGCGATTTAGCGTTTCGGCACGATGTCGCGTAGAAACCGATTAAGAGTATATATGGTAATATATGGGTATAACAGGTTAACCCGCTACCATCTTAGATTGCATCATCACTTATCATCAGGTGAGATTGCCGTCTTGTAGTGGATAAAAAAAATCTGACATCCCTATTAAATTATTTATGTAACCGTGTGTTTGTTGGTTTGTCTTACTATCACGCAACAACAAGGTAATTAATCGACGCGATTCTTTTAATAGAGTTATTATATGGACCGGAAAGTGACATAATAATTTTTTATCCTTGATAATCTATAGTTCTTTTGTGATAGAATTACGCCATTACTTTGTTATTACGTTTCGATGCTAAGAATTATGGCAAAAATGTCCTATTGAGGTATACATTAAGATCTCCGAATAATACGCATAAGATAAATTACTTACACAAAAGATATAGCCTAATTTCCATCCAGCGGTTTAGACAAAGATAATATAATACAAACACAGTTACATTGTACATATTAGTAAGTCAGTTAGTTTTGTGGTCATGTTCTCGTGTCATAGGAAAGCGATACAATATATACCTGTATATATATATATATATATATATATTCCTTATTTCGTAATTATAAACACAAGGTTTACTTTTCTGTTCTTTTGTAATAAGTTCCTTTTTGTGTTTTTTGTTATTTGCTGTTTGTTAATTTCCATATTATATTATTAGCGACATATTAGCGTTGACTTAAGTTATTATATTAGGCATGCTGTAGTTACCTCTAAATTGATTTATATGTATATCCTATTAAGGTTTTTGCGATGTTTATTTTTTTTACATATAAATCTGTTGGTGGGTGGCCCTTTGGATAAATAAATAAATAAATACAAAAAACAGGACAAATATAAAGATGAAAAACATCTAAATGATAGAAATGAGCTATTATTATCTTTGAACTTGAAGTCTTAATACATCACAGTACATTCATTCGAGCGGATGAGGTTATCTTTTATGAGCATCCGTCTGGTGTGACGGCGCCATCATGTCTGCCATAGTCGTACCAAATAGTAACGAGAAAGCTATCTCAGCTTACCGTCTTTAGTATCTATCTAACTTGTTCGAGAATACAATGGCAACACGATTAAAGAATCGATCACGTTTGGATTCTTGTCCCAATGTTTCTCCCTTCTTGTACAAGATTTATTAAGCACTTTTTTCTGTCTGGTAAGTTAAAATTGAACCGCGATGCTTGTTTCTATATATACATATGTATATAAAAGTTTGCGTGTGATAACTAGCGGCCAAATCAAAAATCTATCGTAGTTTCACTTTATATTTTCTACGGTTCGTAATAGTAATCGTACATTTTTCAGAGATAAAAAATAACCTATGTTTATTCGTCATTTCGTCATTATCATCATGATCAACCCATTGCCGGCTTACTACAGAGCACGGGTCTCCTCTTAATATGAGAAGGTTTTGGTATAACCCAGTACACAAAGCTGGCCATGTGCGGATTGGCAGACTTCACACGCCTTTGAGAACGCTCAGGCATGCAGGTTTCCTCACTTTTTTTTTCTTTACCGTTGAAGCAAGTGATATTTTTAATTGCTTAAAAACGCACATAACCGCAAATGACGCATCCGGCCGTGGCTAGTTACCACCCTACCAACAAAGACTTGTCACAAAGTGATTTAGCGTTCCACTTAGCGTCCACGATGTCACGTAGAAACCAATTAGGAGTATGGGTTTACCACACCCCTAATAAGTTAGCTCGCTACCATCCTAGACTGCATCATCACTTACCATCAGGTGACTTGTAGTGGATACAAAAAATCGTGCCAGGGAACGAACCGCCGATATATACCTACCTAATCCTAGTACCTACGCCTAGATAAAGATATCTAAGCCTAGGCTATCACAGCTTTAAACTATGCATATAGTTATATAAAGTTGTTAGTGTGTAGGCTGCTTCATATACGTCATGACCCATGATGAGTGGGTTACCGAAGGATATCTGCAATCTATAAAAATAAAACATTCACAAAGCTATGTTATATTAATATGTTCATAGATATATTATATTTAGTTGTTGTACATACTAAGTTCCGTTGAGTTCATTATACATTTTTAGCGTTTACTGCTATCGTAGATCATCAATCAAACGGGCAGCGCTGTACAGATAATGTCTGGAGTGATCGCAAAAATATAATTCGATTACAGCATGTTCATGAAGTGGGCTAGATAATGTATGTGTGCCACCAGTTTTTCGTCTGTGTAAATTAGATTAATATATATTCCTGATCAACCCATTACCGGCTCACTACAGAGCACGGGTCTCCTCTCAATATGAGAAGGGTTTGGCCATAGTCCACCACGCTGGCCATGTGCGGATTGGCAGACTTCACACGCCTTTGAGAACATTATGGAGACCTCTCAGGCGTGCAGGTTTCCTCACGATGTTTTCCTTCACCGTTGAAGCAAATGATATTATAATTTTTAAAAACGCACATAACTCCGAAAAGTTAGAGGTTCGTGCCCGGATTCGAACCGCCGACCTCTGATTAGGAGGCTGACGCCCTAACCACTAGGCTATCACCGCTTATATATATATGTATATATATTTGATTCTGTGACAAGAGCAAGTAAGCAAAATTGACTTTGCTTTCACTAGATGCTTAATCTAAAATCGGAAGTATTGCTAGAAGCTTTATTTTTTAATGCTGGGAAATGCGTTTACGCATCCCCTCCGGAAGCGGTTAAGGCGGGACTGGGCCGCTTCCGGCGGGGTATGTGAGACTCGCCGGCGGCCAGACTGGCGACCAGAATACCCATTAAAACTCAGCTATGCTCCTTCGCTTCGCCTGATGGCTGGGTTACGGGAAGGCTCGTACCCTGGTCCGCAACCTATCCCAGCAAGTATGTGAGATGCCTAGAATAGATAGCCTATACTTCTAAAACGATTTTACACTGCAATTTAATACGTAAAGTTTTACTTTTTAGGAAGGGTTATTTATTTTGCTTATATACAATTCTTTCAGTCAGATAATTTCTATTATCTTCTTGATTGTTGGTAACGCTACCGGATTGCTATGATTTCATACATTGAGACTGTGTGTAACTTTGATTTCATAATCATGATAAACCCATTCTCCGCTCACTACAAAGCACGGGTCTCCTCTCAATATGAGAAGGGTTTGGCCATAGTCCACCACGCGGGCCATTGGCAGACTTCACACGACTTTGAGAACATTATGGAGAACCCTCAGGCATGCAGGTTTCCTCACGATGTTTTCCTTCAACGTTGAAGCAAGTGATATTTTAATTGCTTAAAAACGCACATAACTCCGAAAAGTTATAGGTTCGTGCCCGGTTTCGAACCCCCAACCGTAGGAGGCTGACGTCCTAACCACTAGGCTGTCACAGCTTCATTCGATTTAATAAATTAGTCTAATTGCATCATAACTCAAGATATCTACCGATTGCGCCTTCCACGATTTTCGGCTTTCTGTAAACAAAGGGACGCATACATCACAATGCTCGGTTAATATTTCCGCTTCTCGTAATAACTCGTCATAACGTACCACGAGTTGACTGCTTTAACGCTAGTCCGCCTTTCGTCTAGCCAATGCGTCAAGCTATATTTGTTTTCATACGGAGCGCCCGGTATTTTATGTATCAACTGAAAACAATGAAATTGTTCTGTGTTGAAATATCGCTAGCCGGAATGTGATTTCCGAATTTAGAAAATGATAACTAAATACATCTTGTATCGATTTCCGTTGGATTTTTGATATGTCTATTCCTGAGCAATATTTTAAAGGTGAATGCAAATTTGTTTGTTATGCTTCCTTACACGCTATAACTACTTAGACAATTTGCATACTGGAGATGGATATACTAAATTCAACTTGCATACCGGAGATGGATATACTAAAACCTTTACTTTTCTCGCTTGTGTAGTCAACATCTCCTGAGGATGATCCGGTGTCGGGTCGAAACGTGCGTAGAGGTTCTAGTGGAAGATTTTGTGTGGTGTTATATTATACGAATCTCCCTGTTGTCGGCGGAATATAGCAAATTATACTTGCTGTTTATTGTTTATCATGGACTTCCGCAAAGTAACGCCTGCTTTTCTATTTATTATCCTAAAACCATTATATTTTCAAAAAACCGATACTAACGAAGAATTCCAAAACGGGCAGCAGTTAGGAAATAATACACTAGTATTATTATTTTTTTAATATTTTTTTTTTAACTTCATCTATCGAGGCGAATCAATAGAGATGAAGGTAGAAAAAAAAATATTTATCCATATACGAGTATCATAAGTGTTGGCATGTCAGGTAATAAAACTGTGTGTAAACAGTAAAACCCGCTTCAGCGAATTATTTTTATTTGCATCCGGTTCCGGATAAACTCATGTTTATTTGTACATAGGCAAAGTTATAAGGTTAATTTTGAATGAAGGAATAATTTAAGACTCGAAATTTATATCGATTTTAGCGACACTCAAAAGTATACCTTTAATAGGTACATTTTTTTATTGTTGAAAATAGTTATTTCGAGTAGGTATGGTTAATATGATATTTATAATGTGATAATTATCGTTAGACTCTGCCGACCCGCGTTTAATTAGCGGGGACTGTTTTAAAGCGTATACCAAACCGCAGCTTACAACACGAGTCCTTAGTGCCTTCGACCAATCAAAGGACTCCTGTTCGTCAAACGGGCTCATCTTGGTCGTATGCACGTAGGACGCAATATTAAAGTCAGTCCTATAATTTTATTTCGTAATTTTGTGTACTTCATTTTTTATTTTCAATAATTAAATCAAAAAACAAACATAATAACTTGGTTATTTCTAATTCATTATAACAATAAATCAATCAATCAATCAATCAATCAAACAATAATCATCTATACAATCATAATCTTCATTCAAATAATCTTTTTGACGCTTAATTATTGAATTTACATAGTAGGTAGTGAGTTGATGGTGATGACTTATTCGTAAACTTAAAACTAAAGCTATGATGGTAACAAACGAGCCCTGGCCTAAGAAAAAGCCGACAACGAACTTAGCCGGGTAAATTTTCTTTTTCATCTCACATGCCACTTAAAATTATAGTGAAACGGATTACGCAACGGGCTACGCGGTTAGTTGCTCGTATTATAACGTAGTCGAAATAGAGTATGGCAATATTATAGGTTTTATTATTATTATTCTTATTATAAGAAAAGCAATTGTTGCACTATTCACAGCAATGTAAAAGCTTGTTACGAGTTATTCATCGTCGAGAAAATCCGTTATGGCCCGGTGAGTCATAGCGAAATTGTAAGGTGAACTCGCCGACGTCACGTCGTTCGTACGTTAATTCCGCATAATTATGATACGTGGAAAATATTTTACAGGTGAATTGCACATTCATGTTTATTTTTTTCCTGGAATCTTTTTAGACTAGAAACTGTTTTCGCAAGCCTTGTGATTAGGACGTCCGCCTCCTAATAAAAGGTCGAGAATTCGATCCCGGACACGCATAACTTTTCGGAGTTATGTGCGTTTTTAAGCAATTAAAATATCATTTGCTGCAACGGTGAAGGAAAATATCGTCAGGTAACCTGCGTGCCTGAGAGTTCTCCATAATGTTCTCAAAGGCGTGAGAAGTCTACAAATCCGCACATAGCCAGCGTGGTGGACTATGTCCAAACTCTTCTCATATTGAGAGGAGACCCGTGCTCTGTAGTGAGCTGACATTGGGTTGATCATGATGATGATATTTTAAAAAATCGTTTGATTTTTGGTTTCTTTTGTTTGGTCTTATATAACATCAATAAATTGGACCTTGGTACAGAACCGTTCGTCTACAAGGCTTACTCGGACTAAGCCCATTTTTATTTTGAATAACACATTATCACATATGAAGGTCATTTAGCATATTTTTTTTATCTAAATATTTGTAGGTATGTACAAACACTGAATAACTATTTCGTTTACGCACCTCGAAATGTATTTATCTAATTACTTTACTCGAATGTCCCCCATTACACTATTATCATTAGCGGTCAGTCATGTGGTTGGTGACATTCGATCTTCCAATTCCATCAATTACACAATTGAATAGTCAATGTGAGGAAAATAATCGATGTATTTATCATCCAAGCAATAAAGTAATTCGCATTTCCCTGCTAATAATACAATTATGCAAAAAAAAAAACTTAATTTTTATTGATATTTACCGATAGATCTCCACTGTTGGGCCTAAACACACTATATTGTAGAAATGGGTCTTTTGTAGGAATTTCCGAATAACATAGTTCAGCATTCGTTGAAGCTGTGATGGCCTGTGGTTTGGGCGTCCGCCTCCTAATCAGAGGTCGCGGGCACGCACCTATATCTTTTCGGAGTTATGTGCGTTTTTTAGGCAATTAAAATGTCACTTGCTTCAACGGCGAAGGAAAACATCGTGAGGAAACCTGCAAGCCTGAGAGTTTATAATATTCGCAAAGGCGTGTGAAGTCTGCCAATCCGCTAATGTCCAGCGTGGTGGACTATGGACAAACCCTTCTCATATTGAGAGGAGACCTGCGCGCTGTAGTGAGCCGAGAATGGGTTCATCATGATGATGATGAATACAATTATGCAAAAAAATAACGTAATTGTTATTATCATGTATTTATGGATCTCCATATTGAGAGGAGACCTGCGCGCTGTAGTGAGCCGAGAATGGGTTCATCATGATGATGATGAATACAATTATGCAAAAAAAAACGTAATTGTAATTATCATGTATCTATGGATCTCCATATTGAGAGGAGACCTGCGCGCTGTAGTGAGCCGAGAATGGGTTCATCATGATGATGATGAATACAATTATGCAAAAAAAAAACGTAATTGTAATTATCATGTATCTATGGATCTCCATATTGAGAGGGGACGTGCGCGCTGTAGTGAGCCGAGAATGGGTTCATCATGATGATGATGAATACAATTATGCAAAAAAAAAACGTAATTGTTATTATCATGTATCTATGGATCAATAGTGGTATTGGGCCTAAACACACTATATTGTAGATATGGGTCTTTTGTAGGGATTTCCGGTTAACATAGTTCCGCATTAGTGCAGCATAATTTTGCGAATAATTTCATAGCCACTGCAGACGCTGCGTTTTCTTGTGAAGCATATCACCCACATAATTCAAAAGTCACTTCAACTGTGGTCAGTATATAACAAATAAATCACGTTTTAGTTCCATTAATATGAAATATGCCAGTAAAGACTTCATATTACGTAGAAACAAAGTTAACCTACCTTACATGAAAATGTTAGTTCTAGGAATCCTGGGACTTACTGGATACTACGACAGTCATATTACCATCGTCATCGTGACGTATTAGTAACCGCAATTTTGACGTCAGATACCGGTGAACTATGTAATAACTTACGTAGTACGTACTGTTTTATTTTATTTTTTAAATTAATACCCTTACCCCTAAGTGTCTTAGCTGCTTCGGTTTCGTTACGCACCACACATCACATATCAATCTATAAATCATAAAATTTATTCAAATAATAAATTCAAATTCAAATTCAAAATAATCTTTATTCAAATAGTCCTTAAAAAGGCACTTTTGACGCGTCAATAATTTACACAGTAGTTATTTCATGGTGATAACTATATTCGTAAACTTAAAACTAAAGCTATGAGGGCTAATACATTAAAAGACTCTTTTTATGCGTCAATAGCTTACATTATAGTTGACGGCGATGACAACATTCGTTGACATAAAACTAATACTTCCTATGAGGGTACCAAACGCGGCCCGGTCTAAAAAGAAACCCACAACAAACTTAGCCGGCTGTGTTATTTTTGATATTAAAATCTCACATGTCACCCAAAACTATTCAAGAGAACCAATCTGTTATGTAATTTATTTTTGTATAGTAATATGTATCTTGGATTATACTCGTATATAAGCAAATCAAGACCTAACGCTCCTTGCGTATCATAGATGTCTACAAAATAACGCTTTGCTACTCAGTAATAGGTAAGAATAGCTGATATAAATGGAAACCACCTGAGTGTGAATCTTGTACGTACTGGGAAGTCTTCCTTTTTAAGTCTGCATTGTATATTGGTTATTGGCCCGTTAATGGTAGTTCCGCATAATTATGAGTGCATACAAAATGTTGCAGGTGGATTGCCCATTCATCGTGTGCATGACGTACGCGTTCCACACGCCGGACAAGCTTTGCTTCATTCTTGACCTCATGAACGGCGGGGACCTTCACTACCACCTCTCACAACACGGCGTCTTCAACGAGGCCGAGATGAAGTTCTATGCGGCCGAAGTTATATTAGGTAAGGAGGTTTTCTGATGCCGTACTTTTTATTCAGTCGTATAATATTCCAAAGGAAAAGTTACGTATGGACTTACGTGTACATGCTCTACTATAAATATCTTTATTTTCCTTGGCTTGACTAAAACAAAGTCAACATACAAAGTCTCACAATATCCAATGCCAAGTTGCAAGTTTGTTTTCGTAGACGCACGTAAGCTACGTCGTTTTTCATACCGCTTGAGAAGTTTGTAATTGTTAACAAACCATGGAACATTTTTGATGAAATACAAAGGCTACAAATTTGCGTTTTCTTGAATTTCGGTTTAATTTTTTAGGGGATGTCAATATATATATATTCGTCTGTTATATACTAAGATTTTTGAATGCTCTATGACTTCTTAACAAATCCAATATGACGAAAAGATAAAAGGTTTGTAGATTCCAAAAGTGCGTACCTAAAATATATACATAGGAAAAAGGTCATCATTCGTAATTTTTTTTCTGTCCGTTGTGTTCCTCGAGTTAACTTAAATTGATGCCTACATGTGTATGAAAGACATTGTTGGCTTTGATATTCCTCGTGTTATATATCTAGGCTTGTGTCATGATGAATTCACCATGATGGAAATGGAAGTAAAGAAAAATTAAAAGAACTATCCAACAGTGGGGCAAATTAACCGTATAATGTATTCGGTAATTGTTATTATACGATACATACATACGTAAATGAATCAAAAAAGAACTACATTTTTACGACTAGGAGCAATATGATGAAAGAAATAGAGGAGACTTACTTTTTTATTTCTAATTAACGTCTTCTCTTATAAAAAAGTTATAAATGAGAAACTTTTATTGAAATTCGCGATCTCAGCTAGTTTTAAAGTTTGCCAGCTACGATAAGATTTTAATATGCAATGCGGCGTTCAAGTTTCTGCTTTGGAAATTCCGAGTAATTGTTTTTAACGTTTTATTAAAAAATAGCTTTAATAGGTTGTTTCTGCTACCAGTGTTATTCGCATCTACTCGTATCTATATCTAGGTGTACTCATAACAAAACTGTTATCGCACGATTCCTGGAATTGAATGTATTGTTCGATAAATAATGCAGGATAAATTTTCTCTATCTAATATCTAAATCACGAAAAATATTGATGAACTAATTTAAATGGAAATAAGTATTTATTTTATATTTAAGATTGCTTGGGTATCAATTATCGGCTATACTGAATACCTAATAATAGGTTTTTACTATCACAATAATTTTAATCACTAATCTTAACCGATTTTTATGGTTTCTTTTTTTATATTAAAGGTACGGCCAATAATATTGGAAATATAGTAACTCTATATAATAGAACTTCTACAAACTACTACCAAAAAATTTCGATACTTAATACATGTATATATGCGACGTAAGTGAGGGCGTGAACGTCAAAAGGTCACTTACTGACCGACATAGAAATTTGCTTAACTTTCTTGTCTAGCACACCGATGCTTAGTGAATTTGAGATAACCTGACTACATGACTGGCTGCTAGGAATTTGCATGATAATCCCATGCACGTGTGAGATAACCTGAATCATATAAGCGGGGCCTGTTAAATTGCCGCTTATCGATGATAATAGAGACTGAGTTAAGGTACGCTATCCGGTAGTTGCCGGTCGTGCGTGAGCGCCGTTATTACACGCACGTAATCAAATGAGGCCGAAATAATGATAAGGCTAAGAGGATAAATCTTTAGTGTAATTTCAATTTGAAAACATATTAGTGTAGTATAATTTAAATTGACAGTGGATAAATGAGAACTCAAAGTTATTCAAATTCTAACAATAAATAAAGATTTATAAAATAAATATACAACTTCATGATTGTTACGAAACATTGACCCAAAATCTGACAAGAAATCAAAAATAAAAATTCAGAAATACTCCTAGAAATTAGGGTCTTTAGCAACAGTGGAAACAGTTCCAGTTCTTAGTAACTTACTTACTTTTGGTATCTTTACTTAAAAGTTTATTTTTATCTTTACTTAAAAATAAACAAGCGCAAGATACGAGACTTTGTCTCAATTTTCTTACTTAATCCATATATATGCACTGTATATGGAGCTGTCACACTTCCACATTCCTTACCGTTTCATGGCTTTAATAGACGCTTGACGGGTTAAAGCTGTCAATCTCGTTTACACTAATAACCATCAGCTGAGGATTGCGCAGTGCAATAGTCTGATTAAAAGAAAAACGTGGCCAGAGATTAGCCTTTGTATACAGATACACACGGACTGTTGCGTCTCCACACAAACGTTTCTAATTTGTAGCGAGTATCCAATCGATGTGAACATCCATTGACTTTAACGAGCTAGCCGAAGTGGCGTGCAGTCAGGGTTGCAAGAATAGCGATTTATATTTACAAGCTTTCATTTCAATTGCTCCTAGTCCAGCATTTGTACCGATTTTCGAGCATTACTTGGCGTCTGTTTGAAATTAGACATACGAGTAATTGTTTAGTTTTGGCGACAGTTGAAAAACATGGTACATGTAGCTAGTCGGATTGTGGAGTGGTACAATGAACTATACAGTGTATAGTTGTACAGAGGACAAGTAAATAGAGCCAGATGGTGTTTTGACAGATTTTAATCATAATGCAATTAAAAATACGACAAACATTTTTGAATTCGCTTATGAAAAGATAATTCGTTGATAGTTGACCGTAAAGACCGTAAAAGTCATAAGTTAAACGCATCTAACACTAATAAACGTTGATTTAAGTTAGATTAACTGTAGGATATAAAAATAAAATGATGTTAGTACCTCATAGGTTGTTTTGTCATTAGAATAAATTATAAACACGAGAGACAAATGCTTGAGCTGGTAGATGTAAATCCTAGTGACTGTTTTTTTTAAATCTATATACATGATGGAATATGCATTAGGGATTGTGATACTTATTCCATACTTCTTAAACCCCTTTCTTGTATAAGGGGTAAACTTAACTCTCAACTCCTTTTTTTAAACGCGCATATCCACGCTGTTTCAAACTTTTATGTATTTGGTTTAAATCTCAGTGCAGTGTTAACCCTGAATGCATTCAAATTGCTACAATTGCAGTGAGTTCACCGCTACAATCTCACTAATCGTGCAACATAGAGTTTTTAATTAAGCTTAATGAAAAGGCATCCTGCCGCTGCGAATATTATTTACTTCCTCTATACGCTTATTCGTTGAAGGATGAATGTCATACCTACCATACGGTTTACCATAGGTATAAATTGAATTATTTAGATGTAAGGTTAATTTTAAGGTTGTGCATGCTGTGGTCATTTCTAGAAAGCCACTATCTGGTGTCTGTTCTTCTGAAATTTTTTTTGTTGTTTTTAGATAGTGACTAGTTTAATGATCCAATAAAAATAAAAATAAAATAAAAATAAAATAAAATAAAAATAAAATAAAAATAAAATAAAATAAAAATAAAAATAAAAATAAAAATAAAAATAAAAATAAAAATAAAATAAAAATAAAAATAAAATAAAAATAAAATAAAATAAAAATAAAATAAAAATAAAAATAAAATAAAAATAAAATAAATAAATTATCTAATACGTGTATTTTTATATCCTACAGTTAATCTAACTTAAATCAACGTTTATTAGTAATACGTTCATGAACTACGGTTTGCAATTATGTTGTTTCCAAAACCTATGATAAAATCAAAAGCTATTTTATAGTAGTTACACTTAGTAGAATCAGGTCCAGATGTACGGCGTGAATTTCTGCGTATTTTCCTAGATTCTCATCGTTGTCATTTGGGTGTTGTGTCTTGCATTCCACTTAGCCCTGAGGGTCAGACGTTCACAAGTTTTAGTGCACTCTTGTTGGTAATTCAATGGCAATTAACTCCGTAAGCCATTTAGCTCCATCTCATGTATTATTGTTCGTGTGATTTTAGTACTTTCTACTATCCCTTCAACTATGTGCCGTTCAGTACGTCTTTAAGCTTGGACACAACTGAGATTGGAAATAAATATTGAAATGTGATAGGAAAACACTATTTAACCATTTCTACACCAAAAATCGATCAGTTACTCCTTCAATAGCTTAACATTCAGAATATTGGAATGATTTACTTATAATTACTCTTGTTTATCGTTTGCATCAATAGGTTAACTTAAGAAGTTCACTAGCAGAAGTTTTAATGGATCATATAATAAAACCGAATCCCCTTCAAACAAGATAATAAAAATTGCATTATAAAAAAATCTGAATACTGGGCAATAATATCGTGTAATTAACAATGTGTACTTTGTTCCAACAGCATTGATCTTCATAGTTGATTCTACGGACATACTAAATTACGTGAAGTATCAAGTTTTATGTAACTCAATCCTCCAACTGGTCATACCACTTATATAAGGTGGTTTATTATGTGTCATTTACTAAGTTATTGATATTTATATCTATTTTAAAATGACTTTTGATAAAAACCATATTTTCACGACCGCATAAGTCGCTCGCAGTGTAGGCTTATATGTTAGACGTCCCTGGTAATCTATAATTTCTGAATTTTCTCTTCTTTGAACTTGTGGGTGGCTTCGGCAGTGGCTAGTTACCACACTACAGATAAAGACGTGCCATCAAGCGTTCCGTTACGATGCACCGTAAACACCTATTAGGGGTTTAATATAACTACTACCATAATCCTAATAAAATGAATATTATGTGGGTATATATTCTGCAGCTCAACTCAGCATTTATTGAATTCTTACTCTTTCAGGTTTGGAGCACATGCACAAACGTCACATAGTATATAGGGATCTGAAACCAGCAAATATCCTACTCGATGAACACGGCCACGTGCGAATATCCGACTTGGGACTTGCCTGCGACTTCTCCAAAAAGAAACCACATGCTAGCGTGTAAGTCAGTCAGTTTTTGAATCTGTTTGAAAACGGTCCCTGTTTAAAATTTTACATCAATAGTATTAGATGTGATGATGATCGTATTATTTGTATATAAGCTTATTTTCGTTATTTAATGAAAAATGGTAACATAACTTCGTCCTAAGAAGCAAAAAAATAACTGATTAACATATTGTTAGCATGGACATATACAAATATATCGGT
Source organism: Lasiommata megera (assembly GCA_928268935.1). Taxonomy (NCBI): domain Eukaryota; kingdom Metazoa; phylum Arthropoda; class Insecta; order Lepidoptera; family Nymphalidae; genus Lasiommata; species Lasiommata megera. The sequence goes on along the minus strand of OV743322.1, from coordinate 10,307,858 downwards.
TATATAATTTGTTTTTGTATGGGACTGTATGCACAGTTTTGATCGAAGGTCATACACGTCATTACAATTTTCATTCAATATTTTCAACTACTAGATGGATAACCATAGAAACGACACTTTTCCTACTAGATTTTGTATGAGACTGCATAAAGTAGTACATTATAGATCGAAGTTTAAACGCATACCTACATAATTTTAGACATGTTCACCAGTCGAGTTTGTGTTGTAGGATTTTAATTTAGTATAATTATGTTCCTTAGTACGTACATATTATATTAGTCTGCTGTTCATTTACCATCTCAGTGCTATTATTTATTTATTTACATCCAATTAGAACGGCAAAATGCCACTTACACTAACTAGACAACATTAAACAAATTATTCAATACAAAATAATAATTACTAAAAACATACACAACAAAGATTAATCATTGCTCTCGGCGTACTTAAGCAACTCCGAAAACAGAACCGTCCACCCGTCATTGAATGGGTCCCATTGAAAATTCTTATCCAAGAGCGCGTTGAAAGACGCCAGAGAACGCAACGGTATGGGTGCCATGGCTCGGGCAACAGTGTATTATCTTTATTTGATATGCATTCTAAAGTGGTTATGCGCTTATCTGGAAAGAGGACCAGAAAGCTTGGAATAAAGAAAATTAAACGAAATTTTCGATTTACAAAATGTTAGCTTTCGTCCCCAGTAATAAAATCTTGCGATATATACATATTACGTGGTGATATCATTTGGGTTTATATCGCTTTCTCTTTTCTAATACTAAACAAGATATAATCTCCCAGCTACCGTGGTTTAAAGACAAGAAAGCTTGCCAATTATATTACATCGCTGTTGGTGATATGTGCCAAAATTTCGTCACCTTTAAATCGTTTCCAGTGGTACCCACGGATACATGGCGCCCGAAGTGCTATCGAAAGGTACTGGTTATGACTCGTCAGCTGACTGGTTCAGTTTCGGGTGCATGCTTTACAAACTACTCAAGGGACACTCGCCCTTCCGCCAGCACAAGACCAAGGACAAACATGAGATCGACCGGATGACGCTTACCATGGTAAAAGAAATTGTAATCACACTTTAAATCTTACCTACTTTAATACTTATTTTAAGTTTTTTTTTTATATTACATAATTAATAATGCACAACGAACATTAAGCCTAATGAGTCAAGATCTACCAATGATATTCCGGTATCAGAGTGAAATATTCATAGACAGACATATCCTCTGTCTGTTGTTTGCCGATTATAGTAATGTTTAGCTTAATGTTCATTGTACGCGTCTTTTACAACTTTTCTCATCGAATAATTCTTCAGTCAGTTCAGTCTTCTAAAATAACTGCGTTAGGATAGCAAACGCAGTAATTTTAGAATAATGCCTGGAAGTGCCTTTGATTACGTACGTTCAAACATGTGAACTGATAATTGCCTTTCAAAGTATTTTTCTAAAAAATATCGCGTATACGGTCCCTCGAATCGTGTGGCTTCATCTGCGAATAAAAGACCTCCGTGGCGCAGTACGTGCGCTGTCACATTACAAAGTTGGAGGTGCTGGGTTCGATTGCCAGTTCGAGTCTTGTCTGTTGGGAGGCTTAGACCGTGGCTATTTACCACCCTACCGACAAAGACGTGTCGCAAAGCGATTTAGCGTTCCGCCACGATGTCGCGTAGAAACCAATTAGAAGCGTGGGTTTACCATGCTCCTAACAGGTTAGCCCGCTACCATCCTAGACAGCATCAACACTTACCGCCAGGTGACATAGCCGTCAAGGGCTAACTTGTAGTGTGTATAAAAAAAAAGATTCACAGATCGAGTAAAAAAGACACTTATTAAATTTATAATGACTACAGATTGTTAAAATCTTAATGGAATAAAACAAAAAATAGTATATGCGGTGAGTGGAACCACAGCAGTCCACAAATACTTCTGTTACTTAACAAAATGATTACCGGCCTTCGTATATACGAGCTTGGATATCCATGTTCCAATGCCATGGTGAAAAACTAGAATCAATGGACCGATGTGCCAAGTTTTTTATACTGCTATTATCCTTAATTTTAAAGTTTTTCCGTGTTATTTGGCTATGGAAGAAAATAATAATGAACCAAATGCTTTCGGCAATGTCGTCTCCTTTGTACTTACTAATAGTTTAAACACAGATGACGTCACGCCTGTAACCGTTGGGACTGGGCCACAGATTAAAAATTCGATATTTTTAATAAGTTTTATCTGTTTATTAATAATTATGAATAATAATTATTTCTTCAAAGTATTATTTGGATAATTGTTTCATGTAACGAACATGCTACATAAATACATTTTAGATTTTTCTTTTTTGATTGTCTGGTTGCCTATTTTTGTTGAATTTTGTATTAGCTTACAAATAATATAACAATTATGTTTTTTTTTTTTATTTTTATAGAATGTGGAACTACCAGAGTCATTCAGCCCAAGTTTAAAGAGTTTATTAGAAGGTCTATTGCAAAGGGACATCAACAAACGCCTGGGATGTAAAGGACGCGGGTAGGAAACAAAATATATCATCTTTTAGCTCTCTCTCTCTCTCTCCCATTATCTTTAAAAGTTTTATATTTGTATGGTCGTTCGTTATAATAATATAAAAACCTAAATAAAAAAAATACAAAAAATATATTTTGTGCAATAATTATTAACCAACGGAAATGACGATTTTTTAACATACTTCCTCGTATCTCTCCTTATTCCTTGGATCTTATTAGATCGCTTATATTACCCCACTTGTAATTTATTTTTGCCTCACCGCGAGTTTATTTATTTTGGATATGTGTAAGTAGACTAAGCATTGTAATTTTTTAGTGCTGATGAAGTGAAAGAACACGTATTCTTCGCGGGCATTGACTGGCAGCAAGTGTACCATCAGAAGTATACGCCGCCATTGATACCACCAAGGGGCGAGGTCAACGCTGCCGATGCTTTCGATATTGGTAGTTTCGATGAAGAGGACACCAAGGGGATCAAGGTATCGACAACTTTGCGAAACACCCTGATAATTTAGCGTACACTACCATCCTATTATCATCATAAATCATTAACCGATTAGTTGATAAAAAAAAATATCACGTTAGTTCCGAATACGATCCAGAATGTATCAAAAAATACATTTACTAAATTGAGACGTGACAAATTCGTTAGTTCCGAATACTTCTATTCCAGAATGTATCAAAAAATTGAGAAAATGAATCGAGACGTGACAAATTATAATATAACAGACCGATAATTTTATAATTTTAGCACTTCTATCTTAAAAAAAAAAAGGATTTCTTTTAAGAGAGGAATTCAAGATTAGCCCGATCTTGAATTCCTCAAAATGTGTTTGCGTCTGAACCGGACCCGGATTAGGTAGATTTAAGATATTGACAGTACCGCACTTGACCTTGACCTTGTACAATCCTCAATTGAGCTGATCAGATGCGATCTAATATCGTAAGATTAGTACAAATATGAAAATAAACCAAAAATCACTTCTGATGTTTGCATAGTTAAGGACAAATGCAATATTTTAAATGATTGTGTCTGGACAGTTATGGATGCACTTTTTTTTACAGCTCACAGAGGCAGATCAAGCTCAGTACAAAGATTTCCCGCTTGTGATATCGGAGCGTTGGCAAGGCGAAGTTGCCGAAACGGTATTCGAAACCATCAATCAAGAAGCTGATAAGATGGAACACAAGAAAAAGTCCAAGCAAAAGCAAAAGTTCGATGCTGATGAAAAAGGTGAGTTTTTCAGTGTTGCCAAATCGAAAAATTTACCACTGTCCTTGAAACAATTTTTGTCATTTTATCAGTCACTTTATAATAATCGTTAAAGAGGGGTCTATTTGGAATTAAAATAAAGCGGTGATAGCCTAGTGGTTAGGGCGTCAGCCTCTTAATCAGAGATCGGCGGTTCGAATCCGGGCACGCACCTCTAACTTTTCGGAGTTATGTGCGTTTTTAAATAATTAATATATCACTTGCTTCAACGGTGAAGGAAAACATCGTGAGGAAACCTGCACGCCTGACAGTTCTACATTAAGTTCTCAAAGGCGTGTGAAGTCTGCCATTCCGCACATGGCCAGCGTGGTGGACTATGGCCAAACCCTTCTCATATTGAGAGGAGACTCGTGCTCTGTAGTGAGTGAGTAATGGGTTGATCATGATGATGATGATGATTTGGAATTGACGCGAACGTGTAGAGTATAAAAGTGGTTGAGCGATTTATTAATTTTTTCAGAGTCGGACTGCATATTGCATGGCTATATAAAGAAACTAGGAGGGCCTTTCGCCAGCGCCTGGCAGACACGTTACGCTAAACTGTATCCTAACCGCCTCGAGCTGCATCTCGAGAACAGCGCCAAGCCGGAAATGATCCTGCTGGATACTGTGGAAGAAGTCTCCTCCGACCTGGTGCCGATTAAAAGCGAGCAGTGTATCGTCCTGCGAACCAGGAACGATACGAAGATCGTTCTTACCAACACTGTATGTACCTATTTTCTATTACTTAATTATTATACGTACGTTACGTATTTTTTTTAATGATATACTTTTTTTTCTTGTTTTGACGTGCATAAAATATGAGCCGTGTAAACAGTATCATTTATCGATGGCTTGGCCTCAATATTTTCTTTTTTCTTTTTCTTTTTGTTACTGGAAAAATATCGATTTTCTATGTTATACATTGGGTAGTAAAAATCGTCTAGTGGTCTGGGCTTTATAAATGGGTTAGAGGAAATGTATTGTAATGTGGTTGAATTTTAATGAAAAGAGATCTTCGAAATCTCCTTAACATTGCTGTTGCCCGATAGTTTGCATTTTTTGATCAAATCGATTTCCCATAATTGAACAATTATTTACAGGATGAGATCGGACTCAAAGAGTGGGCGCTATCATTGCGATCGGCCCACAAATGCTCCCAGGAGCTTCTGGCTTCCATGGCGAAGAAGGCGGGTAAGATATACGGCACAGACGGGTCGAAGGAGGCCCTCGGCTTGGTACGACCGCAGCCCGCCGCCTCTCCGGCGCTCACGCGTGCTCCAAACGGGAGTAACTAGCACGAGCTTCCCGCGCCCAATAAGGGCGCGAAGATGTTCCGCCGCTCCAAGAGCGCTGCGCAGCTCATCAAGTGAAGTGAAGTGCGCGTCGCTTGTGCGTCGGAACGTAACAATCGTTAAGTGCATGTGCACTCATAGTGTAGTGACGTCTCGGAATATCTCGTGTGCGCTCGAGGTTAAAGACGATAAGGTGCCGTGTCGCGAATGAGAGACCGTTAGTGTAGCTCCCGAATAATCGCTGGAGGATTAATCGTTCAGGTATTTCCGTTTAATAGATGTATGCTCTTAGTGGAACGAGCGGAGGGCCTCGAGTGGAACTTTTCCGTTCGAAGTAGTGGCTGGAACGCAATCTCGACAGAGTCGTGTGCTCGACGCCGTCGCTCGTTAATAATATGGACTATAGCGACTATTAGGACTGCCAATTATTACTAAATAAAATATTGTTCGCATTTTTATTGTTGTACGAAATAATCAGATAGGTGGTGATAAAATTAAATGAAATATTAAAAAAAAATGTATAAATAAAAATTCCTTTACAGTGATTTTATTGTGGATAACTTTTGTAATTGTTTGCACCGATTAAAGTTTTGTAATTATTAATGTAACATTCTGGATGTTGTATTTAAACTATGTAAAAATAATTAATGACATAAATCTAGTAGTTATAGAGATTTATAATATATGTCTGTGTTCGTGCAATAGGTAAAAGTACTAAAATCGCATTTGACTAATCTTAATTGGTCAATGACAAACGTTAGAGTGTCTTGACGTTATAAATCGAAAATTGAAATAACTCGTAATTATAGATGCTTGGAAATTTTAACTATTTGTATTGTAACTAGTGATTTCAAGCACTTCAGTTATTTTCATTAGGTGTATCCATTTGTAGGCTTTCATCCTCGTCTAGCATTAACATAATCAAAAGTGAAACTTTAACTTAGATGGTGATTTCGCCGTATAATTTGCCAGATGATGATGAAGGCACGCAAATAATAAGCATAATCCAATAAAAAAAGATAAATAATGGAAAACAAACTTTGAGCTGTTACTAGTGTGTGTGAGAAAAGGACAACGATATAAGTTGTCCTCTTTTTCTCACGCATTTGTATCGAAGTTTTGTAATGTTAATTTATCTTTTTTTGGTGGCCTTCGTTTACGGACACACTGATTCTATTGCACAGTATGTATAAATGTTAAATTTGTGTTATCTCTGCTAGCTCTCTTGTGCAATTTCAATGAGTTTATCTTGCATATTATAAAATTAACTATATTGCAATTATGTTATTTATTACAAGGTACTTAAAGTTATATTTGTTTTCATATCTCCTGTTGCGTATTATGCAATAAGTTTGTTATTTATTCATATAGAAATATGTAAGTAGGATTATTGTAAAATCTCCTTTCATAATATGTTACATAGAGGCAATACTTTTCTAACTACCTTAGGTGTGGGTATAACAATAGTTGTGAATGAAATTATTATAAAGAAAGTTTAATGTTATATATATACCATGTTTATGAATTTTATTGTAATTATTTTCCCACACAATGTTGACATTGACTTTTACAGACATTTGTATGTTTTATAACAATGCAATTTTTATTTGAAAAGATGTAAGTGTCTGATGCAGATTTAGTTGTTTATCTTTTATTTTATAAGACGTTGTAATAGTTGAATGTAGCATGGGTTCTCTGTTTGCATTGCTTATTTAGAGCAAGTTTCATTTATAGTAGTTAATAAGTTACTAAAAACGAGAAAACCACGTGGAGTTAAATTATTATTTATTGAAAGATCCACATTTTTTTTTATAATAATATTTATGAAACTATTTTACTAAACAATTATATGATACCCGTTCAAAGTGGCAGTTTGTTGGTCAAAATATATTTGTACATAATTTCATTGCTTGTTACGCTTACTGATATCAAAATAGTAAATTGAAAAGTTCATATATAATTTAGCAATGTTGTTCAGTTTTGTAAGCGTCAGAGTAAAGTGAACCTTACCTACCTTGTGTTAAAGTCCAACATTCCATACTACCTACAATAAATAAAGTTCCTGCTAGGGTCTCTGGTAGTATAAGGTAGTATAGGGTCTATGGAAGGAGTATTAGAAAACAATAGGCGCATTAGAGATACTTGTTGTCTATGAAAACGCACATGTTTTTAGTGTGCGTGAGGTCAAGATATTTTTTTTTGACGACCTCCGTGGCGCAGCGAGCACGCTGTCGCATTATAAAGTTGGAGCTGCTGGGTTCGATTCTCGGCTCGAGTCTGATCTGGTGAGAGGCTGCGGCCGTGGCTAGTTATCACCTTACCGACGATGTCGTGTAGAAACCAAATAGGAGTATAGGTTTTCCATACCCCTAACAGGTTAGCCCGCTAACATCTTAGACTGCATCATCACTTACCATCAGGGAAGATTGCCGTTAAGGGCTAACTTGTAGTGGAAAAAAAAACTTGATCTCTCTTTGCCAGTTTGTTGTGTCGGTCCCCTCAGAGTTCACACAAACAGAGACTTTAATTATACTCCATTTTTTCTTGTCTATTAATATAAAAAAATATTGCATTAATGGTTGATGAAGTATGTCTTAAAATTAGAAAAAAAATTAAAAGCAAAAAGTCTTGTGATAAATAAAACAGAAAATAATAAGGGTTTTTTTTATAATTTTCAATATTTTTAAAACATCGTAACACAAAGAGTGATACATGATAAGACAAGTTTAAAAAAATAGACTATACATCAGTTTAGTAATTCAAACAATGATTATGTGTAAGTGAAAGCATAAGGACAATGGTCCTTCTAAATTATTAGTAATTAGTCAATATTGTTGATTATGTTTTACATAAAAATCTATACTAAAATAATGTGACTAGCCTAGAAGTATTGCCATCGTTTACCGCAGTAAAATTTGTGAAAAGGATATTTACTTAGACATTCAATTTAGTATAGGATTTTTGCAAAACTATTTTAGCCACCATTGTACGTATAATATTGTAGTGTAAGTTGATGCAATAAAATTTTACTTGTACATAATATATTAATAACAGTGTAAAATAAGGAAATGTAAACATCCTATTAGCTAGTAAAGTAGGTACATATAATTATAAAGCCAACAGATATTTCGTTCTGCCTATATGAATTAGTTAATAGTGATTAATAAATATTAGTAGATTTTGTCGGAGATTCAGTTAATGTAGCATAGTATTTGTTTTATCACTGTTAGGTGTTTATGTAATAATTGTTCTGAACAAATTATTTAATCTTTAACGAAAGAAGTAGATGTAATTTAGTTTTATGTAAATAATTCACTTAATACATCACAAAAGTATATAACTTTTTATATACTTATCTGCCTTTTTATTTAATTTAAATGTTCATATGCTATATGTGGCAACACTCGCATTATAGCAATATTATTATATCTTTTTGTTTTAATGAATAAGATTGCTATGCTCTCCATAACATTTTTATTTACGTAATTAGTTTCGAAAACTATTTAACTAACTATATAGTTTTTGATTTAAGCTATCAATATATAGCCAGCCACAGACTAAGGAGTATTTCCATTAAAATAACATTTAGTAAATAGTTGTTCAGATCTTCCAATGTCCATACAAATATCAGCAGATTAGTTTAATACAAACACTAAATTAGAATATTTAATCCTTAATAAAACCTCCATCAATAAACTAAAATAAACACTATCAATACACAACTTTGTGTATATTTTATATTTAAATAAGTAATATACAAGGGCTACTTTTCTATTAATATCTTTTTTATATACAAACAGTAGGTAGTTAGGTGTAGTTTATGTCATCTTATGTTTGTTTTTAATATTAAAACTATTTGCTTATGAATTATTTCTACCTGTATTCACAGACACTACTGTATTATGAAGTCTCACATTGCATCCGAAATAAATTATTGAAGGATATTGGCTGATATTGCGACAATTGTCAGCAATATTTGTGTTGTAACTACACAAATACCTAAACATAGCTTCATCATGATCAACCCGTTACCGGCTCACTACAGAGCACGGGTCTCCTCTCAATATGAGAAGGGTTTGGTCAAGTGCGGATTAGCAGACTTCACACGCCTTTGAGAACATTATGGAGAACTCTCAGGCGTGCAGGTTTCCTCACGTTGTTTTCCTTCACCGTTGAAGCAAGTGATATTTTAATATATATTTTTTTTAACTTAGCTTAAATGTTTTAAATGGCATTATAACCAAAGTGAGAGCTTTGTCGACATAACATCTTGGGGCCTAGTCTTCTATTGCAATTGTGTTTCAATTATCGATCAATAACCATCATAGTATTGTTAAAGAATAACCTTTTTTTTTAACGGTTAAATATGTTGTGCAATAAATTTACACGATTAGATCGTGGTGCATACCACGATATAAATTTTGATAGTATTCCCGTTCCAACGGATATTTTAACATTATACAAAAGTTCGAAACACGTTTTTTTCTTACATTTTTTTTCGTTTATACAGATTTGACATTGATCGACCATCGATACACAATTTTTGCCCACTGCCCATTCCGATGTAGTGTGAGACGTCGTTACAAGTAATGTAACGATATGAGTAATACAGAAGTGTACGCAAGTTGAGTGTCAGGCAGCGCTATGCGTCACAAGAATACGCACGATTATTTTTTCCCGATTTGACATTTCGAAGGAAATGAGCTGAAAAGCAAATAGAGCATTGACAATCTACGGGTTTATGTACTGTAGTGATCGGACCTCGACTTATGATGCTGTGGGGAATAATAAAATGATAGTTGCTGATAGTTCGTGAGAAATAACTGAGTGATAAATTTGTTGACACCCGTTCGTGAGACGTTAGGAATTGGCAACGCCTGAGGCACTTTGTCCTATTATGGATGGTTGATCCTTGAGCGGATTTGTGTGAGAGCACGCCTCAACCAATATTCCAGGTCTTAATGTCTGTCTCTACCATCAAAACCTTCAACTAGTATACACTGGAAGTTCAAACTTTCATCGTATATGATAATAATATGACTGTCTGTCTAGTTATTCTTTATGATAAGATTCATTAAATTTTTTCTTTATTATTGTTTAAAAATTACTTGTCATTTTACGTAATATATACTATATTTAATCATAATAGTATATAAATTAGATGCTAGTCAATTGAATTTACACTACTGGATGATTGAATGAATTTATTATAAAAATATATATTATATATTAGATATTTTCAGCTTGAACAGTATTATAGGTTAGGTTGATTGATGAAATCATTGTCTTATGTGATAAAATACAAATTTGTTAAAAAATGCATAAATACACATTTAATAATTTAAAGGCTTTAGAGTTTGTCTAGAGCATATAAAAATAGTTTTGGTCGCTTCTGAGTTTGTTGGTTTTCGTATTGCGTTTTGTTAGTTCAAAGAGTTAGAGCCAAACTGGCCAGTTTTGGCAGTTTTTGCTAGATTAGCCACCAGTTAGCAACTATTAGAAAAAATATAAAGGCAGAGCCTGAACCAGGGCTAGTAAAAATAATTTAAAATAAAAGTCTCTAACGTAACTTTTCTAGTTCGATTACATTATTAAAGTGTGAAACATTTTGATAGGTACATTCAAAATAATAAAAAAAAAATCACGTAATAGGCCAAAAGTGGAGTTGACAAACATTCCGATATGCCAAATTAGTATTAAATGGTGTAAAAGTGCATTTACAAATTCTTTATTTTGTTTTTCTCTTTCAATTTGTTCGTGTGTCCTTGCTTTGCAGATTTGTCTGCATTGCATCTAATGATATTTTGCTAACACTATTTTCGTATATAGCCGGTTATAGAACAATATCGCACAGCTATATCTGTATCAGACAATGTGTTATCATACATACCTCTTTTTAGAAAATATTTTTATTGTGAACCTACATTATGTGTAGTAAATTGTTTATTTAATCATGATGCCTTTTATTTATTATTCCACTCGAAATCAACTGTAGCTACCTCTGTAGGCTCCCTAGTGCTTTTTCTATAATCTGTACACTAGATTAGTATTTCTCTAGAGTAAAATGGACCTTGTTTTGTTAGGATTTAAAGTTTAAGATAGTCTGTGTCTACAGCCAGCGCTCTTGTAATATAGAACATCACCATCATCATCATTATCAACCCATTACCGGCTCACTATAGAGCACGGGTCTCCTCTCAATATGAGAAGGGTTTGGCCATAGTCTACCACGCTGGCCATGTGCGGATTAGCAGACTTCACACGCCTTTGAGAAAATGGAGAACTATCAGGCGTGCAGGTTTCCTCAACGGTGAAGGAAAACACCTTCACCGTTGAAGCAAGTGAAATTTAAATTTTTTAATAACTCACATAACTCCGAAATGTTAGAGGTGCGTGCTCGGATTCGAACCGCCAACCTCTGATTAGGAGGCTGACGCCCTAACCACTAGGCTATCACCGCTTCAACAGAAAATATCTGTACAGAATGTATGACTTGAATTCTTCGTGCATTAGATCCATTTTTCCATTTTTTTTTGACGCTCTTGTTCTAATACGTTGAAAACGACGGGAATTTTAAGCGTATTGAGGGTTGGCACTTCATACTAATAATTAAATCACCGCACTGATGACTTTACTCATAAATTGTACCTACAATAGTGACTACAAGCTCTGGTACAGTTTAAGTCGTCCGGAAAGTGTACAACGGGTTACCCAGGCGTTTAGCAAACCTAGCGAGGGAGACATGCTGTGGTGCTTCGGATATACACAACCGAGAGGGGGGTAGTCCCACATAACCTTGACAGTTAGCTTATTTTTGTTCCAAGTGCAAACATTACGTTCACAGTGATGTTTTTTTTCAGATCCTTTTTTCCACATTTTGTGCATAATTAATACGATTGCCGTCGGATCTACGGGAAATTAAAATAAATTGTATCGCAATTTATACAACTCATCGAGTCTAATTATCTAGTGTTTATATCTTCTTTGGCACATTGCTTAATATTTGCAATTGCACTAGTCACTTTGATATTTGATATATGCGTCAAAAGTTCAAACAAAGCCCAAACAAACCAGTAGGCCTAAATTACACGGAAGTTCCACAAAAACAAATCTTAATTTTTCAAATAAATGCCTGTTCCTCCAAAATACTCGGTGTATTTTCATTATTCCGTGAAAAATGAAGTAGTTACAAGATTACTATAAATGCTTATTCGCGCTATTATTGTATGAAATGATGATGAGTGTATCCGGTGTCGTGTACTACGCGTCCTTACTGGTCTGCATATCACTTGGTAGTTATTACAAGAAGATCAGCGATATTGACATGAAACGTAACTACGGAACCGGTCTTGGGCTGTTGTTGGTTTGTCTGATTTGTGGCACCTCTATGTTTCATTCTATACTGATGGTTTGGGGGAATATAGTCATCATCAAATGCTGTGATCGACGGTTAGTTATCCATGTCTATAATAATATTATGTATTACTGCGCAAAAGCGGTAATAGCCTAGTGGTTAGAGCGTCAGCCTCCTAATTAAAGGTCGGCGGTTCGATTCCAGGCACGCACCTCGAACTTTTCGAATTTATGAGCGCTTTTAAAAATTATAATATCACTTGCTTTAACGGTGAAGGAAAACATCGTGCGGAAACACTGCACGCCTGAGAGTTCTCCATAATGTTCTCAAAGGGGTGTGAAGTCTTCCAATCCGCACATGGCCAGCGTGGTGGACTATGGCCAAACCCTTCTCGTATTGAGAGGAGACCGGTGATCTGTAGTGAGCCGGTAATAGGTACAATTACATGGTATACAATTTTATAACAAATTACCAAATGAAATCTCTGGGATGTCCCAGAATAAGTTCAAAGTTTATATAAACGTAAACGCTTGTAATAAAGTCCTACTATAGTGTAAATGAATATGTAAATGATAAACAAGCATGGGTATGAAAATTTACCTGGCTATTAAATTTACCTGGTTTGTTGTGGGCTTCTTAGACCGGCGCGCGTTTGGAACCCTCATAGCTTTAGTTTTAAGTTTACGAATGTAGTTATCACCATTAAACCACTACTATGTAAATTATTGACGCGTTAAAAGTGCCTTTTAAAGGACTATTTGAATAAAGATTATTTGAATTTGAAATATTATAAGAGGTACTTCGATGGATTCCTTAAGAGTTTAAGCAGATACAAACACCAATATATTTGGGTGATTGACGACCTCCGTGGCGCAGTGCGTGTGCTGTCGCATTATTAAGTAGGAGGTCCTGGGTTCGATTCCCGGCTCGAGTCTTGTTTGGTGGGATGCTTCGGCCCTGGCTAGTTACCCTACCGATAAACACGTGTCGTCAAACGATTTCGCGTTCCGGTATGATGTCGTGTAGAAACAAAATAGGAGTATGAGTTTACCATACCCCTAACAGGTTAGCCCGCTACCATCCTAGACAGCATCATCACTTACCACCAGGTGAGATAGCCGTCAAGGTCTAACTTGTAGTGTATAAAAAAAAGATTGCTTTAAATTTCTTTCTTTGACGAAATCATAATTTGAAGAATCATCTATTTATTCAAGTCATACTTTTTACGCGTTCTTGACCACGCCCACCAAACTCAGCGTAAGCTGAACAATCGTAAGTTACCTAGTTATCTACTCATCATGAACAACCCATTGCCGGCTCACTACAGAGCACGGGTCTCCTCTCAATATGAGAAGGATTTGGCCATAGTCCACCACGCTGGCCATGTGCGGATTGGCAGACTTCACACGCCTTTGAGAACATTATGGAGGCGTGCAGGTTTCCTCACGATGTTTTCCTTCACCGTTGAAGCAAGTGATATTTTAATTTTTTTAAAACGCACATAACAAAGTTAGAGGTGCGTGCCCGGATTCGAACCGCCGACCTCTGATTAGGAGGCTGACGCCCTAACCGGCTATAACCGCTTCAGTTACCTACTATTTCGTATTTTTAATAAAATTGTATTAATTAATAATTTGATTAAGAATATCCATTCCAGCTACTTGAATCAACTCAGCTTTGCATTTACTTGGATGTATTTATGGTATATGCATTTGAATATAACGAACATGTATGTGATATGGTTGCACCAAACCCTAGCCTTGAAACTGGTTGGACTGGCCTTCGAAATGGGCGCTGTTCAAATAAGAAGCGATGCGAAAGGTGTAGGTGTTTCCAGAGCGAATGATAGCGACGTCCTATCGGAACCATCTGCCACTGATATTATATCGTATGCGTTTTTCTTTATTGGACTTCACAAAGGTAATATTTTTGGAATAAATATTTTTTTTATTTTTACACACTACAAGTTAACCCTTGATGGCTATCTCACCTGGTGGTAAGTGATGATGCAGCCTAGGATGGTAGCGGGCTAACCTGTTAGGGGTATGGTAAACCCACACTCCTAATTGATTTCTACGCGACATCGTGCCGGAACGCTAAATCGCTTTGCGACACGTCTTTGTCGGTAGGGCGATAGCTAGCCACGGCTGAAGCTTCTCACCAGACCAGACGAGCCGGGAATAGAACCCAGGACCTGCAACTTTAGAATGCGGCAGCGCGCGCACTGCGCCACGAAGGTTATCAAATGAATTAACCTTAGTGCAAGTTGCATGTTATGTTAAACTCCCCGGGTCAGGGACAAAAAGTTATAAAGTGATGCGGTCTACTAACTCAAACTACTGAATAAATTAGATCTTGACAGAGTTCTAATACAAAGGATAACACATACAACTCCAAATTTTATTTCTGTTCAAGCTTATTGGGATATTGTTAAAAACTTAATAATTTCGACCACATTCTTATTGTTAATTATGCAAATAATAATGACGTTAAGAATGTGGTCGAGCCTAGCATAAGAAAGCCTATTTAGGAATATCGTGTAATTAGTTACCTATTAATTTCAAACAAACGAAAAACAACCCATTATTCTAAGATCCCAAATCAAAATGTTCAAATCAAAGACAAGGGTCAAGGGTTGACGTATTATCTTATACATGTATTTACATATATTATACGAGTATAGTCTCTTTTCAGGTCCATATTACAGATGGAAAATATTTAACGATCACTTCAATGCACCGTTTGGAGTGCTGGGTGATTGCAGAATCATCACCGAACAGAAACTTAAAAAAGCTTTAGTATGTGCTCTCGGATGCTGGGTTTTAAGTTCGAAATATTCACAAGAGGTAAATATGTCTATATTTAAATTCCTAAGCAGTGAAAGCAGCTCGTTCGTCCTAATCTCACCACCCATGGGATCACTTATAACGCTACGTTTGTCATTTTACGGAATCGTCACTCTTCCATCTTGTGACCTCAACGTTAATTGGTCCTCCGAAGTCGTACTCGTCTTTTAGACGAATTCCGTGGCGCGTGTCGCGTTATAAAGCTGGAGATTCTAGGTTCAATTCCCGGCTTGAGGCTTCAGCCGTGGTTACCACCCTACCGACAAAGACGTGTCGCCTAGTGATGTAGCGTTTCGACACGTTGTCGTGTAGAAACTCATTAGGAGTGTGGGTTTACCATACCCCTAACAGGTTAGCACGCTACCATCTAACATTGCATCACTAGGTTGAGATAGCCGTCAAGGGCTAACTTGTAGTGTATAAAAAAAATAGTACTCGTCTACTCAATCAACATTAATGTAGAGTGTGTGTGCGAGTAGATCTCGTAATTATTGATTTCCTGGTAAATTGCTGATAAATTTGTTTTAAGAGACTGAATTCAATACAATGCTCAATGGCCTCAGATGTTTCCTAAATTGTTCCTAAGAATGCACGTGATCTACATTAAGGTTACATCTAATAGCGATCTGGACAAACCAGTAATAATCAACTCCGTGGCCACTCGAAATTGTCAACGGGTAAATAAGTATACCTCCACATAATATTGTTATGATACGTACCTTGATTTACTTTTAGTTTTACTTCGATGACGCTTTCTACGAAGCTTACAGTGGCGAAATACGTTACTTGTACAGCATGCCACAACTGGTGATATACTTTCTCCAACACCAGGCAGTGATGATGTTGTGCACCAGCGTGTTTACGGAGACAGGCTTTGGAGTGTACCCGGCGAAGTGCCACCCGCTTCCGGGCTTCGGACCTTCGGCTAGACTAAGTTTCCTTAATGTGGCGTAAGTTGTTCGTTGTTTCTGCGGACGCTACTAATTCTATACCGACTGTACTTACGGATTTTTGCGAATTCACGTTCAATTTTTAATACGTAAAATGTCCCATACAAATTCCCCTATCCTATACCCTAAAGGGTTGTTATTAAATGCTGTAAAGAATAATAAAAGGTAAGCCCTTCATTTCACGTACCACTCTTTATTTCACGAGAAAGACAAGTTAGAAAAAGTAGAGTGTTGAGTGTTCTGTTTGGCGTTGGTACATTTGAAGCTATGTAATTTTAACAGTGCCAATTCAGCGGAAGTGGCCTTGGAAGAGGAATACAATTTCTCCATGATCAAGTGTTTTAATAACGAAGCGGTTATCCTGGGGCCAAAAATGAGAGACACAATGCGCGGTTGGGACATGCCGACTCGCTTTTGGTTTTGGGCGTACGCGCAGAAATCATCCTTGAAATCTAACAATGAAGTCAGGTAAGCAATGGGTAATTTACTTTTAACTACTGTTACAAAAAGAGGACTCGATGGGTATCTTAACTGATAGATTGAGTAAAACAACTTCTTAAAACGTGGATTAACATTCGTGCTTCGGGAGACCACGACAAATCGTCAACGTCAGACCAGCTCAGTGTCACTGATCAGTGTGATAGGGTAGGGAGGGGGAATGCCGCTCACTGGGTAATGGCGCTCACCTCTCTATCTCTGTTAAAATGGCGCGTAGCAATACGCCACGTCGCGTGAAGCGTGGAGGTAGGGGGCCTCTAACAGACAGCGATGCAAGCGAACAGTCAGCTCGCGTCATTTTACCGTGAAGTGTGATTCTTCATTTGCGGCCGCGCTGATCTAATTATTGGTTAGGTGTTTTTTTCGGTAAGTACAAAACTTGAATGCTTACTTTATTATAAATTTTAATTTTCTTACAGTAAAACTATTCTATTTTGTGATAAAGCAATCGATTTTCAAAAATTGTGTTTAGTTTTTATTTTTGTTTTAAATTAATTACAAAACGATCGTTTGGGGTTATACCGTTCAGCTGAGCGCCATTACCCCATTGTGACTATTTTTTTCATTGTTGTAGTTGCAAAACTCAATAAGACTAGAAAAGATGATAAAGCAAGACAAAGTTAAAAAAGTTGCCAAAGAAAAGAAAAACAAATAAATGAAACAAAAATCTTACAAGAGAAAAATTTTACAAGTTCTTCAGAGAGTGAAGTTGAAGAGCGTCTTTGCGACGACGACAGTGATGATGAAATGAATATGGTAGATGAAAATTATAACAAATGTATTATTTGCGAAGAATTCGGAAAAAATAACGAGTTGTGGTATCGGTGCACCATCTGCGGACTGTGGGCTCATGCTATATGTTCAGGATCGAATTCGCCAGATGGATACATCTGTGATTTATGTGCCCAAAAATAAAATATTATTATTTCTAATTAGTGTTACCTTTAATAATAATTATTATTTTATATTTTGTTATAATAATTGAAGTTGATATGACATCGAAGACTTTAATATATTTTTAAATTGAAAAAGGATAATCTTACGAACAAATGGGGATGATTTATGCTGATTTGTGGTTGTAGACTTTATTTTTATTGTATAAAATTGATCTCATTAATATTTCTTTAATTAAAATGTATGTTACTTGTTTTATTCCAAAAAACATGTTTGAGCATCATTACCCCGTACCCTGAGCGGCATTACCCTACGTCATGGGCAATGCCGCTCAAACGTGTTTTTTTTTATAATGTTTTCCTACTACTAGTAAGTCAAAGATATATGCTTTTATTGTTAAAATGTTGATAAATCGATAATTAAAGACTTTGTTATTAATTTTACTTTTGTAACACCTATATACACCATATTTTCCTTAAGTGAGCGGCATTCGCCCTCCCTACCCTAATAGTGGTTAGAGCTCTCTAGCCCAAATTGGAACAGCTCTAGTCCCTCTCCCATTAGACCAGTGATGATGGTGACATATCTTTACTTGGTTGAGTGACACCGGTGCGTTTGAGACCTTCATAGATTTAGATTTATGTTTAAGGATGTAGTTTTCACTACTTCCGTATTACCAGCTACCCATCACAAATCGGTTCTACAGACGTATTTGAAATAAAATAGTTTTGACCACTGATTTTCTCTGTTCTTGTTAATTAAGATGAATTTGTATCCGTAGCAAAGGACTTTTGAGAGAATGGTGCTAATTCTTTCTCAAATATTAAAATAAATTGACTGGTCTTAAAGTCAGTATTTTTCACAAAGAACACGTACTGGACATATTATTTCCATGTCGTATAGATTTATTTAGTGTAGAGTTTTGTACAGAATATGCACTGTTGTATTTTTATCGTGACTTCCAGAAGCGCTTTTTCACTGCTGGCGTGGACAATATGGGCGGGTCCCACGTTACCTCGTTTCATTATTGGCTGCACGTTATGGGTATACGTGCATCTCGAGGCCGAGTATGCTGTTCTTTATGATACATCAGGCTCAGTAAGTGGTTATTCAAAATACTTTAAAGAAGAAAATGAAATTCATGCGACCCTTCTAACAACTATTAAAAATCCGTGTAAATCCCAGAACGCAATTCGGAGTTGGATTTTTTTTTAATAATAAACATTCCAATTAGTTATCTCGTAACTATAAAATGATATGCTTACCTAGGTATTACCTAGTACCTACTAACCTACTTACCTAGTATTTAGCCCTAAATAATAACTGATGAAATGAAATTAAAACTGTGGCGAGGTTTTCCAATATTTCCATGAAATTAAACGTATAATTTTTCAGCGGCGGTTTGTATACCCATCGCAAATTATGTATCCGAAAAGTAAGTAGGCATTACTGTATGATAGTGCAGAACGAAGTACTTTTTTGTAATCTTTTCCACACACCTTCAAGTAGGGAGTCTCGATCTCTTGAGGATCCCACTATATATTATATGCACTGTCATAGCTCTTTGGAACTAAAATTTCCGATTTTATTACGAAATATATAATTACTGCAACTCAGTTGTCCTGGGTTTTAGTTCGTTTTAATTTAATCATTTCAGATGAAGTTGCCGTGGGATATTGGATTTTCAATAATGAGATTGTTCTGTTTTCTATACTTGACCCCCTGCTTCGTAATCAAGGATACTACAGTTGTGCTGAGGTATTACAATTCCATATTCTGGGTGTTTCATATAATTCTGTTCATTTTGATGTTAAGTTCGGTTTACCTTTACAAAACTAGAATTTTGGGTGAAAATTAATTTGTTGGAAGTGACTCAATAAAATGTTTGTGTTAATAAGGTATTTGTTTTATTTATTTTTAAATATAAACGTAACCGACTGATTCACTGACCTATCAACGCACAGTTGAAACCAGTGGACTGAACTAAAGAAATTTCTTATACAGATAGCTATTAAATAGCTATAAAAATGTAGGGCATCCGGTTGAAAGGGTTTTTGATAATTCTTTTAAAATGAAAAGATCATAGCCTAGAGCTTAAGAATTCGGTCTTCTTTTCGCGGACCCGAGTCCAATCCCTGCACGAATATTTTGAAGTTAAGTGCATTTTGATTTAAAACGTTGAAGAAAACCATCGCTAGGAAAACATGCATGCCAGAGTTGCTCCTTGATATTCTCAAACGCCTTTGAAGTTTACAAATCCATATACATTTAACCATCGTGGAGGATAAAGGTCACAACCCTTCTCATGCTGAAGTTCTCCTCCTGTTGTAGACCATAAATGATAATGTAGATGCTCTAACAAAATAGGTGGTTGAAGTTAGTACAAAAATCTTTGACCTTGAAACACTAGAGCAAAAAGTAACTATAGATAGATATAGAGATTCAAAATACGGTCTTTATATTAATATTATATAAAGATACATCACATAACATATCACTGGACGCGTTACTAATTTTTCAGGTTATAGAAAACACAAGCTATATTCAACTAAAATTTGAGAATGGTTTTTCGAAAAACCATTCTGAAATCTCTGCTATAACGAGAGTAGTTTGTAACGCGCATTTTTCTACGAAAAAGCAGCATGGGACAATCAAAATAAAAAAATAAATAAAAAACTGTACACGTATAATATATATATTTATTGCAATTTAACTTAAAACTAACGTAACAGTAATATTCATTTGGTGTTGAAATTAATTCTAAATCACGTCAAATAATAACAAATCCAGCAGTCAAACAATAATAAAGATAACGATTTTTTTTATAAAAATATCACAGACTAACCTTATTCTGTTATTGGAAGACTTTTGTTGGTCTTTTGATTATTATAACCTAATTAATGTAACTAACAGAAGAATGGAAATTATAAAAGTTTATGAAGCGTTGAAAATGCACATTATTTTCTTTATATAAAATAAAAAGAATTTAGACATTATATTTTAGCTTGTTACAAATAACCATTATCATATTTCATGTATACCTGAGTAATATTTATTTATTTATTATTTAATATATAGAAACTAAATATGTATTGTCTAAATGGCCCTACATATTTCTTATTTGCATACAGTGTAAACTCTTTACAACAAACTTATTTGTATGGGTAATTATTAGCTAAACTTATTCAGTATTTTATATTTTAGTCAACTTAAAATTATTAAATACTGGATTTTGTTTTTTGATTCCAAAAGGACAAACTAATGAACTCGCATTAATATCAGTACATATTTAGTACTTACAAAACAGTTTTTAGTCAATTTTAGTTTTTTATTAGTTATTAGTGAACAGTTAATTTCCATGACCAGTATTAAACTACATCAAGCCTAGGGAAACATCCTATTTAATGGTTATTAAGAAACTGATTTGATTTCAATGTCGGTTTTTAAATATGGTATCGTTTAATTTCGGTTTTTTTATATAGTATTACAAAACCGAAACCGATCGACTTAGATGCCTTTATTAAACTGTGTCTCGAGTTCACATTTAATTATTTTTAAGTGAGATATTGTCTCATTATTCTGCGTTTAAACTACTTAATAACAAGATAAAGGTTTTGGTTCTATCAGATTCGTTATTCCGAGTTTACATCGTGTATATAAATATATATTCTAGGAATTTTTGTACCCAACACTTACCCATTTAAAAGCTTATAACATTAGATACTCAGGGATAGATCTATTAAGCTCTTCTGACTTATTTATCCCATATAAATCTATCTCGTTTTAGCATAAACATTGGCTGAGTGAAATCAAAATACACTCTATAGATTAGCCTTAGATATAAAGCTGATCGCTCCTCATCAACACAGAAAAAACGCGGCTCTTCTTTCGGTGTCCATTTGCCTTTTGCCTTACTCCTATCCATTCACAAGACTTGCTCAAACCGACGGTTGTGATTGGTTGTTATACGCAGGCTTTGTATTGGCCTTAGCTTTCGAATATTGGTGATGCTAATTGAGCGATCAGCATGCGGGGAAGCCTACTGAAGCGATGCTAAGTTTTTCAGGGTCACGATTATTATGCATTACATTATTATCGTTTCGCATTCTTAAACACATATGTGACAAATAATTTGATAGTCCTTTCACCAAGAAGTGTTCGTCTAAATATTTGTCAGTCGTAATTTATAGCATTTCTCATACTACTTGTATGTAAAGTGGGTGGACATATTTATCACACGGCGCGCATGCTTGCATGCCTTTTATTCTTCCAATTTCATAATTTTTAAATAGCAGTTTTATTTTATGTTAAAAGATATATTTAAAAAAAAAACAATAAACCGTTTTAGGTACAAGTGTAAAGTTTTGTAAAAATTTCCAGACAGTTTTTCGATTTTTGACGAGTTCTGTAGACACAATCATTATATTGAAAGCTTTCATATGAATATCATTTGATATCGAAAAAAAAAAAAACAAAAAGGTTTACGAATATTTTGTACAATTCTCCACTCCAGTTACCTCGTAATATAGAAATGCAACCTAACCTATACCTAACAATTATAATATTTGTTAGGTAGGTAGGTAGGTAGTACTTAGTACTACTACTAATATAACATTTTTATAAACATGATTTCATAATTTCAAACAGAATAATAGAATATGTATTACAAAAATAACAAATAATTTTTTATCATCCGTAACAAATGCGATAACTTACTGTTTAACCCCTTATTTTTGTAGATTCCACAGTGATTTTTGGATCTTCGATAGTACTTTTATTTTGTATGAGTCTTAGCTCTATGAGAGCTGGCGGAATTTTTCCAGTGGGGTGAATAGCTGGAATTACAAAAGGTACACTAGGTTATAGATTATAAATAATAATATAATATATATAAATCACGTAAACTACTTAACCTATTTAATTTTTTTTTAAACGAGTGTTTTGTTCCCACTCACAGGATAGGATAGTTTTTATTTCGATTTATGGTCTCAATAATTAATAATTAACAATAAAATGACTATCAATATTGATTATTGTTTGTAAGTTCTATTAGTAGTCAACAGATGGCGCCTTAAATTAGTTTATTTCGAGAAAAATGTTGAACTTTCTGTCAGACGTCTCATAGATGGCGTTGCGTCTAACTAGTTTTTTTTTTAAACGACACGTGATGAACCTTTTTGGTTGACAGATATACTGAGTAACTTTGCTTTTTCAGTATTACTTTTCATTAAATGTTTATGTGTTGTATATTATTTGTCTAATAAACTTAATTACTACAATTGTGAAATGTTTTCTCACCTCTAGCTTTATCATAAGTGTCGATCACAATATGCTGAAGGGTTGCGATTGTTTTTTCGAGACACAATTTCAAATTTTTGTCAGTTTTATGAAACCACGCCAGGAAGAGGGCCGCAAATAGATCTCCCGTGCCGGTGAAGTTTGCATTTAGCTTCGCCATTTCGATTTTGTAACAGGAATCTGAAAATATAGTAATCGTTTAACAAACGAAATATGTACACTTTCTATAGTTAGATTATTAAATATCGTTACAAAATGGACTATATAACTTTGGAGTGGCGTTTAATAAATTCATTGTTTTATAACCTTGTAGTTAATATTTCGACCTATCTTTTATATTGCAGTTTTCTTATTGTTGTATACTAGCTGGCGCCCGCGACTTCATCTGCGCAGGATTAATATTTCGAGTAGCTTATAGTAGCGTTGAAATGAACGTTACTTACATGACACTTATCGTCATATTTTGTTCATTATACAAAATATCTTTATAAATTGTAGCCTGTGTGTTATTCGGATGTATAAACGAGATTATTGTAAAGTTTCATTAAAAAGAACAAACATCCATCCATCCATACATACAATCTTTCGCGTTTATAATATAAATATTGTCTGAAGCAAATTACTTAGACGTATATTATTTCGTAAACAGCTAGACATTCACATTAGCTCACAACGTTAATAAATTGTTATGCAATAATATAATTATATGTTGGTTTTCCTTAATAAATAAATAAACGATATGATTATTTTCGTTATATACTAGCTCTCACGCCCGTGTGCAAAATAAATACATATAAAAACCAAAAGAGATATAATAAACTTAAATAGATAAAAATAAATAAACCTACATACACATTACATAAATACATATTTGCACCGGGTGATTATTTTTATTATTAAAGGGTCAAGTTTTCATAGGACGTACGAGATTAAAAGAAACGAACTTACCTTTATTGCTGGCGATACCGATTATATTTTCCCCGTTCCCTAAATCAGTACTGCTCAAGACCACTATCTTCACTCCTTTAGCGTGTAATGCGTCTATGACTTTTAGTGCTCCGTCTAGGTCCTTCATTTTAAGACCAGTAATTAGCTCTGCTTCGAACTGATTAGGGGTTAATATGTCTGCCAGTGGTACTACTATATCTCTATACACAGGTAATATGTCCTCTGGTACATACATTTTTCCATTATCGCCCATCACCGGATCGCACACTGTAATAATTTGTGCCTTTTAATTCAATTGAAGCTATATAATCGTTATGATAAAAAAAAAAATTAAAATATCACTTGCTTCAACGGTGAAGGAAAACATCGTGAGGAAACCTGCACGCCTTAGAGTTCTCCATAATGTCATGTCATGTCACATGGCCAGCGTGGTAGACTATGGCCAAACCCTTCTCATATTGAGAGGAGACCCGTGCTCTGTAGTGAGCCGGTAATGGGTTGATCATGATGACTACCGCCGCTCACAAATATATTACACCAGAGAAGCTACCGATGCGTTGTTATTTAAATATCATGATGATGATGATGATGATGATGAATCATTATGATAGACGAAAATCTACCACTGGAGGACGGTTGATTTTTTTATTACGTAAATTATATATTTTCGTAAGATGCCTCCTTTTGTTTTATACAAAGTTCGATACATTTTTCCCAATTCATTTACATCTATTTGTACAATATGCAGCTCATATTATATAACATTGCCTTACGAGACTTGGTTGATGATACCGTTCAACTAGTTGGAGGTCTTGGGTTAGATTCCTGGATCGAGTCTGGTCTGGTGGGAGACTTCGGCCGTGGCTAGTTACCACCCTAACGACAAAGACATGTCGCCATCGCCAAGCGATTTAGAGTTCCGGCAAGATGTCTTGTAGAAACCAATAAGGAGTATGGGTAAATTCAATCTGCTATCTGAAGTTTTTGTAAAAGTAAAAGGAGTCAAGTGTTCCTTAGGCGGTTAGTTTCTACCATTGTATGTTACTAGGTAGTAACATACAATTATTTGTGTTATCAATAGGCGTAATGCATAGAATCTTGATAACGTTATCGATACCTAGTTACAGCTGCGAGTGTTATCAAATAAAATCGTAATCATAACCAGAAGTTTAACATATTGTAGACGAGTTAAGCCCCATACTATTTTAGATGACTTTTTCTAATTTATATGCGCTGTAGAATTACCTATAAAGTGTGGCTCGATTATTCAGAGTTATGTGCGTTTTTAAGCAAATAATGTCACATTCTTCTATGGTGAAGGAAATATCGTGAGGAAACCTGCACGCCAGAGAGTTCTCCATAATGTTCTCAAAGGCGTGTGAAGTCTGCCAATCCGCACATGGCCAGCGTGGTGGACTATGTCCAAACCTTTCTCAGAGGAGACCCGTGCTCTGTAGTGAGTCGGTAATGGGTTGATCATGATGAGACTTTCGAATTCCTAAAACATATGAATGGAATATCTGCCACTGGAGACATGTTATTAACAGTTCTGCCAAATTAAAAGATCGTACATACTAGCTGGCTAGCTTATAAAAATGTAATTTACTATCTTAATTTGATCTACCCACATATACAACTAAATTTTATCGATGTTTCGTCTTTTAACTCTAGAACTATTCATATGCCTCTGCCTATATTTACATATATTCAAACAAGATACCATACAATGTAACTGACTGTTATCACGGTGGACCTTGAGCTTATCTATCTACTACTATTATTAAACAATAAACAATTTCCTTACAAGGTATTAGCAGTAAACTATTCCATTTATTTTACGTTGCAAGATTTTTTTCTTGTAATATAAATTACTTCTAGCCTGACTACCAAAATTTTTTTGCTATATATAACATTGCCTTATGAGTCTAAGTTGATGCGGGTGAAACCACACTGAACAGTTAATAGATTATAGTTAGCTATGATGTTAAAGCTATTTATAATGCAACTTATTATCATTTATGTAAAACTAGATATTAATAATCTAGTTGTATAAGAAATTGACAAGTAGTGCCCTATTTGGATGCAAGGTTGTTAGATAATAATGGTTATTATCTTGACCTATTTCACTTATTGTAGAAAATGTGGAATCTTATCACACACTATTATGGCTGCTATCCATTTTAGAAGGTGTCCTGGGAGTGTCTGTGTGGTTTTTAGTCTGGGGCGGTAACAAATAAACACTGTTCATATGCCCTGAAATAGAATTTCGAAAACTAGTTCTGGCTCTAAGCAAAATCCAGGGTTATCAAGCCTCTCAACCTGTTTGCCATGTTTTAGAAATCTCACTCTAGACTCAAAGTAGTATCTAGCAAATATTTTGTACTTGTGTGAATGCAAAAGCTAATAAGGAAAAAAATAAATTTAAAGCAGCACTATCATGAACCACATAATTAAATACTATATTACAGAAGCAAATGACCATTCCTTTAGTGTAATAGCAATCAATCAATCAGTAAATAATGTGGTCCTACAAAATACTCTAATTTGGTCAAAGTCTCTTGAATAAAGTCATTAACTGCTATTGGAATGAGCTAGGTTTTATTTTTCATTAAGAAAATATGGCATAACCATGTTACAACAGCAATTGGAAAATATCTACTGACATACAAGCTCAATTGTTTAATCCATCTGTAAATATTGTATATACATACTGCCAAGTCAGCAACACAAGGTTAGGTGGCCTGGTGCTCTTTAAACATTTTTGACTTACACAAACAAACTTATAGATTACTAAGCTAGGCAATAAATCTGATTGCCTAAGCTAAAATTTTGCCATTTAGCATTTCTAATATACTTTTTGTGAGTAAAATATCACTATTAGTAACAAGCCAGGAACTTTTCTGTTTATATATACAAAAAAAATATTTTATCAATCGTAATAACACTCTAATCATGGAACTCTTTGGCCTACCAGGGTGCAAAATGTAAAATAGCATGGCAAAATAATTTATGAATAAAAAGTTACTCCTAATATAAATAATACAAAAAGCAATAATTTTGATATAATTTTGGGACTTACCATAAATCAAATTAGGATTTTTATGTCTTAATTTTTTTATAATTTGAGCAATCTGTTTTAAAGAGTCCGGAGATCTTGAATAACCAGTCAAAAAATGAGTATAATAATCAACTTCATTTAATCTCAATCCTTCAATGAGTTCTTCTAAGTCTTGATTATTGAGAATTGGCCCTTTAATGTGCTTGTAGGCAGTGTGAGTGGAAAACTGGACTGTGTTGATGGCATCCACCTCAAAACCTAAAACCTAGATGAATAATAATAATAAAATAAAAAAATTATATTATAGTATTTCTTATCAGTAATGTTACAAAAAAAAATTCATGTTAAATTTTTATAAAATGGAATATATTAACTGCTCGCACAGAACAAAATAAAAAAAACAATGAATAAGTTCATTGTTTTTGCTCAGAACCCAGATAAAAATGAAGTAGTTAAGTAATATTTTGTGTAAAGAAATAAAACAAACTTAGTATCCCAAAATATAACCCATGATATTACTTGTAAAGTTGGATTTCCGTTTCACTGTATCCCTATATTTTTTTGGAATTTGCCTGAACTTTATAAAATTTCTAATTAAAAAAAAAATATCTTAGTAAAGTTTGCATTTTTCCACCCCCTGATCATATTGTATAAAAAATAACTAAGCTTGATAAAGAGGCCTTCAATAATTTCAGATTATGAATATTTACTGCATAATTAGGTATTTTTGCCAAAGAAAATACTTACTTGAAGGGGAAAAACAGCACTCTTATTGCCTACATATCCATGGACAACATGACTTTGGATGGAAAGAACTTTTGGTGTTAAGTCTGTAGACATTTTTACCTATTTAAATAAAATTAAGTAAATGATTATTTTATACTTTATAAATATATTTTCCATTTTTTTTTACAATAAGCAACACTTCCACTATATGTAGTTATTAAAAGATATTAAATTTTGATTAGGTACTATGTACTCGTGAATATAATACAAATAGTACAATTACCTTTATAAAGTTGCAATAATTAATAATTTATAAATTTCAATGATCTACAACACAACAGCAAGTTCAATCACAGACGTCAGACTCACAGAGGCAGACACGAATCCTGATTATTCACAGAATGACAATGACAGAAGTCAGAACACTATTTAGTTCGTGGTTATCGGTGGTGGCGCTTCAAATCTAGTCAATTTCTCCTTCTGTGGTAAACTTTCAGTTGCCCTTTTGTGTCATACAGACATACAGCCTGTAAAGCTTTGCCTGTTTGTCTGTAACGTAGTGATTATATTCTCTTTGGTAGCCGAGCTGTCCAGAGTAGGTACCTACCTACTATAATAGAGGTCACAAGTTCACAACGTAGTAATTATAATATAGTCTTTGGTCACTCGGCTTTAGATCAATTCCATTCCAATCAATCCAGCTTCCATTTTTTATTTATTTCTCTTTTTGCCAAAATGAGCGAATCTAAAGAAGAAATTCGATACATATTAAAATTTTATTACAAAAAAGGAAAAAATGCAACGAAAGCCACGAAAAAAATTTGTGATGTTTATGGACCTGATGCAGTGTCAGTAAGGGTAGCTCAAAGTTGGTATAAGCGTTTCCGATCTGGGAATTTTGATGTTAAAGATGCACCTCGGTCTGGTCGACCTGCTACCGATAAAAAAGACGAAATTTTTAAACTAGTGGAGCAAGATCGGCATTTGAGTAGTCACGCCATAGCAAGAGAACTGGGTATTGACCATAAAACAGTTTTGAACCATTTGAAAAAAGCTGGGTAGGTACAAAATAAAGCCCGATAATTGGGTGGCCCGAAAGCCCACTGAAAGAAACCTTACGAATCGTGTATTATTTGCGATTCTTTATCGAGTCTTAATGAAACCAAACCGTTTCGAAAGAGATTTATATCTGATGAATAGTTAATAACTTAGACAAGAATGTGCGAAAAACCTAGTGAACAGCAGTTTGTCAATTCACGGGCTGCCATAACCTGTATCTCGCAAAAAGGTGATGCTGTGTGTATAGTGGTATTAGAGGGACTTTTTCATAATGAGCTATTACCACTGGGCAGAACCATCAATTCGGTTCTCTACTGCCGACAACTGATGAGTTTAAAGTTTAGAGAAAGTGGCCTGCTTTGATCAGTAGAAGGGGTGTCTACATGGCAATACACATCTTTAGTCACTCAGCAAAAATTACTGTTGTGTGTTTTACTGGATATCTGCCATATAGCCCTGACCTTGCATCTTCAGATATCTACCTATTTCAATCTCAAAGGAAATCTTGGCAGTGTCAAGTTAACATCAAGAGTGACTGCCAAAACTGGTTGTTGCATTTTGTGGATCCCAAGTCCCAAAAATCCTCCAGCAACAGGATCATATCACCAACAAAATGGCATATATGTACTGTAATTAAATGTATATAAACTTAAAATAAACGTGTTTTGTTTTCATGCAAAATGCAAAGAAATTTTATCCTCTACTTATTATTATTAAGCTCGAGAGAAGTTTGCGTGTAATAAAAAATTTAGTTATCAGATTCTCAATATTTTTCTATTTAATCTTTTACATATCATTTAGGTAGGTAAAAGTGTGACGGGAGTAGCGTACAAGATAAAAGTTATAGCTATTTAAAGTAGCTTCAGTTTTCATAGTCTTGTTAAGCCATACTTGCCTATGTATTACATTTACTAAAAATAGTTTAAAAAAAAAAAGAGTGATTTCTTTGGCTTTCCATAAAGTGTAATACCACAATATTATATTATTATTGATTATTTATTTTTCATAATTAAAGTATATTACTGACTAATACTAGGGTTCTCCTGTGCAGTTTCATATGCTCTTTCTAAAGTGTCTGTAATAATTTTCATATCATTTTCAATGCTTCTGGCCCAATTCTCAACATCACCTATTTCTTTTAATGCACTACTGAAATTTTCGACTAGTGCCAGCCATTGTTGTGTTTGTTTAGCAAAGTTGATAGCTCCCTGGTGAAGCAATTTTGCTTCAGCATCTAATTTCTTCTGGTTCAAATAAGCCTGGGCTACTCTGTAATATATAAAGATCATATATAATCAATATTAATAAGTCATTTAACTATAAGCAAAATATAAACGATCATTTAAGATTGTGAGGAGACAATCTTTATTACTTAATAAGTAAATACTTACCCAACATTTAAGTGATCTACAAGAGCTTGTGTCAAATCATTTGCAGCAACAATACATTCTTTGCGTTTTTGTTCTGAAAAAAATAAGTAAAACTACATATTAGTACCAAGTTCTTGAATAAAAATATAATTTTAAAGGAATTGAATGTAATGTCACTTGGTTTTGGCATAAACTATGTTATAAATTATATGTATTTTAACTGAATATGTATGTATTTGTCGTTACCACCATATATGACATTCAATGTGTATTTAAAAAAAAAAGCTAAAAAGCAAAAATGTTTTTTGTTAAAATCAGAGGGTTATTAAGCTTCATTAATGCACCAATACAAAATGAATGGTTAAAATATTGATTTACCTTGTACAACTCTTTTAGCTGCTTGTTTAGCTTGATGTTCTTTTACTAGGGCAGAAAGCATTTTTAGTCAAGCAATGTCCAGGTTTAAACTTTTTTGTGCTAAGAAAGAATGCTTTTATTGCTTGCAAATAATTAGGTACTTAATTTGATCAGAAATAAATTTTCCGAAAGACTTTTGTATATTTTATTGGTATTGAGCACAGAATATTTATCATTGGTAAAATAAGGTAAAAATAAATAATAATGCTAATAAATAAACAAAATATTTTTTTGAATTTTTTGCTGTATATGTATACAGCTTGCTAAACCTGTTTACACAAATGTCAATCACACAGTAATACAACGCAAGATACTAGTTATTTAACAGAAGGCGCACAGTCTTAGATATCTTTTGACCCTGTAGTTTAGGGATGATTAGTAACAGACTTGGGTAAAAGGTGATATCATTTTAATTTATACAAGCTAAGAGAAACCAAGACATTTTTGCCCGATAACAGATCTTGGTTCTTGCTTTTTAAGCATAGATTAAAATATTTGCTAAGGATTCTAGGAATTCTGATTAAAGCGTATTTTTTTGGGAAATAAAGCTTTGGCTTCTTGTATTTTGGATAAAGTTTTTTTATTTTGGTTATTGGGTCGAAAATTAAAGATACGTATACAATCCCATTGGTGGAAAGGCTACTCGCGCCAACAGCACGGTTGAGGCGATCCGGCCCATCCTCGAGCTCTGGACAGGCTGGAAGCACAGGGGCCTGTACTTTCACCTTGTGCAGATCCTCTCGGGGTATGGTTGCTTTGGGAGGTATGTGTGTAGGGTTGCATGGCAGGAGTGTGAATGTGGCTACGCTCAGGATTTCTGCGTCCAGTACTCGTGGTGCAGATGGTGCCCTACCTATCGCTGCCCTCAGTGGTTCACACCATGGTGGCCAGCGAGATGTCTTGGGCCGCCCTCAATGCTGCTAGCGCGCCTCGGGCGGAGTTAGGGGGCCTCCTATGTAGACCCTCTGTGGACGCCGCTGGCTGAGTTGCGGACGAGTGCGCGTTCCCGTGACACAGCCACTAGACGACGCGAAAGACCAGCAGTTTAGTGAGTATTCTCGTCGTTACTTTGGCCGCCATCGAGCCTCATTCTGCAGGTAGGCAGTCTAAGATTCAGTTTTCATTCACATTGTCACAGTTTAAAGGTGTAATATTATGATTAAGAGTTTTCTCAGAATTGATTTATTTCTTTTAGATATGTTGGCATTTAGACAAGTCAAAAGTTATCAAAAGGGTTCAACCCTTTTGATAACTTTGTTCTCTTTTATAGAAACTAACATCACGGTAATATTACGTATACAGTATTCCTACTTCATACAAACGGACGAAACGCGAGCTATGCCTACGCGCCTCGATCTCGGCGTGCGCTCGTCATGCAGACAATAGCGACTGTGCCGCGGTGATGAAACAGACGGTGTTTTTTCTTTTAACAATAACCGCGCGATTTTTTCACTAAAAATAACTTCAAGTACCTATTTAATATGACGAATAGGATATATTGTGCTGGTTAAATTAATAATAATTGTTTATTGTACTGTTTGTATTATTAATACAAGAAAAAATAGATTTGACCATCTGTTTGTCACTAGATAGTTGAAATTTTAAAACAAAATAGGCAAATGTAATTAATATGCTGGAGGCGGGCAGCCCTATCGCATGTTTAGGTGCCCCGCGCTGTAGGTATTTATTTCAAAGATAAGGCCGAGTTACAATACTGTATACATAATATTACCGTGCTAACATGGTGCTGACGACTAGAATTACGAGTTAACTATTAATTATATGTAATAAATATAGCATGTTCTGCTATTGGTCACGAGGTCCTTGGTTAAATTCCCTGGTCAGGCCATTATATTGAAACTATTGGATTTTCAATCAAGAATTTTGGTTTAGCAATTAGACTAATCGGTACTTACTTAAATTAACCCAGATAAGCCTGAAACTAAAATTTTCTGAAAATTTTGAAAAAAGTTACATTATTTAGTTTATTAGATCTTATGCAACATAAAAAAAATTATAAAAAAAAAATTAATTGTAAGGCTTTTAGGGAAACAGCCGTCCTATATGTAGGACAGTAGGATAATAAGAGGAAATAAAAGACCATTTATGACAAAACAGAATGTAATCAAAAAGTGTAGTTTATTAGATAACTATTGATTATATTACCCATTGTTATATGTAATTTACTAGATTAACACTATTTATGAATGATATGCTTCAAAACACTTGACACACACTCCAACATCACATTTCTTGCAACGTGTCAAACATTTTTTGTGACATTGACGACAGTGTGTTTGCTTCGATTGAGGAATAACCAGATGATTCATTTGGTCTTTACGACTATCAGCATGTTCATGATGGGAGGGTCGGCTAGGCCCTCTTTTGGCATTTTTTCTGTTTGATTCAATCAAAGCAATTGCTACCCTTCTGCGAAAGCCAAGATGATCCAGTTTTCCATGATTTATTTTATATAACTGCCATGCATTATGTTCGGCAAGATCAATCATGTGTGTGAGCAACGGTAAAAACTACGTGGTAAGGAAGGTCGAAGCCACGTGAAATCAGCACATCGCAAAAAGTGAGAACAACGCTTGCACCCAGCCTCAATTCTTGTATTTGTATTCTCATTTTGTGTAACTAGCGGGCGTACTTTTGTGTATTTACTTTACTTTTGGTGGCGAAAAATAAAGTCAAATCTATCCCTAGTAATAGCCGAGCTGATCAATTCATTCTTTGTATCAGGGGAGTTTTCCCAATACATTCTTCTACGGGGGAGCCATGAATAACCACTAACCAACAATATGCCGATGAAACATTTCATATCTTCAGTGGTTATGTCTCCAGGCAAATTCTTTTTGACAGCATATTTATTGCTCTCTGACACCAACAACGAAATAACATCTTCATCTAAGAAGTTTTCAAACCACTCAATTGGGCGCTTATCTTGGCAAGCGCCTTGAACATCTGGCCAATTCACGGGATTTTTTGCCAAGTCCCGTTTTCTCCATGCGTAGGTACGCCTACGTTTAGTTCGACCTGTAGAATCAGAAGGTTCTTCTTCTGTATCACTCACCATAATCTGCCCTTGAATCATTACTTCAGCCGGTTGAAGCAGAATGTTTCGTGGCAAATTATTCAAAGTTACATTATCTTCTTCACCCGAATCTTCGTCAGTGAGACAGTCAGGATCAACAGGAGGAGGTAAAATACATATCAGTCGTTCTCTATAATCTTCTTCATTATCAGAAACATTTTCTAAAGCATCTAAAATTTCATGCGCTGCTAACGGTCTGTAAAGAAAAAGTTGTATTATTGTACTAAAATCATGTATATTATCCTACTGTCCTATATATAGTACGCTAGTATTTGTAACAAGTTATACGTAATTTATTTATATTATTTTGCTAGAATATTTATTTAGTACAAAAGTTAAGGTTATCAACTAGATATTAACACAGAAAAAAACAACTCACGAGTAAAATATAACTTTTTATACATACCTGTCATTTGCCATGTCTGCAACGCACTTTTATTACACACTTATAAGGTAAAATATAAGGTAAAAACTGTTAAAATAACTGTCTTTTTATTTTTTCTAATAAAGCTGACACGTTTCTTACTGCAAATCATAAGACTAAATAATCTTAGATAAAGAGGGTATTCTGATATTTTTTTTTATTTCTACTGTCCTAAATATAGGACAATAGGCTTATCTGGGTTAAAAATCTACACATGCGAACTTCAACACAGGAGCACACTATTTGGAAATACTATATCCTCACAGTAAAAAGAAATTACAACCCTTGTTTTCAAGCTAAAATTATTTAATGTTCTAAAAGTTTGGCTAGCTTTTCTTGTGAAACATTTTTAAAATATACTATTTACTATAGAATTTGGTGCTCTAAAATGAGTCAATGAAGGGCTATTTTGCTTTGCAATTTCAACGATTCTCAAGAGGTTATCCTTCTATATTA
This sequence comes from Lasiommata megera, assembly GCA_928268935.1. Classification (NCBI taxonomy): domain Eukaryota; kingdom Metazoa; phylum Arthropoda; class Insecta; order Lepidoptera; family Nymphalidae; genus Lasiommata; species Lasiommata megera. The sequence goes on along the minus strand of OV743322.1, from coordinate 10,273,386 downwards.
ACATAGATGACCCAATTGAATTCGTACCATCTAAAGATCGCCATGTATTGAAATGTATCTAAAGTTGTATTCCCATAGTACATACATATTTACATATTTTTATTTATTTCATTTAAAATGCTTATTTGTTTTAAACACTGAAATGAAAATGTCTAGACATGTTATTAATATAAATCCAGCAAATCTGCCTCGTCACATGTAACAAATTGAGGTGGGATCGGGGCTTAGTTCATGATGGCGTCTACCCGATTTGGCGGAAATTACGTGCCGCTCGCTCCACTCTGATCCGGTTTGGAGTCTGGCCTCTATTTGTGTACTCACATGTAATATTACCTCCTGTACCCATATTGCTAAACAAGAATTTTCCCCTCTGCAACACAGTAAACACGAGTAAAGTTTGGAAAATCGAACACGAGTAAGAAATGAAAAGGGAGAAATGTTGAATTTATTAAAAACAAAGTAAAGTTTAATTGCACATCTTCAGAAAATAAAATTTATAATTACTGACTTATTTTTAAGATTAAATTTATTCAAATTCAAAATTCAAAATAATCTTTTTTCAAATAGTCCTTTAAAAGGCACTTTTGACGCGTCAATAATTTACATAGTAGTGATTTAATTTGAAAACTATGAGGGTTCCAAACGCGCCCCGGCCCAAGAAGAAGCCCACAACAAACTTAGCCGGGATTTGACGACCTCCGTAGCGCAGTGCGCGCGCTGTCGCATTATAAAGTCCCGGAGGTCCTGGGTTCGATTCCCGGCTCGAGTCTGGTCTGGTGGGGGCCGTGGCTAGTTATCGACCGACAAAGACGTGTCGCCAAGAGATTAAGCGTTCCGGCTCAATGTCGCGTAGAAAGCTATTAGGAGCGTGGGCTTACCATATCCCTAACAGGTTATCCCGTTTCCATCCCAGACTGCATCATCACTTACCACCAGGTGAGAGGCGTCACGGGCTTACTTGTAGTGTGTAAAAAAAAAGTTAAGATATGAAGCGACATTATGCATAATAATATAACATTTTTAATTCATAAAGATAAAGATTTTCGGGCTCATTATTTTGCAACGGTATTGTATAGCTTAAATGGCAGACCTATTTCAACATATAATATCATCAAATAAAGTATAAATATATCGCAAAAAAATAAACTATGCAGAGTTGTGCTACATAGAATCGTTTTTCAGGACCGAGAGCAATTTAAACCGCCATTGCTGTAATCGGATTCACTTCGGCCATTTTGGACTTCGTTGCAATCGAGAAAAGCGGAAACCTATTTAATAAAGTTAACTATTGTAAAGCTTAGCTATTATTTAACCTATAAAATTTTTAATCAGTAATCTTTTTTTTATATAATATATTTGTATTCCTAGTTTTGCAGGATTTAAATACAAATGTCGTCATCATCACGAGTTATGTTCCACCCTAACACCTTAGCTGATTTATTATTTATTGATTACTGATATCTACCAAAACTGTTGGTTAAAATTTAAATAATGGTTAAAAATAAAATAACCTATTATAACCTGAAATCAACCACCAACCCATTACCGGCTCACTACAGAGCACGGGTCTCCTCTCAATATGAGAAGGGTTTTGGCCATAGTCACTTACGTTGGCCATGTGCGGATTTAATTGTTTAAAAACGTACATAACTCCGAAAAGATAGAGGTGTCCGGATTCGAACCGCCAACCTTTGATTAAGAGGCTGACGCCCTAACCACTAGGCTATCACAGCTTCATTTTTAATACGAAATCGTAATAAATCCTTGGCCAATGCGATTAGGTACATACTTATATCAACGAGATGAGCGACATTTTGAGTATAAATGCATTGGGCGGTCGTCGGGCAATTTCAATTGAAATTGTCGAGTCCGGCTAAATCGTTGCGGTTTATATTGCTGGTTATTTCTAACATAGTATGACAACTTGTCTAGATTACTATACGTCTTTTTTAAACGCTGTTTAGATGGATCGTTAACAATATATATCATCATCATCATCATCATGATTAACCTATTCTCGGCTCACTACAGAGCACGGGACTCCTCTCAATATGAGAAGGGTTTGGCCATAGTCCACCACGCTGGCTGTACGGATTGGCAGACTTCACACGCCTTTTAGAACAGTAAGTTCAAGTTAAGGGTCTAAAATTCATAATAAACCCTGGGTTAGGAAATTTACGTTTTCGACCCCCGTGCTTCGGAGAGCACGTCAGCTCGCCAGCACCGCCAGAGAGTACATTGGGAAATTAATAGGCTGAAGATAAGGATGATGCGGTTGAACTATGCTAATTACTATGTTCTTTTAGAAAAGACGACAGTTTTTTTTCGACAGTTGACTGGGTATATGGGTATATGGAGGAAATAATGTTAGTTAAATTTCAAAGCTCTTGAGATATTTAAATAGTCTATCTTCTGTGCCTTGCAACTCACTCAATGGCGACTAACCAGTAGACACTCTCAAGCTTTTACGTCGAAAACTTGGAAGAAATGTTTTAGAGAGAAAAAGGGGTTTTAATGTAGTTTCAACGTTGTTAAAGAAAAAAATATTTTATTTTATTTATACACTACAAGTTAGCCCTTGACGGCAATCTCACTGCGAGTGATGATGTAGTCTAAGACGGTAGCGGGCTTACCTGTTAGGGAGTATGGTGAATCTACACTATTGTCAGTAGGGTGATAACTACTGAACTATCGAACTACCGTACGGCCGAAGCCTCCTACCAGACAAGAATCAAGCCGGAAAGCCGGCGCAAGCGCTGCGCCACGGAGGTCGTCGACAAAATAACGTAGACGATTAACGTTGATAAACATTGATGAACAAAATGCCTTATTAATTAACATGCTGATGCTACTTCGATTAGATTAAGGGTTATAAAAATTCCAAAGACATTAAGCAACGTTTTTAATTTAAGATTATCTGATTCTTGGTCCCGTTCGCAATTCCGATCCTTTTCCCAATATATAAATTAAATTTCTACGAAGTTTACTATGGTAGATAGCTCAGGGTATAATCTTTCTGCATTTAAAATTTTAGCCAAATTGGTTAAGTATTTCCAGGGTGAAGGAGTAACAAATATACTCGTACACACATAAACATATATATACAAATTTCGCATTTATATTAGTGTATGTATATTGCATACATAAAGCATGCATGCATAAATGCAAGTGCATGCAAAAATGGCACCAAAGAACTAGTACCAGGTTCAGCCATAGTCCCCGACAGATTTATACCGTGTTCGTAAACATATGTGAAGGGAATGAATGGCAAATCTTCCGGCGGGGTTACTGGAGCGAGCAACAGAGATTTTATTTAAAAGAGCTTCATATGGAGCGCTTTGATTTTTCCAGTTCGTTGGATATTCTTATTTCTTTGAAGTGAGTGGGTACCTAAATGATCTTATTTGTGTAAGTACGTTTTCTACCTCTTTATTACCGTAGTCAATTTTATTTTATACCTAAATCACATTGGCAACACTCATCATCATCATCATGATCAACTCATTACCGGCTCACTACAGAGCACGGGTCTCCTCTCAATATGAGAAGGGTTTGGCCATAGTTCACCACGCTTGTGCGGATTGGCAGACTTCACACGCCTTTAAGCACATTATGGAGAACTCTCAGGCGTGCAGGCTTCCTCACGATGTTTTCCTTCACCGTTGAAGAAAGTGATATTTTTTTTTTAACCGCACATAACTCTGAAAAGTTAGCGGTGCGTGCCCGGATTCGAATCGCCGACCTCTGATTAGGAGGCTGACGCCCTAACCACTAGGCTATCATCGCTTCACACTCGTTAGGGTAAAAAAGGGTAAACTACCGCTGATAAATATCTCACCCAAACTTGTAAAATTACAATTAACTTTAGAGGAAATGTAATTATCGGTTATTTTTTTTTAATCAAAACGAAGTGTTTTATGAATTTTAAGAATAATTGAGATTTTTTTTTATAAACCCTATTTTTATATTATATACCCTGCAAGTTAGCCCTTGACGGCTATCTCATCTGGTGGTAAGTGATGATGCAGTCTAAGATGGTAGCGGGCTAACCTGTTAGGAGTATAGTAAACCCACGCTCCTAATTGGTTTCTACGCGACATCGTGCTGGAACGCTAAATCGCTTGGCGACACATCTTTGTCGGTAGGGTGGTAACTAGCCACGCCCGAAGCCTCCACCAGACCAGACTCGAGCCGGAAATCGAACCCAGTACCTCCACGTAGGTGAAAACAGTTTGTCTCACTGTCAACATTGTTTATTATAGCACTGCAATCTAGTTTTAGTCTTTAACTCCAGAACATATTGCCAAGTATGAGGGATTACCTACCTTTTCTGGAATTATTTTGCTATATTAGATGCGTGGTTACAAGTGAAGGAAAGACGAAACGCAGCCCGGTCTTCAAACCGGATCACTAGAGCGAATTGCGTGTAATTGCTGCGAAATCGGCCAGACGCCACCACCGCCTGAACCTCCCAGCCTTAGCAATATCAAAATCAAATCAAATCAAAAACAGCTTTATTCATGTAAACCTTTTACAGGCATTTATGAAGCATAATTCATTTTTCATTATTTTAATTTATGAGGTGACCCTTACATACAACTACGAATACTCGTACACTCGCCAACTTAAAACTAACTAAATTAATGAAATGAAAATTACATAATTCGATAAAACCATAAATCCAACCATATACCACATAGACACATCGACTTTTAATCCTAGAAAAGGTTGTCTTGTCTTGTTGCTTGTGTAGGTATATTCACTGTAATTTCGTTTCACAAAAAAAAAACTATTGTATAAAACATAAAATAAAATAAGGTCAAGTTCTCGCAAACGCTTTTGAAAAATTTGAATCTCTGATGACGTGACCGGTTTTAAAATCTTAGCTCTAGACATATTTTTAGCTTTAAAAAAAACATTTCTGTCAGTTTAAAGGGATTTATAAATACTAGTACGTAGGCACAACCGTGTACCTACCCACTACTACCTTTTCTCCGTATCACAGACAATTCATTAAGCATGTTGCGGGTAGAATCATTTTGAAACCTTATAATAATCAACTTACACACACAGTAACCTTTCTACGATGCCGTTTAAACTACTAAGTGCGGCAACTAGTTGTTAATATCCTAGATAAGTGTACGCTTTATAAAGCCCTCTCGAATGTTACAAAGCCTGGTTAAGCACAGTGGGACCATTATTTAGGCTCGCGATGATCGCGATGATGACTGTCTACGGATAAATTGATATTTTTTTCCGTAAACTTAGCTCTAGATATTTTTATCTTTAAAAAAGCATTTCTGTCAGTTTAAAGGGATTTATAAATAGTAGTATGTAGGTACAACTGTGTGTGCAACAAATAATTAGTACATAACCAACATACATGAGAAACCTTTTTACGATGCCGTTTAGACTATTAAGTGCGCCAACTAGTTAAGATAAGTGTACGCTTTATAAAGCCCTCTCCAATATTATAAAGCCAGGTGAAATACAGTAGGACATTATTTAGGCTCGCGATGATGACGATCTGTCTACATATAAATTGATCATTGTTTCAGTAAACGTGCCCATTACGATTTCATGTACGAAAATTAAGGGCGAAGTACCAGCTAGCGAGTACGACTACATGATTGCATTGCATTAATTATACTCCGCTAATGGAACAGGGTGGTATTGATTTTCGCTTATCGTTATTACTATGCCAGCTGCGACATCGAAAAAGATTCGAACCTTGTCCCAGTTCGCTCATTTAGATTTTTTTATGAGGCAAAATGGATGTTATTTTATAAAGCAATCCATTAGAAAACCATTCTAAATCATCTTTACGAATATAAAATAAAATAACTTGGAATAGATCCAGATAAGGTTTAAAATCGGAAGGTGTAATCATTACCGAAAACGAATACGTAACTACCGCGAGTATTAAACAACGAAGTTGTTTTTTACGTTTCATTATATAGTCTCATTCTTTATAGATTTCATTACTTGGTTTTTTACAAAGTATAATTAAGTATGTTACAGATTAAAGTAATATTTTTTTAGCTTTAATTTTTTTTTTATTCACCACAAATTAGCCCTTGACTGCATCTCACCTGATGGCAAGTGATGATGCGGTCTAAGATGGTAGCGGGCTTACCTGTCAGGGGTATGGTAAACTCATGCTCCTAATTGGTTTCTACACGACATCGTGCCGGAATACTAAATCGCTTGGCGACACGTCTTTGTTGGTAGGGTAACTAGCCACGGCCGAAGCCTCCCACGGAGGTTGTCAAAAATTGGTGCTGTATAAAATAGTAACTGGCACGGAGAAACAGTAAGTGTTTCATGTTTGATTGTACGGTATCCGGAACCTTAAAGGAAATTATTTAGAAGTTTCTCAACATGGCCACAGGATGGCATTTACCATCGTTTTTCTTGCTAATTTCTGTTGACGTGAAAATATATTTGAAAAAAGTACGAGTAGGTATACATAAACTCTTAAGTCTCAATTATTGTGGTCTTAATAGTTCTGGGATTTACCTTTCACCAACTAACAAATTTTACAGACATAAAATAAGGAAAAAAGATATATTTGAAATACGGTGGGCTTAGTTGTACTTCGAACATTTAGGATCTATTTACCCCACCCCATCCTTAACTTCTTCTTCAATAATTACAAATACCTACTCTAGATATAGTTCTACTTTACAGTTCGTACCACACGAATCTTCTATCCTTGAATAGGCCGAAATCTTATAAATCTTGTAGGTCATGTCATTCAGGTACTCCATCTACACATTCCTGGTAAGTTGGTTGGATGGTGATTTCATACATTCTGTTTCTCATTTGTCATTTCATATTTTCAAATTCTTACAGCTGAATGTTGACCTTTAGATGTCATATCATGGCTATCCTTACTAATAGTATAAAATACTCATTATGGTCTGCGACTTCTTCGATCATACCTCGTTTTCCGGGATAACGTATCATCATCATCATCGTGATCAACCCATTACCGGCTCACTACAGAGCACGGGTCTTCTCTCAATATGAGAAGGGTTTGGCCATAGTCCACCACGCTGGCCATGTGCGGATTGGCAAACTTCACACGCCTTTGAGAACATTATGGAGAACTCTCAGGCGTGCAGGTTTCCTCACGATGTTTTCCTTCACCGTTGAAGCAAGTGATATTTTAATTTTTTTTAAACGCACATAACTCTGAAAAGTTAGAGGTGCGTGCCCGGATTCAAACCGCTGATTAGGAGGCTGTCGCCCTAACCACTAGGCTATCACTGCTTTCAAACGTATCATATACGCATATAGTTAGTAGTCAAGTTATATATTTGCTAAATTTCACTAACATTAGTGTAGTGGTTGAGTCGGATATAGGTGACAAACAAACAGATCCACTTTCACAGTTATAATATTACTTTGGATACCGAAATAGTAATATTTATAAATGCAATAGAATTTAAGATTTATAGATAGTATCGCAGCCAGTGAACGGAAAAACATCTCTGCCTGGTTTTCATTTTATTTATTTCTAATGCTGAAGCAACTGCTGATGAAAAGGATTCAAAGGAAAATCCAAATTTCTCCCTGAATTTTTAATATCCTCCTTATTTTTAAACAACTCGGACAAAGTTACGAACATTAGCTATTCAGAAATAAAAGAAAATCTATGTGTCCAAACGTTTTATTTTTACATAAATATCTTACATATATAACTACAACCTAAATACAGTAGCAGCAGATTTAAAGTGACCAAGTACTACCAATTTTATCACGAGTAATTTAGTTGAGTGAGCAATCTTAACTAGATGAGAAATGTCAACAAGATTTAGGCAGTTTTCCGCTCACAATGATTGATAGTGCTGAATCGCGCCTTCAATTTTTCAGTGAACTCTGGGTCGTCCCAGCCCCAAAGGTGATGAGTACCGTCGCCAGTTCGCTGAGACCTTTGCTTTATGATATCAGGGGTAACCATTTTCAAGTCATAAGCTTGCCCAATCTGAAACAAAGTGATTAAAGTATTCCTTAATTTAATCAAAAGGTAATCTTATCACAGATAGAATAACTATAGCTTTTTTTTCCTACTCTCTTTATCTCTCTTTTCTCATTCCATCAGGATGGCTTTACTTTCTTTAATATTAGATCTTTGGATTAGATCGATTACCATATTTCGGATATATATTTATATATATATATAAAACTAAGTTACGGGGTTAAAGCCACGGGGAATATCTAGTCTTCTAAATATATATTCATAAATGAATTGCCGTATGCCGCACAGTCTCGAACCTGACCGAAAATGGCTGACTGATATGAAATTTTTCATTGTTTGTTTGCATCAATTTGGGTGGGCATTCTTAAGGTATATAAAAGGTCACTGGGTCATCTAATTTAGAATAAACTGTAGCACTAACTGAATAAACATGTACAAAGGACTCTTTGAGGCGATCGTTCATGTACGATTTATATCTTCAAGCCACTTACTTGAGCCCCAGTTCCATACCATCCATAGAGCTTCATTGGTAGTGTTATTACTTACTCACTTACAGTATTAAATATAAAGATTATTTTACCTTTGCCATAGCGTCTATAAACATGATTGTGGGCGTAAGCATGTTAAGAACGGGGTGTTCAGTCGCGCGATAGTCCCAAGGGAACGTGTGGTGGTAGTTGTGGAAGCCTTCCACGCAAATCATCCACACCGCGATATTCTCCCGGGGGTTCAGTGACCTGTTAACATTATTATAGCATTAGTTATTAATAACCTTCGTCAACGTCGAGCTTATTGAATTCGAACCAACTGAAACGTATATGAGTACGTTTTTGATACACGGAGATCATGCTGGATCTTAATATAGTTTGTTTCGGAATTTCAGGGATCCGAGTCTCTTAATAGCGTAGTGGTTTGGTCGTCAGCCTCCTAATCAGAGGTCGGCAGTTCGAATCCGGGCACGCACCCCTTACTTTTCAGAGTTATGTGCGTTTAAAAAAAAATTAAAATATCACTTGCTTCAACGGTGAAGGAAAACATCGTGAGGAAACCTGCACGCCTGAGAGTTCTCCATAATGTTCTCAGAGGCGTGTGAAGTCTGCCAATCCGCACATGGCCAGCGTGGTGGACTATGGCCAAACCCTTCTCATATTGAGAGGAGACCCGTGCTCTGTAGTGAGCCGGTAATGGGTTGATCATGACTAGTCTCTTAATGGAATAACGGAGACCACATCTCTTTGCCATTTTACCCTTTCTTAGAAAGGTTGCTGTTAAAAGTAATACCGAATACCTTTTATAGGCAAATGTTTCTATTTGCTTTAAAATTATATGTACCTAGTTTAAAACCTTACCTTGCACAAGTTAGTTTTATATCGTGTTCATAAGACATAAACGTATATATTTATGGGAATTTAACCATTGGGAGAAACCATTAGAGAAAAATTTACAGATGAGCAAAAGCCTTTAGAAAATGCTTTTGTTTGCTTCTACAAAAAAAAACATCTAGGCAACCTTACAATATAATATATAATTTTCAGGTATGCTAAATGTATTTATGTATTTACTGTGAAAGTTAAAAGTCAAACGTTGGGATAAATTCTTTACATCGTTTGACTGTTGACATAACTACGAGAATCGAGAATACATTATTTTTGTAGTTCATCATCATCATCATTAACCCATTATCGGCTCACTACAGAGCACGGGTCTCCTCTCAATATGAGAAGGGTTTTGGCCATAGTCAACCACACTGACCATGTGCGGATTGGCAGACTTCACACGTCTTTGAGAACATTATGGAGAACTCTCAGGCGTGCATGTTACCTCACGATGTTTTCCTTCACCGTTGAAGCAAGCGATATTTAAATTGCCCATAACTCTGAAAAGTTAGAGGTGCGTGCCCGGGTACCTCTGATTAGTAGGCGGGCGTCCTAACCACTAGGCTATCACAGCTTCTAATTCAATTCATATAACCTACTTACCTTAATCAAAATTAAAAGTAACAAATAACAAGACTATTTTTGTATGTTATGTTAAAGTTACGATGGTATATTTTAATAAAGCGACAGTGTCTTGGCACAGATATCGTTATGTCCTGCGTACCACGCCACCTTATTTGTTACGGAAATTCACTCGGAAACCCAACGCAATCGATTCATATTCGGTGCCTGTTAGATATGCTGTTTGTCCACAGTAAGGATATACATCAACCGAAACATAGGTTGAATCTGACGGTCCAGTTAATTGATCGATCGTTTGTCCATGCGATTTCCTACAGTCGATATTTTGGCCGTAACACCAAACCAAACAAATACCCCTGTTTAGGACACTTTGGGACAATAAGGCTGTACTTTGACATTGCTCAGGCTGTAATTTGACGTCTTTCATTGATTTTACGATTAATATGCAGTTAAAATCACGGGGAACCATTCACGCAGGAATTAAAGACCTTTTTTGTTTCTTTTGCACGGCCAAACAGCTGAACAGACCTCGACGCAATTGTGTCTAAAGATGGCTGGTGTCGTGTTAACCTATATATTCAATTAGAACCCAGAATAACAAACTTATAATAACAGTAATGTTGAAATGCTAGTGTTCTACAATTGTAACCTCGACGTAATTTCGATGTAATCAATTAATGAATCAATCAGTCAATCAAAAATAGCTTTATGCACATAAACTTTTTGATGACCTCCGTGGCGCAGCGCGCTCACTGTCCCATCATAAAGTTAGAGGTCCTGAGTTCGATTCCCGGCTCGAGTCTGGTCTGGTGGGAGGCTTCGGCCGTAGCTAGTTACCACGCTACCGTCAAAGACGTATCGCCAAGCGATTTAGCGTTCCGGCACGATGTCGTGCAGAAACCACTTAGGAGTATGGGTTTACCATACCCCTAACAGGTTAGCCCGCTACCATGTTAGACCGCATCATCACTTACCATCAGGTGAGATTGCCGTTAAGGGTTAACTAGTAGTGGATAAAAAAAAACCTAAACCTAACCTTATCTATGAATCGTTCATTTCATTATTTCTATTGGTGAAGTGATGGTGATAACTATACTCGACAACTTGAAACTAAAGCTAAGAGGGTCTTATATACGAAGAGGAAAATATAGAATAATCTTACTTGTCATACGGTCTGTATCCGAAGACGTGCGCAAAGCTGTTAACGCTCCACACAACATTGATGCCGATTGTATATCGAAGTATAGTGGGTATCAGGAATGCATTGAGCCACGTTTCGTTCCAATAATAGACGGGGATAACCGTTGGTAACAAGAAGCACAGGATTGGCATCATCTTCATGTAATGCCTGCGGAAAAATGTGATATTGTTTCTGTAGCCCCCGGCTTAAGCGCAATATTGTACGAGCAGAGATAAGAATTTTGCTGCTGGTCTTAAGACGGCGTGGGATGTGACCCATTTAGTAAATATCAGCAATTTTACCAAACAATTGCGGTTGTTTGTAAAGTGAAACCAATTAAATGGGAGATCGGAGGTTCATTTAAATCTATTGTTGTAACCAATTAAAGATCTGAATATTTTTAGGCGAACATTTTTCGTCGTCAGCAAATAATAAAGCTAGTAATATGTCACTTACTAAGATATTACCTAATATTGACGATCCAGTAAAATTTAAACGTAATAACAACGAAAATTCTGGTTTTTGTTTTTGTTTTTTACTAAAATGTTGTCCCATTATTACTGTTATTGCTTTTCCTTATACTAATCCCATACGGATTACACAATACTTAGAAGCAATCTAAAATAGGTCACCAATTCGTAAGAGAGACCTTATTATACTCGAATACTTTTTGCCAACGTTTAGTATATTTAGCATATTATCACAGATTGCAGTTTACAGTTTAAAATATAAAGTGTGAATAAGCTAAAGTCGCCTCCTCTTAACAGAATTTTCATATCCATAACAGAAAAGCTAACCTAGACATATTTCAACATTCTGCTGCGCTATTTAGAAACAAAATTAAAAACACTTAATGAATTATTAAAAAATTATGTAAATTCATATAATATAGCTAGTTCTAAAATTATTGTTATATTGATATTAAGTGTTGCTAGTTAACTATAAAGTATTTATTTGTATTTTTAGCTTTTAAATTAACGTAATTATATATTTTATGTAAAGAATGTGTTAGTTTAAGTAAATTATTTAGAAGTTTTATATTACGCTTGTTGAGTTAGCCTGTAAGTGGGTGGTATACCGTTAGCTTCCTATTAAATAAAAAAAAATAAGTCCGTTTTTCGTGTACCTACATGTAGGTGAAGTTATTAGGTGCATTAATCAAAATGAAATGCATTAACAGCTTATTTCTTCTGGAAGAATTAATAGATGCAATTATCAAAATGAAATGATTTCACAGCTTACTTCTTCTGGAACATCACTACTGGATCTTCGTAAAGATCAGTGACATCGATTCGTTTGCCACCTTCAATTACTTCTGGCATCTTCTTCACGCACAACCAGCCCATATGGGAGTAGAATAATCCTCGCTCAGCATTGTGGGGGTCGGCGTCCGTATCCGCATATTTGTGGTGGGTCCTATGATCACGAGCCCACTCGAAAATACAATCCTGTGAAAAAATTAAATCTTGTGTTTAGGTAATACCTACTTATCTCATAAAGTCAGAGGATTAACGAAAATATTAACCAGTTTAATTCAAAATTTAGAAACAGTTAAAGCCAGATAAAATTTAGTATATATCTGACAATGTACTCTCTCTAGATCTCAACCCTTACTCCTAATAGGCTTCTACGCTATTTTGAAATATATTGAGTTTTCAAATCAAATCAAACCAAAAATAGCTTTATTCATATAAACCTATTACAGGCATCTATGAATCGTTCATATATATCATTATGCATTATTTCTATTCGTGAAATGATGGTGATAACTACACTCGCCAACTTAAAACCAAAGCTAAAAGGATTCAAATTGCGCCCAGGTCTAAGAAGAAACCCATACCAAACTTAGCCGTTTTTTTTTTGTTATCACCATCGCATATAATAAATCTTAAATAATCCTCCTCCTTTTAGTAATATATTTTAGTTTTGATGTTAAATATTTATTTATTTTTTAAGATTTTTAGTTTTAGGTTAATCTAAGTTTTATTTTAAGTTATATATGTATTTCTAACAACTAATTAATAATAATAATAATAATAACTTTATTTTCCAAACAGTTTAAAATAATAACAAATTCCAGTGGCCTCCACACTAGGTGACCTGTATCGTGGAGACCATGTATAATAAATTATAGCTAGCTTTATAGCCAGCTTTAAATATGGTAAAATAAGATACATAAAGGTACCTGAAAGCCCATAGTCTGCCAAAGCATGAGAAGTGTACGGAGGGGTGTCTTTGCTTTATAACTTCGGTGCGTCCATAGTCTATGTGAACCGGCCCCGATTCCAATGGCACACATCAGATGGACAGCAAAAGCTAAAAAAAAGTTCAAGATAAGCAAATTTGTATGATATCGTTGTTAGGAAAACCTTTTCCGCTTCCTCAGTTAAGAGTAGTCAGCAGTGACTTAAAATATTGTTGATAGATAATATATTCTTGTTACATGTAGTTGGGAAACAAACTCTTCGACTCTCCGGGGCAAATGAGCATTTCTCCATGCAAACAAAACTAAGTTGTTGAGTCGATAACAACATTCAACGTTGTGGTTGGATGACAAAAAAAGTTAACAAATTATCGTTATCGATGTCGTTTTTCTTTAAACTACAAATTAGCCCTTGACTACATTTCACCTGATAGTAAGTCAAGTATGAGATATAACTGGGCTAACCTGTTAGGGGTATGGTAAGCGCGTACTCCAAACGTTACGCTATTGTTGCTGTACTGGTATTCAAATTCAAATTCAAAATAATCTTTATTCAAATAGTCCTAGTTCAAATTATTGACATAGTAGTTATTTCATGGTGATAACTATTTTCGTAAACTTAAAACTAAAGCTATGAGGGTTCCAAACGCGTCCCGGTCTAAGAACAAGGCCCACAACAAACTTAGCCGGGTTTTTTTTCTCACATAATCAATAATAAATTATAGTACCTATGGAGATAGAGCAATACTTTCATAACAATTAAAACCTAACAATATCTGTACCTGTCTGATAGTCTGTCCTGGTACTAGTTTTACATGCTCACAAATAGACCAACAAAGTAGACTTGTTTTCGAGATTATAAATAGATCAGACATATTTACCGAACACATTGGTCTGCCACTTCGCCGACGTTATAGCCAAGTAAATGCCATATAGAGAGCCAATATGGAGTAAAAGGAACCAGAAGATGTTGAACCAAACGTATTCGTATTTCCTAGGTGTTGCGTTCTTTAGCACTGACACATCTTTTGCTAGACCCAAATCTGCAGTTTGCGTATCAGTTTCGAAGAGCACTCCACTTGGCGTTGGATCTACGAGTGGAGGCATTTTCTGGAATGAAATAGATGAATTATAATGAATAGAAGCAGGCGTTACTTTGCGGAAGTCCATGATAAACAATAAACAGCAAGTATAATTTGCTATATTCCGCCGACAACCGGGAGATTAGTATAATATAACACCACACAAAATCTTCCACTAGAACCTCTACGCACGTTTCAACCCGACACCGGATCATCCTCAGGAGATGTTTACTTTTCGCGCTTGTGAAGTCAATATCTCCTGAGGATGATCCGGTGTCGGGTCGAAACGTGCGTTGAGGTTCTAGTGGAAGATTTTGTGTGGTGTTATATTATACTAATCTCCCGGTTGTCGGCGGAATATAGCAAATTATACTTGCTGTTTATTGTTTAGGTGAATTATTACAAGGTTTGTACCCGGTATCAGCTGTGTAGCTGGGCTTCTTGAGCAGGAATATGGTCTAACGCTTCGAGACTTTGTTAGGACGACCCACCACTACCTATTGTTACCTTCTAGGCGCAGTAATCAGCGTTGTGGTTTCATAAGTGGGTGATCCCAGGTTCGATCACTGACAAAGCATTAAGCGTTCCGTACGATGTCACGTAAAAACCGACGGGGTATGTGTTTAACTTACCACTAAACAGTTAGCCTACTACCTCTTTTTTTCATATCCTACAATAACTCATGAGTGGGTGATCCCCAGTTCAATCTCTGACAAAGCATTAAGCGTTCCGTACGATGTCGCGTAAAAACCGATGGGGTATGTGTTTAACTTACCACTAAACGGTTAGCCTGCTACCTCTTTTTTTCATACCCTACAATAACTCGTAGGGCTAACGCCCTTGACGGCTATCTCGTCGGGTGGTAAGTGATGAAGCTGTTAGCGGGCTAACCTGTTAGGAGTATGGTAAACCCACGCTCCTAATTGGTTTCAACGCGACACGACGACTAAATCGCTTGGCGGCCCGTCTTTGTCGGTAGGGTAGTAACTTGCCACGGCCGAAGCCCCCACCAGACCAGACTCGAGCCGGGAATCGAACCCAGAACCTCCAACTTTATAATGCGGTCATCATCATGTTCAACCCATTACCGGCTCACTACAAAGCACGGGTCTCCTCTCAATATGAGAAGGGTTTGGCCATAGTCCACCACGCTGGCCATGTGCGGATTGGCAGACTTCACACTCCTTTGAGAACATTATGGAGAACTCTCAGGCGTGCAGGTTTCCTCACGATGTTTTCCTTCACCGTTGAAGCAAGTGATATTTTTAATTTAAAACAAATTATAATGCGGTAAAAATATTTAATTAATTAGATTAATAAATAAAAGTTTAATACAGAAAAAGATAACGCACTTACTTGGGACACCGATGGAAATACAAGATTTCAAATCACGATTTGCTTATATACGTGTAAAACAATAGGATTACATTAACATTTCCTTGCTTACTTATTTGAATATAAGGGAATGAGATTGCTTGCTACACACTGACCCACTAATTTGTATTGTTCTTATAATCAAATAAACTATCTGATAGCGTAATTTGTATGTATAAATAAAGTAGTACATATTAAATGACTAGCTGTTGCCCGCGACTTCGTGCGTAGAATTGATGATTTCCCGTGAGACTCAGGTTTGCCATGCGGCTAATGCCCTGCTTCAGAAAGTAAGCTACAGGTAAATGTCAAATTGCCATATTGTCAAAACATAGGACTTTCATACAAACTTCAAACCCCTATTTTACCCTCTTCGGGGTAGATTTGGATGAAAAACAAAATTCTAACCTTATACTTACGCCCTAAAAGAAACCTATTTTCACTATTTCAAGCTTGTAGACTTCATAATAAAAAAATAATCAAAAACTATCATCCCCTATTTTACCACCTATTTTATTTAACAGGTAATATTAAAAAAAAATGATGTACATATTTTTATTTATTATTATTAATCTTAATGCAAATTTTTGTGTCTCTAACTCTAAAAACAAAGAAATTTCATACAAACTTCCAATCCCCCTTTTACCCTCTTAGGAGTGGAATTTCCAAATGTCCTTTCTTAGCTGACATCTCTTAACTATCAACTACCTACTTGCTAAATTATAGCTTTATACGTACAATAGTTTTTGAGATCTCGTGTTTAATCAGTATGTAAGTAAGTCAGTATGTAAGTATGTAAGTGACCTTTCGCTTTTATATATATAGATAGATTCAGAATTATCCAAAGGGTTAAGGCGTTATCACATTGAACAAATCACCTGCTACAGTTTCACTATCTACGCTCGGTTTCGTTTAATAATAATTTGTAGGTAAACTGTTTCTACAAAATTTTGGTGATAAAGTATTCAGTTTTTGTTTTTTCTCACTTATATTTACTCATATGGTATTCGTTTAAAAATATTCAAATCAAATCAAAATAGCTTTATTCATATAAACCTCGTTCATAAATATCATCAACATTTTTTATTATTTCTATTTACTTAAAACTAAATTATAGGTTCAATCTAAGGAGAAGCCCACAACAAAATTTGCTAGTTTTGTTGTTATCACCATCTCACATAATCAATAATTAATTATAGTATCTATGGAGTCAGAGCAATTTGTAAATTGTTTTGACTCCATAGATACTATTGCCCAAGCTTTGTTATCGTTTATATAATCCTTAATATCGTATATGATTTTTCTATAAGCTTTCGTTTTATAAAAACTTTGAACATATTGATAGACTTCTCCAAGATATCAATAGGTAATTTATTATAAAATACAATTTGCTTTGAACGAGTTACTAATTTTGTGCAGCCTACGAAACGGTACTATTGATTTAAATATGTTATATATGTGTAATATTATATTATGTAGCGATGTAACGCAAAAAATAATCCGAATAATGTTTTTCTTTAACTGTCGTTGGCAATAATTTAAACAGATTTTGATTTTCTTCATAGTTGATAAAATACGAGTCTAGTCAGTTAGGCTTATATACATACTATCTGTAGCTTCTAGCTATAGGTTAACCTAGCTTAAACCTTGATCGTGTTTAAGTTTACCGAATGCCCAAACTTTGCCAAAGTTGTTGACAATACAAAGGCTTAGCCAGCGGGCGTCAGACAAGAGCTGGGGAACTGTAAGGTATTCACTAATAGCTTCACAACTAGTCTTAGCAAGTTTTGGTTCAGGGAAATTTTCCCTATTTCCTGGGTTTACGCTTACTTTCAGGGTTCCGTACTCGGTTGATGCCAACGGAACCGTATTTCTAAGTCTCTTATGTACATTCTGTCAGCGAGTTGTATCTTATGAACTGCAAACGGTAAACAGTTTTAAATTTTTATAGTATTTATTATTGTGTTCCGTTTGACGTCCGAAGTCCATTATGAAGAGAGTCCGTCGCATGACTTACGCTGTTTTCGCTAGATGATGATACTCCGTCACGCGACCCGCACCACCAGCGTCTTCGACGGCCGATCTGAGAACTAATCAAGACAACAAAACCGCAACAATCCGCCATATTTCGACATTGTTGCGTTGTCTTTCAACCACGCAAAGTCGTTAGATTTGATTTTTTAAAATCTGTTTAATCTCTGTTTAATCGTTCGTCGCCCATGAACATCAGTAGCGAAGCCAACGATGCGTTATCAGATATACCTATTACACGAGAAGAAACAGATTAGGGGAATCTGTTCTTCTCGTCATCATACCGTAAAGCTAAAAAGTTTATCAGTATATCTTTGCCAGTAGGGGTTGGCCTTAATCCAGACTACCGACAAAGACGGGTCGCCAAGCGATTTAGCGTTCCGGCACGATGTTGCGTAGAAACCAATTGCATCAACACTTAACATTAAGTCAGATTCCCGTCAAGGGATATTTTGTAGTTGGTTGTTTTGTTTTATTTTGTTTTGTTGTTTTATTTTGTTTTGTTTTAACTAGACTGTCTTGTAATCTTAGTTTAATGTTGTACGGTTATTTTGTGCCCTCCCCTTAAACATGCCAGGTCCATATCCAGGAGACTCAAGTGTAAATCAATTAATCTCACTACTGCATTAAGGCTATTTTATACACTTGTATGCAGTTTTGTGGACTAATAAAAAACTAAAAAATGTGAGATTGGCGTCAAGAGTAGTTTAGTTAAAATAAACCCCAGTTGCGTTAACAAACGAAACAACACGAGAAACAAATTCGATAGCAAAGTTTTAATCACCCATCTAGGTGACTAGAACTTTGTTATGATTTATAACACATCTGGCCGTTTACTTTTCCTACAAACTTCGGTAGCCCGCTTCCAACGCGCTTTTGTCGCCCGCGCAAACGAGGGCTCCAAAAGTTCCCGCGTTAAACCTGACGTGTTCATCAAAAGTTTGGGGCAAAGTAAATGGCCGAATTCAGAAACCATATCATCGGAAACATATTTTAAGTTGGCCTGTGGAGGAATTTGAAATTTTAACAGCTCCTTTTTTCTTATCAAACATTAACGAAGTTGTCTAATATTAACAATTCAATATATCTATATTCAAATAGTCCTTTAAAAGGCGCTTTTGACGCGTCAATAATTTACATAGCAGTGATTTAATGGTGATAACTAGATTCGTAAACTTAAAACTAAAGCTATGAGGGTTCCAAACGCGCCCCGGTCTAAGAAGAAGCCCACAACAAACTTAGCCAGGTAAATTTTATTTTTGTTATCACCATCTCACATGCCACTTAAAATGATATTAAGAGCTATCTTATTAGAGCAATATTTCACACCCAAAAGTCTATTTATTTATTAGGAAGCCAACGGTATACAAAGAAATATTTATATATATTTTAAGACAAATTATGTATACTTAGGACTATCAATGTATACTCACAGGCTAACTCGACATGCATAATATAAAACTTAAAATCATAATCTTAAACTCAAACATTTTTTCCCAAAAAAAAAAAAAACTATAATAATCTACAACTATAAAATTATATTAAATGCCAAAATTTTTACATATAAGTCTAGACTTAATTAAAAAAAACACAAGTTTCGCTAAATTTATACAATATTGATTTTTATTATTATGTTATATTTATAAAACATACTTTAGCGATTTAAAATCAACGATAAGATCGTTTAGAACAAGAGAAAAGCTACTTCAAAATTCAGAGACAAAGTTTTACATGCAGTTTACATGCATTTACCATACAAGCTGCTTAATCAATGACGGTTGCCCTATTCAGCCTCGCGAAAGACGAGGCGAATAACACAATTCGACTGCCAACCTTCACTCGTTGGAGACACACCTAAGGAAGAAGCAGTACCATTTATAAACTAGCAACTAAGTAAGCATAAACTGATTCAAGATTGAGATATATCTATAAACTAGCTGATGCCCGCGACTTCGTCTGCGTTGAGTTAGTGTGTTTGTTTGTCTTTCAATCACGAAGCAATAGATTACTTGAACATTGTAATATTACTTTATTTTTCTAAAATAAAAGTAACCTAAGTTACTCCTTATTACATCAGCTACCTGCCAATAAAAGTCCCGTAAAAATCGGGCCAGCCATTTCAGAGATTAGCCAGAACAAACAGACAGACAGACAGACAGAAATTGAAAAAAAATATTTTGGTGTATGTACCGTATACATATTCATATGCATGTAGTAAAAAACGGTTGTTTCAATATTACAAACAGACACTCCAATTTTATTTATTTGTATAGATGAATCGGCCTTGTCGCGAACGCTTAATGCCAACTAAAACCGGATTATCTCCCGTCTTTGGGTAACTAATGATTTTAGTTGTAGAGCGTCGAGCGTTTAATACAGCTATCAAAGCAGATAGACAACGAAGATGAACAATATTAACGCGGTTAATGATATTGAGCGTACAATAAGGGCTACATTAATCCTTTTCATCGAAAACAACTGTCTTAATCTGTAGCTGTCAGTAAAAGGGTCCGAATCACAAACGAACCAAGGTTCGGTTAAGCCATATTATTATATTACCGAAATGCTTTTGCTTAAATATAAGTATATTCAAAGTGTCATGTGAATAGACTCGGCCGTGGCTATTTGCCAACCTACTCATAAAGATGTGTAAGCGATTCAGTGTTCCGCTAAGCAGCGTAGAACCCATGGAATGTGGGTTTAATATGACTGCCGTACCTTTGTTTTTATACACCACAAGTTAACCCTTGACGGCATCTCACCTGATGGTAAGTGATGTTGCGGTCTAAGATAGCAGCGGGATAACCTGTTAGGGGTATGGTAAACCTATACTCTTAATTGGTTTCTACACGACATCATGCCGGTACACTAAATGGCTTGGTGACACGTCTTAGTCTGTAGGATGGTAATTAGCCACGGCCGAAGCCGGGAGGCTTCGGCCAGGACCAGACTCGAGCTGGGAATTGAACCCCGGACCTCCAACTTTTTAAAGCAACGCCACGGAGGTCGTCAAGAAACCTCAGGTTAGGTAGCTACCATCTTACATAATTACTTACTAGCAGGCGGAATTGTGGAGTCATTGGATAACTTGTAGTAGAATAAAAATAAAACAATGAGGTAGGATTAAGCATATAGTGTATTTAACCTCACCTTCAAAAGGATGTGCATCAGTAAATAATTATGACAGTTCAATAGTATTAGATGTAATGGTACATGGTTGATAGAAGATAACATTTTTATTTAAGGCATTTTTATAATGATTTTTACATAATTAACATGAGTAATAAAGTATGTATACAAAGTATTTTATAATATGATATTGTTATTAATAAGTAAATTGACGTAACTAACAAATGTTAGTCACTTACTTCTTTAAGTCATTTGTAAATTAATGCACAATCAACACGTCACAAAACATTCAGCGTATAGCGTTACTAACTGGGTGTAAAGTGAAAGAAAGTTATACGAAAGAAATCCGAGCTCGGAACGATAGTATACGGTTTCACACGAAGCAGCACCCCACTTTTTTCTCCAGGTATTTCCGCGAGAGTTTTCCCGCACCGCGCATCGTGGACGTAACAAAAAGGTTGATTGAAATTGAAATTTTCACAGCCACATAAGAATAGAAAACGATTTTCTTGTCTTTTAATTAAGGCTTCATAATTCTGAAAACAAAATTGAGAACCCAAAGAACCATTTAGCAAACAATTACGTGAAACGGTCGTGGAAAATCACCCATCTTCATTTAAGCTGAACGCAGAAAGGACGGCCATCAATCCTGAAATTACGTCTCGGATGTCTTATAACAATTAAAAGCCTCCTCGACGGTAGAGACTAAATGAGAAACTTTCTCCGCGATTAAAATTTTTTGATTGTAGAAGTGACAAAGGAAGGTTTCTGTTCGCAGGGCCGCCCCATAGTTCATTATTACTAAGTGGCACTAACCATACTACGATATTAATCCATCATCATGATCAACCCATTCTCGGCTCACTACAGAGCACGGGTCTCCTTTCAATATGAGAAGGGTTTAGCCACAGTCCACCACGCTGGCCATGTGCGGATTGGCAGACTTCACACGCCTTTGAGAATATTATGGAGAACTCTCAGGCATGCAGGTTTCCTCACGATGTTTTCCAAGCAAGTGATATTTTAATTGCTTAAAAACGCACATAACTCCGAAAAGTTATAGGTGCGTGCCCGGGTTCGATCCCTCAACCTCTGATTAGGAGGCTGACGTTCTAACAGCTAGGCTATCAAAACTTTTATTAATCCATATTATATTATAGTTTCGTAAACAATCAAACGTTTTTGTTACCCTTGTGTGGTCCTATGACTGCAAGGATAATCTGACCGATAAAATTTGGCACATAACTAGCTCGTATCCCGGAGCGATGGGCACAGGGACACTTTTATCTCCGAAAAGCACCTGGAAGGCTTTGTTATCTATCGCGAGCGTTGTTTCAGTTGAGGGTAAACTTTTAGTTTTGAAACGTAATAAAATTAAATGTAGATAAACGTTAATACACCACTATTCAAACTACTTGTATATAAATATTTATATGATTAAGTTAAGTTTTTTGTGTGAATTAGATTACTTTAGTTATCTGAAATATATAAAATAAGCTCAATATATAACAGTAATCTAAGAGTGTAAAGGCTGCAAAATATACCTTTACTACTACTACTAATAGGGTTTTGATATTGAAACCAACCAATCTTGAAACCTCAACCAGATATATAATATATTTACATACTTATAAACATAAGTTTTTTAAAAATATGACATATTTTTAATAAACTTATGTTTACTATTTTTTTGAGATACTGTACTCAATATGACTCGTTATTTTATTATAAAATAAATGACTGGTTTCTTTTTATCATGGCCAAAATAAGTAGGTTTCTTCTGGTCAGTTAAATAACTCATGCAAGTTTTTATTGTAAGTTTGAAAGACATTTTACTTACACATAAATACAGACACAGAAAACCTGAAATTGAACCAACACCTATCTCTCTGCTTCCTCTCTCTCTCTTATCTTTCATCACAGGAGACCGAAGAGCTGCCAGCTACCTCGGACAACGAAATGGTCTTGCTATTCAAAGGGGGACCGCTGCCAGTACCTTGGGAATCTTGCCTAAAGGGACTCCTTTTAATATTATATTTTAGATATGATTTTTTAAGATTTTTAGTTTTAGGTTCAATATTAGGTTTATTTTAAGTTTCAGTTGTTGTAATAATTATAGTCGAATTCTCTCTGCAACATAAAATCATATACACATTCGTTTCCACAATATTTTGCTGAAGCTCCAAAACTTTGTACACGCCGAGAGCAGTTTTCAAATGATACAGCATGTTTCAGTTAGTTATAGTTTATAATGCTTTGTTGGTATTGTAACTTTACTCGCTTTGTGAACAAGTTAATAACAAGCATATGTACGCAGATAATACAAAGGATTGTAATAGTTATATTTAAAGATCAGCTATTTAACAAGTCATGCCAACAATTGTTTTAATTCTAAAAGTAATTGGAACGCCCTCCAAGTGTGCTCGTAAACACCATAATATAAATAATATATACATAAGTTATAAGCTATGTGTGAAGCTGTGATAGCCTAGTAAAGCTGTGATAGCTTAGTGGTTAAGGCGTCAGC
This sequence comes from Lasiommata megera, assembly GCA_928268935.1. Lineage (NCBI taxonomy): Eukaryota > Metazoa > Arthropoda > Insecta > Lepidoptera > Nymphalidae > Lasiommata > Lasiommata megera. The sequence goes on along the minus strand of OV743322.1, from coordinate 10,249,918 downwards.
TTCTTAATCACAGGTCGGCGGTTCGAATCCGGGCATCAAATTTTTCGGAGTTATGTGCGTTTTTAATCAATTAAAATATCATTTGCTTCAACGGTGAAGGAATACATCGCGAGGAATCCTGCATGTCTGAGAGTTCTCCATAATGTTCTCAAAGGCGTGTGAAGTCTGCCAATCCGCACATGGCCCGCGTGGTGGACTATGGGCAAACCCTTCTCATATTGAGAGGAGACCCGTGCTCTGTAGTGAGCCAGTAATGGGTTGATCATGAGTATACATAAGTTAATTTATCTCATTAAAACACGCATGTACTTTTGAAAGAAGATCGAAACTGTAACATTTTCTGTTAGATGGCGGTAAAAGTTGAAATAGCGGATAAAAATTAATCTTAATTTCAATATCGGCGGAAAAATGGATTTTTGCCCAAGCAAACCCCATGTAAGCCTGAGAGACTAAAAGAACAAATCCGTCCGGATATTAACTTTAATACTGATTAAAAAAAGGATATTCACGTTTAAAATTTTAAAAGACAATATTTGTTATTAATTTAAAACAAGTTATAAAATATCGTGGTACGCAAACGTGTACATGGAAGCTAATCGGCTGAGCTATTACTGAACATTTCATAGCATTTCATTCTTTCAAAGGAGAGTCCTTTAATGGAAGATTTAGAAAATTAATTTTCCATGGCCCTCTCACCACCTTTAGTGGCTAAGTAAACCGTCCCCGTGCCATAAATCACTTGACAAAACAAATTGATAACGACTAACAGCGATTAGGCAGGTTCTGTACTTTTGGGCGTATTACATGGTGTCTTTTGAGGGAATGGTATCTAAAACAATCTGATATCATCGTAAATATGATTTAGAGAAACTTAAATGAATCATACTTCTACATAAAAGATCAAAATAATTAATTAAGTAGGTCCAATAAAGGAGTCATTGGTGAATATTGTATTAGGTGAACGTGTGCCCGAAATAGGCCATTCATTAAATAATTTGTTAATCAAAGTTATTAATTAAGTATTGTAATATTCACTGGAGTTTTTAACTTTATTTATTATTCAGGGCTTTTATATAATAATATGTATATGACAGAGGACTGTCATAAACATATTATTGTATAAAAGCCTGTACGATACGAATCGTACGTTATTATAAACTTATATCTGACACATTTTTTTTTCTTCTACCTTTGTATTTACAAATCTACTGCTTTTTATTATATAATACACCTATCGTTGGATCGGATATTATAAAAAAGGACATCATCATCATCATCATCATCAGACAATATTCATCCACTGCTGGCCATAGGTCTGTTTAAAGCATCGCCAAATTATCCTGTTTCCGGCTTTTCGCATCCAGTCAATGCCTGCCATTTTTCGAGGTCATCGCTCCACCTAGCTGGAGGACGGCCCACACTCCGTTTGCCGCGACGTGGTCTCCACTCGAGGACCTTACTCAAAGGTCTGTCAGTACTCCGACAAACGTGACCAGCCCACTGTCACTTCAGCGTGAAAAGCCTTCGAGCTATGTCATTCATTACATTATATTTATTTATTAACAATGTTAAGAATTACGTTACATCTATAATAAAATAAATACTCATCAGAGTTTTAATAAAATTACTTGGTTAGTTGGGAGAGTACCTACTTGTAAGTATATATTTAAAAGATACGTCCTGTACACACAATAATGTTGTGGATCTAAGAATAGTAGAAATCTCGCACGTACACTCTTTGAATCCTTTGTATTTGGGATTAAAATGTTCCTATGACCTTTAGCAGCTGCTTCACCGTTCCCAATACGTCCCATACTATTTGTTACTCGTTTTTCAATCATGTACCTTTGCCGTTGCCAAAAAATTTAAATTGGATATATGATAGGTTCAATGGGTAATATATATTTGATTCTTTTTTATTTTAATTTTTTGTACGGCCCTTTATTCAGGTCTTCTATTGCGTTCGGATATTTTACTTGCACGGAAGATAATTCTTATCCACATTTTTTTATAAATATAAAAACTTAAAAAATATATAATAATATAATAACTAAAATATATTATTAATAGGAGTCCCTTTAGGCAAGGTTCCGAACTGGCAGATTTCCCCCTTTGAATAGCAAGACTAATTCTTTTTCCGAGGTATATATGTTTAATATATCAGTATTGACAGTTGAAAATGATGCTAAACGAGTGGATAAAAAACCTCTGTTGGACACTGGAATTGACGCATACCGCCGCATCGAAATTACCATAATATTCCGGTGTTTTCAAATTGATATGATAATCTGAATATATTACTTAATATATATTTAATATATGTGCTGTATATATACCTCCGGAAATAATCTATTTAAATATCCATCCTTTAATAAACTGCTACCTACGTTTCTAAGGGATAGGATTACATCTGAATGTATACAGCACATATAGTTATATATATAAATACATGTAATGTATATATACATTCAGAAGTAACCGATTTAAATTTAAATGGATAATGTTTTCCATTTTTAAATAAATTGCTACGTTTCTAAGCTATAGATTATCATGTTTTATATGATGTACTAAAATTTTTTTTTTCTTCGTTTTATGGCTTTACACAGATTAGCCAATGTCGAGTTTATAGCAATGTTAGGTTTGGGAGAAATGGCGGGAAACTTCGCACTCTGCGGACGCGGATCCTTCAAACCTTTCCCAAATATAACCCAAATAATACCTGTTAACCATTCAGAAAACTAGCCACTACACAAACGACACCAAAACTGTCCACGACACAACCAACACCAGTCCTTTTCAAAATCAGCCAACAAACATGAATTCAAGAAAAGCGTGAAAAAACTGCGTCCGCCATATACGAAGTCTCCCGCCTTTCTCAAAATTAATTTTATTATTAAACTAAAGAAAAACTGCTTTGTTTTGTTGTCTGTTTTAGTCTTAAGTTTATACCAGTAAACTAGTGTCTAAATATCAGTCAGTCAGTCAGTTATTTACCCTGCATTCAGTGCCAAAACAGTGGTCGTACTATAAATGTTTAAAACAATCCAGTGTATACCGGTTCTCAAGTCCTACAACGCATTCTGCATAATGATGAAGATTTATGAACGGGTAATGAACTAAATCCGTGCAGTGGCTCTTAACTCGAGTGTATAATCAGTCATCCTTACTGAATGGATGACTTTATGGCAGGTGTTATAAATCAGATTGTTTAAAACAAGAAATTTTGAAGGTTTTTAATTAAAACAGTATTATATTTAATTTCAAGCGAAATCTCAGTTTAATTAATGTCGAAGTGTATTGTTCGAGCACCATGAAAGCAACAATGAATACGATATACGAGTATGTCCAAGAGTCTAATTTAGCCGCATCAATATTTTTTGTGTCTGTAATATTCTGTAATATTCCACTGTTTAAACCGATCTACTACTAAAATATTCAGAATTCAATTCTAGATGATCGCTAACCAAAGTAGGAGATGTCAGAGCCCGCGACGTGAGCCAAATGATTTAAATAATGCTGATGACCTGGGAAGATACAAACGTTGACTAAACGGATATAAATTATTGATAACCGTATATTGTCTGCAAAACGTTCCGAATCCTTTGTGTATATACTTTTAACTTATATATAGAGTCATTGTAGAATTTTTCAAAGAGTTTTGCTTGGTTCCTCCTCAATAGTTTCTCGGAGGTACAGGGGACAGCTCAAGTTTCTTAATTCCAAGGTTGTTTTCCAAATATCTTGAAGAAAAACCCAGTAAAATAGCTAAGAGTTTGAATAGGAATGCGGGAAGCGAACTCATAATACGCAGTTGAAAATGTTAGCTAACCATTTTACCAAACAACAGGGCAATACACTAACAGTAACGAATCATTCTCATAAAGTTTCCTTACTTAGCAGCGGTAATTTTGATCCTTTATCTGGAATGTTATTTGGCGTATTGTAACTGGAATGTTCCATCAAGGGGTATTGACTATTCATCGACGATATCCCCTTTGAAACGGTTTGCAAAGTAACTAGTTTTGCTACGTGGAAATGTTTATTATGTTATTTTGTAAGTTAACAAATTACGATATTAAGGATTATATAAACGATAAAAAAGCTTGGGTGTGAATTGCTCTATCTCCATAGGTACTATAGTTTTTTTATTCATTGTGTGAGATGGTGATAACGAAAAAAAGAAAAACCCCGGCTAAGTTTGTTGTGGGCTTCTTCTTAGACCGGGGCGCGTTTGGAACCCTCATAGCTTTAGTTTTAAGTTTACGAATATAGTTATCACCATGAAATAACTACTATGTAAATTATTGACGCGTCAAAAGTGCCTTTTTAAGGACTATTTGAATAAAGAATATTTTGAATTTGAATTTGAATTTGATTTACCCAGTACCTGAATGGTATAGTGTTTAGTATACTCACCAGCAGAAATTAATAAAGAAAATATACAATTAAGGTTTGCACCATATCTTTTGTTATTGGTCCTTCCAAATCTATTTATGTTGCTGTCTGTACAATATAAAATAAGAGATACTAAAGAACGTTATATATGTTTGTAGAAGTAAATGTAAATATTGTAACAATTATAACTGTTCAACTACAAATAGCCATATAAGTAAACATAGGGCTCACATTCTATAGTCATGTAGATTCTCGTATGAAACTGAATCTCGAAGTGGCCTCGCATTCCATCGCGCCATATCAAAAAAAGAAATTTCAAACGGTTCGCCTTTCTTATCAATTGGGAGATTTACACAAATAACGAGATGCTAATGTATTTTACATTCGGAAGAATAAATTTACTGATATCGGTTAAAAATTCATTGTTTTTGTCTGATGATCATTGACCTTATATTCTATAGATTAAATGGAAATAGCTAGAAGTCATGATAGGAGTATCGATTCGGTGTCAAGTCAGGAATGTGGAGATTTAGATGGGTCCCAATGTGGTGACTGGGTACTGAAAGACTTCCTCCCTTAAACTGTTACGATTTACGCGGAATGCGATCAACTAACTTTTGGTAAAAACTTAAATGAATACGCCAGTTACATTGAAACCTTTCTCCCAAAAATATTTTTCAACTTCTAACAATGTCACCGTGGCGTCCATTGTTATTGCTATTTTGCGTGGACCAATCACTGGCCACCCTTTTGGCGGGACCCTAAACATGGCGGCACGACATGACGATAACATCCACAATACATTAATAATAGTATTCTAGTGAAGTTTTAACCTCTTTTGTACGTATACAGACTAATAAAATTTTAACCTTTACAAACAACTTGTAAAATATATGTCTTACTTAGTAAATACATCATAATATAGTATATATATAGCTTCTTAGCATCGCGGCGATAACACTTTTGTAATGTCAAGTAAGCATTCCGTTATAGAAGACAATTAGTGTGAAATTACAAATGTACCCACCTTTTTAAATGTTTTTAAAAGTCTACTTAAAAAGTTTTATTTGTCTAAATGCCATATTAATGAATAGTTTATGTGTATTGATATTTATTTATTTATATATAAAAGTATATATTTATATATTATATTTGATATTTTATTTAATTAATTTATATTTTATTTAATTAATTTCTATTTTTTATTTTTATTAATTCTTTCCCCAAGGGTTGTCTGGAAAGATTGCTGAAACAATAAGACCGCCTTTGCTTACTTATGTGTTAAGTGTTTTGTGTTGTTGTTTCTTTAAAATTTGTGTGCAATAAAGAGTATTTATCTTATCTTATCTTATCTTTCCTATATCAGAATCTCGTTTCTTAACCTACCATCAATAGTGGGTAGTAACAACCTTTGTTTTCACAAAGGTAACATAAATTTTCCCGGTAAAACTGGTAAAGTTTCCGATTCTAAGCGTTAATTTTGAGAGAACCGTAAACAGTGAGTGAGGACCGGAGTTCATTGTGATAGCAGACTGTCCAATGAGACGGAAGATTAGGGGGGTCACTATCTCGCCTGTGCATTTCGTTAATATGTCTCATTTTATTGGGTTACAAAGGAAACGAGACGGCTCGTGTTGTTGGATTTGTGCGTGGATCAATGAAACATTTATGGCTAATAAAAAGGGAGTATTATATTTTTTTAACATTTAGAACGAAGCCAGCGTTGTTTAGATGGAATTTTAACAATATATATAATACAACTTAACAGTAACCCTTTATGTATTCAGGATAACTCAGCATGCATTACGAAACCTAGACGTTTAATAAAGATTAAAGAGAATCAAAAATCAATTAAAACTACATTTCATCAAACAATTTCTTATTTACTACAATTATTTTTGTTTTCGTTCTTTTGTCGTCCATTACGTTTTTTTTTATACAACACAAGTTAGCACTTGACGGCTATCTCACCTGGTGGTAAGTGATGATGCAGTCTAGGATGGTAGCGGGCCAACCTGTTAAGAATATGTTAAACGCACACTTCTAATTGGTTTCTACACGACATCATGCCGCACCGCTAAATGGCTTGGAGACACGTCTTTTCCAGTAGGGTGGTAACAAGCCATGGCCGAAGCCTTCCACCAGACCAGACTCGAGCCGGGAATCGAACCTAAGACCTCTAACTTTATAATGCGACAGCGCACGCATTGCGCTACGGAGGTCTTCAAATCAATCTTAACAAGATTTTATGTAATCCATTACGGAACACATTAGATTTTTTTTTGTGTTTAAACTGTTGGTTGCCATACATAATAAATAAATACTAATTAGGCATATTATAATCACCGCTGTAGTTTCCGATATGAACCACTTAGGTGCGGAACGCTTTCCCGGCAACTATATTTCTTAAGTACCGTCAAGGTTAAAGTGAATATGTATTTTTTAGATTTATTTTATACGCGATTACCTAGAAAATACATATTCACTTATCAGTGCTTCCCATCAAACATGATTGACGTCAAGCATCAAGCTGTGTAAGCACGTGTGGGTTTTTAACTTACTGTGTTATCACTTAGTGAAGCTGTGATAGCCTAGTGGTTAGGACGTCCGCCTCCTAATCAGAGGTCGGGGGTTCGAACCCGTGTACGCACCTCTGACTTTTCGTTATGTGCGTTTTTAAACAATTAAAATATCACTTGCTTCAACGGTTAAGGGAAACATCGTGAGGAAACCTGCACGCCTGAGAGTTTTCCATAATGTTCTCAAAGGCGTGTGAAGTCTGCCAATCCGCACGTGGCCAGCGTGGTGGACTATGGCCAAAGTCTTCTCATATTGAGAGGAGATCCGTGCTCTGTAGTGAGCCGGCAATGGGTTGATCATGATGATCACTTACCGACCTACCTATACAAATATTGTCACTGCAGTATATTTCTTGTCTTGGATACCCTTCACTCCATTTCGTCACAAAGGGATATCTTCTTCGTCGTTACACTCTTTGCAGAGTGGTCGTGGTCATCACGAATCAATGTCTTTGAGGCCAGATGTTATGCGCCTCACAAGCATTCGCCACTTCCCTCTTCCGGCCGCAAGTCTGGTGCACTCGTGCAAAGGACCACCCACAGCAGACTTTATCTGATCAGTCCATCGCATGGGTGACCTTCCTCGCCCTCTGGTGCCCTCCACCTTACCCTGCACGAAAAGACGCTCGATGGAGTCACTGTCACGCCGGGAGACAAAAAGGAAAGGGATATAGACAAGATAAAATCTCGTTTCAGATTGATTTCATAAGTCTTAATGTCACTGTTGCCGAAATATTGTTCGGTTTGAAGGGTCACTATCTTTTCATCACCGTATTGTGTGTGCGTTAATAACTCACGATCTTCGAGGGTACAAGTTAAAGCGCTTTAAGCGATTATGTTTCATATTGTTTATGACCAGTTGAAATGGCGACAATGCGTAACCCTTTTCGAGGGTCCTCGATTGAAGGTTCGAGTATAATGTACTTGACATTTTTATTGTACCCTAAAACAGTTTCACGCGCAGATTTGTCCCCGCGTTATAGATTTTGTTGCGTGTATTGTTCTGTATAAAAAAGTAATAGATAGATTTATTAATCGGAGCATAAAGAGAATAACGCTTACGGTTTTTTTTTATCCACTACAATTTAGCCCTTGGTTAGTGATAATGCAGGGGTATGGTAAACCCATACTCCTAATTGGTTTCTACGCGACATCGTGCTGGAACACCAAATCGCTTAGCGACAAGTCTTTGTTGGTAGGGTGGTAACTAGCCACGGCTGAAGCTGGTAACCAGACCAGATTCGAGCCAGGAATCGAACCCAGGACCTCCAACTCTTAAAATGCAACAGAGCACGCGCTGCGCCACGGAGGTCGTCAAAACGGGGTGTAGCTTATAGAATTATTATAGACTTTGATTCATTTGGTAATCAGTATGTCCCTCATATGTCCCAGTAACCCTTGTCCAGTATACAGGATATTTCTATGCATTATATCGTCATGATCAGTTTAGATGATACACAGCTAGGTTTAAATACATGATAAGAGCCCTCAGGCATGCAAATTACAGCTATATTTACTTTAAAATAGCTTGAATTAAAACGCGTATATCTCAGACAAGTTATTGCGGAGATTGAACTCGGCTCTCTTATAGAGAATTCTTAACCACTAGCTGACACCGCTTTATAGCTTCATAGGATACGTGTTGGAATAGTATGGCGACAGCGTTTTAGTTAAGTTTTTTTTTTACTTAAAACAATTACTAATTATTGTATTAATGATCACGTGGTCCACCAATTTCCGGATCTGAGTATTGAGTATTATCTGTTAAAGCAACTCAGTACAAGCTTGCAGTTAGACTATTGGCAGTATCCACTATACTCCGACATACTTTAGAGTCTATTTCTTTGTCTGGTGGGAGGCTTCGGCCGTGGCTAGTTACCACCCTACCGACAAAGACGTGTCACCAAGCGATTTTAGCGTTCCGGCACGATGTCGCGTAGAAACCAATTAGGAGCGCGGGATTACCATACTCCTAACAGGTTAGCCCGCTACCATCCTAGACTGCATCATCACTTACTACCAGATGAGATAGCCGTCAAGCGCTAACTTGTAGTATATAAAAAAAAAAATGTTAAACGGACACAAAAATGTCAGTTGTTGTTACTAACAATGTGTGATAATACCGTTAAAGACCAGTAATCCACAATGGAGCAGGGTTTTAATTATTGAATAACAACTAATAAAATAGATTGTAATAATTATTAATAGTAACACTCACTATTAATAATTGTTACAGACTATTTTATTAGTCGTCTCAGAGTGCATTCAGTGTACGTAATTTTAGTTTTTTCGGCCGTTCGTTACTTGTGCCGTTTTGGCATGTCCCCTTGCGAAGCAGTGTTGGGGTGGCAGCAACCCCAAATAAAAGGGATCCCAGAGAAAACTTTGCACAGGCCGACCTTTGTTACGAATCCCTAACAACTTATTTTGGCTCTAATATGTGTGAGTCGATGAAATTATTTTGTTGGCATCTCGAACGCTTGCATGACGTGGTATGTACGTGATCTTAGAAAATACGTAAATACGACATTCATTTCCCATTTCCTTTATTTTGGGGTGTAGTTCCGAGTAGTTGATAATATGTCAGCAACGATGTTTTAATGTTATTTATTTATTTACACACTTTTATTGTACACCACGAAAAAGGAAAAATAAAACAAAAAAAGGCAGGAAATAACAGAAACAGTAGTATAAAATTTGGCGGCCTTATCGCTACATAGCGATGTCTTCCAGGCAACCAAATGTTATTCTTTAATATTCCGCTTGACTATTAAGAATCGGATTTCAACTCGATTTACCATCACTCCAATCAAACTCTTAACGTCCCACAATAGACTGTGCACACACCTCTTTTCTCATGGACTCTTTCCATGGTTTTACAGGTTGGATTTATGCTGTACAACCAAGCTGTTCTAAAACGTGGTGGTAACAATAACCATGAACAAGGCCCGGGGTTGGATACCATTAATTTTTTAACATGGAGTTAACTGGTACTGAGAATTAAAAAAAAAAGAAACCTTCATTTATGGCCAGACCCAGGACCTCGTGGCCATTGCGTGACCGAACAGGCTAAGGAAAGATATTCTTGGCTCTTTGATTAAAAAATATAAAAAAAAACAAGACTTAAGAGTTCAAAGAGGATGTAAACGCTACGCTAGAGTTGATATAAAGGAATGAAGCACTTTGTAAAGATGATTGCAACACATTTTTTTATGACAAGATTATTATAAAAAGGCTTTTGTTTTTCCCAAGGTAAACTCCGCTCATTTTTACGTCGTTAATGAAAAGTTAACTCGCTTAGTTATTTAACTAACTAGCTGGCTTGTCAGTATAATGTAATGGGTTGTTCTCAACAATATTTCCCAGTAGGAAATACGAAAAGATTTGAAAATAAATTACCTTAATATTATCTATAGATTAAAAAAAAAAATTACTTAAATGACATGTTAATTTTTTAATTTTGGAATCCTAGGTTTTTAGATTAAAAAAAGAAACGACTCAAATAACATGTTTTTTTTTAAATTTTGGAATCCTAGGTTACTATGTGCAATAAGTAAACCATACGTATAAATTATAACTAATGCTTTTTAGGTTAGGACTTGATGTTAAACAACTTATTATCTTTCTAAATCTGACTGACTTTACAATCTCGTATCAACAATAAAATATTAATTTGGACTTTGAAGTTAGGAGCTTATAACTCAATTATGAACCCTGATAACGTCACACTCCTTATTGGAAAGCCGAATAAAAAACTCGCTAGCCAAATAGGTCTTGTACGTATAATATAAGACAGTTTAATATAAGAGGGGGAAAATTCTTTCACATATTAACTTGTATAACATGTTTTATGTTACATGTATTAACTTGTTATAAAATTACCTCGTGGCCTAAAAAAACACTTGTCTGTGGTTTTATAAAGTCATTAAAACACAACAATTAAAAAAAAAAACCTTTAGAATTTTATAGAAGAAGGGTTCAAATTTCTGATGTAACTAACCTCTATTATAATTATTACGCGTTTTATAGCGTGACTTATATTTAGTTATAAATCTATATTTGCATATATGTTTAACTAAATATCTGTCTTCTTATTAAATCAATAATGATTAATAATTGATAACTCGTAATACTTGATTTATTGTGGGATGAAGCATACAATTTACGAATCTATGCAAGGGAATGTTTCAAATAAATTTTAATTCACATCAAACTTTGCAAACGAATTAATAGCCTGTCATAAGTATAGATTATAATAGTTTTCTTTTTATAACAGCGTGTTTATTTTGGTTTTTCGTGTTCGGTTAGGTTCGGGTAGGTTATTTCATTTTATCTTATGGCAGCAATCGACGGGAGCGGGCGACGTGGAGCGTTCCCGGTCTTTGTGAGCGACGCGCTGACGTCATCGCGCGCATGCGCCGCGCAAAACTCCTTGACGCGCAGACTAAGCAGGAACTGCAGATAAAACAATTATTTTATAGGAAATGTATTAATACTAAATTTTTTTACTTTATTTAGGGCGACTAGGGCCCATTTTTCTTATTTCAGCTTAAAAAATATGTTAGTTGTATATTTCTTATTGACAGAGTTTTGAATGTGTATCAAATTAGAATGTGAAATTATATGTGTCAGGATCTGACTAATATTAAAAAAGAGTTACAACCATTGAAACAGAGCCGTTTTTAGATAGCCTCAGGTTCAAAATACCTCTATAAATAGCTACATTGCTAATTGATAATGCCCCACAATGCTAATGAAATATTCAATTAAAATTTTAAAATCCTGTATAAGAGCCCATCAAATATTTATTTTTAACTGTATTCTGAAACTACTGAACCGATTTTAATTATATTTTCACCATTAGTAGTAAAACTTATTATACCCCGGTATAGCAAAAGCAGATTTTTTTATTTTATTAAAAATAAGATTTGCAGCTTATAATTATGTTACATGTAACGGAAGCAAATAGAAAGAACGCTACCGAGCTGCTTTATCCTTGTTTCTGTCATTCAGAATCACATCTGATTAGAGAAATCCATGCTTTGTTTTCAGATGTATAATTGTCTTATTTAGTCTTATATTATAGCAATGAATGTACGTGGTAACAGATTGAAATGATCTTTTGCTTAACGCCTAGCTGTATGAGATACCAAATGTCCAATAGAATTGGCTTCATTATACAACAAATTATTAGAAAATATTTAGGGTGAAAAAAAAATTCCAGTAAGAAAGAAAATAAATTTTGCTTTGTAAACAAAAAAAAACACTTCATGGTTCTTTGGTTTACTTTTTATACACTTGGTAGTCGTATGGTCCAATTGTCTTTATATTAATGATCAGGTTTGTTCCTTTAATCCAGGTTCGGTCAAGTGTAAAAACACCGCCAAGCGATTTAACGATACGGTTATGATGTCACGTAGAAGCTGATTGGAAGTATGATTTAAATATAAGTACCTGGCATGGCATACCATAGTAACAGGTTAGCCCGCTAACACGATTACTTACCTAGGCGTTATACTGCAGTATGGCTAAATCAATCATTCAATCATAAGCTTTATTCAAATAGTCCTTTAAAGGGCAATTTGACGCGTCAATCATTTACATAATGGTGATTTGATAGTGATAACTACATTCTATTATACGTTTTAAGTTTACAACTAAAGCTATGAGGGTTCCAAACCGCGCTCTGATCTAAGAAGAAGCCAACAGCAAACTTAGCCAGGTAAATTTTCTTCTTGTTATCACTAGCTCACACGCCACTTAAAATTAGTCGAGAGCTATCTTATTAGAGCAATATTTCATACTCATGCTTGTTTATCATTTACATAATCCTTTACACTATAGTAGGACCTTTCTACAACCTTACGTTTTATATAAACTTTGAAATTATTGTGAGACATCCCAGATATGATTTGGTAATTTGTTATTCCAATTAGCTTCGAATGAATTTCTAATTTATGCAGTCTACCAGCAGAAGCGGGTATTACAAATTTATTTATAAATTGTAGTTGTATAAAAAAGTGGTTTGTATACTCCTTGCACAATTACGTCAAATTGACGCTTTATCTGAAACGTTTGCGTGCACTGTGGATCGCAATCCGTGCCCGCGTCGGCTGGGGCCAGCGGAGTCACTCGCGAGAGCTACGCGCGCGCGCTACGAGCCGCTACGTACGACGTAGCCTCTTTACCCAAGCGCACTACGCGCAAGTGTCTTCACCTGTGTCTGTGAACGTTAATGAACCAAACTACGATCCTTAGTGAGCGGTGTTTGTGCCACTTCCGACGAAAAAAGTGCCCGCGCCGGCGTTCAAGGTGGGTGAATATTAAATAACGAGATAAGAATAGGCCACTCGTTGCTCGGATGCGAGTTTAACTCGAATGTCAAGGACACAAATATTGATCAAACGTAATGACACAATGCACTATTATATTCGTTTTTTCACCTGTGAATGTTTTCTAAGATTGTGACCTTGACATGAATTGTTATTCCGTGTCTGGAGAGCGGAAATGTTCGCCGAATGCGACGTTAAAATGTGACAATGGAATCGGCACAGTATTGGAAGTGGGGTCGGAATAATTTATAAGGAAACGTGGCTAGCTCCACAAGCCACACGGATGGTGCGTTAAATCTAAATTCACTGTAGGTATCAGCTGAATAGGTCCATTAGGTTAATGCGACTCATTCCGTATGCTGAACTTTTATGATACCATAAACAAAAAGATTATTTTTTGCGCTGTAAAAAACAAGAGCCAGAAGCTTTAGGTACAGAGTGAAAATTCTAGGTGTTTTTTTTATTTGTTTGCGACACGCTGTCTGGGTGTAATTATAATAATGGGTTTTGGCTACCACACTTTATTAGTAGTCATCGTTTTAATCTGATGGGTATTTTTCTAGCATTTTGTAATTGTTTTTTTTGTAAGCACGACAGTGTCGATTGAATTAATTTTACCACTTTATTGGTAATAAAAAATAAAACGGTCGAATATAAAAACTAAAATTGTTAAAATTATTACTTTGGATATTTTTATGAGATAAGAAAGGACTAATAATATTGATAATATTACTCTCAAAAGATTGATTGGTGCAAAATGTTTCATATCAATTTTTTATTTCTATTTACCGAGTTAAAAGTAATGGTTAATTATTATTTATTTTTTTGTTATTATGTTTAATGTTATTATGTAATTTCATGTTTTATTGTTATAACGATAAAAATCCTTAAATAGCCGTTCAGTAGACCTAACATTTCTGAGTTATTGTTTTTAAGGGTAACTATAATACGTGCATAACATACGAGTATATTAATATGGGGAATGCGATACCTTGGAGGTTTTTTTTTATATACCACAAGTCAGCCCTTGACGGCATCTCACCTGATGGTAAGTGATGATATGGTCTAGGATGATAGCGGGCTAACCTGTTGGTAAACCCATACTCCTAATTGGTTTCTACACCACATAGTGCTGGAACACCAAATCGCTTAGCGACACGTCTTTGTTGGTAGGGTGGGAACTAGCCACGGCTGAAGCCTCCCACCAGACCAGACTCGAGCCGGGAATGGAACCCGGAACTTCCAGGTCTTAAAATGCAACAGCGCACGCGCTGCGCCACGGAGGTCGTCAAAATATAAATAAAAAGCAATACCTGAGCCAGCTACGTACCCATCTATGATTTATTTTACGTAACGCTTTTTAATTAAGCAAGATGCGTTTATCCCGGAGAGGTTTGCATAATACCCGCGTTATTATATAGCGCCCCAGGCAGGGCTAAAGAAATATTTGCATCCCTCCCCATTAAAATCGCGTGCTCTTTTATATCAGCTTTGTGGGTTAGATGCTGAGTTATCAAGTAATTTAAATATTAGATTGGCGGATATACTCCATTATTCTAACTAAGTACGTTAATAACTTGTATATTTATAAGCTTCGTTTTCGAATGTTTTTGGACAAAAGTTCAACACGGCTGTTCGGAGTAAAGAGCAGTTTTGGTACTATTCCAAATGATCATGTTTTATGAAGCGATGATAGCCTAGTGGTTAGGGCGTGAGCCTCCTAATCAGAGGTCGGCGGTCCGAATCCGGGCACGCACCTCTAACTTTTCAGAGTTATGTGCGTTTTTAAGCAATTAAAATATCACTTGCTTCAACGGTGAAGGAAAACATCGTGAGGAAACCTGCACGTTTGAGAGTTTTCCATAATGTTCTCAAAAGCGTGTGAAGTCTGTAAATACGCATATAGCCAGCGTGGTGGACTATGGCCAAACCCTTCTCATATTGAGACCCGTGCTCTTTAGAGAGCGGGCAATGGGTTGATCAAGATATCCTGGATTAATACATATGTTACTTTTTATCTTGAAAAATTCCATGGTTCCTGCGGGATTTGGGTATTCTGAATTTCGAGTCGTTGATCTATAACTGTAGCTTTAGTTTGCTATAGCAAACGCCCTCAAGATGATATTTGTATAAAGGGCTAGGGAGCGGCAACGGGGACGTGAACATGAATGAGGCATGACATAATCTTCAATAAAAAAATGTTCGCTGATAAAATTACGTTCATCAGCTTTTTGTAACATTTACAAATACTCTCAATTAAGAATTAAGAGGCTTTTTTCGCCACAGATGGTAATTCTGTTATGTTATATATACTCGTAAATATAAAGAACTTTTTTCACTTTAATTTATATTAAAAAGCTAAGTTACCCATCCCGATGTCAACTAGAGATTTGATTAATTAGAAAGAGAAAAATTATTAACACAGTACAAAACAAAATGGTCTCGTGAATTCCAATGGAAGCGAATAGGTCAAGGATCACTCGAAACGAGAACGAATTATCGGAATTGTGGATTGATTCGCCTTTGTGGTGACGCCCACAAGTTATTAAAAATGCTTTTGTTAGATTATAATCTTTGTGAAGAAAAAGAATATGAAATAATAAGGATTATATTTACTTCGGTTGATTGTCTACGAAGCTGTGATAGCCTAGTGGTTAGGACTATCCGATTAGGATCAGAGGTCGCGGGCACGCATCTCTAACTTTTCGGAGTTATATGCGTTTTAAGCAATTAAAATATTAATTGCTTTGTAGTGAGCCGATAATGGGTCGATCTTGATTATGATGATGATGCCTTATATTGTAAATCACTCTAATATTACAACGGAGAATGTTTGTTTTTGTGTGTATGTTTGTTACTCTTTCACGCCAGAACCTACATAACCAATTAGGCTGAATTTTGGAATAAAGGTAGATTATATTATGGATATCATCATTGATGTTAGTGATAGCTCAGTGGTTAGAGCGTCCGCGTTCGTTCGAACCCGGTCACCTCGTTTTTAAGCAATTAAAATATCACTTGCTTCAACAGTGAAGGAAAACATCGTGAAGTAACCTGCATGCCTTTTTTTTTTTTTTTTTGTCGTGGTGGAAAAGCTTTATAGCTACTTCCGTCCCTTGGGCAGGACGGAGGTTATGTGGGACTCCCACCCATGGGTGGTCTACCCGAACTCAAAACCACCACGGCATGTCCCTCTCGCTGGTTTTACTGGACGCCCGGGGGACCCATTGTATACTTCCCGGTCGAACCTGCATGCCTGAGAGTTCTCCATAATGTTCTCAAAAGCGTGTGAAGTCTGACAATCCGCATAAGGCCAGCGTGGCGATGGCAAATATGCATAATATTTGCCATAGCAAAACCCTACTCATACTGAGAGGAGACCTGTGCTCTGTAGTCAGTCGGCAATGGGTTGATCATGATGGTTATGACACACATAATAATGAGCATATTATTACGTAAAGTAAACTGCCTATTATACCTAGTATGTTTATATAGTACACTATGTACCCACTCAATTATTATTATCACTCTAAAGCTCTGCGTTAATATTTGAAATTTCCTATTTCAGGTTGGAAGTTTAATGCTTCATTAAACTTTGCCATGCAGCCTAATTAGTAAGTTCAGTGATATTTAAACTGTTCAATCACAAAAGAGTAACGTTATTATTATGCATGAAATATATTATTATGCATACACGAAATCTCTAGAGATGTTATTTGTTATACAATAATAGGTGACCCAAATACAGTGTTTTGGTTAATTTATGATTAATTAATCATTATAATGGTTGTGATTCGACAAAAACAGTGGTACAGGGGTGAGATCAATTTTGTATTGTTAGCAAAATGCGTATTATACTCGTATGATTAATATAATCAGTAATCACTTTGACATAATGATTGGTCATATTATGAAAACTCTAAGGCATTGTTTTTTTATTCACAAAACCGTCAGTTTTTGTCAAAAAATTACTCAGTCTTTCTGCAATATGATATCATCATCATCATCATGATCAACCCATTACCGGCTCACTACAGAGCACGGGTCTCCTCTCGATATGAGAAGGGCTTGGCCATAGTCCACCACGCTGGCCATGTACGGATTGGCAGACTTCACACGCCTTTGAGAACATTATGGAGAACTCTCAGGCGTGCAGGTTTCCTCACGATGTTTTCCTTCACCGTTGAAGCAAGTGATATTTTAATTGTTTTTAAAAACGCACATAACTCCGAAAAGTTAGAGGTGCGTGCCCGGATTCGAACCGCCGACCTCTGATTAGGATAATATGATATATTAGTTACAAAATATTTTATGTACACAATATTGCCTTCTTAATATGAACATAGACATGCAGATATATTAATTATATTTTCGTTCCCCATATAAACATTGTGTGATATAATACAAATAAACGAAATCAACCACATAACCCCAAAAAGTTAGAGGTACCTGCCGAGTATCGAACTCAGTCCGCCCGATGGGAAGATCGCAGTATTAACCACTAAACTATCCCCGCTCATTTTAACCTATACTTACTTGAACATCATATATTTTTCTAAGAATTTCGTCCTTGTCCTTCCAATTATTTAAGGAGTCCATAATATGCAAGACACTTTACCCTTTAAGATTCTAGCGCACTATATTTTCACTGGATTCTATCTCTTTTTATTTATTTTAAGAAATACAATAATGATTAATAAAATAAACTCATATCGTTACGACAGAGGTAATAACAGTTAACTTTTGTTTTTTTATTTCAAATTTTAAAAACCTTTTAAGGGAGAGAGGAGTATTCGTGGCAGGTGGAAAGTTTCAGTTTTATAACCTACGTCTCAAATAAATGTTCATTTAGATATTCTTCTATCTACGTGAGGTGTTTGTTCACTGTAACGTGATAAATTATTTATTAAGCACTCTGCTACAGTGGCCCGGTATTATTCCTCAGTCGGTATACACCTGGTATTTGAAATCGAATATGCCCATTTAACAAGACAGTCTCTTACGTACAAATACGCGGTACCGTTACATGATCTGAATCTCATCAGGTATTTTCTTTTGTTCGGTATTTGTATTGTGCGAGTATATTTACCTCAATATGAATCGATTGTTGAAATCTTAGGTGCTATCGGAGTTGTTATGGAATTTGAATCAATCCAATTATATTATGCTCCTTTCTAAATTTAAGCTTTCTTACTCAAATATCAAAAAAATAATTTCTATGGCTTAGGGAATCTTCGTGTAGAAATTACAGTTGAGTTCTATTTTAAGCCAGCCTAATTCTTTTAACAAATACTGATAATGTTACAGCTAGATATTATGTAATAATTAAAATTATGTAATCTAAGTATTCAAATAAAAAAGAATTTAATGATTAATAAAGGATAATTATTTGGATATGAATTTGATGACTACCGTGGCGCAGCACGTGCGCTGTCGCTTTATAAAGTTGGAGATCCTGGGTTCGATTCCCGGCTTGAGTTTGGTCTGGTGGGAGGCTTTTACCGTAGCGAGTTACAACCCAATCGACAAAGACGTGCTAAGCTATTAAGCGTTCCGGCACGATGTCGCGTAGAAACCAATTAAGAGTATGGAATTACCCTACCCCTAACAGGCCCGCTACCATCTTACCGCACCATATCTTACCATCAGGTGAGATGCCATCAAGGGCTAACTTGTGGTGGCGTAGAAACCAATTACGATACCCCTAACAGCCCGCTATCTTATATTGCATCATCACTTACCAGGTAAGATTTCGATGGCTAACTTGTAGGGTATAAAAAAAAAAGTTAAACTATCGATTTAGTACCAACAGCGTAACAAATAATATTGGTCTACTGGTATATTCAAAATGTGCAATAGTGTGCGTGAGTGCGTGTTTGTAGGGTACATCATCATCATCATCATCATCATTAACAACCGATTGACTTCCACTGCTGGACATAGGTCTTTTGTAGGGAGTTCCAAAGCTCACGGTCTTGGGCCGCTTGCTTCCAGCGGCTCCCTGCGACTCGTCTGATGTCGTCTGTCCACCTAGTTGGGGGTCGACCAACGCTACGTTTACCGGTGCGGGGTCGCCATTCCAGCACCTTGGGATCCCAACGTCCATTGTAGGGTACAGTTAAGTATAAAGGTGGTGAATATCATCCGATTCCAGTAAGTAACAATCTTACACTAAAACTATCGGTAACAAAAGCAGAATAAGCTCATTAGGTCCCGTCCAATAAGCGAGGTGACATTTAAGCCGATTTTACTACACTACGCTGCTCTATTAATGTCTTAATAAATGGTTAAGAGGGGCTATCTTATATAAATGTCCGTTTAGAAGTCTTCCTTTCCTTTCTTCGTGGCGTTTTCGTTCACCGCAAGTGATAAATTATTTATTAAGCACTTCACTCCGCTATCGTACTCTCGTGTAATTCCTTAGTCCATTTACACACCTGGAATTGAATGCGTCCATTAAAAGAGACGACCCAATATTTATCTATGAGTTTAAGCATTTGGTCTCGTTTAGTATGTTTCTGTTTGGACAAAGACTATATATGCAGATTAAACGTTACTGCCAAGTATAAGGTACTTATACTCAGTATCAGAAATTCTCAGTACCAGCTCGGTGTTAAGATTTGTAAGGTATTCTCGGTGTTACGAAACTATTGTGTCACTATTATTCCCCGTGCTACAATGAGTATGTTAAGCTATCGACCCGAATAGGTACAGCTTTTACACTATAAATATCTCTGAGTTATTACAAAGGAGTCGTGTGCTCAGAAGTGGGATATTATAAGACTAAGGATAATGATCAAGAACAATGTCCTACTATATATCTATCAGCTCATGTTATTATTCTCTTTTATTATTATGTGTATTCGTTTGGATAAAGACTCAGACGCATTAAGGTTCATTACGTAATACAAGTTTTTTCATAAAAGTAGGGTCAGGATTTAGTCTTTTCTTCGTGACCGAGTTTATACGCTAAAATATAAACTAAACATTGGTAATGTTGTGGGTACTTTTTGAGAATATCATTGTTAAATGTTAATAAATATGCGATAGAAACCGGCTACACTTAGCGCAAGTTTATGATATAGGTTAACGTTAAGCTTTATTTAATGTAATCATCATCATCATCATGATCAACCCATTCTCGGCTCACTACAGAGCACGGGTCTCCTCTCAATATGAGATGGGTTTAGCCATAGTCCGCCACGCTGGCCGTGTGCGGATTGGCAGACTTCACACGCCTTTGAGAACATTATGGAGAACTCTCCTTCCTCGGTGTTTTCCTTCACCGTTGAAGCAAGTGATATTTTAATTGCTTAAAAAAGCACATTACTAAAGTTAAAGGTGCGTGCCCGGGTTCGAACCCCCGACCTCTGATTAGGAGGCTGACGTCCTAACTACTAGGCTATCACAGCTCAAATGTATATTACTTTATTTAATGTATTCCGTGAAAATCAGGTCATATATATAGGTCATGATATACAAAGTTTTATGTTATTTAAGCAACACCACACGAGGCCTCTAGAGAAGGTCTCAACGCACGTTTCGCTCCAATAACGAAGCATCCTCAGGAGAAGTTGACTTTACAATTCAGGAAACGTGCGTTGAATGCGTATTTGAAAGTATTTATTTGTTGTTCGATGAAAATAAAAATACATACTCGTATGTATGGGCGATTAAAAATGCGAAGTAAAAAAAACGTACATAGAAAAAACAAGTATGAAAATCGAGAACATCCATTCAATTCATGATCTTAATTGATACTTGCGGTTGTGGAGCTTTTGTTTTGCATATTGTTCCATTCCAATATTAGAATTTTCCTATTCACTACGAATGCATTATCGATATGAAAATATTGGAAATCGTCTAAGCATGGTTTGTTTTAAAGTTGCTAAGACACTTCAGCATGAAACTGCTCCCATGAGAAATCGCTGCATTGTGAAACTGAGCATATATATCTAAATACACTAAGTTTGGTACTTAAATGTAAAATTATGCTTAGATATTAACTAGTTTACTGAGTTAGGTAGTATGTTTTAAACTAAAACTCACATAAGTTAATATAATATTTAACGGTTAACAGTACCGAAGCGGAAGCGGTGATAGTCTAGTGGTTAGGGCGTCAACCTCCTAATCAGAGGTTGGCGGTTCGAATCCGGCCACGCACCTCTAACATTTCAGAGATATGTGCGTTTAAAAAAAATTAAAATATCACGCACCTGCACCTGCACGCCTGAGAGTCCTCCATATTGTTCTTAAAGGCGTGTGAAGTCTCCCATTCCGCACATGGCCAGCGTAGTGGTTGGCCATACCAAACCCTTCTCATATTGAGACCCGTGCTCTGTAGTGAGCCGGTAATGGGTTGATCATGATGATAATGAACAGTACCGAGGTCGGTGTACGTTCTAGAACCCACTCCCTATATCAAGAGTAGGCATGTGTGCCCAGCAGTGGGACAGTAAAAGATAGTATACTGATCATATGATAAGTGCATTTAATATGACTAATGAGATAATAATTTCTTTAGTGGCAAACTCATTAACACAGTGTAGAGTGTACCGCAAAATCCAAAAAAGTTGGTGATCAATCGGTATAAGATGGGATACTAAAAGTACATATTAATATTTGAAATGCAAAGTGTCATTATGTGAGTAATCAATCTTGACGGTATCTCACATAAATTTATCACGAAAAGCACTCGGAACAGATCCCGCAGGTTTTAAAATAAATTACTTCGCTACCCATGTGCTGTATACGAGAAAAACTGATCATGACATTTCGATTGATATAGCTTGCGTCCTGGAGACAGAAATAGGATATTATTTAGTCCTGGAAAATAAACGGTTCCCGCGGAATTCGCTAATACATAAAATATTGCTGACTTCCAGTTTTTGTCCGGTTCCGGTTTGGTTTATGTTTAAATTCCGTGGTAATTCCTATTGTCATTGTACTATTGATGAATGTATTCACACTCTTTTGTTCGCGGGACAAAGCTCTCCTATTATCATATCCATAGGTATTTCAATTTAGGTACAATATACCATTATCATCTCAACTCAAGACCGGCCCCCCACGGGGCATGGGTCTCCTCTCAGTTAGAGATTTTGTTATCACCATCTCACATGCCACTTAAAAGTATATTAAGAGCTATTTTTTTCATACAACGTTTATTCACATTTTTATACGACATTTCCTCATGGTATTTATTTTCATCGCTTATTGATATATACTTGTTTAAAACCCACATGACTGAAAAGTTTTTTTTTTCGGACTGTCTATTAGCTGTACTAACCCTATTGGTTGCCACAACGTAACCGGGCTGTTTGGCGAGCTTCGCAAAGAAGCCCTGCCAGAAGAAATTTTGAGCCCTAGGGCTTGAAGAAACTAAGGGAACGTCTGCCTAAGGGCGCCTCCTTTGAGGCCGAACCGATGCTTAGGCGAAATTTGGGATAACGGGGGGGTCGGACGGTGGGGAAAAGTTAGAGGTAGAGGCCCACAAAAGTGAGGACAAAGTCTTATCCAGTGGAGTGTCACCGCTTACCATTACGATTGCAATTTTACACTGACATCGACCCACAAAGACGTCAGAAGTCAGCACAACTACGTCAGCATATTTTTATTTTTAAGTTTTGGAAAAACAGTACGACTTCTGACATAGTCAGTGACGTCAATGTAATCTGGATCTTACGTTTATCGCAAGTCATAATCGCCTTCTCCCCACTTTATTATTAACGTGTAGTTTTAGTAGCTAATATTTCAAGAGCTGTAATTGAACTTGTCTCCTCTTTATGCATTCAATATTGTCTTCGAAGGCTGCCTCTACATAGGATTTCCATTTCCAATATTGAAACTGCCATTAGCTCCGCATTCGTTGCAGATGTACAAACAGCGACGCTTGTCTTTACAGTTCGGCGGCGATGAATGCAAGTCGTTAGAACACTTGTGCATCCTACTGCTCCCGGGAGAAATTGCTGCCAGTGAAACTATGCCGGCTACGTTACAGATACTTTATCCACATAGTAGCGATTGTAATATTTAGTTTGCGTTTTTGTGAGGTTTATTATTATTCTCAAAGATGAGTACTATACAAGGCATAGCAGGCGGTCGTTTAATTTCATTTTGCGTTTTAGTGAGATATATTATTATTCTGAAACAGCATACTCTATATAAGGCATGGCAGGCGGTCGCTAAAGTATGCCAATGCCATGGGCTTCATGTTTTAAGAAAATATGTAATTTTGAATAAGGGTAAGAAGAAGTGATCATGGTGGTACCGATGGCTTAACGTGATCTTCAAGGCAACGAGGTCAACAGTGTCAAACGCAATACTCAAAAATTTTTGGTGCGATCCTGGAACCGAATCCTGAATGATTTGGTAGTAGACATGCATTAGACCAAAGAGAAAGGCCAAGAATGCTACTTACTCATTTGTTCAAGAAAACCATTACAATTTGGGTTTTTTTTATCTACTACAAGTTGACGACCCTATCACCTCATGATGCGGTCTAAGATGGTAGCGGGCTAACCTGTTAGGGGTATGCTAAACCCACACTTCTAATTGGTTTCTACGCGACATCGTGCCGGAACGCTAAATCGCTTAGCGACACGTCTTTGTCGGTAGTGTGGTAACTAGCCACAGCTAAAGCCCCACCCGACCCAACCCGAACCCTAGCTGGTAATCGAACCCAGGACCTCCAACTTTACAATGCAACAGCGCACGCGCTGTGCCACGGGGGTTGTCTACTTCTAAGGTTACGGCCCTTGATAATTGTGTATAGTCTCTGCGACAAAAGAGATTTTTAAAATCAGACTGGTAGTTCCAGATATCAGCTAGGTATAACAAATAAGAAACCAAATTATTTGTTATTTTTCCTGTTTCTATAAAAGAGTACTTGGCGTAAAAGTACTTGTAAATAAAAGTTATGAAGCGGGAAATTGAAAAACAGAATATCTATTTAGATAAAATCGTAGTCAACTACTGTCTTATTACTAATTGGGAAAATGATGAATGGATTTTGAATAAGGTTTTCAGTTCTCGTACAAGAATGAAAGAACGCGAAAGAAGACACGGTCATCTGGTAGTTATGGTTTAGGTAAAAAGCACTACCCGAAGGTACATTATAAAAATACCTGTCGCAGATATAAAAGAAATGTAGGTTTTCAGATTTATAATTTGAATGAAAAAACTGAACTCTTCCTAAGTGCTGATATTTTTTAAGAAAAGCACTCGTTTTAGTTTGAAAGCTTTACCCTTACTTCTCCAAGTAGGAAGTCTTTTAAGCTCTTGCCTGTAAGTAGGATTTTCAGTTTAAATATTCGAATTTCCATTTTCATTTGCATTGGTTTTAGATATATACAGTTTTCCATTTGCCATTCAGTTCAATACGGATGAAAACAAGGCAACGTTAGTTCATATGAAACTGTTATGCATTTTGTTATCATCATCATCATCACGATCAACCCATTATCGGCTCACTACAGAGCACGGGTCTCCTCTCAATATGAGAAGGGTTTGGCCATAGTCCACCACGCTGGCCATGTGCGGATTGGCAGACTTCACACGCCTTTGAGAACATTATGGAGAACTCTCAGGCGTGCAGGTTTCCTCACGATGTTTTCCTTCACCGTTGAAGCAAATGATATTTTAATTGCTTAAAAACGCACATACCTCCGAAAAGTTAGAGGTGTGTGCCCGGGTTCGAACCCCCGACCTCGTATTAGAAGGCGTACGTCTTAACCACTAGGCTATCACAACTCATTTTGTTATATTGACTGTTAATATCGATGATAAGTCTGACCACTAATTCTTTCAGTTTCGAAGAGATATCAGTTTGTCTGGATAACAATTGCTAAGTATTGAGATTTCTAGCCTGGACTTAGGGAATTGGTTATTTTTAATATAAGATTTGCGCACTCGCATACGTGGAGTCGCTATCGACTATCGCACACTATTACATCAAACTAAAATGGATCTTATTTCTTCAGATTGGAGTCACAATTTCCGTACCACTTATTTTGTATTTTACAAAATATCTGTGCTGGGTATGGTAGTATGGACGAATATGAGTTTTAAAACTAGGTAGATACGTTCAAATTTTATTATGAAAGTGTGTTTGTCAAGAAAAAAGTTGTATCGCCAACACATATAATTTATACAATTTAAAATATATACAACTTTAAAAAATATTTTCCGTCGGTTCTGCGACTTCACTTTAGCTAGTATATCTAACTATTAAAGATTTAGTCATGAAAAGATTAGGACTTTGAAAATATTGTGTTTAAAAATGAACGTGGCTTGCTAGACATAATAAATGGATTTCGGGAAGGTATTTATTTTTTCGTACCCTTGAAGGTCATCTCATTCCTAGGGATTCATGAGTAAGCGTTGTTTAATTTATAATATTTATGTCGTGATTTTTCATACTGCTTATTTGGTAATATTTTCTTATTAAGTTTTATCAGGCAGAACATTGATTGTTGTATAAGGGTAATACGAATTCTGGATATGTAAATAAATAAAGAAAAACACGACCGCCAAATAATGCACGAACTATTTCATTTGAAAATGGCGGTATATTGAATAGTTTTCTAAAAATACTTATAGAACGTGTGCATGATTTGACGATACTCCGTACGTTCAAATATTTAGGATTTCTGGTGTAGTAAAGAAACTCATATGCCTACAAATGTGACCTCTGTGAAAAAAACGTTAGTTCATAAAAGAACACTACATCCATTGGTGTATGACCGAACAGTTTTGAAACTAACTTGTGAAGTGAAAAATCTAATTATACAACCTTCATTTGGATCTGGTCAATTTTTTTTTTAATATTTTTTAAATGAAATGAAAAGGCGACTGATTGATCTTAGTACAGCTTAAATCCTTGGATGGATCGAGCTGAAATACAAAGAAAGCTTCCGGAGTGTAGAGCATTTCTTAAAATTAATTCCTCAAGCTGAGAAAATAAGTGTTTGAGATGAGTATCAACATTGAATTAAGGCGAGCAAAGCCGCTGGCAAAAGCTAGTAGCAATTATAATTTAGTTTCGAAAAATTCTCACTGCAACACTTTATCATATTGTCATAAAAAGTCATGTCTTAAAATGGCGTAGTTCTTTTCAAGTGGATACAATATGAAAAAGGACTACTTTTAGACCGATAAATTCAAATTCAAATTCAAAATAATCTTTATTCAAATAGTCCTTAAAAGGGCACTTTTGACGCGTCAATAATTTACATAGTAGTTATTTCATGGTGATAACTATATTCGTAAACTTAAAACTAAGGCTATGAGGGTTCCAAACGCGCCCCGGTCTAAGAAGAAGCCCACAACAAACTTAGCCGGGGTATACATAAAATGAGTTTAGGTTAGGTTAGGTTATTACAACCGAATCTGGTCACAGAATAGGATTATTATTACAGAGATAAAATTAGTCAGTACGCACTGCTTTCATTTATTAGAATACTAAACCCTTGTAAAATTTACAGCGCACTTAAAATGTGAGGCAAGTTCATAATCTAAATCTCAGAGTTAACCTCGCCTATTCAATGGTCCGTGTCACTTTAAATCTGGAGATAGGACAGCCCCCACGTTGCGTCGACCCCAGGCAACGCAAAGGAAGATAAATTGAACTGACATCCGAGCGTTACCGTTTTGGTGCACAATATCGCTATACAATTTGCTGGAATGATCCTTACCTTCCGTGTACCCGTAACAGGTTATTATGACAGTGACAGAATGGGTCAAAGGATTAGAGTATAGTCGCACGCGAAATTGTGGTTAGCATCTTTAATATAATAAAACATTAACAGGACGAATTCTGTACATTAAATATATTTCGAAAATTTTAATTGGAGGATGTTTTACTATCGATACTGAGCCCAAAACAATTTTTTTACCGTGGACAGACGGACAAAAAAATAACAACAATCAACAGATACATCTTGGCCGCGCATCACGCCGAAACTACTGAATGGATTTGAATGAAATTTGGTGTAGTTGATACTCCGGTTCCGGATATAGGATAGTTTTTATCCCGGAATTAGACAGTTTCCGTTTGGAGAGGGGGTGAAAGTCAAAATGTGTATTTAGTTGTAATTCATTAACGCGTTTCACTCATTCTTTATTTTTTATTAGAAAGGAGACTAATTTAATGTTTATCCTATAAATATTTCAAGGCCGTCGGTTTAGTAATCCATTGCTTTGTGATTGGGAGACCAACAAACACACTTTCACACCCACTAACTCAACGCAGACGAAGTCGCAGGCATCAGATAGTTATAGATAAGATTGCACTTCACAATGAATGGCATTCACCAGTTTTAGTGTATTTAGGTTGTAGTCAGAAAACAGTACCATTTCGCAAAAAGTTATCTCATATTTAGTTCATAATAATAGTAATTCTTTGTTCGTTATTCCAATAGGCATATTAAATACTCTTTTGCATACAGTTGTCTTTAAACAAACCACATGAATTTAACGATTTTAATATAATTTAATATTTCGCTTCTCAATCTAAACTAGGTAGGATTGCTCTTCACCTTCAGTCCCTACTCCACTGGGTGTTATTTAAAAATTATATAACAGTAGCAAGCGAGTGTTAAAAAAAGAAAAGAAAAACAAAGAAAATGTCTTCTTGAGTTATATATAGTGTTATTAATAAATACAAGTAAGACTTGTTCCTCTCTCAATAAAATAAAATTTAGTTATATTAACACCCTGTTTTAATCGCTGTACTTCAATCCGACACCCCAACCCTCTCGTAGTTGCGGCTTCTTTTTACTCCCCCGACCTAAGCGCTCCTCTCCGAAAGAGGAGACCTAAACATAACCTTCATGACCCTGACTACTGACAACACACTCGTACCACCTACCACACAATCATACGCTACACACCGTCTTCGCCGGCGAAGACGAGGTCCCCGCTATCTTACGTGATCCGGACGTGGGCTCCATCCACGACCTCGGAGACGTACGGACCACTCACCGTCCGACCCCCCCGTTATCCCAAACGTCGACTAAGCCGAGGTTCGGCCTCAAAGGAGGCGCCCTTAGGCAGTCGTTCCCTTAGTTTCTTCGAGCCCTAGGGCTCAAAATTTCTTCTGGCAGAGCTTCTTTCCAAAGCTCGCCAAACAGCCCGGTTACGCTGTAGCAACCAATAGGGTTTGTACAGCTAATAGACAGTCCAAAAAAAAAAAAAAATCGCTGTACTGGCCCAACCGGTTTTGAATGAAGTATTCCTCGTTGGCTGCATCAATCTGTATTCACCGTGAGAAGATTTACGAGACGCTTTCCAACGTCAGTGTGAATGGCATGCGTTCGTGATTTACTGACACTTATGCAGACTATGACCTATGACTTATGACTCATTCATGTAACGAACGATTTATAAGAAATTTATGACATTATTGACTTATTTATTTATTTAATTATGTGCAACCAACAGGCTTTAGAATACTAAGAACTATAATACAAAAATATATAAGAAGAGGTATGGATATATATATATATATATATATATATATATATATATATATATATATATATACGAGTATATGTATATTACAATTCTGCAAACCCACTTAGAGGTTGCCACAACTTGCTTAGAGACTTCTTAGAGAAAAAGGCCGCATACAAAAACATACTATATATATATAAAAAAATAAGAACTATAAAAACTTTTATTAAAAAGAATAAGAAACTAATTGAATTAGCCACGTGACGAGAAGTGCTTTTTTAAATTTAATTTTTTTTTTAATTTCAGCAAATTATCACCCGATATATCTAAATCTACAATCTTACTAATATTATTATAGGTTGTCAACATCCTCTTAACAGATCATAAATTGATTCACATAATACTATGGTAGGACTAACCATAGATTTGATTAAAGTTATGCTTTCAGTATATAGTTATGCTAACATGTACATAAGATAGGTACCTCAAAGCATCTCAAAGGACGTTCAAATGCCGAGGCAATTTAAATACATTGATTATATTAATATTTTAATGCTGTTTGCAAACGACCATGTCCGTAGAATTTCCCTAGAGAAGTCAACGAAGCGGGATAAAAGCATCCGATGCACGCTAATGCATCCCTCAAAGATAAAATATAAATGCGAGAATAAAAATCACCGACGAGCAAACATCGCAGGTTTCCTCTATCGATGAAGTCTGCATCTAAAATAAAATTATTTATAAGAGGATTCTACGTGATATTCACTACAAGTTAGCCGGCAAATGCCGATAAGACGGCAATCTCAAGTGTAAGTGATGATACAGTCTAAGATGGTAGCGGGCTAACCTATTAATAACCTAATATGGTAGACACATACCCCTAATCGGTTTCTACACGACATCGTGCCGGAACGCTAAAACGCTTGGTGACACGTCTTTGTCGGTAGGGTGGTAATTAGCCAAGCCTCCCACCACACCAGACTCGAGCCGGGAATCGAACCCAGGATCTCCAACTTTATAATGCGACAGCGCGCGCGTTGCGCCACAGAGGTCGTCAAAAAATCCATATTTCCTTCAGAAACAAGTTTTATGTATGTCATTACAACGATGCACAAGATAGATAAACAAATAGGTAGTTCAGAAAGAAATCTAAGAACGTGCAGGTTTACTTCACAATGTAATTTATTCCAACTGAAGTCTTTGTAGTTACTTCAAATTCCAATTACACAATACAAAGCATTGGTAATTATATTTCACTTTGAATATTCAAGTACTTGAACAAAGGGTATACACAAAAGCAAATAGGTATTTGAAAACTTAGCGAGGAATATTTTTCCGCGAATTTGGCAATATTTTCGCGTTAAGTGCTGTCGACTTGGCATTTGAATGAAAATTGAAAAAGTTTCATCCCCCCAAGACATAACAAGCGTTTTAAGATATTTTACATTTGTGACTCGGGGAAAGTATCGGAACTTGGATTGTCGGAGTAACCGACTTCGGATTAACCATAGCTTTGGGGCGTGAAATTCGCATTCATCTTTTTGCAGAAAATATTTGCGAAAACATACATTAAAAATGTTCGCGATTCCGAAAGTACACATCAAAAGTGAAAGAGATTTTGGGTTACTCTTTAAGAATATGTTTGCAGCGACGGTATGGGGGGCTATAAGAATAAACTTTATAATTTTCGTAACCATTGCGTGCAGATTTGTGTGTGGGACAAGCAATAAATCCTAGCCATCAAAACCACCAACAAGCAAAAATGTTAATAAAGTCCAACTGCTGTTTACATAGGCCGCAGAGTATGGCTTTGTGGCAGAATATACCAGCTTTCGTTCGCGGCTCGCTTGCATTTATTTCTTCGTTCTCTTGTTTCTAACTTCAAAGCTGTTACACTATTCAGAAAATAATTATCCACCCTTAGTGGAAATCAGAGTTTTAATGACCTGTATGCAAAATTACAGCCCGATCCGGCCAGTGTTTTGAATTGTGTGTTAGTAAAATAATGAAAAGCTGTGATAGCCTAGTGGTTAGGATGTCAGTGGTCGGGGGTTCGATACCGGGCTCGCAATCCCGAACCTCTAACTTTTCAGAGTTATGTGCGATTTTAAGCGATTAAAATGTCACTTTTTTAAACGTTGAAAGAAAACATCGTGAGGAAACCTGCACGCCTGAGAGCTCTCCATAATGTTCTCAAAGGTGTGTGAAGTCTGTCAATCTGCATATGGCCAGCGTGGTGGACTTCTCATATTGAGAGGAGACCCGTGCTCTGTAGTGAGCCGGCAATGGGTTGATCATGATGATTGCCATAGTAATCTGTGGCTGACTTGACCTTAAATGTGAATGTAGCCGATGATACTGTGATCACCGCGTATTTTTATACAGCTTTGTCAAGTTATTTCTGTGATTTATTGATGAAAACATTATGAAACAAAAGTTTTGTATAAGTATAATGCTGTAATACCATATCAGTGTAGTCTCTCTTTCTGAATAGCCATGTAGATTCGACGATCAAAACAATCATCAATTATTTATCAACTCCCGTCTGACATTGAGTGTGCTGTTGTTTTTGCAAAAGAAAATATATAGACGACCTTTTCGCAATATTGTCCGTGAAATACAAAGTCCTATCGAGAGAGCTATATGTCTTTTATATTCTAACTTCAAATGGATATGTTTTTGTAATTTTGACAGTAATATCGAAATGGGGGTTATTTGGATACATGTAACTGTATCGAAATTACGAAAGTAAATATTGTTTGTTAATTCAATGAATTAATTTCCAGTAAAGTGGCTCATGACTTTGTCTTACAGCAATGTTGAAGACTTTATAAAATAATGCGTCCCGATATAAATATTTAAAACACACACACACACATGTACACACACACACACACACACACACACACACACTTACACACACACACACACACACACACACACAAACATACACGCACACAACTGCATGCTTTTATTATTTAATTATATTTTTTTTTTATAAATTTAATAACTGTAATTGCTATTTTTCTATAACTGGTACTATTTGTTAGTTTGGAGGTGGACAATAATGGTTGCGCCACAGTTTACACTACTGCAGCCATTATTGCTACACCATGCTTTGTTTTGTTTCATATGTCTTGTATTGTTAATTAGATTTAATACAATAAACAATAAGTTTATAACTACTATTTATATAAAATTTCACCCGAAACTAGGGCTTTGTTTATTCACAAGACATAATTTAGACTTGCTATTTATTCAGTTAAGTAGATTTGTGTATAGTAGAATTTGCAATTGGCACCATCATCAGTTTGAGTATAGTTTTTACTTTATTATTATACTTTTTTTCAATAACGGTCCCTGCATTTTTAATTTTTAAAATCTGTTTTTACACTTCCTGCATCATAACTACAAATTGTTATTTTACTGAACCGAATTCGAATTTTAGTCGATCGCATTTTGTCTCTGTCACTAGAATTAAGCAGTGATAGCCTAGTGGTTAGGCCGGTTCGAATCCGGGCACGCACCTCTAACTTTTCGGAGTTATGTGCGCTTAAAAAAAATTTAAATATCACTTGCTTCAACGGCGAAGGAAAATATCGTGAGGAAACCTGCACGTCTGAGAGTTTTCCATAATGTTCTCAAAGTCGTGTGAAGTCTGCCAATCCGCACATGGCCAGCGTGGTGGACTATGGCCGAACCCTTCTCATATTGAGAGGAGACCCGTGCTCTGTGCGTAGTGCGTAGTGAGCCGGTAATGGGTTGATCATGATGGTGATGACTAGAATTAAGCTAGAAATGTAATACGGATATTGGTATAGTTTTACTTTTATATTAATTTTTTCAACCTGACTGAGGTTTGACTTGTGAATTACAAAAAGCGCTTTGGATAGAACATTGTTTACTTAGTAAGGAAAGCGTTGGTACTGAATAAATATTACTTGATTATTATTCAGCCTTAAAGGTATCTATATTAAGCTGGTACCGACTAGTATGCATATACGAGTAACAATAATAATTATCGGTTCAAATACTATTGATATTAGAGTTCGGGGCGGTGATAGGCACAAATTTAGTTAATTGGGTCTAATTTGGAGTTTTAGACATATTCGCTGACGGTTAATTTTCCGCCGTAATACCAGAAATTGCTTTGTAATGCCAAATACGGGCACACGATCTCGCTTGATTAGAGGATTTATTTTGAGTGTTTGATAATGCTGGCGGCTGCTGATTATTTGGTCAGTTTGTAATGAATGAACAGGATTATGACTGTTTCACTAAAAGCCTTTTAAACCACATTGAATCATTGTAGTATGTCTATGTAAGAGAGTTATTTACCCAGCACACAGACAGGAATAGCCACACAGATAAAGATAAACATGCACACATAATATACCCACATAATTGGCATAAACCAATTGTGCATGATTTTTTAAATCTGTCTGTCTAGGTCTCTTGGGTCTGGTCTGGCATTCTGGCATGATGTCGCGTAGAAATCAATTAGGAGTGTGTGTTTACCCTACCTCTAATAGGTTAGCCCGCTAACACCTTAGACTGCATCATCACTTACCATCAGGTTAGATTGCCGCAAAGGGCAAACTTGTAGTGTATAAAAAACATTGATTTACCCCTAGCCGTAGATAGAGCGCGTCATACAAAAACAAGACGAGAATTTGTCACCAACTAACTATACATTCCTACATATCGGTATATCGATGTATTACAACCCGTCTAATACACTAGACATCTGGCCGTTATAGTTATCTATAGCAGCGCGTAGTGCTTTGTAATTCATTCGGATTATACGGCGTGAATGTTAGAATCGGTGACTTTCGTCTAGCCTTGTCACACATTGGGGGAAAGGAGTGCACGCGTCACTATTTGTGCACTATTTTTCCGTCACATTTTTTGAGCGTTAATGATCGATCTACAGCTATTAGTAATTCAATGATAAAAAATAAAAAGGCTTTACTAAATTTTAAAAAGACTGCCATTAGAAAAACAAGTTTAGCTAATTAAATAAAGAATTATTTATACTAACTAAGATGAATACCGTGAATATTTATTTGGTCAACGTATGGAAAAAAAATAATCAGATTCCAAGTAAAAGCTTTCCAGTAAGAATTAATTTTTATCAAAACCATTTGATGAAAAATCTTTTTATCAAATTAGTTTCCTCCTACAGAACGGCGAAGCGAATTAAAAATGGAAACAGCATAAACACTGAATTGAATAAAACTCGATACTTTTATATTTTATATCTTTATAGTCGGCCAGACATTTTTATTTTTCAACTTGTTTCTCTTTACATTTCTGTGAGAAAATTGCTTTGATATTGGTTTTGTTTGAGGGCCGGTAATGGGTAAAGTAAATGTTAGCAAAAAGGTTTGCTTAATAGTTTATGTAGCGATCTTTATATTGCTGGAGTGATATTTTTTATGGTTTTAGTATGTACGTATGTTGTTACTTAAAATTTTAATATTTAAAAGAACATGAGTACTATTTCATATAGTATAAAAGTTTGATTTTAAACTGACTGATGCCTACGAGAAGCTGTGATAGCCTAGTGGTTAGGGTGTCAGCCTGCTAATCAGAGATCGGCGGTTCGAATCC
This sequence comes from Lasiommata megera, assembly GCA_928268935.1. Lineage (NCBI taxonomy): Eukaryota > Metazoa > Arthropoda > Insecta > Lepidoptera > Nymphalidae > Lasiommata > Lasiommata megera. The sequence continues at coordinate 10,215,546 of OV743322.1, read as the reverse complement.
GGGAATTTTTGGGAAGACCAAAACATAAGAACAGAAAAGATCATTATTTTGCGGAATAAAGAATAATCTAAAGACTGACTTATAACTAAAACTCTTGAGTTAAGTGGATTTTGCGTTTTGACTTGACAATGCAAAGCGCAGTGTAGGGTGACCTTCAATTCACTGGATGGATTATATTACAATAAGCTGGAACCAGTTGGATGAAATGGCGTAACGTGTGCGCTGTCGCATTATAAAATTAGAAGACCTAGGTTCGATTCCCGGCTCGAGTGGGAGGTTTCGGCCGTGGCTAGTTACCTACTGACAAAGACGTGTCGCCAATCGATTTAGCATCCCGGCACGATATCGCGTAGAAACCAATTAGGAGTATGGTTTTAATATACCTCTAACAGGTAAGCCCGCTACCATCTTAGACTGCATCATCACTTATCATCAGTTGTGATTGCTGTCAAGGGCTTACTGTAGTGGATAAAAAAAAAGTATGTGGTGATGCACTCCCAAGGTTTTTGTTCAACAGTGGGCGCTTCTAAGCTGATTGATTATATTGTGATGATGATGACGACCTATTATTATTTCTCCTAGTATATATACTCTCAATGTGTAGACTACTTTATTTTGAGTTCATCCTTATATAACACAGTTCCTCAGAGCAAACGAAGTGGTCAAAGCTCTAATTTTATATCCGAAGCGTAGGCGTATTACGGAACTGTGTACTTCGCACCAATTGATCCACGCATTGTTCGGTAAATTGTTCTTGATCGCCCGCATCTCTCAACATACATATTGTTGTCTACCTACGTACATAGATAAGACATTAGGTACTTAGAATTGCAAATACCGTTCATTTGTTGATGAAAACATTTGAATTTCGCCACTCACCCTCTTTAATGCCCCTATTCTTTCTTCCAATCGTAGTTATGGGGTAAAAGTGAGAAGTATTTTTATGTCATTACTGATTGTTGCTGATTTTACTAAAGGAATTAGTTGAGGTTTTATTTTGAAGTAGTTTCGATGATGAAATGTAGACCATTCTTCTCTTCTTCGTCGTTACACTCTTTGCAGATCGGTCGTGGTCATCACGAATCAATGTCTTTAAGGCCAGATGTTATGCGCCTCACAAGCATTCGCCACTTCCCTCTTCCGGCCGCAAGTCTGGTGCACTCATGCAAAGGACCACCCACAGCAGACTTTATCTGATCGGTCCATCGCATGGGTGACCTTCCTCGCCCTCTGGTGCCCTCCACCTTGCCCTGCACGACAAGACGCTCGATGGAGTCACTCTCACGCCGGGAGACGTGTCCAAAAAATTTTAAAATGCGACTCTGTACTAACGACGAGAGTCGTTGTTTAATGCCGAGTTCGTGGAGGATAGAGACGTTGGTGCGAAATTCGGTCCATGAGACGCCTAGCATTCTTCTCCAGCACCACATCTCCAGAGCATCAATCTTCTTCTTCTCGACTAGTCGCAAAGTCCACGTCTCCGCAGCGTATAAAAATATGGGAAAAACAAGTGTTTGAACTAGTCGGTCATGTAGACCATAATTATTACTTTATTTTCTACCATTTGGTAGAAAAAATTGTTCGACCCAGTTGCGAAGAACTGATTTATTTTTCGGGTTCATATAATTTTATGTCCTCTTTTTCTTGCCCTTATCAAGTCTTCTTCTTCCACTCACTTCTATCAGTCGTCACCTCCCTACCCACATCTTTTACCCGCATATCCTCTTTTACACAATCCATCCAATTTCATATAATTTTATCAATCACGGTTAATTCAATCTAAATAAAAAAACTTCAATTAGTAAGTTGACCAAGCCAAAAGCCTTCCAGTTAAATAGCATTAAAGAAATAAATATGAATACAATAGGATCTTATAATAAGACGGACAAATTAAAGTAGTATCTCAACTACATTTCGGATTACATTCGTTGTCTGGCAAGCGGTGTTCCGCATTTCGACGACATTTCCCGCGTACGACCGCTTCTGACCCAATATAATCGATAAGCAGAACTGTATGTAATTTAGATCAATCACGAATTCTAAGTATTTACTTAATGATTATTACTATTGTATTCTGTTAGGAGCTATAGTACAAATTTATATTATGATAGGAAAGTTATAAGGTGCTTGCCCGGATTCGAACCCCCGACTTCTGATTAAGGGGTGGACGTCCAAACCTCTGGGCTATCATAGCTTTCTTCAACCTAACTAATAAGTAACCTAAATTAATAAGTTACTTATTGGTAACTTACTAATTTCAATTAATAAGTTACCAATAAAATTATTAGTAACTTATTAATTTAAACTGCGACAAAATGAATTTCCTTCGAAACACAAGGCGTGTACTTTGTAGCAGTTAATACTTTAAACGGTAGGATTAAATTTCAAGGGTCGCGGTGTAAGTGCAGTAGGCGATAAGCGGATAACGTGCTACTACCGACATTCAAGACTCATATTACCAACACTCCGCAAGAAACTCACGTACACTATTAAAAGTTTGTGTGAGTACGTACGAACTTCATATTGCAATTCCACAATTAGTGGTGTAATTTGCGACTTACTTTTTCTTTTTAGTGAGTTGGCCAACTAACTTTCTGATTTACTACGCAGTTAATATCGTTTTATAGGTGTTTCTTTTTTGTTGTATAAAGCTAATACTGTAAAGTGTATAATGAAATATAATTAGTATCAACTGCTTAGTATTCTAATGCAAATGGAGAGCAGGATTTTATTTTCACAAGTTTATTCTTAAATTGAAATTAATATTAAATTCAAAGTTAGATCGGATCGACTTAGATAAGCTTGTGTTGATTAGAATCTGTGTACTAATTGTTGAATTTCCGGCACAAATGTTTAATGACATTTCTTAAACTAATATTTCGACTAAATTATTTAAAACCGTTTGTTTCAAATCAAATTGAGCCCTCCATTTTGATAGGAAATTTCAGTGATGCCAAATGTTCAAATACAATAGCGACTTTACCACTAAGAGTAATAATCTGATAAAAATGTCAACACGATTTTCGTTCGGGCATTTTCATCATCATTTAGGCCATGGTTTCTTTATTACTCACTTCAGCTGAGACGACAACTTTTTAAAAACTATATAGGTACATCTCAAGAATGTGTTTTGCGTTTGATTTATTAGATGGGAGCAGGAATATAGCTTGAGTACATGCGATTATTTCGTTAACCATATAGTGCATTTCCAGCCGTCATTCGTGCTCTAAATTTAGATGTTCGGACAAATCGGTTATGCAATAATAAATTATACCTAAGCTTGGCCTTGTTATTCAGTGTACGCAGATATCTGAAGTAGAGTCACAGGTCTAATGTAGTGATAATCACAAAGGTCAACCCAGCCGCAGTGCAAATGGTTCGTCTTCTTTGTCGTTACACTCTTGACAGAGTGGTCGTGGTCATCATGAAGCAATGTCCTTGAGGACAGATGTTATACGCCTCACGAGCATCCGCCACTTTTCTCGGCTGTCCGAAAGCCTGGTGCACTCGTGCAAAGGACCGCCCACAGCAGACATTATCTGATTGGTCTATCGCATGGTTGACGTTCATCGATCTCTAGTGCCCTCCACCTCGCACTGCACGACAAGACGCTCTATGGAGTCACTCTCACGCCGGGAGACAGTGGTAGGGTGTCGCTTTGAGGGGACCGCCTTTATGATCGCGGTGCGGTCCTCGAGTTGGCTGGTGTGCTGTTGTTCCGGCACACGTCTAACTGGCGAAACTGGGCACGTTGTGCCCGGGTCTGCTGCGGTAGACACCCGCTGGTTATGTGGCGGTTGTGTGCGAGAGCGTTCCCATGGCTACACGATAGAGTGGTGAGTAGGAACACGTGGGGGTTTAAGTCAGTAGGAGTCTGACATAACCTCCGTGCTTCACCGTGGCGTAGAGTTATCCATGAGGATTTACCAGGTTATAAAAAAAAGGTTTAATGTAGTGACATCCCTTTGTAAGTAATAGAATTCGTTGTGAAAGATATGTGTTATGAGATAGCACAACTTTTAGACTTGGGAATTTTGTTAAGTTTCAAGGTTGCTGTATAGACGATTATAAATGATTATGTGTAACGTTAAACCTAAGTAAATTAAATTTTAAATAGTTTCCATTTTAAATCAAATAATACAAGAAAATAAAACTTATGTTCTACCTAACTTGTTATAGGTATCATAAGAAATCAGCAATTATCCGTTACAAACATAGTTGTGCGGTTCAGTGTTTTGGAAGCAAAAAAAATATTAAATCATTTCCTTGCAAAATGCCTCCCCTATGTGAGCACAGTCAAGCAGTAGAGCAATTCACATTTTCCTATTTTATTTTTTACATAGTGAATCTGTAAAGGTATCACTAAATAATTTTGCTGTTTTTATGAATAAAAACAAATACATCACATTAAAACTATGATCCGATATGAAGCGAGTATCGCGAGTAATGAAAGGGTGGGTGAGCGTAGGGTGGCTCAATCGATACACACCCCTACGGTCTAATGCACCCTAACACCGGCACTGAGCAATGCAATAGGGAGGATAAACTGGGTCGACGTGTTGTATTTATTGAAAATGTTGCGTAATGTATTTCACTCCGGTTCTTAGGAAGCTTTGTTTCTCACTATACTCTATTCGGATGCGCAAACAAATTTTAATAATTCGAACTTTCATCCCGTCTAGAACGTCCTGAGTGAGTTCCCACACTGCTGTTTAAATGGAGTAAATCAATGCAACCAACGGTACCTGCGTATTAAAGTTACATAAATTTACTTACTAATGTTTTCGTTAGGGTAGGTTAGTATAATATTATATAGAAATCAGTAGATAAACTATATCATACTGAATTTGTACTCGAAGAATAATTTGGCCCCATGATTAGTATTAAAAAAAAAATAGTGCAAAAAGATTTTTAGTACGTAAGTTAGTACGTAAAGTTTCTCAAATCTGTATTAAAATATATTTTATCTTTAAAAAAAAAAACTCGTGTAGATAAAGTATGTGTATACTTTTTATCTTCATACTTATACAAATGAAATATAACATACAATTATTTTTATGCTGTTTAAACCATTATTAAACCTTATTTCAATTAATTAAAACTCATTGAGGTTCCATAGCGATAATATTTAATTTTTATTCACATTTTTACGGATGTTTGCTCACTTAACCGCTTAACCACAAACAACGAATTTCGTGCAATATTTTTTTTATGAATCAATATAGAATATGTATTCAATGGATTGTGTTAAATGTTTTAAGTATGGATGTTTTAAATAAGAAATTTTTATCATGTTAATTGTTTTTTAACCATCTTCCTAAATTGTGAAGTTTAAATTGGGGTTGTCTAATACAATAAAGCTTTCATATTATTTTAAAGTATTCAGCATACTATGCTTTTTGGTTTGAGATTTGAATCCGTCAATGAACTTTTTACGTCTCGTCTCGTCCGTTTGTCGAGGAATAATATTGTTATATAAGATCCTGTTACGAGTCATAGCTAACATGGGTGTAACCGCGAGGCATTAGCATTTATATATTATCTTAGCTATATATATACGTATTCCGTGTTGTTCTTTCTCTATAATTTGTTTGCAATAAAGAGTGCCTATCTATCTATCTATCTATACTGCTTCTGACTTCATCGTACTTTACTATATGTATACGTATGATTACTTTTTTTTATCGAATACAAGTTAGCCCTTGACGGCAAACTCACCTAGTGGTAAGTGATGATGCAGTCTAAGAACTTTCTTAGACTAACAGATAAAGGCTTGTTAGACGCATGGTAAACCCATACACCTAATTGGTTTCCACGTGACATCGTGCCGGATCGCTTAATCGCTTGGCGACACGTATTTACCTCTAGGGTGGTAACTAGCCACGGCCGCAGCCTCCCACAAGACGGTTAGTTAAAGTTAACCTTACGTTTAGTTACCGGATACATTTGTTAATCTTCATTTTATGATATTAGATACAGCACCAAATATACGGTTATATTGTGTTATTTAAACTTCATCATGATCAACCCCTTGTTGGCTTTCTACAGAGAACGGATCACCTCTCAATATGAGAAGGGTCTGGCCATAGTCCACCACGCTGGCCATGTACGGATTTGCAGACTATTTAATCTTATTGGTGAATAATTATCAAAACATTTGGTTACTTTGTCAAACTACACTGGTTGGTTGGTATGCACTGAATTAAATCATCTGGCACTTTCTTAGCATGAATGTTTGTGCGAGGTGGAGTCCTCTTGGCCGATGGTGCCAAGCACACTAGTTTGCAAGGAACCCATCATATTATTGGTAGCGGAGATGACGGTGCACGTTTGTTTTTAGTAAGAGCTGACGTCACGCTTTTGTTTACTTTCGCTCATAGTAATTAAAACCACAACTTGAGGGATTACACTTTTATTGCGACAATTACTAAGAGGTCCGAACCGTCTCGAATAACGTCTCGAGCAAGAATGCCTCGAAAGGCATCAACCACCCTTATTTATAGCAAAGCATGCTTGTACAAAATTGATTTCTACCGTCTAAATTGTGTTATCAAAATCATCAAGAGTTCAAATGTTAGTAATTGTTGAATTCTTGAGGTTCTTGGCGCCGCTGAATGAAGTTAGTCACTCCTTCGCGCAATATGCAATAGTGTATAATATAATAGCTAAAAAAGTTTCTGATGAAAATGAAAGGAAATGTAGATGTCAGCTCTTTCACAAGTGGTTCGCCTCTTTAGTACATTTTTTGGCAAGCAAACGACAATATTTTCCAGAACAGTTTACGTACTCTCGTATATTGTATACAAGAGATTGTTCGAATAACTCCCTTGTCCTCTTAAACATTTCCCAGAGCTCCGAATGCAAAATAAGCCAGTATTGCATTTGAGATGTTCAAAGCGGATTTCGTCACAGTGCGCTCGATTTTTCTGGAAATGTTAACATTTTGTAAATCTTTTCTAGTTCACATTGGTCTGTTTGTGTTAAGGAAGACACGAAAGGTAAATATTAATGCTTAGCTCACAGGTTTAATGTGAAATATATTTCAGAGAATATTTTTAGAATTCACCCCACTGGCAAAGCTGGTACCTACCGTGACTCGGTTTTCCGGAACGATGCCATTGTACACGCGGCAGACCCAATTACTGGTACACGGACCACATAATATTTTCCCCGGTTTGAAAAGATTAAAGTGTTCCATTTTTGACTGCATCTCGATTTACAATGAAGGTAGACCCGTAACTGATGTTAACTGGAGTGTGTAGGGTATTGCGAATGTTTGCATATTTGTACGTATAACTTAACTCAACATAAGCTTTAAAACTCTCCTTATTGAATTTGACGTTTAGAAGATGCGTATATATAAATTTTTCAGTTTGCAGTCATGACTACATCCTTTGATTAACAATTAGTTTTCTATGGGATCTAAGCACGCCGTGTTACGATATAACCATCTTTACCAGTTTCTTGTTCTATCTGTATAGCATTAGACGAATAAAATAGTTGAGAACGACGACCTCCGTGGCGCAGTACGTGCGCTATCACATTATAAAGTTGGAGGTCCTGGGTTCGATTCCCGACTCGAGTCTGGTCTGGTGGGGATTTCGCGTAGAAACCAATTAGGAGTGTGGGTTTTCCATACCCCTAACAGGATAGCCCGCTACCATCCTAGACTGCATCATCACTTGCTGCACAACCAACCGTTGAGATAGCCGTCAAGGGCTAAGTGTAGTGCATAAAAAAAAGAGAAAAGTAAAACTTTCACGGCACACGTCCGATTGGTCAAATTCGTAAATCGCAGGATCTCCCATAAAACAAAGCTAGGTATTTTATTATTATTTTATATTTATTGTCCAACACTGAAATATAAATAAATAGTTTCAATGTACGAATTTGTTATTTGAAATTTATTTAGCAACAAGTCTGTGTTAACCAACCATATGATCAAATTTAATAACCTTATGGATCTGACATCAGCGCGAGTGTTAGATATTTAATGGTTATTAAATTTAGAACGAACAAATCAATACTATCGAATATATCAAGAGAAAGGAATGTAGAAATAATCTGAGATTAATGTGAACTATGTATTGGCAGTCGCTTAAAAGTTTAAAATGGTTAGATCTGAAGTAGGAAGGTATACTGAGAATCTAAATTTGTTGAGTAGAGGTAGCGATGAAACATTTAGGACCGTTGAAGTGAGAAGCGTATATGTGGTTTTTGTATGAAAATTGAGACAGAGAATCGTATCTTCTGTATTTTACAGTTTGCCGGTTTTTTCTCTGGCTAACTTTAGTCTGTTACTTAGAACCTGATTTCTGTCAGTATTTCTGTATTTTTATTGTAATAATGAAGCATTACTTTTTTGTTTTCTACTTAAATTTGGGGAAAATTTTGTATAATAACAAAAATGCAATTTTAAATTGCTCTTCCATGTAGAGAATTTAATCTGAGCTTCTGAGCGGTCAGTAAAACTGAGGATATTGTTATATAGGTAATCTTAGGTTATGTTCCTTAAAATGTTGTTTGAATTTTATCCAATATCATAAAAGTATTGATTGTAATATATTCGGATATATCAGGGTCAGAGCTTTCTAAGCTCTTTTCGTTTATACACAGTGAAAAATACTCCTCGATAAACAATTTTCCGTCTTATATCGTAACAATATGTAAATTCTAGCCCAGTAGAGGGTCCTCGGCACACAATATTGCAGCATTTACCCTTGTTTGCTCGCTAGTCGGTGCACAGGCGACGCCTTCCATTTTACTATCGGCGACAAAGACCGTGGATACAATACATTTGGCATTCAAATTTTGTCATACAAAATTCCTTTTTCTTGAAACAAAGAGAAAATACTAACAATATATATTCGGGCCTTATTGTCTAGTTTTACTAAGTAATATGAAAAATAAAAAGGAGTGGTTTCTAGAAGCAACTCTCATTCGACACGCTATAAGAACGGTGTTAAAGACTAATCATTATAAATAATGATACGTATAACGTACGTATAGGACGAATTCTTGATCTTTATTTTGGAGAACAAGAAAACATAGTCTTTGTTTTACTTTTTAATAACCAACTAGCTTCTACCCTGACTTCATTGGCGTAATACCATACCACTAATTATTGATTATCCAAAGATTTACTAAATAGAGAGTGTAAGCTTTGCTGGACTAGTGTTATCACGCTCGATAGTTGAACAATTATTCTCTGTATTGTGAATTTTTTCACTCTTATTCGACTAAAATTTCCCTGAGCTTATTATAAAGCTAAATTTTTTGAACGTAAACAATATTTATGTTATTTTTATATTCCCTCATCGTTCACAGCGCTCCCTTCCTCTTTCACTTATATACCACATCCTTACACATAATAAGTTGGTTATTTTTTTCTACAATAGGAATTCCCTAGAAATAAATTATATGGCAAAACAAAGGGTCAGCTAGCTATATTATATAGATATAGGCCGTTGTTTTAAAGACCGGAACAAGTTTGTGGCACGTCTTGTAATAACCTCATTAGATGGTTACACAATACCCACAAGATATAGGTACCCTCTTTGACAGGCCGTCTGTTTTGACGTGGGTGTCCACACGATACACTGATCTTTATCATTCTCGGAAGTGCAAAAGCAAATGAGACATAAGGGGGCGTTGTGGAGGGGTTGAGGGGTCGTTAAGGGACACTATACATTTACAAATCAGCGTTTCGACAACTCTCTTCTAAAATAACAGATTGTCTGTAATTTTCAGAATGGTTCTGGAATGGAATAAAATGGAATACTATTGTACGTAAAACTCCAAATTCAAAATTATTTGTTTAGTGATATTGTGTAATAGATGGCGCTCTTTCTGTTCTTTACAAATTGAAGTTAACGTTCACGCGATCGAATAAGTAGAAAATATCGCACTCACAAAACCTATTAAATTGTTTATTCTGGCACTAGGGTAAAAATATGTTGTAATAATGTGTTCTATAATGTGTTCTATATGGTGCTAATAATAATGAAATAAAAGTTTCTTAGCCTTAATACCTCTCAGCTTTGAAACGATAATGATGTCTCCCTTACAAACTCTTAGTAAGCACATAAAAACATGGTATGGAAGGTTGAATGTAATAGACATAACTGCATCAAAATAGTCGTGTGTGCGTGCGTGTGCGCGCGCGACCGCGTGTGTGTGTGTGCTCGTGTGTGTTTGTGTGTGTGCTCGTGTGTGTGTGATTTCTAACATGATCCCAAATTGTCCTCTCTAAAAAAAAGTTAAACGAAACTTTTTTATCATCAAATGTTGAATTAATGAATACTGCTAACTTAAATTGGCTTAGGCAACTGTTCTTATACATACATTCTCTATTCGATATCTATTCTATTAGATACTCATATATCTATATGCATCAAGCAATGTCTTAGAATGTTACTAGCGTTCACAAGAATGAACTTATTCCACAGAGTACATTATTTAGTCACTTAATCGGACCTTGACCCATACCATATTATAGCGCTGTCCTCATGTGTACATTGCCCGAAGTCAATTAGATTAATGTAAGTAGGTATATGTGTAGGGACCGAGTAATTGCGCTAGCTTTGCCGAGCTAACGAAAAATACGACTTTTCATGCGAATTGGATTTCTACCCAAAACCGATTTCCCGAATGTCTAGACTTGTTTCCGCTTTTCGAAATTTTGTTACCATTGACGCCCAATTTTTCTTCTGATAATGGTATTTAACACAAGTTTTGAATGCCCTTATCTTTTTAACGCATATGAACCCTTTTTATTGACACACATTGTTCTCCAATTGTGTTTATAGTGTAGGTGACTTTTGGAATTATTAATTTTATTTTATATTCATACTCACCAAAATGCTCTCTCTCTCCCACCAACACACACACACACACACACACACACACACACACTTTTGTAATATCATAACATATTTTTATGTTGTTAAATTTCAAAGGTTGCATATATTGTTTGGTATTTTATATAAATTGTAATCTTATTTGGCCTTATTTTATCATTAAGTCTGAAATGTAAATATATTGAAAATAATAGATACATACCTAATAAAAATAAATGCCTAAACGCTTATATTATTATCATCAGATTTCGCTTAATTATTAGTTTAGATTGAGAAAGCGGGTTCAAAACCAGTAAAATACTAATGCATACAGATTTAAAGCTTAATGAAGGTGTCGTTACGTTAATAAATAAGCCTCTAATTAGGTACCTCCCGCTCTCCGAGGGCACCGCCCGATAATGATAATATTAGACCTCAAGGACGGATATTACGATGTTGTTAATTAAGGCACGTTTATTCAATTTCATGAAACACTTATTTAAGTTATTATTCCACTGCTGTGTATAATTTGGCAGGTTGAATAAATACTGGGGCTATATTGCGATTGCTCATTTTAATATTTCTAAAAAGCTAGTGGTAAAGACGTCCGTTTCCTAAGGGTCAGGTCGGTGGTTTGAGCCCAGGCACGCACGTCTAACTTTTTGGCGTTATGTGCGTATTAAGTAATTAAAATATCACTTGCTGCAACGGTGAATTAAAACATTGTGAGGAAACCTGCACGCCTGAGAGTTCTCCATAATGTTCTCAAAGGCGCGTGAAGGCTGCCAATCCGCACATGGCCAGCGTGGTGGCCAAACCCTTCTCACATTGAGAGGAGACCCGTGCTCTGTAGTGAGCCGACAATGGGTTGATGATGATGATGATTATTTCATAGAACACCATAAAGAATTGACCCCACGATTTCATCCGCGTTAACTATGGATCATTAATCCCAGCGTAGTGTTATAACCTCTTTCAGTACACCATTTTCACTAACACTATAGACACATTATATATAAATATATATATATATATATATATGTATATATGGAACAATATTCAGTTGACATGTTTTGCGATTACGTTACCATCGACGCCCAATGTATATGCAGATAACGTGGTATTTAACATTTTAGTAGTTAAATACCATACTTTAAAATGTTGAATATACGTATATACATATATTTCTATGAATAAACGCATATAAACCCTTTTTATTGATATATACTTCAACATTTATATTTCTTCTAGGAGACTATTATTTTTAATAGTGTTTTTAATAGTGTTACAGTATCATCACTTACCACCAGGTAAATGATGATACTGTCTAGGATGGTAGCGGGCTAACCGTTAGGAGTATGGTAAATCCACGCTCCGAATAGGTTTCATCGTGACATCTTGCTGGAACGCTAAATCACTTGGCTACACGTCTTTGTGGGTGGGGTGGTAACTAACCACAGCCGAAGCCTCCTGCCAGATCAGACTCAAACCGGGAATCGAACCCAGGACCTCCGACTTTATAATGCGACATATTTATTTATACAACTGTTGCTATACATACGTATATAACATAATTGTAAATAACAAAAGAAACAGCAACTGGCTACCTTATCACTTATAGAGAGAGATCTCTTCCAGGCAACCATAACTTTGAAGCCAATGAGTTAGAAGTGACAAAACAAAGCGACATAGTCCAGTCTTTTTAAAATATTCTTGAGCTTTATACTAGTATCTATCGGGAACAATACCCAGGTAACTAATAAAATTGGAAAAATTGAACCAAATTAATTTCATAGACAAGTTTTCATCACACATAAAAAGCATAATTCAGGCCACCGGTAAGCCGGAGTTGGTTGGTAAAACGACAAATTGAAAATCGAAGCCCTGTGAGTCCATTGTTGAAGCTTCATATCACCGACCACAGCGGCTATTGAGAGGATATTCCCTATATTCACGGCATTTAGTATGTCGATGTATTAAATGTTTGTTTTCGCATGACAAATAGCTGTGTTTCCATTTTCCATGTACCATGCGACAGAACAGCGTGTCGTAAATTTATACGCCCGGGGTGTGGTAAATGTGTTTGGGTCTTACAAATTCTGAACGCCTGGAGGAATGGGGCTGGCGTCAACGAATACATCCTAAACAAACAGCTACCTGCCTGCGAAATATTTTCAGCGAGGCAAACGAACTCAATTAAGTTTTGCGTGTAATCGAATAGCTAAGTCTACGAAATAATGAAGTTTGCGTGCACCATATTGAAATACGTTCGAAATTAAATTGAAACATGGATGTGGTAGAGCATAGGATGTGTTTAGTGCAACTTATCAGTTATTGCTCACGACGTTGTTCGTGTAGAATATTTGATGTGTTGTAATGATTTTACGTGTAAGATCCGACAGTACGATCAAATTCAAATTCAAAATAATCTTTATTCACATAGTCCTTAAAAGGCTATGAGGGTTTCAAACGCGCCTCGGTCTAAGAAGAAGCCCACAACAAACTTAGCCGGGGTTTTCCTTTTTTTCGATATCACCATCTCACATAATGAATAATAAACTATAGTACCTATGGAGATGGAGCAATTCACATCCAAGCTTTTTTATCGTTTATGTTATCCTTAATATCGTAATATGATTTTTCTACAAGCTTTCGTTTTATAAAAACTTTGAACTTATTGATAGACATCTCCAAGATATCAATGGGTAATTTATTATAAAATAAAATACAATTTCCTTTGAATGAGTGATCAAAATCTATCCCGCGGAACTCACATGTTACCCAATGTGCTGCACCAAACTATACTCTATATATGTTCCAAACAACAACCAAAACCGTTTAGTTGTTTTCTCATGATTGAGTAACAAATATCCATCCATACAAACTTTCGCACATATATTGCGCTTGAGTGTGTATGAATTACTTTTTGCATGACGTGTCGAATTTCTGGTATTATGACGAACAACTTGTTTTCAATAGGCGCGAGATTACTTTACACAATTGTGCGGAGGTTCGTTGCAAAACCAGTAGCCTACATACGAGTACGTAGAAGTCTGTTGAGCACGCATTGAGAGACGTCATAAAAGGTATTGTAGGATAGTTTATCTCGCACTAGTTTGGACAGGACTTGTTCCGCGCTGATAACGTTCAATGCACGCCTGCGTCGAGGACTCGTATTACAAGTCGCACAGAAACTGCTCGATGCATTTTACCTATAGCTCGAAATGAAGAACTCAACGTTTGAAATGTATAGGCTGAAAAGTGACAACGATATAACGAATGAATATTAGTGATGAGAAATTTTCATATACCAAGGGCTTTATTTTTTGAAGCGGTGATAGCCTAGTGGTTAGGGCGTCAGCCTTCTTATCAGAGGTCGGCGGTTCGAATCCGGGCTTGCACCTCTATCTTTTCGGAGTTATGTGCGTTTAAAAAAAATTTAAATATCACTTGCTTCAACGGTGAAGGAAAACATCGTGAGGAAACCTGCACGCCTGAGAGTTCTCCATAATGTTCTCAAAGGCGTGTGAAGTCTGCCAATCTGCTCATGGTTAGCGTGGTGGACTATGGCCAAACCCTTCTAATATTGAGAGGAGACCCGTGCTCTGTAGTGAGCCGGTAATGGGTTGTCCGTGATGAAGGGCTTATTAGGTTAGTCAAATTAGGCGTTTTAATCAACAGGTGTGTTGATTAAAACGACAAATTTGATTTTTTTAATATTTATATAACGTTATCATTGGATAAAGTCAATATATTGCTAACGATAATGTCAATCAAGAGTTTCGGTTTATGTGTTGGTAATGTACTTTTTAGTTTGATTAGATACTCGTACAAACAGAGTCATAAATGCGTGCTCGTAAAAGATCTTGTGAATATTATTCGCAAAGTGGCTAATGTTACTAACTTTATGAATACTGAATATTACGAGTTTGGAACAGATGAATTGGAATGTTTTCTCCTTGGTAAACATAATATCGATATCAAAGGTGTGAGCGATGGTGTTCTTATTAAAATGAGCCAACGCATGGCATGCAATGGCACTCTAATCCAGTAAATCACAAGTGCTTTAGTGAATCTTAACACAGAGAATATGTGTTTTACGACATCGTAGGGCCACATTTAATAAAACTCCAGATGGGGGGATGGGAGGGGATGCAATTTGATTGCATTTTTAAAAAATAAACAAGTTCACGAATTGTGAACTTACCAGTATGGAACACGATAATGATACTATTCTAATAATCATTTCTAACGATTTCAGACGATTGCTTGAGCTTCTCTAGTTTTTTTTCTATCCACCACAAGTTAGCCCTTGACGGCAATCTCACCTGATGGCTAACCTGTTAGGGGCATGGTAAACCCACACTCCTAACTGGTTTCTACGCGACATCGTGACGGAACGCTAAATCGCTTGGTGACACGTCTTTGTCGGCAAGGTGGTACGAGTAACTAGCCACGGCTGAAGCCTCCCATCAGACCAGATTCGAGCCGGGAATCGAAACCAGGACTTTAAACTTTAAAATGCAACAGCACACGCGCTGCGCCACGGAGGTTTCAAACATTGTTCCTAACGTCAAAAAGTGTAAATAAAAACAGTAAAGTTTTTTATAGCACGACATTTTCATTGATTTTAACATTTTTGTTTTTAAAAATATAAGATAAGATGAAGGTATATTTGTAAATCGTAGTTTTCAATTGAAGAGACCTGTGGATGTCCTGTTCGTTGATTACCAATTTGTTCGCTATGCGTCACCAGTCACGGATATATCTTACTTCCTATACATATCTGCGGATGTTATTTTCTCTTCATACATTACTATCAATTACTTTATTTATATATTGGAGTTCTGTCAACGGTATTAAGACAACGTAATTAAATATTAAAG
The DNA here is from genome assembly GCA_928268935.1 of Lasiommata megera. Lineage (NCBI taxonomy): Eukaryota > Metazoa > Arthropoda > Insecta > Lepidoptera > Nymphalidae > Lasiommata > Lasiommata megera. Next base: position 10,199,822 of record OV743322.1, on the reverse strand, counting down.
ATGTTTATCCTAGGAACAGATACTTAAGAGATTATTCCGTACTCGGATTATTAGAAGCCATAAAATCTATGAAGATAATAACAGCGGAAACTGAAGATGCCTTCATAATAACTGATACAAAATAATACGCCGACGAACCGTGTAAAACGCAAAATCTCGTTGGTTAATTAATAATTGTACGTAAACGGAGCTGTTACGGATAGAAATATTTTTCGATAGAAACTATTCACTGGACGCCATATTGAAGCAATAAACGTTTTTTACAGATTTTTGTTTTAATAATTAATATGATCATTATTTGAAAACATTTTTACATAACCTCCTGACATACTTATATTATGTCCTTAACTTTTGCGTTAAGGACATAATATATGTCAGTGTCAATACTATTCAATTGAAGAATATTTAAGAGACAGCAATTTATAGTTATGTACTAAATGCATTTATAATTGTTAGAATAAGTTAATTAGAAAAAGGTCGTCATTTATAAACATTTAATTTTATATTGGACGTATTTATTGAACAAAACCATAAATTGATAAAATATTATTTTTGCATGCCTTTTTTTTTTTTTTTTTTTTTTTTTTTTTCCCGCTGGGAAATGCTTTTACGCATCCCCTCCGGAGGCGACGCAGGCAAGACTGCGCCGCTTCCGACGGGGTATGTGGGACTCCCCGGCGGCCAGGCTGGCGACCAGAATACCCACTAAAACCCAGCGATGCTCCTTCGCGTCGCCTGGTGGCTGGGTCACGGGAACACTGATGCACTCGACCGCGGCCCAGCCAGCGGCGTCCGCCGAGGCAGACCCTCCACGGGGGGCCTATATTGACCCCCGAGCTTCGTCCGAGGCGCGCCAGGACCATTGGACGCGCCTCCCGACCCGAGGATTAGGCTCGACGGGTGAGGATGCCTCTCATCCAACACCCGGAGCTCCTCGTCAGGGGGGCAGGCGGCGATCGTGCGCCCGTCGCCTGCGCCCCACCCTACGACGCCGGAGAGGGTGCGCGTCTGCGTCATTCTCCCGGCGCCGTCCTGCCGCCTCCTTCTGCGTCATCACCTCCTCACAGAAGGAGGCGACAGCGGCCCAAGACGTCTCGCTGGCCACCATGGTGCGAACCACAGTGGGCAGCGAAAGGTCAGGCCCCACCTGTGCCACGAGTAAGGCTCGCTCGACCGACCACTGGACGCACGATTCCAGCGTGTGCTGCGCCGAGTCCTGAGCGTAGCCACACTCATGGCACTCCTCCGTGGGCTCCCGCCTTGCGACCCTGCACAGATACCTCCCGAAGCAATCGTGCCCCGAGAGGATCTGCACAAGGCGGAAGGACAGGGCCCCGTGCTTCCGGCCCGTCCAGAGCTCGAGGACGGGCCGGATCGCCTCGATCGTGCGGTGGCCGGCTGTCGGCGCGAGAAGCCTCTCCCGCCACAGGGCGACGAGATTAGCCTCCGCCAACCGCCTCCACGCACGATCCTCCGCTGGCGTAGGGTGCTCACCCCGGAGTCGGGCATTCACCCTACGCCAGTACGCCTCGGAGAGCACTCCGGCGTCCAGGTCCCATGGCGGTGTCCCCGCCAACACACAAGCTGCCTCGCACGAAATGGTGCGATACCCGCGTATTATTCTGACTGCCATGATCCGCTGCGATCTCCGCAGCAAGGCCTGGGTTTGGGCAGTCAGAGCGTCCGCCCAGATAGGCGCTCCGTAGAGCGCCATAGATCGCACCACGCCCGTGTATAGACTCCGACACCGCGAGCTCGGTCCGCCCAGGTTGGGCAGGAGCCGACTAAGGGCTCCAGCGACTCCCACAAGCTTTGGGACCAGACGCCGAAAGTGTTCTACGAAGGTCCACCGGCTGTCGAGGACGAGTCCAAGGTACTTTATCGTACGCTTGACGCCGATGGATACCCCACCCACCACCAATTCGGACTGAGCGGGAGGCGCTCTCCGAGGCCCATGAAAGCACAGGGCCTCGGATTTATTTTTGCATGCCTACCCGGCAGATTGTAAGCATCTATAATTCAATGTAACACCAATACCGACTCAATCTATGCAAAATGAATGATTTGATTTGATTTGTTAAAATAAAAAGTTAAATTTTGTTTAATCTAAATCTAAAATTAAAAAAATTATATAGTTATAATTTTTAGGCAGACAATCTTTATTTGATTCGTGGATTTGTTTATTTCGAGTAAGTTTTTCGTACTTATCTGTACTTCCATTACTCGTATCAGTACAACTTTCAAATGACAGAGTTTTCTATTAGAGTCATTGTGCTCGCACTTCATTGTGTGCTCTTGCAAGATCCAGTGTTTGCAGAGAAAAATTAGAATGACGGTTGAAAGGGTCCTAGAAAGACATAAATTCCAGCGCTGCAGTTAATTGTCTGTAACAAAGGTTTTTCAGATGGGACGAATAAGCTGTTGAAAGGAAAGTAATGGTTGCGAGCGCGGGTAATATTTAACACTCTCTCTCTCTTGACATTTGAAGTAGGTACAAGCATTCTCGACGAAACTGTGTATCGTGGGCCGTGGCAACGAAGTTGTAACGTGGAAAATATTCAAAGTTGATACATAATATAACGTTGTACTGTTATTTTAACTACAAGTTTTATTAGACATTATTATATTAAGATTAGGTCGACCGTTTCAATCTTGTTCTCAGCAGGCAAGCAATAATTATCGTTAAAGTTTGTAAGAATGACTGTTTTTATTAAAAATCGTGTGTGCGTTACAAACATCAGCTTAGACCTTGACGGCAATCTCACCTGATGGTAAGGGATGATGCCGTCTAAGATGGTAGCGGGCCAACCTGTTAGGGGGATGGTAAAACTATAATCCTAATCGGTTTCTACGCGGCATCGTGCCGGAACGCTAAATCGCTTGGCGACACGTCTTTGTCGGTAGGGTGGTTACTAGCCACGACCGAAACCTCCCACCAGACCAAATTCGAGCCAGGAATCGAACCCAGGATCTCCAACTTTATAATACGACAGCGCTCGCGCTGCGCCACGGAGTTAAGATATACCTAAACTTTTTTTTGCCATACTAGGCTATGTGATGTAAGATTACTGAATAATCACCAGAAATATTGATATTCATAGCTCTGCAAACGAAGACAAAAGAAAAGCAATTACGTACGAGTTCTCATTCCAATAAACTTTAATGTGAGCTGACGTCAAGACAAAGGACCTTCGAAAGACCAAATGTCATTTACAACCAAATATTTTGATGGAATTACATAACTTCAAAATTAAATCACCATTAATAGACGTAAACGTGAATTTTTATTTCACGATAATAATGTTAATTTGAAGCGGTGATGATTAGGAGGCTGACGTCCTAACCACTAGTTTATAACCTAATCAGAGGTTGGCAGTTCGAATCCGGGCACGCACCTCTAACTTTTCGGAGTTATGTGCGTTTTTAAACAATTAAAATATCACTTGCTTCAACGGTGAAGGAAAACATCGTGAGGAAACCTGCACACCTGAGAGTTCTCCATAATGTTCTCTAAGGCGTGTGAAGTCTGCCAATCCGCACATGGCCAGCGTGGTGGACTATGGCCAAACCCTACTAATATTGAGAGGAGACCCGTGCTCTGTAGTGAGCCGGTGATGGGTTGATCATGATGATGATGATGCTAATTCCGTGAGTACTTGAGTTAAAATATGTTTTTAATACTATCTTCATGCATGTATACGAGTCCAGTTAATATTTATCTAACCTAAATTCGTAGACAACGCTGTACTCGTGTGGAAATTCGCGTGGGCTTCCAAATAAACTTCTCCTTTATTTTTAGCTTTCAGAGTGTAGCATTAGTAATTGCCTGCCCCGTTATATGAATTTTAATTATAAGCTATGTGCAAATGACGTGAGCTTAAATGAACTTTAATATTCAATGCCTCTGTGGTTTCTCTGTGAATTACGAACTGAGGTTACTTACTTCGGTTGGTTTATCCAGTATAATTATTTGTTTGTTTTGAGAGTACATTTCAGCGAAGTATATTGCATTGGGATGTTATTCTCAGTAACATAACGGGTTATATTATAAGGCAGAGAAGTCATGTCTTTGCTTAAACAAATATAGTTCTGTGGATTATCTCATTTATAAATTTCTGTACCGGTTAAGATATTTACAAATCGTTCAGTCGAGATTTACAGTGATAATACTTTATCATTTACATCGTTTACTAACTCTGTGGCTACTAGTACACAGGAATTTAAACGAGTTATTTGGAAACGCGACTAAGAAGTAAATAGTAGATATACTTTCGCACCCATGTCAATATGGAATTTGGGTTGGCCATGACACAGGTAAATGATAAATGGACCATTTACGCATAGTATTTAAGTTACAGGGACAGTATGGGAACGCCTAAACGATAGAAGTATACTGACGAAATGTTATTAACCGACTGCAATTTTTTTTTATTGTCAATTGGTTTGTACCTTTTTAAATTCTGTACTCCGTCAACTTAGAAATGATTGTAAATTAATCTGTAAAGTAACGTTTTTAAAGATTAAAAGATATCCTTCCTAGTTGGTCCCAGTATCATTTTACTAGGATTTGATAGTGGGGTTCTGGAGAAATCGAGGGAACTCTGTTAATATTACAAGTAAATCTATAGTGATCTTGGGTATTTTTAAGTCATTGTAAATCTACTCTCAATTAACATAATTAGGTCAAGTGGAACAGATGATGGAAACCACAGATGGTCATTAGAATCATTCCATAGTAATTATTTTCGTTTGTCGTTGCTAAGCAATTTATGCTCATCACACTGTTGTTGAAGAATATTTGAATTAAGTTTATAATTGATTGATTTATTGAATAGGCACAGGTCATTTAGGTGATACCGATTTCATAAGCTATGTTTAATTTAAGAGTAAACCAATTGCATACAATTAGTTTTTTTTTCTTGCCCTTATCCCATGTTCTGTAGGGTCGGCACAACACGTCCTTACTGTTCAGGTTGTTAAGCTATGGAATATCTTGCCTTTAGAAATTAGAGAGGCAAAATCAATTAAAATTTTCAAAAAATTGGTCAAAGATCACTTTTTGTCTGCGGCAATGTTATTGTAACTTTTGAGGGTTAATTTATTAATTATATTATGATTTGATATATTTTATATTTATATATATTACTTTGGTTGTTATTATTTTTAGTATGTTCTTGTATTATTCCTTTATATCAATATATTCGTGTAAATATATATTTTTGCACCTTGTAAACCTTTGTAACTCTGTCTTTTGCATCTTTGGTTGCCTGGAAGAGATCGCTATGTAGCGATAAGACCGCCAAATTGTATAACTACTGTTATTGTGTTGTTTTCTGTTTTATTTTTATCCTTTCTTGTGGTTGCAATAAAAGTATATTCATTCATTTATTCATTATTCATTCTTCTTCCACCCACTTCTATCAGCCGTCACTTCACTACACACACCTTTTACACGCTTATCCTCTTTTACACAATCCATCCATCTGAATTAGTGAAGTATTAAAAATGTTTATTGTATAACCAACTATTTTTTTGCTATTCCATTTCTGAACATTTTTTAAGGCGGTATTTCTATCTTAAAAATAACTTTGTTAAGTTCATAAATACATAGTTTATATAATATAATTACATATCATGAAAAACGGCCTGTTTAGTTTATGTCTGCCGGGCGTATTGACGAGGTCATAAAATAAAGTGAATTTACCCTCACCCGCGTCAATATCGACACGGGGTTAAGACACAGGTGAATAAATGGACAGTTTCAGTATACAAACAATCATTCCGTTGGGAAAACCCAACATAATTGAAAACAGATGTTTTGCTGCTCGCACCGTTTTTTTTTCCGGTTTGGGTTTAAACCTAGTCAGGCATGCTCTGAGGGAAATTCACGTGAGTCCGGCCGGGTATGATTAAGAAATGTAATAGGATTAATTAAATAAACAGTAGGTATTACACCTAACTTTATATTTCTGTAATTGGTTATATTAAACTTTTGTCATGTTGTGCAGTCAGTTAGATTTACAATTAGATATAGAATACCGACATAGCCTAGCGAGTTGCGAAGTTGAAGTGGCGATGGGCGGGGCACATAGCTCGGAGAACCGATGCACGTTGGGGTCCCAAGGTGCTGGAATGGCGACCCCGCACCGGTAAACGTAGCGTTGGTCGACCCCCAACAAGGTGGACAGACGAAACGAAACGAGTCGCAGGGAGCCGCTGGATACAAGCGGCCCTAGACCGTGGCCATTGGAACTCCCTAGAAGAGACCTATGTCCAGCAGTGGACATCAATCGATTGAAATGATGATGGTAATTAGAAATATGACAGTTCGAACAAAGTACAGTTAGCAGAGGCTTAGTATTACGGAGCGTGAAATTAAATGAGAACAAAATCCCCTTGTAGGAGGTGATAGACTGTTTAACTTATAACGCTAATCTCTCGGCTCGTTTTAGTCTCAAACTTCCTTAATACCTTGTTTCATTTATAATTCTGTATTAACGAGCACGATCCATTCTCATGTTATATGTATTGGTATTTTATACACCAAGTAAAAGGGATAGATCTATTTTTATATGCCTGCCTGATGAATCTTTCACTGACGCCTAAAAAAGGGTTTTTGAACAAAGACCTCTGTGGCTCGACGTTTATTATTATATTGGTATTAATACTCCGAATTATAGGCTCACCGCGATAATCTTAGGTTGTTTTTTTTTATACACTACAAGTTAGCCCTCGACGGCTATCTCACCTGGTGGTAAGTGATGATGCTGTTTAGGATGGTAGCGGGCTAAGCTGTTAGGAGTATGGTAAACCCATGTTCCAAATTGGTTTCTACGCGACATCGTGCTAAATATCTTGGCGACACGTCTTTGTCGGTAAGGTGGTAACTAGCCACGGCCGAAGCCTCCCACCAGACCAGACTCGAGCTAGGAATCGAACCCAGGACCTCCATCTTTATAATGCGACAGTGTACGCACTGTGCCACGGAGGTCGTCAATTTCGTGTTTCGTACTGAAAATTTATGTAACAGTAAAACAAAATTGTATTTTTTAAATATTGTATAATTTAAATGTATACATTTTAATCAACGTAGCATGGTTACATTAAATTAATTAAAGGTGTCAATTCCTTTGTACATAAATCTTTAAAGTATGCATATCTAAGAATAGTGCCAGTAGTTTATTCTCTTTGGAAAAAGATGTCACTATTCTGTGTAAATTTAGATTAGCACCGTCCGACCCCCCCCCGTTATCCCAAACATCGCCTAAGCCGAGGTTCGGCCTCAAAGGAGGCGCCCTTAGGCAGACGTTCCCTTAGTTTCTTAGAGCCCTAGGGCTCAAAATTTCTTCTGGCAGAGCTTCTTTCCGAAGCTCGCCAAACAGCCCGGTTACGTTGTGGCAACCAATAGGGTTAGCACAGCTAATAGACAGTCCGTAAAAAAAAATTTAGACTAGCTCAGAGTGACAGAGAATTATGTGTATATATAGGGATATTAGCTAACCTAAATAATAAAGATTAAACGAATTCGTAAGTAAATTAAGGATTATATATATCACTTTTATTGTTCCTGCTCGATAATAAATATAAAATGGATAAACTGTAGGGGTGGTCTGGCTAAACGGGGACATAGATGGCGAAACTACAACCTTCTCCGTTAGTGTCGGGGGTCGAATCTAATTTACCCCCGCTAATGCTCGCCTGCCCCGCCTCGTACAATAGAATGAGTGCGAAAATTATAACTTCACTTAAATAGTTACACTCTTCACGTTTTCTTTTTTTTTTCACTTCACGTCGAGGGCAATGTTTTTAAAGTATATGTAATAGACTTGTTAAACTTGTTAAGATGGCAGCGATCCTACTAATATTATAAGCGAGAAGGTTTGTAATTATGGATGGATGGATAGATATTTGTTACTCTTGCACGTATAAACTACTGAATGGATATTTATGAAACTTTACAATAATATAGCCTATAAATCGGAATAGGCTAGAATTTCCAAAGATATTGTGTGAATTTTCCAAAATACGACGGTAAGTGTAAAGTAAGAAAAAATCTACCATCTGCGTGATAATTTTAATGTCATAATGTTAATTCTTTTTTACGTCACGCTTATATAAGCTACTCGAAATACTGATTTTAAGCATATGAAGTCGCGGGCACCAGCTAGTGTTTACATAATGACGGTAAATATTTTGATTAAATAAGAGCTTAAAAAAAAAATTGTTTAAATTTTTCAGTGCAAAACAGGGATTTCATACCTTAGACCCTTAATTACTCGTATATTATATTAGATGAATAGAAATATGTCTTTAGTGTTTTGATACATTAAGGCCTAAAAGCCGACAAGTAAAAAGTAAAGAAAATGATTAAAAGGAACATGGATTCTGGAGGTAAAGCCTCTTGTATTGGTGCTGTCAAAACTTATTTATCCATACTAATGACCGACTGGCCGCCCCGCTTCTAAGCGTTGAGTTGATGTGGAAAGTGTAATTCTACCGAGAATCTCATTTAAAACTTTTAAATTTTGTCGCCAACTGTCTTTTCACAACGGTAGTGCGTGGATGGAAAAATTTAGAACTCGCAACTTAGCGTTTAGAATTGATTGCTTAGCACATAAACATAACTAATTCTACCGAGAATCTCATTTAAAACTTTTTAAATTTTGTCAGCAACTGTTTTTCACAACGGTAGTGCGTGGATGGAAAAATTAAGAAATCACTACTTAGCATTTAGAATAGATTGCTTAGCGAACAGAACTAAGATCTCTTTTGTAAAAAAAATGTGTAAATATAACAAAAACTAGATAAAAAATTAGTAACTATTGATTTAATAGTTGAATGTCTATAATAATGCCTGGCTATACCGATTGGCCTATTGCTACTCGCTATCAAGCCGTTATCGTTGCTTATCTTGTTCAATTAAGACTCCCGTTAATCACGCTCAATTATATCCTAGGTAAATTGTTATATATAAGGGGCTTATATCAAGAAATTCATGGTAATAAGTCGAAGTCAGGTATCAGGCATACCTCGGTTAGCTAGTTAACGAATTGGTACCAGTTTTTATATCTAACATCTGATAATAATTGGTATGCGGAGTTTCTAACGTCTAAATCTCTCCCCCAAAGGATAGAGGAGGACTATTTAAAAATCCGTCTGCGTTTTTATGGACCTTTCCTTATATTAAGATTTGCGTCACTAGATATTTAGGTCTACAAATTTATTTATTTTAAATTATAGAAAGAAAATGCAAGACATAATTTATCTTAGGCGTGCATTTTAGATTATGAATGTTTTTTTTATACACTACAAGTTAGCCCTTGACGGCTAACTCACCTGGTGGTAAGTGATGATGCTGTCTAGGATGGTAGCGGGCTAACCAGTAAGGAGTATGGTAAACTCACGCTCCTAATTGGTTTTTACGCGACATCGTGCCGGAACGCTAAATCGTTTGGCAACACATCTTTGTCGGTGTGTCTTTGTAAATGTATATATACATCGTGAAAAAATATCTTTTTAAACGCTTCATAGGTTTATATATATACATATAGTTATATTTATTGTTCATTATAATAGATTATATATATATGATAAAAGGCTTTGATGTTAATATTAATACATAAATGGTCGGCTTAAATACCCATGGGTGGTGAAGGTAAAATATTCTATGTAGGTGTTGGGTTAAATCTAATTTTCCCCGGCTTTTGCCCGCCGGCCCCACCGAACGAGAAAATTGTAACTTCACCGGGACCGAATTCTAAAACTGTTTTTAATGTGTGAATGCGACGGAAACTGGGATTTATACGTTCAGGTGTAATTATGTTTTTACTTTTCCTGCTAGTAACTAATTACATTTTTAATTGGAACGAAATACTTTTACTTGGATCTTTTTATAAAACGTCATTACGGGATTGGTACTTTGCCTTGCCTTCTTATGAGGTAAGTAAACTTTTACTGTCTGGCATCTGCCATTCAATACTCCTATAAATAAGCAAGACATTAAATCTTAAAATTTAAAGTAAGTAATCCTTGGACTGCATGCTGTATTACTTCTTTGTGATGAGTCCAATCTCTTCCTTGGTTAAGATGTTGCTTGGGCTATAGGCCTCTGGGCCGCGGTCGAGTGCACAAGTGTTCCCGTGACCCAGCCACCAGGCGACGCGAAAGAGCATCGCTGGGTTTTAGTGGGTATTCTGGTCGCCAGCCTGGCCGCCGGGGAGTCCCACATACCCCGTCGGAAGCGGCGCAGTCTTGCCTGCGTCGCCTCCGGAGGGAATGCGTAAAAGCATTTCCCAGTGGGAAAAAAAAATGGGCTATAGGCCTAAGAATGACTGTATAATAACTGATTATATCTGATAGTAACATTAATCTTTTGGCAGACGCGTAGGTACAAATTTAATGAAATAACGTATGTTAAATTTGTATGCATTTCAATACAATGTTTGCATACAGTTCATTAGTATTATTTACGCATCGAAAGCACTTGCAAATAGTAAGCCCAGCTACAAAGTTAGACAAACGTATTGAGTTATTGATTCGTGCGGCTTCGCCCGCGGTCGGGCGTTTGATAAATAATTGAAATACTGTGGCATGTTCGTACCACACGAGTGCATGTTTTTGATCTAACTCCAAATAGCGTTCGGCACGTGTTCGCTTGCGGCTTTAATTTTGGAAGCTTTTTTTTTTAAATAAAAGGACTGGCGTTTAGTTTCGAGTCATATTAAAAAAGGTATAGAGATCAATTGCGATTGATGAATGTGATTCTGTATTAAATATGTGGCGGCCTACCTAGCGCAGTCGGTAGTCTGATATGTAGTAGGTTTCGGGTTCGGTCCCCGGCTGAGTCAATTTGGCATTTTTCGGAACTGTCACGTTTTGTGGGAGACTATGGCCTTGGCTATTTACTGACAAAGACCTGTCGCCTTGAGAAGCGTTTCTATACGATATCCTTAACGGGTTAGTTCGCTACTATCTAACTGCATTATCACTTACCACAAGATGGAATTGCAGACAAGGGGTTAGGTATATTTGTCATCATCATCGTCATGATCCATAGCTGGATCACTACAGAGCACGGGTCTCCTCTCAAGATGTGAAGGGTTTGGCCATAGTCTACCATGCTGGCTATGTGCGGATTGACAGACTTCGTTTTTCTTCACCGTTGAAGCAAGTGATATTTTAATGGCCTTAAAAAGCACATAACTCCGAAAAGTTATGAGTTACGGGGATCGAACCCTCGACCTCTGATTAGGAGGCGGACGGCCTGACCACTGGGCTATTATGGCTTATTTTATTTGTAGTGGACTGGAAAAAAAAGTACGTTAGCAGTAAAGTTATATGCATATAGTAACAGTATTTAAAGTTACGTCGGTGACATTACAGTCCCTGAAGATCATACTTGACATAGCAAAAGCAAATTACAGAGCAAATAGATTTAAAAAAAAAATCGGATGCTCGAAATCGGGTTAAGTGAGCAAGATTATGCCGGAAAACGCTTGGAGGAAGAGTTTACATAGGACTAGTGATTTGAATCTCTTTTTTCATTTGCAACATTCGTGTTTAGGTCCGCACATTTGAAATTTAAAAACATATTTTATCGTTTACTTATATACGAAATGACAACTCGTAACTATGCTTGATTGTTTTAACAAAACTGTCTAGGCAGTTTACCCGTCAATGTTTAAGCATTATATTATTCCAATAAGAAAACTATTACGTAAAACAATGCTGTGTTACTAGCGATACAGTCGCTACTTTTTACTAAATGATTGTATATGAACTTTAGTTTTAAGTTGGCGAGTATAGTTATCACTATCATCTCACGAATTAAAATAATGGAAAATATATGTGAACGCTTCATAGATGCCTGTAATAAGTTTGCATGAAAAATATATTTAGAATTTGGATTTGTTTTATCATTTATATAAATATCATGGTGAGGCTGTCTTGGCATTACACTGAAACTGTAGTTATTTCAGTGAAAAATTTTATCCCGCGATTTTAAGAAGTTGTACATTATAATGTATTTATTAATAAGGACATACACGTTACAAGTTGTTTGTAATGGTTAAAAAGTTATTAATTTGTATAAGTACAAAAGAGTATTAAATTTGACTTGAAGACATTATTATTGTAGACATCATGAGGTGCCGCCATGTTTTGGAGCGCGCCAAAACGGTGGCAAGTGATTGGTCCACGCAAAATAGCAATAACAATGGACGCCACATGGAAGTTTAGTGATATTTTAGGAAGAAAGATTTCAATTTATCTAAGTTTTTATATAAAGCAAGCTGTATTGTAAAGTGCTTTATGTTTCTTTATGCAAACAATTTAGTTAATATAGGCTAAAAACTTTTTTGTGGGTGTAATCATTTATTACTTCAGTGCTAACCACGAAGCTTATACAGGTAGGTGTTATTATTTTAAATAAATAACTTGAATACACGTCCTCTAACTCCATAAAAGGACATAAAATGATCTAAGCAGAATGGTATATCAAGAATTCTACTTACGCTACCCCAACATTACTTAATGTTAGTAATTAAAAGTGATAAGCGACACTGTTTTGAAAAACGTGCTTGAAAAGCTGCAAGTTCCCGCTTGTCGCAAGCACACCGGTGCGCGATATTTATGGCCTTTGTTTCCAACTAAAAGGGTTAAGTTTAACATCGCACTTAACCCTCACGACTTTAGCTACGTGTTAACGCTTAGCAGTGGATTACTTACGTTGGGTATATGATATGTCGCTCTCTAGTAGATAGAGTTAGCATTGCGTATGCTAACACGCGTAAGATATACAAAATTTTTTAAATGGGTGGGAGGTTATTTTATTTATAAATACTACAAGTTAGCTCTTGATGGCACCTCACCTGTTTTTTTTTGTTTCTTTTTTATGCTACAAGTTAGCCCTTGACGGCAATCTCACCTGATGGTAAGTGATGATGCAGTCTAAGATAGTAGCGGACTAACCTGTTAGGGGTATTGTAAACCCACACTCCTAATTGGTTTCTACGTGCCATCGTGCCGGAACGCTAAATCGCTTGGCGACACGTTTTTGTCGGTAGGGTGGGAACTAGCCACGGCCGAAGCGTCCCACCTGTCAAAATGATGGTAGGTGATGATGCAGCCTAAGATAAAAGCGGGCTAATCTGTTCGGGATATAGTAAGCCCATACTGCTAATTGGTTTCTACGCGACATTGTTCTACACTAAATCGCTTGACGATATGTTTTTGTCGGTAGAGAAGTAACTAGCCACGGCCGAAGTCTACACTTGATCAGACTCGAGCCGGGAATCGAACTCAGGATCTCCAACTTTACAATGCGACAGACTTATAAGACTTATAACATTTATAATGTAAATATTTTATATATTACCGATATTATTTATTTATTTATGTAGTACATTATAAAGTTGTTTATAAATTTCTTCACTTGTTGATTTCACGACATTATGTATGTACTTACATATTTTGTCTTGAAGATTTTTGGATATAAATAAAGGGGTACGAGTTGTTTGTATCTTTAACGTATTTCAGTCCCTTGTGAGTAGACCAACGCGTTGGAATTAACGATCTTTATTCAGTATTAAAAGGGTTAAGTTTACATTTCACTCTCACGACCCATACTACGAGTAAGTATGTGTTAATGTCACTAGTGTACCCCTTTTGAGGGGTTTGATATACTGACATGACGGACTGATTTTATATAAGATTCAATACTCTATTTTACCTAACTATTTCCTAAGATATTAGCATTGCACAACACTAATATCAAAGATTAATGAATAGTTTTCACCAAAATCTTCAGAATTATTTCTATGACCTAAACATTTTGCTATTCTTTTCTACTCATCCTTGTCGATAAGGACGGTACTAGTAGTATTATCCTTATCTGAAAATTTTGTTTTAGATATATTTTCATATAAATCTGTCGTTTTGATTTTGGATGTTGATTTTTGTTATTCAAATACGTCACAGCTGTCCGTATGATTTGTTCGAAGTTAGCACATAGATTCACTATTTCATGAAACAACAAAGAACAATATCCTATCCGTTTATCGTGTCAATTTCCTAACGTCGAGTTATTACTATGTTTTTATAGAACAACCCAAAAATCTATCTATCAAGTACATGATAGTTGTAGTTAGTAGTTTAAGTGCGTTTAGTTTGGTTTTATTCATTTTATGATATTGTTTTATTGTTAGATACCTTAGTATAACTAGGATAAGTTAATTTACATTACCTTTAATTGCATGCGGTGTTTGCCTGTAAGTGGCTAAACATTTTTGTGCTGTACCTCAGTGCAAGGTACTGGAACTTGTAAAAATGTTTTGGCTGTTGGCGAACCAAATAAATAAATAAAAAAAAAAATCATAATAATATTTGCACAAATCGAAAATCAAGCCCAGAGTTTCGTAATCCGTAGTCAAACATACTAACTACTACTCCATCGAGACGATTGTTAATAATAAAGTGTATAATATCGGAAAAATGCTGGACCCAAGAGTATAAAGTGAAACAAATGAATCGTATTTTGTCGCAAACGAATTTTATACTACGGTTTCCATCCGATAAAGTTATATTCCATGATAAACATAAATATTGAAACTGCCAAGGAAACAAATAATCAAATAGCATTGGCATGTTCAACAGAGACTAGTATCTGTAATGTTAAAATCTGCTATTTTAATGCTATAGAATTATAAATTCAATCTCGTTGAGCTAGAATAATATTAATTATACTGTATTAGCCGATCTTAAAAATCGTAGCTGTGATAGCCTAGTGGTTAGGACGTCAGCCTCCTAATCAGAGGTCGGGGTTTCGAACCCGGGCTCCCGCACCTATAACTTTTCGGAGTTATGTGCGTTTTAAGCACTTAAAATATCCCTTGTTTTAACGGTGAAGGAAAACATCGTGAGGAAACCTGCCCGCCTGAGAGTTCTCCATAACGTTCTCAAAGGCGTGTGAAGTCTGCCAATCCGCACATGGCCAGCGTAGTGGACTATGGCCAAACCCTTCTGATATTGAGATGAGACCCATGCTCTGTAGTAAGCCGAGAATGGGTTGATCATGATGAAATTTAATTTAGTGCAGTGTAGTGCTTTTATTACTCTGCTCTGTCGATAAAGATGGCGCTATTAAATTCAATCTGCTATTTGAAGTAATTGGTTAAGATTAATTATAAACATCGGGCGTTAGCAAAGTTATTATTAATCGATAAAATTAAAAAAACAGTTTAGCTAAAACCGGATTAATATGCTGTAAGATACAACAAACTTGACTGATGAATTGACTGATGACTGATTTTATTTATGTATATCGATAAGACTGTCTTGTCTTATAGTGCACGAACGCCTGCAAATGAAAAACTTGATTGATTTTTCTATTAATACTTCTCCGATACGTATGCACAAAATATGTTAATATAGATTCTTCTTTATTCAAATAGCAGTGATTTGAATTTTGCGTTGATATGATTGCTAATTATATTTATGTTTTTG
Organism: Lasiommata megera; assembly: GCA_928268935.1. NCBI lineage: Eukaryota > Metazoa > Arthropoda > Insecta > Lepidoptera > Nymphalidae > Lasiommata > Lasiommata megera. The sequence goes on along the minus strand of OV743322.1, from coordinate 10,184,321 downwards.
CTTACATCCTTACAATGTAAAGATAACAGACGCCCTAATTACATACGTGATTCTTCATGGACACCCCTTGCTTTTTAGGAAGTTAAAAAGCATTTTTTTCTGTAAGACGTGTGAACTGTCGAATTAAGATTACGATATAAAATAAGTAATGGAAAATTCGTAGGCAGGTAAACTGAATCCGTCAATTTTCAATTATTGAGGGTAATCTCCAGGGAAAGATCTAGTGTTTATATAGGCAAGCGGGCTCGTCTATTTACCTTATCATGCGTTGGTGTATCGGCGGTATACCTACACGTCGATTTTGACATGGGTAACGTTTGAATATAAAGAACACAAGATACACTATAATGTAAAAAAAGTTATAAGGGTCCTAATTTCCTTTCTTTTCGACAATATATAATCATCAGATACAATCATCGAGTAAGCCGAGTTTCTGCCCATGGCCTGGCTGTTCTTCGAGTCTAAAAAAACACATTACCTTATTCCCATTCAGACCACCCACACAGATGTACTCGTGCAGTACTATTTACATTTCCTCTTTTTCTAAAACGTAACAAAAAACGCTCACAGAAAAACACGGCATATTTTGGATGCAAATTGTCTCCCTAAGGAATAAAATTACGCCAGCAGCATTTCGACATATTAAAATATCTTGTATTTAAGCTGGGAGCCTTCAAAGCGAAATAAAGATTCGTATACAAGCCAGACGTTACTGTCGTTACTATAAAGAAGATTTCATAATTTAAAGAAAGACCTTAGAGTTGTTGGCAGAGCCTCAAAGGCTTTACTCAAACACCTGACTTAAATGAATGGTCACTATTTATTATTTTAATTTTACACGTACGTGAGATTACGTAATGCATATAGTCCCGATTATTATCTCTTACATTTGATATTTATAATCGTTAATAAACCCCGCTAACTAGCATTGGACCAACCCAACTAGCTTCCACAGTTGACGGTTTAATCTATAAAACCCTCTCTTGTTTAATGACATTTACAAAGAGATGATGATGATGATTATTGTATTTCATCATGGAATAGCAGAAGGATTATATATTAAGAAAAACTCTCGTTTAAAGTTATTTGCTAATATTAATAAGAAGTATCAGTTGATTTATATGACAAGTGGCAGAAAAGATGGTGAATATTAGATATTTCTACAAAATACCTATGCTCAGTGGTGATATATTTGTTTTGAAGATTTGATATATTTTTTTTATTTAAAGCGTAATTAAGATTATAATTAATAAACTCACTTTGTAGTAGGATTCTTAGTAGACGCTTCTGGGGCCCTCATAGCTTTAGTTCTAAGTTAACAAATGTAGTTATCAACTCACAGTAATGAAAACCATATATGACATAATTTCTAATAATCATTTTATTCGATTTGATTTACATCGATAAGACTGTCTTGTCTGACAGTGTACGAGTGCCTGCACATGGAAAACATAAAACTTATGAAATATGTAGAATTAAGCCTTAGAGCTATTCCGCCAGTGGACTCTAATTAAATTTTTGTAAATACTCCGCTTGAAGTTTTTTGTTTACTTTCGGTTTGTGTTTGTTGACTGCGTTTTTGTCGGAACTTTGAAATTTAATTTAGGTTGTTTGTTACTGACTCATATAACCTCTTTTTAACCATTCTTTTTAATTTTGTCCATTGTTCCGTTCCGGACTGCGCTATTTAAATTTTATGCGAATTGAAACCATATATAGACACACACACACACAAGCGGTGATAGCCCAGTGGTTAGGATGTCAGCCTCCTAATCAGAGGTCGGCGGTTCGAATCCGGGCACCGCACCTCTAACTTTTCGGAGTTATGTGCGTTTTTAAACTATTAAAATATCACTTGCTTCAACGGTGAAGGAAAACATCGTGAGGAAACCTGCACGCCTGAGAGTTCTCCATAATGTTCTCAAAGGCGTGTGAAATCTGCCAATGCGCACATGGCCAGCGTGGTGGACTATGGCCAAACCCTTCTCGTATTGAGAGGAGACCCGCGCTCTGTAGTGAGCCGGTAATGGGTTGATCAAGAAGATAAACACACACACATACACATGATATAATTTTATTTATAATTTTCTAACTAGGGAGCCAATTGTATTTATTAAATCATGCTATCATCAATAATACAACGATAATTATCCTGAATAGAGATTTTGTCTATATACATACCTACATCGCGCGTAAACTAGCTAATGGGTCTAATAATTTCAAGTCATTACTGGCGACTCCATACTATTAATAAAAAGTACCGCCATTTTTGTCATATAAGCATTACTATATTCTAGTAGAAACCTACTAATTTTTTTTTTTTTAATTGAAGCGGGTGTTGTTCAAAACTGTTTTTAATAGCTGAATCTATTGGTGTAATTCTACTAGATTCAGGCTTTAAAAGAACGTTATTTCAAATTTTAACGAAATGTTAAAATTTCAAGACAAAATCCGCAGCAAGCCGCCCACGCGTCTGATCCGCGTACCTTACTAATAGTCGTAACCCTTCCCGCACTTTGTTATCGCCTACTTTATTAAGTACGTGTAGGTCTGAAAGGCACGGCACCGTCGAACAGTTCGCGTATAGCGTTTTTATATTCATCACGAATATAACTTCGAAATAAAATATTCGATTCGAATATATAAAAAGGGGTCATGCTGTTAAACAAATACCTTTGGTGATATATTACTATTTGAAGACGAATTTAACTAAATTTTGTTTATATCAGCGAACAAATTAAATTCTACAAAATAAAAGCTATTGCGACTTAAATATGATAGGTATATTTCCTCGGGGCTATATTTCTTTGGTCGGATGGTATAATGAGTATTTTAATGATGTACACAATTTTTATGTATCATTAAAAGTTTTCTTAGCGCAAGCGAAATAATAAATTTTATAGATAAAAAGGCTTTGGACTAGAATTTTCTTAAGCTCGCTTTGTAGGATCACATTTTTATAAAAATAAATTGTAATCTATTAAATTACTTTACTTCTATTTTGTACTTATTACGTTAATTCTAGATAATTTAACTTTCAATTGGTAAATATTTTTTTTAAATTAAAAACATTCGTAACTTTAAATAAAATTCAATGAGTACTAAGGGTCAAGCCTATTATAATTTTTTTTTATACCCGGGCTAGCAATCAAATTCAAATTCAAATAATCTTTATTCAAATAGCCCTTTAAAAGGCACTTTTGACGCGTAAATAATTTACATAGTAGTGATTTGATGGTGATAACTACATTCGTAAATTTAAAACTAAAGCTATGAGGGTTCCAAACGCGCCCCGGACTAAGAAGAAAAATCAAACTCTTTATGATTATGACAAATTGATTTATTGATGCTATTTTTTTATGTATTTGTCTGGTGGGAGGCTTCGGCCGTGGCTAGTTACCACCCTACCGACAAAGACGTGTCGCCAAGCGATTTAGCGTTCCGGCACGATGTCGCGTAGAAACCAATTAGGAGTGTGGGTTTTCCATACCCCTAACAGGTTAGCCCGCTACCATCTTAGATTGTATCATCACTTATCATCAGGTGGGATTGCAGTCAAGGGCTAACTTGTAGTGGATAAAAAAAAAAGTATAGGTATCCACATAGCTATGCTTTATTCCTAGTAAACCACTGCTTAAAAAAGTACACATACACCTGTAAGGGCATTTATTCACTCTCCTTATCGTGCCACCATTACACGATAAAGATAGCCTCCCCATGCCAGAAACTAGGGTGTGTTTGTTTAAAGACTAGTACAGCTAACGTATAGGAACAGTATACAAATCGGACAACATCGTTAACATTAAGACGGTAGCCAGTGTTTGGCTTCCACTCGCACCTAGCCAGGTTATATTCCAGACATGAAAATAGTGTATCCAATAGACGGAAATATTTACACAGCTTGAAGTGGAACCTGGCTAAAGTACGAGTACACTAAGTAGATATTAGAAAAATAATTGGTCATAAAATTATATTATATTGTAACAGTTCCCGCCTGATATACAAATATATGTAATGTAAAGAACAAAGTCATCTACAAAATAAAATAATTGAGGGTAGCTGGAAGAGATCTCTTATAGAGATAAGATTTCCTTTGTATACCTTTTATATAATATTTATTATAACAGATTTGGCACAAAAAAAAAATCAAAATAATATAATATTTTTTTTGTTAGCATTAAATTTCCTGTGTAATATGTAATAAGACCGTTATCACTTTGTCCTTGCCCCCATTTATCTAAAAGCAATTGTGGGCTACTCGTAATGTAATTACTATTAAGTGCTTCTTTGACAAACAAACTCTTTTGACTTCATTTAATGTCTTTTCGAAAGTGGTTTGTATTTTTTGTTTAAGAGGTCCACTTGGATGATGCGTAGATATCAATTGCACTTGACCTCTGTCACAAGTAGTTGAATATGCTAAGGACCAGTCCACTAGAGATTCTCTTTATCTTTAATCTTAAATGTGTCCAAGTTTATGAATATATGGAACCTATTCTACTACAGCTCAAAGACTTACACAGGGCTCAGAAGGCTATCGATAAGAAATATTGTTTTATCGTTTCTGATTTAGGTTAGTGGTATGTTAAAACACACTTAGCTGAGTTAGCAATTTGATCACCATATAGATGAGTTGATATGAATGGGGAAAATAAAGCTTTTAATAAGTCAGATGTGTGTTTAAGAGAAATGTTATCCAATAGTGTTCTGCCAACAAGATCTTTAGTCGCAAGAACTATTGTGGTGACAATATATTTTGTTACGTTTAATAACTTTGCTCGCTTCTGACGACATAGTTGCACGTGTAGAGGATTTCCGTTTACTCGGTTGGCTTTTTAAATAAAAGCCCTCGTTCAATGTCTGTAAGAGGAATTCTATTTTCAAACGCAATCTGAAATTAAATTTCAATCCTCCGTACCATTTTCCCTCAGGTTATAATTTAATGTGCGGACAAGAGAGAAATCCATGAAATCTAATGGGGAGAATTCCGCGGAGCGTCGATGCCATCGAGATTTATTTCAGTTGGCGTATTTAACGACTGCGGTGGATTTTATAGGCTTATTGCTTTTGAACCAATGATTGCTTGGACGATTGGATTTTTGAGGAGCCTTGCCTGCTTTCTTAAGTCATTTGGATTTATACGTCAGTGGGGCACTAATATAATTTATTTTTTAGTTATGATTACAATGAGTAGATCAACAAATTAGTTACTTCAGCAGTGTTAACTTTTTAGTTAATATGCATTGGACAATACCTATATTCTCACTGGATTGGTTTGTCTGGATTGGTTTGTCTCGACTATTTCGATTACAAACTTGAAAAGTGATGCTAATATCTCAGCAGATGTTATGGCAATAAATAACTGACAGTGCGTCCCTCCCTTTCAAATCTGGAGCGTTCTATTAATAAATAAATAAAAAAATGCAAGAAATGGGTAGTTGGGTTTATCCAATCCAAAAGTATTGTAGTGTATTTAATTCAGGATAAGCTAGCTATTCCTGTGATTTGATCAGATGGGTTTTTAATTTATAATTCGTTTCTTGTGGTATAACTATTCTTTGTCCGAGGCTCATGTCTGATGTCCTAATCATGTCATAATGGTCGATAAATGACATTATTGTAATAAGGAAAACAATGAAATAAATATTTTGGGTAATAAATAAAATTTGTGTTGGTACCTGGTTGGTATCTTACATAATATATAGGCAAACCTATTGTGGTCTTCATTCAAGTTGTGTTTGCATTTTCGCTCGGAAACCGTAAGCTTGTTCAAAATATTTAAATGATGATAAACGGTAACATTTTCAGTTACTTCATGAGTATATACTATGATGTCAGTAAACTACCACTGAAACGCAATTGCAAAAGCTAACTTGGCCTTCTCTGTATATTCATGCCAGTTACTTTAAAAAGCATGCATGCGCTTTTGATTTCCAACAAACATATTAATAATATATTTTAATTTTGATGAACATTATAATCTTCGTTATAACCTTTTTAGTTTCTTCATACTGCTTCAGTACTGCGATGTCATTGATGGACATCTGAAACGTAATAATAAAACCTGACTTGGTCTTAGAGTGCAATCTATGTCCATGCCAATGTTTTTTTTAAATGTACGCTGCTGATTATCTGCAAATATATATATTTTATTATGTTGGTAAACGTTTCTAACATTTTCTGTTTCTTCATTAGTACTATTATGTCATTGAAAGCTGACTTGGCTTGGCAGTACTATTATGCCAGTGAGGCCAAGCAGCAATGAATTTATCTCCGTGGCAATTTTTTCGTTACCTATTCTTTGGGTTATGAGGTTACAGTTTGTACTCTTTGAATTTTGACGACCTCCGCGGCGCAGTGCGTGCGATGTCGCGTAGAAACCTATTAGGAGCGTGGGTTTACCATACTCCTAACAGGTTAGCCCGCTACCATCCTAGACAGCATCATCACTTACCACCAGTTGAGATAGCCGTCAAGGGCTAACTTGTAGTGTATAAAAAAAATAATAATAATAAAGACTGCGTGAAGAGGAAATTCGCTCCGCAATTACTTTTAATGCCATTGACATAAAAAGATTTCATAAAGCTTTCATATTATGTCAGATCTGAAGTTTCGATTTATTGCAAATACGAGCATACATGCTTTCGATTTATATATTACTACTAGCTGACCCGGCAAACGTTGTTTTGCCATATAAATTATTCCTAGGGAATTTCTATTGTAGAAAAAAATAACTAACTTATTGTGTGTAAGGATGTGGTATATGAGTGAAAGAGGCATGGAGCGCTGTGAACGATGAGGGAATATAACATAAATACATATTGTTTATGTTCAAAAATTTTAGCTTTGCAATAAATAAGCTCAGGGAAATTTTAGTAGAATTAGAGTGAAAAACATTCACAATAAAGATGATAATTGTTCAGTTATCAAATGATTAATGATTAAATTACTAAAATGATTATTAAAAAATAGGGGTTGGCGATAGAAGGGTGAAAATTTAAGGTTTCTTTAACCTTAGTTAAATAAAATACATTAGTTATATTATTATTATTTACTTAGTCGAGCCGTTTCGAAGAAGTATAGGAACAATCATTGTGACATGAGAATTTTATATAATATATATAAGATACGTGCGTATGGACTCTCATGTAAATGTACTCCATCTTATGCAAAGTGATGCCCAACTTGGCATCCGCAATGTTCAACGTAAGCCAAGCGGTCATTGACTTACTGAATTTTTAATCTTTGCCTAATGGACGCCTGCCAATATTATTTTCCATATTTTCCAGTCCGAAACACACCGGCGGTAGCGTTTGATGGTCTCATAAAATACCGTGCCGTGCTTCTGCAATGTTAAGAGACGTGTTCACATTGGGTTTATCAGTGGTTCAACTTCTGAAAATCCTATTACAAATTAATGCAACTGCTGATTATAACTACGAGTATAACTGTTTTCATCAAAATTAAACGTACACTCGCAAAAATTACATAATTTAGCCAATAGTTAAGTAATATTACAAAATCTTTTATGATTATTATAAATTCAGATTTTTTGTTTCCACTACAAGTTAGCCCTTGACGGCAATCTCACCTTGGTAAGTTATGATGCAGGTAACGCTAACCTGTTAGGTGTATGGTAACCAATACACCTGATGAGTTTCTACGCGACATCGTGCCGGAACGCTAAACTGCTTTTCGACACGTCTTTGTCGGTAGGGTGGTAACTAGCCACAGCCGAAGCCTCCCAACAGACCAGACTCGACCAAGGAATCAAACCCAGTACCTCCAATTTTAAAATGTGACAGCGCACGCGCTGCGCCACGTAGGTCTTCAAAAATAATGCGAACGTGATGGATTTGTATGGGTTGATATTTCTTCACAGTATATTCTTCACATAAGTATGCTCTAAAACCTGCTCCATAATTCATTTAAATCCAGTCGTTAGTAGTTTGATGATAATACTATGATCTGATCACCAAAACCCTGAAATACCTAATGCAGCTACTGTTTACCTTCAATAAGTAAATCTAAACTTACATTTAATTTGCTAGAACCTACCATTGCTCAAAGCGGTGCTTTTTAAAAGTTTTATTTAACCTGCAATGTAACTTTGTTTGTTCGGACGGCATCTTGCAACTCAATTTTGAAGCAGACATTTTCAACCGATTGACGTATAATTTTGTATACACGGTTTATTTGGATTACAATCTATGGTTAACTATGTCTCGATAGAAGGTGGACTTGTTTATTCAATGCACTCCTACAATATATGTATCAAATGAAATATAAGTAAGAATGAAATAATAGGAAAAAAACTGGATGCAAAAGGCCGGAGACAGGATGAGTTGGCACTGCTTCAAAAAGGCCTATGTCTAGCAGTGGGTTAATGTTGGCTGATGACGATGATGATGATGAAATAATAGTAATTGGACATACAAGAAACAAACATTACATTAGTCATGAAGATCAAAATATATTTGCTTATTTATTTTGTGATTATTGTTAAATAATTCACACTAGATTCAGGTGTAAGCGAGGCTTTACGCCACGCCCGCGTACCATCTTCGCTCATTCATTATGGGGGTTGCATTACCCCATAATCTAAAGACAATAGACACGCCCCTGGGTGTGGGAAACAGCTTTAAATGCAAATGTACTCGACGAGAGATGCCCATTTATTACAGTTAATCCCTGTAATGCTAGGTTGACATTGTTATACCTCGTTCTTTTTGTTCTGTGACATTTAGTTTCTTAATCCCGGGAAGAATTAGCAGCTGAGAGATAAAGGGCTTTGAGTCACAATTAATTAAAATTGTGCGGAGCTGTCTTGGTTCATCATCATCATCATCATGATCAACCCATTATCGGCTCACTACAGAGCACGGGTCTCCTCACAATATGAGGAGGGTTTGGCCTTAGTCCACGCTGGCCATGTGCGGATTGGCACACTTCACACGCCTTTGAGAACATTATGGAGAACTCTCAGGCGTGCAGGTTTCCTCACGATGTTTTCCTTCACCGTTGAAGCAAGTGATATTTTAAATTTTTAAAAACGCACATAGTTCCGAAAATTTAGAGGTGCGTGCCTGGATTCGAACCGCCGACCTCTGGTTAGGAAGCTGACGCCCTAACCACTAGGCTATCACCGCTTTAGGGGCTATCACCGCTTTAGGCTGTCTTGTTTATACCTGTCTTGGTTATTATCGTTATATTTCTAAACCTAGCCACTCACACAAACAGACTGCCATATTCGTTAAAGCGAGCATATCAAAGTGTTATTTTTACTACTGATTCTAAGACTAAGTATTTATATCAGCGGCCAAGTTATAATCCTAAAGGATTTTAAGTAACTTCAGGTAAGTTACCAATTACCGTTAAGGATATTAGGAGCTTCTTCCATGAATTTTTGGTTATTTTGTAGACCGAATTTTAAGACGCAATTGATTAAATTCTTGGGGAGATATTCACAGCTCTGTGATTAACGATATCGTTTACGTTATCATTAAACCTGGCAACTTACGCAATCCGAAATATTCCACGTGCTAATATTGACAGTTGAGAAGACATACTAAGTATAAGCAAATACCTCTTTGTTCAAGCATTTCTACTTAAAAAAGATTACGGGCAGGTTCTGCGTTTTTCAGTCAACACTCTCAAGTACAAGCAAGGCTTTCCTCTTCTGTTATGAAAAAAATGAAAAATATTTATGTAACCAAAAACACGATTTGTACAATCAAACTTTTTTTCGATGGTAACCACACTCGGTAATCCTGTCTCGTGGGTATCTTATTCGCATTCACAGTTGAAACCATACAATAATGATGCTCGTGTTATAGAGAACTCTCAGGCGTGCAGGTTTCCTCACGATTTTTTCCTTCACTGTTGAAGCAAGTGATATTTTAATTGCTAAAAAACTTAAAAGCTTGAAAACACACATAACTCCGAAAAGTTAGAGGTGTCCGGGTTCGAACCCCCGACCTCTGATTAGGAGGCTGACGTCCTAACCACTAGGTTATGACAGCTTACACACTTGCTTTACACTCACATAACTGAAATGTTCAAAGCTTGCCGGCGATCGAACTCATTACCGCGAAAGGAAGGCCGGAGTCTTAATCACTAGGTTCATATACGTATACGTACGTAAGTACCATCAACTCTGTAGTAATTCTGTTGACTGCGGTACTTAGCTGCGGTCGATTTTCTGATTAAAAGCGAATTTTACACAAGCTTTTACGTTCAATTAAATTCTCTCTGAGTATAACGTTAAATAAGCCTAGAATATATGATAATTGACTACGTGACTAAATGGTTGCTGCGCGAAGAGTTTATTATAAGTTTGAAATTAATGAGAAACTCCCGCCGTAGGATGCCTCGTTGTGAAGCCATTTTACATTAAACTTTGCCTTAGCTATCTCCTTAGTATAAAACACTTCGATCTATACACCTAATCGAAATATAGGTGATAATAAGGCTAATATTACTTATATATACACAATTTTTATAATTATATAATTAAATATTTTTAATAATATATACAATTATAATGAACAATATTACAATTGCTTAAAAACGCACATAACTCCGAAGAGTTATAGGTTGACGAAAGGCTGACGTCCTAACCACTAGGCTATCAGAGCTTCCATCAGTTCATCAGTAGTAATACTGTTTTAGAAACGTTGTTTCATTTCAAAACTAACTCGAACTCGGGACCTTCCGTTTAGAAGACCACAGCGCACAGACGTCAAAGGTTAATAAATGAAAAACGTTGGCCTTGTTAAAAATTAATTTTCCAGGGTTCATCGACACGTTTATCTTCATGTTTTTCTTAAGCAGTATTTTCTTTCTGTTTAATCGTCGGCTAAGTAGTAAATCGCGTGCTTAGTGCTTGCCAACAAGAAGCGTCTGGCTTCCAGGGCTTAGACCAATGAAGGCCGATATCTAGATGAACTCGGTTTTATTTCATTCGTATTTCACCAGTATATTGGACCTACCAAACATACTTAAGAACATATATAAGAGCGAAGTTTCTATCACAACTGAATTTTGGCGCATTATAAAGTTGGAGGAACCAGGATGGGTTCGATTCCCGGCTCGAGTCTGTTCTGGTGGGAGGCTTCGACCGTGGCTAGTTACCACCACCCTACCCACAAAGACGTGTCGCCAAGCGATTTAGCGTTCTGGCACGATGTCGCGTAGAAACTAATTAGGTTATATAAACCATACCCCCTAACAAGTTAGCCCGCAACTATCTTAGACTGCATCATCACTTATCATCAGGTGAGATTGCCATCAAAGGCTAACTTGTAGTGGATAGGAAAAAATGTGTGATATAATAAATTACCTGGGTACAATAGGACTTTTTCGACACAGTCTGGTCGCCATTTCGGCAACTCAGCCGTAACTTTAAGATCAGAAAAATTTATCTTAAAGTTACGCACTTCAAGCTACTGGTTATTTTATAGAACAGTAATTTTTTTGTTATCATCAGGTGAGATTGCCGTCAAGTTCTAACTTGTAGTGTACACAAAAAAAAAATAAGCACGACAAAATTTATTTCAAATTCAAAAAAATCTTTATTCAAATAGTCCTTTAAAAGGCGCTTTTGACGCGTCAATAATTTAAATAGTAGTGATTTGATGGTGATAACTAGATTCGTAAACTTAAAACTAAAGCTATGAGGGTTCCAAACGCGCCCCGGTCTAAGAAGAAGCCCACAACAAACTTAGCCAGGTAAATTTTATTTTTGTTATCACCATCTCACATGCCACTTAAAATCTCTTAATATAGAGCTATCTTATTAGAGCAATATTTCACACCCATGCTTGTTTATCATTTATTTATTTATTGGGAACAAAATAGATAAAAATACAGTATATAAAAAATAACCTTGTTAACTGCATTAGTAAAAACTGACTTGCAGTTAAAAACACAAGTTACAACGGTTAGTGTCTAATACAAACTTGGATGTAATAAGAGTAAACGCAAATTGCCACGGTAAACACATACTATCTGTATTATAAACACTTTGATGGTATTAATGTATGCACAGCAGTCCAAAACTAATTACAAACCGTTTCGAGACAGATAACCTCGTTCTAATCCATGTAATACCCGTGTTCAGTTATCTTAAAGTGAAATTCATGAATTTTGTAATAGGCTCATTTGAGAGTAGGCGTTCAAGGTTTCTTGTGAGGTAAGCACTTATTTATTTATCAAGCACTGAATTTAATAACACTTTACTTTCGTTTACTTCTTTTCAAATACACAAATAGAAAAGCCTTTTTTTTTCGTTTGAAAGTCTCACTGACTTTCCTTTCAAAGGCAGATTAAAAAACTTGTCTGTTTGAAGTAAAGTTTGTTGTAAACGTAAAATGTTATAAATATATGCTATACTTGGAAGTATGCTATACTTCTTTAGTTTTAAAATGGCTGCTAGTGTTGAATGGCGTCTCTAGTTGAAGAATATGTTTCTACTTTCATTGATCTACTTTCAAAATCTAAATTACTATCTAAATACCACGTACCCTTTTACCCACGTATAATTCCCGTTCTCGTGGGACGGTAATATGTCATTACCGTATTCCATTTATAGCCAATGTTACTAGCTAAATATATATTATGTTTCCAACGTGGAAAGAATGTATAGTAACGATTTTTGGTTATAGCGTGAAAGCTTAACTAACAAACAATGAAACTCTCGCTTTTTAATATAAGTTAGGATGACACATTTGAATGGGAGGTATATTAGCCATATTAATAACTATATTTTTATTTGTATCGTGTACTTTTTACTTCTCGATCGATGGTCGAGTCATCAGCCGAATATTAGGACCACAACAACAAATTCTTGTGACGTAAAGTTTGAAAATGCATTCGTGTTTTCCAGAATAATCAACGCTAGCGGGATTTATTCTACCACTAACGCCATCTGTGATAGCGGTTCACGGTTGCTTTGACAAGCATTCGCGCTGAATTGTCGGTACCTATATTCATTAAAATTATACGTAATGACCATAGTTCGATGAACCTGCAACTACTAGTAAATAAAAATTAATTAGTTTGCGATTAATTTTATTGTTTAGTTGAGTAGATTTAAAGTCAATGTACATGGCCAAAATATAAGTGAATGCGCTGAATTGGTTTCTAACTTAAGAAAAGACATGGTGGGTCTTAAAGCATGGATTAAAGTTTCATTATAACTAGCTCTTATGACACGGTTATCCGGGGAAGCAAATCGTGGAGACGGCGAGTTCTATCCCAGTTAGTTGGCACCATTTAGTTCAAAGCGATATAACCTCTATTTGACGACCTTCGTGGCGCAGCGTGCGCGCTTTCGCATTATAAAGTTGGAGGACCTGGGTTCGATTCCCGGCTCGAGTCTAGTCTAATGGGAGGCTTCGGCCGTGGCTAGTTACCACCCTACCGACAAAGACGTGTCGCCAAGCGATTTAGCGTTCCGGCACGATGTCGCGTAGAAACCAATTAGGAGTACGGGCTTACCATACCCCTAACAGGTTAGCCCACTACCATCTTAGACTGCATCATCACTTACCATCAGGTGAGATTGCCATCAAGGGATAACTTCTAGTGGATAGGAAAAAAAAAGTATGAAGTCAGTACAATATGACTTATTCGACACAGTTTGGTCGCCATTTCGGCAAGTCAGCTCAGCGAAAAATTGATATTAAAGTTACGCACTACAAGTTACTGGTTATTTTATAGAACAGTATTTTTTCTTATCTTATTCAATTTCAACTGACACTTTACTATATATATATTAGGCTGGTAGCAGAGTGTTAATATGTCTGGATATAATTTTAGAGCTAAACATGCGAGTGTAAGGGCTTTTGCATGTCAAATTATATCGATCTGGGGTACTTCAGAGCTATTTACGTGCGCGGGGTTCGATTGACAGAGTAAATATTAGCTGCCACACGCCCCAACCGCTTCGTTAACCGAGCGTGGTGCTCTGACGTTATTTACCTTGCTTCATGTACTATGCATTATAATAGTTCAATGAACGTTTATGCACCACACTGGCTTCGTTTATGATACCTATCCTAAGTAGGATCTGGAAAATATATAAATTTCACGTACATGTCGGCGCGAAGGTGTTATTAACTTCATTCAGCGGCGCCAAGAACAACAAGAATTCAATAATTACCCACATTTGAACTCTTGATAATTTTGTTGACAATTAAGACGGTAGCAATCAATTTTGAACAAGCATGCTTTGCTATAAATACGGGCGGTCGATGCCTTTCGTGGCATTCTCGCTCGAGACGTCGGACCGTTCGGACTTCTTAGTTATTGTTGCAATAAAAGTGTAATCTAGCATGTTGTGGTTTTAATTACTATGAGCGAAATTAAACAAAAGCGTGACGTCAGCAATGCTGAAACCACTCTTACTAAAACAATTCTGTCGGCCTTGACTCGTCATACATGATTTCGGAAACTTTTTTGCATGAAGTTTTTATGATCATTTGAACATTAGCATAAACCGAAGAAACTATAATGAAATGTTTGTCCATCGGTTCGGCCGGGTTTATCAACGAAAGGGTTTATGATATCGCAAGCTTTACTACTCAACTAGTTTGAGGTCTATGTACGGGTATGTGGAGTAACTCCGAGCCTCGTCTATTACAACTTTAGTTTGGCATTAACTCCTTGAGCTGTTTCTAGCTTTAGTTCTTTTCACTACTCAATTATCTCTGATTTGATAACGTAGCGCTCGCCGAGCTTTCTTACCTTTTAAATGAAAAGCAAGCTTTATTTGCTCAGCAAAAATAAAAATCCCGTGCGGTACAACGGTATTTAGATAATATTTTATATGCACATATACAATTCTTCCATATCGTATATATATATATATATATATATATATATCGAGACGTATCGTGCATATATTCGTAATAAGCGATTTTCAAGAACTGTATATGTACATGTATATATATATATATATATATATAAAAGGGAGACCACTTCAGTATGCAATGCTTACTGTACGGTTACGGTCAAACTAGGGGAACCAAAATGAATAAGGAGCAATTTTATCTTTTTGGTTCAGATCTAAACACAGCAGCTTTAAGCAATTTTTCTATTAGAGAATTTAGTCAATGGGGTCGCCTTTTGCCGGAGGGACGTGAGGCGACTGCCTCTCATGAGGGACGAGTGCAGAATATAAACTTTGGATGCCGATTGGAGGATGGTGGCTTATGGCGAATAGCTTTGGATATTGATTTTATATGCACCCAAGGCTATGAATTCACATCTAATATTTCGTATCTCTCGTCCCTTTATTGTATCATTTAATTTTTAATAATGTTTACGAAAAGAAACAGCATTCTTAAAATGTATATGAAAATGATTTTACTTGCGGAATAAGATCCAAGCAACCAGTGGTTAGGGCTTAAGATTTAGGAACGTTCTCACCATGCACACCGTCTCAAGTAATACAGCCTTCTGTACGTCTAATGTCCCTAAGTCCTATAGCTTAGCGAAAGCTTCTTTTGATGTTCTTCGAAGCTTTTCGCTATGAGATATGAAAAGTCTATTGGTCGTATATCCTAGTATTACTAGTGATTGCACCGAATATTACATTCGGTGCAATCAGTGCTTAAGAAATTGTGTGATTCATTATCTACTGGTACTGAATTTTACGAGTAAATCTTTTTTTTAAACGTAAAATGTTCCTCATTCAAAATATCGCTTTAAGCTAGGTATATGTGCTATTATCCTGCACGATTGGAATTTCAAACAAACATGAAAAGGGCTATTTTGTGATTGAACCAAATTTGATAACTAATACCTTTACGTTCTTTACCTCCTTTTCGCAGGAACCGAAATCCCTCTTCGGCCGCGAATTTGTAACTTTTCCTTGTTATTGCGTTTTTAATTTAATTCAAACATTTTTAATTTAAATATCCAGATATTTAATCAGCTGGACCCAAAAGGTAATGACGAACTTAGGAAGACTGTCGAAAAGAAAAAGTTGCTTATCTGAGGCATGTGCTTAGGCATGATAAATACAGGCTCCAAAAGTAGCTGGGAAAAGGCGTATCAGTCGCAAGAGTAAGCATGTCTTGGTTGCGAAAAATGAGGGAGTACACTGGATCCCGAGTGCCGCTCAGCTGTTAAAAGGCGAAATATGCCATCCTGGCGGCCAATCTTCACTAGTTGGAGAGGCATCTAAAGAAGAAGAAGAAATAAAATATCGCTTGCTGTACAGATAAAACCGTAGTTCTTAATAATGTTCTCAAGGGATAGGAAGACTAACAATCTGTACTTGACTAGCATCAAATGTACAAGAGTTTTTGATCAGTCACGTCCTTTGACTAGACCTTTGAGCAATTAAACGTAAATCGATCGATATTTTTTATTTCGAACAAAAAGTTTTAATGAAAAGACGTTGAGCAAATAATTCACATTTTTAAAGTTTTAAGGACAATTTGAATTGCAAAAGAAAACTTTGACGTTTCACAACTCGTTCAAGTTTCTTTTACAGCGGGCACTTCAAAGGCGAATTCACGAGTGATTTAATTAAAAAAAAACTCTGTACAAAGAACATATTATTTTCTTTTAACCTTTTTAATAAATGTCAAAGTATATTTTAATTTCTTATTAACAGAACAAGGGTTCATGTTAAGAAATTCCGTAGCCTCGAGCGTGGATTTTCGTGCGAACTACTTAATCAACTTTGCGTAGTCAGTATTTATGTACCTCTTTATGGGGTTGTAAAACTAATCACAACGTTAAAATTATAGTGATTAATATTTTGAAACCCTGTTTCCTCAATCTCAAACTCGCAAACGTAAACAAAAGCTTTTTTTATCGGAGAGTCTATAGTTGCTTGTCTTTTAGTGGACTCGTCACCAGATATGTGATTACCATCGCCCATAATCATCTGCAAAACCTAGGAGCCAGCGATGTGTTGCCGGCGGAACAAATCCTCCTGATCGGTTTTTACTCGGCATCATACCGAAACGCTAAATCGCTAGGCGACCGACAAAGGCGTGTCGCCAAGTGATTTAGCGTTCCGGCACGATGTCGTGTAGAAAACAATTAGGAGTATGGCTTTAACATACCCCTAAAAGGTTAGCCCGCTACCGTCTTAGACTGCATCATCACTTACCATCAGGTGAGATTGCCGTCAAGGGCTAACTTGTAGTGGATAAAAAAAGGCGGATTAATGAATTAATTTCGTTATAATTGTAGGTAATTTTTTATTTCAGAAGGGACTGCGTGAAGTACCTGCATAATTACGTAAACTTAGAAATAAAAGGCATTATTATACCTACTTCTTTTGAGTATATTGCAGCATACTGTGAACCCGTATTTCATAATTACATTGCCGCAAGAACAAAAAGAAAGTCAAGGGCAGAAACAGACTGCATAAAGAAAATCCCAGACATATTTTTGTGCATATTTTTAATGTTCCCTGAGCATTGATCACAACAAAATATGAAAGAAAAATGTTTTGTGGGAATCTAACTGGAAAATGCAACCAGTAAATACTCACCTTACTACAGTTTTTATTTTCACCTTGTGGTAAGTGATGATGTAGTCTAGGGTGGTAGCGGGCTAACCTGTTAGGGGTATGTTAAAACCACACTCCTAATTGGTTTCTACGCGACATCTTTATTGGTAGGGTGGTAACTAGCCACGGCCGGAAACTCCCACCAGACCAGACTCGAGCCGGGAATCGAACCCAGGACCTCCAACTTTATAATGCGACAGCGCACGCACTGCGCCACGGAGGGTGTCAAAAGTAAACCCTTTAGACATGTTACACAATCGCAAGTTTTTAAGCTATGTAGTTTGCCCTTATTTATCTACGTGACTCATAATTTCTGATGAAGTAGTAATAGATTAATTCCCATTACTATCCTTTTAGCGACCATGTTCCAGAGGCATAGGACTTCATAAGAAACATGCACTACGCAAAAGTTCTACTTCGCGAAGAAAGTGTCGGATATCGTTTTGTTTCTTATCAATATTAATTAGTTAATGGGTAAACAAAAGATTAAAAAATTAATTCAAAATTTCGAGTTAAGCAATGATTATATAGCCGTATAAAGTGCACTCCATTTAGTACTCTGCTAGTAAGAGTACTGTCGTTTCAATTTTCTTTTTCATTTTACCCATGCTCTTTGACACACTACGAAATGTGGAATAGGGATGCATACTCAAGGCTGTTTCATACAGACGTGCTGTTACCTAACGCCCGTTTTTAAAGTTTGTGAAGATTAAAATACGTGAGAAACATTTTCCGTTCCGGCAATTTAAAACGAGAAACATTGTTCCGCGTAAAATATTTCTGAAACTGCTCTATGTAATGCATTGCCATCAAAACTTTTTTAACAACCTAACTTACACTATTATTTTGAGTTAGTTATCTACCAGCACCGCTAGTTACCTCCGATCTGGGAAAGAGAAGTAAGGTAATTAATTATAAGACGATGATTTGACGACCTCCGTGGCGCAGCGCGCGCACTGTCGGATTATAAACTTGGAGGTCCTGGGTTCAATTCCCGGTTCGAGTCTGTTCTAGTGGAAGGCTTCGGCCGTGGCTAGTTACCACCCTACCGACAAAGACGTACCCTGTCGCCAAGCGATTTAGCGTTCCGGCACGATGTCGCGTAGATACCAATTAGGAGTGTGGGTTTACCATACCCCTAACAGGTTAGACCGCTACCATCTTAGACTGCATCATCACTTACAATCAGGTGGGATTACCGTCAAGGGCTAACTTGTAGTGGATAAAAAAAAAGTGGTTCGATCAACAACTAAGTTAACGTGTACGGTAAATACTACATAAACCTAAATTAAAGCGACAGTTAATACAGAACCACCATATCAACTAGTACATTGCTAGAATCATTAAGAAGTTCTCTTTAAAAATAACAGTCAAATGTAACTCAAGATTTATAGAAGTGTGATACTTTTCGGCAGTAGCTGTGTGCTATCCTAGTTGTTAGGACGTCCACCTTCTAATACGAGGTTCGAACCCCGGGCACGCACCTCTTTGGAGTTATGTGCGTTTTTAAGCAATTAAAATATCACTTGCTACAACGGTGAAGGAAAACATCGTGAGGAAACCTGCACGCCTGAGAGTTCTCCATAATGTTCTCAAAGGCGGGGGAAGTCTGCCAATCCGCACCTTCTCATATTGAGAGGAGACCCGTGCTCTGTAGTGAGCCAATAATGGGTTGATCATGATGATGATACTTTACGGAAGTCTTAAGATCGTTCGAATTCCCACTTTGTTTTTATGTGTTGTGAAGTTGACATTTCCTCAGGATGGAACAGGTCGTACCGGATCGCGGATGTCGGCGTGAAACGTACTACGAAGTGAAAACGACTAATGAAGAATCGATGATAATATCGAAATAGCTTATTGTTTCTCATAAATAGTCAATTTCTAACATTTCAGAAAATCTAATTGAAATGAGGTCATTAGCAATTCGTTTTAAATTTGCATCATCCGATTTCCTTTCCCATAGCGTGTCGGCTTTACCTACCAGTTTAGCTTCCAAGGTAGTTTGTAACAAATTGTAATCTGTCGAAGTTGCTTTAATCTCACTCTTAATTCCCCCCGAGGGGTTCTGAATTTATTGGCCGCTCGTAATTAAAACTTGGGCCAACTCCGTCAAACTGAGCACAGAATCTTCAGGTGAGGTTGCCTTTATATTTACTGTAAGAGCGCAGCAGTGATCCATTCGATTGCTTTCGATTAAACAAATTATCGATTAGTGCAAATTCCCAACTTTACAGTTCTCTTTTCTTTTAATTAAAAGTAAATTTCACCGCCTCGTCTTTATTTACGAACTTCTTTAAGGGAACTGCTGATGCGAAGGCCGCCAGTTGGGGATTAAGGAAAATCCGAATTTTCTTATAATTAAACTTTAATTACTAATTTTACATAAGTTCTTACTAGTTGTAAGTACACGAAGAGACTCTTCCGATGTTAGGAAAGAAGTCATGAGAAACTTAAAATTTAAAACATTCACAGTAATTTTTATTGTAACATTACACTTTGTACCTGGTAAAGCACTGATAAGGCGCAAGCGCAGTTTAACCCTAGAGTGGGCGCGCTATGAGCATTTTGCCGCCCTCACCAAAAAAACTTTGATAATTGGTAAAATAGTTGCTCGCCAAGCACGCGCCTTTTAGTAGCTGTCCCTACTTTCGTTGACTTCTCGTGCGGAAAGGCAGGACACCATAAGTGCACGGGGAGCCGCTACAGGACGAGGTTGTTACCATCGGTCGTCGCGAGGCGGCAATTTGCTCATCGCGCGCCTATTCACGTAAGTAAAAATTGTGTCAACTATTTTTTGCAAAATTTAAATTTACTCTATATTTTTGATGTATTTATAATAAAAACTATAATAACGTATATATTGTTTCAGGATTTTAAGAACCACGTGATATAAAATATGGATGATCGAATAATATCTTGGTTAGAGGAAATATCAGAGGTGTATGCTGGGAGACAACCTCTAGGATAGTTCAATATTTATAACTCTGCATTTGCTTTGGTAAAAAGATTATCCCAAAATGTCCTCAACACTGGTCGCAACATCACTATGGATAACTTTTTTACCTCTTGCAGACCATTTGCTAAGTGAACATAAGACGACCATCGTTGGGACATTACGTAAAATTAAAAAAGAGATCTCCCTAATTTTTTAAATACTAAAGATCGCATGAAACCAAATGAAGAAGAAGAATATTCTGTCTAAGAATGACTCGGAGATGGCCAATGAGGTTATTTTTTTTCAATTAAGAATATTGTCGGCATAAATAGCCAAATAATTTACAAAAGCCCATACTGGAAACATGATGCTACAGTATTTGAAAGAGATAGCAATGAACCTAGTTAAGCATTATAAGACCATATGTTCTTCCGTTGTGACATTGAATATTCCCTTAAGAGAGGAACCAAATAGTTTGTACCTTCAGAACAACCCTCATCTTCAAATACGGAGGGCAAATGCAGTATATGCCCATCAAAAAAAATCGAAAAAAAGGGTGTTGCAGATTCTCCTAATTACTGTGCAATGAACATTGCACATACTTATGTGTAGACTGTTTTATTAAAGCATATCCTGAAGATGTAGAAAATATATAATTTTGTTAAATTTGTCCATTTTAATTAATGTTATGCAGCTTAATATAGAATAAGTAAAAAAAGTTAATTAAAATGTTACATTTTCTAAAAACTTTAATAAACCAATGTTCCTAGAAAAGAGTACAAATAAATATGTTGATTTTACACTACTTATTTGTTTTACTAAATATCCTGAAAAAATAAATTAAATCTAATGTAGTATTAATACTTAAAATCGTTAATGAAGAGGAGCGGCAAAATGCTCCCCACGCGCCCACTAACGTTATGCAGAAAGACGCGCCCACTCTAGGGTTAAATGCGTAGGGTTGGCGCTACCTGGTACGGGTATATATAGGGTTGTCACCATAACAAGGGTTTAAAAAAGTTATATTAACAAAATAAATAGAGACCATCATATTATGTTTTCTCCCAATACAAAACAAATGATTTAAGTAAGTGATTTACAATGATGTATAAATGTAACAAAATAGAAACCTATAATTAAAAAAGTTTCAAGATAAATGATTAATGTAATTTTAGATGATTTATAATGATGTGTAAACGAAATAAAACGAAAAAAATAGATATAATAAATTATATCCTATAATGTGATGCAAGTAGTGTGATTCTTTCTAATTACAAAATATGTAAATAGTGATCCTCAATTTTAAAACTTATGTTTTCAAGTTTAAAGTAGAATTACCAAATATCAGTGACCGTAATTTCGTTCCTTTTAACTATACGCACAAAACTTCAATAATCATACATCAAGAGCAACGTGTGCGCGCGGGCCACTAAGGGGCTCCCTTCACCTCCTCGGGGAACAAGTATAGACAGCTAATTTTCGTCTCGGTCGCACAGCGCCTCTACACCTATTGTGTACCTAACTAATCACTTACGTAGTTCGAAGTACATTGCTGCATTTCGCACCGATACCAAATAACTTAACCGACGTTGGCGCGCAGTGTATACGAAGCGCAACGTTTCACACGCAGTAAATACATTACGCGTTACAAGTTAGTGCCTACAATGAGTTTACAACGTCCAACGACAAATACAGCAACTGGCGGTGGATCGCAACCGGACCTATCTAAGATAAGTAACATGGAGACGGATTCTACGATAACTCTTCGAAAGAGGAAACATAATTTTGAACACGATTGCAAGTGTAGCAATGAATTAAAAGAAGTGCGTTCTGAGTTAAGCCGCATGGCTTTGCTATTGGAAAAATACACTGATGGTAATGAAAAAATTTTGACGACAATGCAAAATAATATTACTGAAGTTAAAGCCCAAATCGCCGGAATTAAAGAAACATCTGAAAAATCAACTAATTTAATTCAGGGGAATATTACCGAAATTAAAGATCAAATAGGTGGCATACAATCATCAGCTTTAAATATAAAAGTGGAACAAAGTAAAATCAAAGCACAAATAGCTGCACTAGATACAAAGATATTGGCGAGCGAAAGCAGAATTAATACCATAGAAACCAATATCGAAAAATGCGCATCTACTCCATCGGGCAGACGGGAACCACAAGCGCACCTGGACGAAAAGCTGATTCGTGAAATTCAAGAACGCAGCGAGAGGGAACGAAATATCATCATTGCAGGTCTTCCTGAAGTAACGTCAGCTAGCGCCGCAGAGCGCGCATCCAAAGATGAAGCCGATGTCATTCGAATTACTCGCTCAATCGTCCATGACGTACCCCCGCCCATTAAAGTTATACGAATCGGTAAATATAGCGAGACGAAAACCAGGAGAGTCAAAGTTTGCTACGAAAGTAAGTTTACCGCAAAGCAACTCCTGCGTGGTAAAGATAAGATTCCAGAACCCATCAAAATTTACTCAGACCAAACCCCGGCCCAACAAAAACACTTACAGAATTTAAAAGAGGATTTGGCACGTCGAGTGGGTGATGGAGAAACAGACCTAACTATTAAGTATATCAATGGAATACCTAGCATCGTAAAAGTGAACTCAAAAAACCCCACTCATTAAATACTGCCACGGACACAGCTACAAGTATTAAAAACACGTACCAACTGCTCACGAACTATGAAGACCTACAATGCTCTAAATGTCGCCTAACATTCTTCTATTTAAACGCCAGAAGTATATGCAAAAAAGGCAAATTTGACGAACTCAAATGTATACTTAAAGCTCTGCCTACAAAAATCCATGTAATCCTACTTACCGAAACATGGATCAGTAATGAAGCACAAGCGCTGGCATTGCAACTACCTAACTATACTCACTACTACAATTATAGGCCAGATAAAAAAGGCGGAGGAGTATCTGCATACGTACACAACAACCTTAAACATTCCATGTCCGATTCGGAATACCTAGACGGAAATAATTATCTATGGATAAGACTAGAAAATTACTCAGTAGAAATTGGCATTATATACAACCCAGGTCACACAAATTATCAAAATTTTCTTAAAACATTTAACAATCAACTACAAAAAAGAAACAGGGCGATAGTATTTGGGGATTTTAACATAGATTTATTAACAACTAACAAACAGACTAAACAATATAAGTCACTATTAAATGAAGCTGGATTCACAATACTAAATAAAACCACAAAGAAGTACTGCACAAGAGAGTCTTCAACACGAAAATCGATAATAGATCACGTAAGCACCAATTTAAAGAATGATTATTTCCACATGGCAATAATTGAATCCGCTATGTCGGACCATAAGCAAATTTGTATCGAACTAAAAAAAATCAGACAACCACCAAAAATCAAAACCCAATTTGAAGCAATAGACTATGATAAGCTGCATTCCGCGGCTAAGGAAATCATACTTAATAACAGTGATGATAACTACACGTTACTCGAAAATAGTATCAAAGATCATATAAATAGAAGTAAAATAATCAAGACTAAAATACTAAACCCACCTCAAAAAGACTGGATATGTAAGGATATAATTGATGGAATAAGGCAAAGGAATCTGCTGTGGGAAAACCTCAAGTGCAACCCGTTAGATAGCACACTTGAAAAAAAATTTAAAACAAACAAGACGGATTTAGCTAATCTAATTCAGAACACTAAAGACAATTACTATTACTATAAATTCACTCAATTAACAAGAAAACCGAAGAAGATGTGGAAATTAGTTAATAATCTAGCCTGCAATACAATTAAAGAAAGCTCTGCACCTTCAAAACTTATAATAGAATCCAAACATATCATTAATCCTAAAGAAATTTGTGAAGAATTTAATAAATATTTTGCAACAATAGGACCTCTATTGGCAAATAAAATACCAAAACATTATCA
Organism: Lasiommata megera; assembly: GCA_928268935.1. Taxonomy (NCBI): domain Eukaryota; kingdom Metazoa; phylum Arthropoda; class Insecta; order Lepidoptera; family Nymphalidae; genus Lasiommata; species Lasiommata megera. Next base: position 10,159,911 of record OV743322.1, on the reverse strand, counting down.
CGACGATTACGAACAAGCTTTACCTCAAACCATGACAAATTCAAAATTATTAACTCTAGATCCCTGCAGTTCCGACGAAATCCTTAAAATAATAAATAACCTTGATTCGAACTCTAGTACCGGCCTTGACGGAATATCTACTAAATCAATAAAATGCATAAAATACCTCATTAGTGATAGGCTTACAAACTGTATCAATAAATCGTTAAAATTAGGCAAATTTCCGGATTCCTTAAAAATTGCTAAAGTCACACCAATTTTCAAATCAGGGGCTAAAACAGATCCAGGAAATTACAGACCGATCTCTGTATTGCCTACTATTTCCAAAATTTTTGAGAAAATTATAAATAACCGTTTGGAAAAATATCTTAAAGGCATTGATTTCATTTTTGAACGCCAGTATGGTTTCAGACCCAAAAGCAATACATTAACGGCAACAGTGGACCTTGTAACAAAAATAAAATCTAACATTGACAAAAAAAACATAGTTCTTGGCGTGTTTATTGATTTAAAAAAAGCTTTCGATACTGTTAGCCACAGTCTCCTCATAAAAAAGTTAAAACACATTGGTGTAGAAGGCGCAGCACTCCAAATGTTTCAATCTTATCTCACTGATAGATTTCAAATAGTCAAAATTGATAACGCCCAGAGTACAAAACGGCCTATTACATGTGGGATTCCGCAAGGCTCTATAACAGGACCTCTGCTGTTTTTGACGTATATAAATAATATCCGAGATATAGGCCTTCATGGGCATGTCTCTTTGTACGCGGATGACACATGTCTGTTTTACTTTGGCTCCTCGATACAACAAATAGTGGCCAATGCTCAAGAAGATTTAAACAAACTATTCTCTTGGTTCCAGTATAATCTACTTACAGTTAATATATCAAAAACATGCTACGTTATTTTCAAATCAAGAAACAAAGTAATTCCTTCTCATGACGCGCTAAAAATTAATAATATAATAATTCAGGAGAAAGCTTGCGAAAAATACCTAGGACTTAGAATGGATAGTGGTCTGACGTGGAATGCCCAGATTGAACATATACGAACAAAATTGTCTTCTCTTAATGGCTCGCTTCGACGAATTGTGCGGTGTATTCCACGCCAGGTACGCTACACCATTTATAATTCACTAGTCAAACCGCACCTACTCTATCTAATAGAGATATGGGGCAGCGCTGCTAAAACTAAATTAGCTGATCTCCAAATACAACAAAACAAAATTATCAAAGTATTATTCCACTACAACTTTTTAACCCCAACTTCACAAATATATAAAGAAACCAAATTAATGACCATAAAACAGCTGTACATTTATAATACATGCATTCTTATTAGAAAAATAATAAAACGCTCACTCCATACTAGCCTATCTTTCGTAACTTTGCAACAACTGACAGCACGTCCCCTGCGCACGCGCCGCGCAAATCTCCTAGTTCTACCTAGGACTAGAACAAATACGGGGAAAAAAATGTTTACGTTTGAGGGTGCACAGCTTTACAATAAATTGCCGTCTACTTTAAAACATGTAAACTCATTTCATGTATTCAAAACTAAACTATCGGAACATATTATGCAGAACTACCCACCTTAAATTTGAATACAAGAAATGAGTAAACAACTTTTCGTAATTACACGTTACGATCGACCTACAATTATGTTACATTTAACTCCTGTTTCCATGTAAGTGACTTGTGTCTTTATGGAAATAAATATCTTTAAACCTAAGTAGCCTAGCGTAGCGTAATTTGCAATATACAAATAGATAATCTTTATGCAAAAAGTTTCAATACCTACGAGAAAAGAGAAAATGGTAATGGAATGCGAAGGAAAAATGGAAATTAGTTTCTTAATAATTCCTTAAGAATGCTCTATAAATCAATATCGTAGCTAGAACGGTGGCTGAAAGGACTTTGCATTTTAATAAGATATTGAATAGTTAAGTTTCAAATTATTCTTATAAAAACTTTAGACGCATAGTAAAAGTTAAATTTTAAGAATTAATTCCATAATGATATCGAATTCCATGCTCGAAATATGATAAATGCTTTTGAAAATTAATAAGATACAACACCAATAAAAAAACTGATATTTTTATACTTAACCTTTCTGTTAAATGCTTAGATAGGTTATATACTGTCGATATTAAGAAAACAGGAATTTTTCGCGATTCAAACTCGCGGTTAAGCTATGAGTTTAAAAATAAATTCCGTAGCTCATATAATATCCTGAAACGCTAAACGAAAATTTAATTTCCCAAAATCGATATACGTTATTTCACGAGAGCTTAACTATATTGCAATAATGCTGTTTTTTATCAGAGATTTGCGTAGCAAAGAACAGGAGGATATCCACCAATAGGATCACTTTATTTACGTAGCTTAACCACAGAATAACGCTTTTTTCTCTGTATTACAATAAGTAAGATGTATTTAGCTACTAAAAATAAAGCGATATAGCCTTCCTGATTTTGGTGTCTTATACGGCGAGAAATGCGCAATTAAATATCTGATTGCTTTAATTTAGTCATTTATATTTTGTTTTGCTATGAAAACATCATGATTGACCAGTTTAATTCATGTCATGCCCCCCTTAGGGCACTTTGTAATTGTTGAAATCTAGAAATCGTTACCCGTCTGATATTTTTTTTATAACGTGCCTATAAGATCCAGTTAATTAAAGGAATTCAATGCGAGTTCCTTAAAAGATTTCATGTACTCGTAAAATTTTGTAACAAGGTTGTTGAAATGCTCGGAATCTATGATCGCTTTAGGACTTTAATGATATAGAAATAATATATAATCATTCCTCGAATGCAACAACCTGCTAGAATTAAATTTTACCGCTCTTGTGTTATGAAATTTGTGAGAAGAGCTCACCTCAGGCCTAAATAAAAATCAGAACTTACTTACAAACAAAAGAAAGAACTTGCATACACATCATGAAGCTAGTAACTAATGAGAAATATAGCGCGCAGTTTAGATTCAGTCCTCATAACAAAATATTAGTTGGCAGAGAGGATACCAACACTAACTAGCTCATGTGTAGTCATTTTTACAAAGATGATACAAGCAATATGTCATTTTCGTTTATCGAAACCCGAAAACATCAGTTATTTTTATACTTTTATATCCGCCATATTTGGTTTACCATGATACATACGATCGGCTCCCTAAGATGTACTCGGAAGAATTATATATTACACTCGAGTTATAAAGGATTATTTTGATGATTAAAGTTTCTACGTATTTACCTGGATAAGTATTTTTTAAGTGGATTGAATTAATTTATTTAATATATGTTTATGTATATCTTATTAATTGTACGTTTTTTACTGACTTTATTTTGTTCCACGATTCATTTGAGATTCTTTTTATACTAGATTGATTATCTTTACTTTCTTAGTTTTTGTATTCCATTCATTCTTTTTGTCTTCATCTTGATCAACCCATTACTGGCTCACTACAGAGCACGGGTCTCCTCCCAATATGAGAAGGGTTTTGGCCATAGTCCACGACACTGGCCATGTGCGGATTGGCAGACTTCACACGCCTTTGAGAACATTATAGAGATCTCTCAGGCGTGCAGGTTTCCTCACGATGTTTTCCTTCACCGTTGAAGCAAGTGATATTTTAATTGTTTAAATACGCACGTAACTCCGAAAAGTTAGAGGTGCGTGCCCGGATTCGAACCGCCGACCTCTGATTAGGAGGCTGACGCCCTAACCACTAGGCTATCACAGCTTTTATATAGTGACTAATAACTATGGGTGACAAAGTTTTAGGTATGACACACATTTTATTTATATGAATATGTGCTAATTAACATGATGTTCTTCATTATTTCTCTTGTGATATTGAAATATGATTAATTTATCTTTTGACCCCAGACAATATAACTTCTGTAGCGACGAAAATCGCTTGAGTGTCGAGGATTCACTGTTAGAACTAGCGACTACGTTTAACTTTTTAATTAAAACTTGTGATAGCTAAATAGTTTTTCTTTTATACGTTAAGTAGGTTTTAGTTTTTTTTTTTTAATTTAAATTGCTGAGCTCGTTTTTTATACCTGCTAAGTATTTTTTTCTATACAAGTTAGACCTTGATAACATTCTCACCTGATGATAAGTGATGACGATGTCTAAGATGGTTGCGGGTTAACCTGTTAGAGCTACGGTAAACCCATACTCCTAATGGGTTTCTATGCGTCATCGTGCCGGAACTCTAATTCGCTTAGCGACACGTCTTTGACGGTAGGGTGGTAACTTGCCACGGCCAAATCCTCCCACTGGACCAGGCTCGAGCCGGGAATTGAACCCAAGACCCCAACTTTATAAAGTGACAGAGCTCGCGCTGCGCCACGGAGGTATTAAAAAAATAAAAGTTATGAAATATGTCGATATTAGGGTATCTATACGTGATAGCAGTAAGCTTGCTGTACAATGTACCCTTAGTAGATGATCGAATTCGATCGAATCGAAAAATTGTACGATCAAATTCGTCGCCCCGTTTTCATGTATCGAGCAGTTCTGTTTGGAAACTGGAACTAATGAACCTGGCTATGAGGGAAACATTTTTGCTAATTTTAGATTATATACGAACATATGTTTTATAATCATGTAAATAAGCCTCTATTACTCGAGTGTAATAAATAAGGCTTACATCTTAGCGAACCGAGCGTATGTGTTATGGTAAACCCAATATGGTGGATACAAACATATGCACCATAAGATGTTTTCGGGTTTCGATAATCGAGAATGATTCTCTTGAAAGCAAGTTTTAAACTAAGGGCAATGAAATGCTGAGTGCTGTTATTCCCTGTTAGCGAGTGCTTACTGCGTTGGGCTTTTTAATTAAATCCCGTATTACTGGGGGAGGGAAGGAAAATTGTTTTTGTAGATGGATACCTACCTTCACTACCTTGATTGTAATCAGTTTACAAGGAGATGCAAGAGCTACGTCTATGTACTTATTAGAACAACCCCTGTTGAATTTCAAACTAATATATTGTAAAGCTGTGTTTAATTTGTGCGCGTATGTACTTATTTTTAGACTAAGATATTCTGAAACTTTTATTGATTTCTCGATCAATATAAGCACAGACATACTGGCTTTTTACTTAATAACTTATGAAAATTATTATTACGCGACCTTAATGCGAATGTTGAGATGGATGTGTGGTGTGACAAGAATGGATAAGATAAGAAATGAATATATCAGGGGAACTCTAAAAAGTAGATCCAGTGACAGAAAAGATGAGGAGACTAGAATGGTATATAATGCGGAGGCAAGAAAGTAATGTCACCAAAAGAATATTATAGTTGAATGTGGAAGGGCAAAAGAGTGGAGGAAGACCAAAGAAGAGATGGATGGATTGTGTAAAAAGTGTGGGTGACGGCTGATAGAAGTGAGTGGAAGAAGAAGACGTGTTGTGCCGATTCCACGTAATGTGGGATAAGGGCAAGCAAAAGAAGAACTCTTGAAAATAGAATAGGGATAGTTTCTGACGTCTGATCTAGTATGTTAAGTTGAAAGATATGAACGCAAAACTTAACGTTTCAATTTTAAGTTGTGCCAGCAACACTGGACGTCTATTTAGCGTGAAATCGACGTTCATATTTCATGTAGCATATTTTCCTAGTACCGAGCGTATACTTCAATCATATCAAAGTCAACTCATCTCTATTCTGAACTTATATGCATTTTTGGCATAGCTAAAAGTCTATTCTGCGTTATCAAGCAATATTTCGTATTCACAATATTTTACACTAAATCACTGTTACAGTTTTATGGGTTTAACATTTTCTTTTATTACTTCGCGAACAATCGAGCTTACGGTTCATCTGATGTTGAGTGATTACAGACGCGCATCAACATCTGTAGTACGAGGAGAGCTACTGAATACATGTTTTAAATATCTAAGTACACATTTTTTGTCTAAGCCTAAGTACGTTCGTGCCAGCATATTTGTATACCATAGTAGTAATCCCTCCCTCCTGTTATATAAGGATAAATTCAATGGTATTAATTGTTTCAAAAATATATTATTCTGACATTTAACTGAACACGCCCTTTAAACCATTGATGAATATATATATTTACTATATATAATACTTTAAAACATGTATCGTTTATTTAACAACAAATTATTTTATATAATTAAATTGTAATTGTACATAATATTATAATCGTTAATTGTACACAGAGTAATAACACAATAATTCAATACTGCCATTATGAAAATGGTCTGCATTTATATTGAATAAATTGAATAACATTGAAACATTATAATCTAAAATTTTCAAGCTTCATTATTCAATGAATGTTTAAAGCCAACGTTTATATATAGTCTAGGCATATTCTCGTTGACTATATAACACTGCATAACTAATTAGTAAATTACATCGTAGGATACCTACATCATCTGTTAAAAACCTCAGTATGAAAATGTATAAATAAACTCAATTATGAAATACATCAACTCCTTGCCGGAGTTTTTGGTAAAAGGCTTTTAAACAGCTAAGGGCCAAGGGGTGAGGCTTTAAAAGGTTTTTAGGAACATTTCAAGTTCCCTCGCAATTAATAAGCACAAACAGATTGTGAAATATGGTATACCCACAATTATTACCAATGTAAGAGCTTTGGACCCTTTAATTAAACTTGGCCAGGTTGAAAAGGGTGGTTGATTAAAAAGGTATTTTCGCACTGTTCTTGTCGAGTCTTAATTCGTTTGCACTGTGCATATAATTAAATATCATATTATTTAGCGCGTGAGTGAGATAATACTCGTGTAATATGTTAAATTTTCCTCAGCGATATAATATCGAGTTTTCCCTCATTAATTTATTATATCTTTGATACAAGGATGCACGTTATAAATAATAATCTTCATACCGCTAAAGAAATTCAACTAAATAAAAAAATTATACTGAATAAAAAAAATACTATATATGAAAATTACCTAAGTTAATTCGGTGCTTTCGTATGCTACTAATAAAAAATTGCTAGGTTATGTTCATATTTTGTATGAAAGAAACATGATTTATTCAAGGTGGTAGGTTCAAAAGTGCTATTTATTAGATAGTGCACGATTGCTTTCGTCGACACCTATAATAATAAACATATGATAGTATTTTTAATTGATCGTTGTCAGATAAGGAAATTAACGTTTGAATGAAATATAATTTATTCAAGATGGATTGATAAATGCGATATTTATTTGTTACTGCACGATTGCTTTTGTCGACACCTATGTACAATAATAATCATAACCTTACGATATCATTTTTTATTGATCACTGTCTGATAAGGAGGCCAACGTTTGTATTCCATATAACCAAAATATCTATTAACAAACCAGAGATTAAATTAGTGACGAAAACTCGTTACTGATTTATCAAAGATATCAATTTCAGTTTTTAATTTAAATTATACAATATTTAAAACAAGCTGTGTATTCCATTTATAAAACATTAAAATATTATATATATATATATATATATATATATATATATATATATATATATATATAAACAAAATAAACATATCAAAGTACGTAAGATACAGCATGAATTCAACATCTGTTTAAAACTTTTGCAGCGCTCCCGAAGTGCTAAAAAGTTTAACAATTCTCCAAACTTTTTGTCTAGAGGTTCGAAAGAGGAATAACGATAAAGATGTTGGAGAAGTGTTTAGGATAATGTTCGAGTTAAACATTTGGAATAGTTTTAGCATTTATCGAAAGAGATTCTAGCTGTCCAACCGAGTGGAACTGAAATTTTTGTGAAATGTTGCGCAAAGTTAATAGTTTTTTAATTGATCGATAAGAGGGGCTTTTGGTGAGGACATTGTTTGGAGGACGGTGAAAAATGTATTCGTTTAATTAAAACTGAAGCTACGATTGTTCATAACGCGATCCTTTGAAGATCACAACATGTCTCAAGCCGGGTGATCTTATTGTTTTGGTTTTTGTTGTGTGACCTTCTCAGTGGATGAATAAAAGTAAGTTACTGGTGCTGCTAAGAACTAATGCTTATAGATAGCAGTTTGACCAATTACGTGGCAAGAGTCACCGTATAGGGAATCTCGTGATGAATGGTGTCCAATACAAAATGATAGGTGAAATCCTTTCAATGCAATGTATACATATAATACATTGCATTGAAACATATAAAGTATATGGTGGAAGAACAAAGGTTTTTAACTTTAATTTTTTTAATTCCACTTCAAGTTAGCCTTCGACGGCATATTCACCTGGTGGTAAGAGATGATGCAGTCTAAGATAGTAGCGGGCCAACCTGTTAGGGTTAAGCTCATATCGCTAATTGGTTTCTACGCGACATCATGCCGGAACACCCAAGTACTTACGTCTTTAGAGTAGTAAATAGCGTGGCTTACGCCACCCAGCCAGACCAGATCGGAGAAAATTTAGAAAAAATTAATTTCTCAACTGTCCCTGCCGGGGATTGAACCCGGGATAAGCCGCTTTTAACAGCGTTTAACACTGCGCCAGCGTGTTAGGTATAGTTGTGAGCACAAAACAATCTCTCTGCTTCGGTATTACTTTTAAGTTTTACTAATTTATAAAAGCCCTTAATTTAACTTAATGTTTCAGCCATGCAATTGTGTATATGCCGTGCTTATATCCATGAAGTTAAATTTCAAAGTTTTTTTTAATTTAAACATTATTCCTCGTATCATCTACTATCTTTCGGAATTTAAAACAATGATTTAATAAATAATGCTATTGATTTATGAGAAACCAATGAGTTATTCCGCTTTTCAAGCTAAATCGCTGTCGTTAACTAACTTTTCTAATCGTTATTCCAAACACATTTCAAATCAGTTACTTGACAAAGAAAACCGTGCGTTACAAATTTTAAAATGAATATTACAAAAACACACTAGCTTTTATATATAGGCAAGAATACATTAAGAAAGCAAGAACATAACTTTAACACGCTTTCGTTACTAACAACATCAACAGCCTGTTCAGTAAAAAATATGATAAATGTTAAACAATATGCGCATACTATTACAAATAACCAAAAACGTTAACTGAGTGTAATTTTTGCGAGAGAAAAAACACTGCTTTACATAATACATAAAACATAAATGCATCTGAAATAAAATGAGAGCAAAGAGTAAGCTGCCGCCGATTTTAATACTCTTTTCCTATTTTTACATTTACGGGTACGATATGTTGCTACTAAATTATGGATATTTTGCTCGAATGCAGGTCGCATTTCTCTCATTACTTACAGTTTTTATTTATTTAACGAAGAAAACATACATTATATGTAACATAGACATAACATTTTTGTTACCTACAAACTTAATGTGTTGTATACATAGTTAACTTATATGTTTTTTTTATTTACGAATGCATGTCGCAGTTCTCTCATTACTTACAGTTTTTATGTTTTTAATGAAGAAAACATAAATTGATATTTAATTTTTGTCACCTACAAAATGAATACCTATGTTGCAAAACTTAATGTGTTTTATGTATGGTACATTTGTGTTATATAAATACTTTGAGAGCAATTACATTTAAATTAGAGACAAGAAAAATATTCTTTGTTCAGCGCAGTTTAATTAAACAACTCCTGAATGAGTCTCTCGAATAGCTCTATTATTAAACAAACTTGAACGAGTTGTAAATTTTGAAAGTTTTCCATAGCAAATTGTAGTCCGGTTCTAGAATATTTAAAATGTTTGTCCCTTCAATGATGGATATCTTAATTTATTTACATAATATTATAGTTTAAATAGGACAATAAATATAGGTAGTAGGTAAAATGGGCATAAGTTTTCAAATTGCCACCATTATCGATGCCACGTCACGGGTCTGCCGCATTTCGTGGCAGTTTTAAATATCTTGCCACTAAATGTTGGAATGACATACCACCACATATAAGAAATGTTAGTTCGAAATTTAGATTTAAAAAATTATATCGTTCCTACCTTCTTAATATTCAAAAAACCGAATGTTATTTATTTTTTTCTTTATATATAGCGTAGTTTTTATTTTTGCTTTTGTTTTTTATTTTTATTATCATTATTATATATTTTTTTCGATCATTATTATTTTTAGTTGTACTTTTAAGTGCTTCCCTCAGCACGGTACTGACAGAATACCAGTTACCAGGTACAACATTACGCTGAGTCAGTACCTTTTTATTAGCGCGACACAATATAAAATTACAAATTTAATGTGTTAACAATAAGGCATTAGATAAGTTACTCTGTTTTGTTTTGTTATATGTATATTTGTAATAGTGTTGGTCTAATAAATAAACGTATTTCTATTCTAAATTGACCCATTGATTTTGATTGTGATTTATTAATATAATAAATTCTAATAATTATTTGTTTATTGTTACAGAAACGAGGAGTGAGTGAAGCAAGAAAATCTTGTTGAGTAAGTCGAAATTATTATTAGAACTACTATATAGGTTAAAATTGAGATATATTTTTTTATAGTCATCATTAATTTAAAAAAGCCCACTTAAGTTTTATTGGTTTTTTAAGCCTACATGAAAAAATAATAACTGATATCATTAGATTTGAAAATCTTGCTAGGGACCGACAGATTACCTTGCCGGGAGACAAAGACACGAGGCGAGAACCCCAATAATTTAAAATAATGTCGTAATTTATGTAGTAGAACGTTTTTATATTTAATACTACGGTAGTAAGTGATGGCAGATGATGCAATCATGATTGCAGTGAGCTACCCTGTTAGATGTATAGTGGTTATATGAAGACCGTAACCCTTATATGTTAGGCGGCATCTTATTTGCTTCAAACTTATTTGCATTTTATTCCTCTTAACAAAGAAGCGTATAAGTTAATGCGAACTTTTCGCATTATTACATTGCGTACTTTGTAAGACAACGTTTATTATACGGGCGATATGGCTTTATTTTACTTTTGGGCCCCACGCGTTAGCGGCAATGGATTGTGGAATGATAACAAAGGTTTAACCGCCCTTTTGTATGGACAAAAGGGTATTCTTGGACTACAAACTTTTCTATAGCACCGTGGTAAGAGGCTCCATTGTATGAATAGCGGGCACTGGCGCATCTCTTAATCGCAAAGCGTGAGTAAAATTTACGACGTGTAAAACGTATTCTCTATTGAACAACAGCCCGCCCATTCTATCCAAAAACTTTGAACGCATAGATAGATGTCCGCCATTTTGTCGTAATTTCAGTCAGTTGATTGCCATCACGATGATCATTTACTGTTATGCTTGTCTTAGAATTACACCCTTATACGCCTATTGGTGAACCGAAAGTGTACCAGTTTGTTTGGTTGTTGGATTGTTATCTATATTCGACTCACCGATCATAATAAAATTTGGCACGCATAGCTTCCATTTTGTACATGGGCAAATGGATAGAGAAAATAGCTAAGACAGGTAAGGAGTACTTTTAATCTTATGAAAACTAAAACCATGGTAATCTTACTGGGGGATTTAAAGAAATGGGATTTTATATACACGGCTACGCAGCGAAACCGGTCTTACTGGTTTGATACGGATAACTTACACGCTTGATATTCGTTATTTTCCGATGGACCCAACATAACTACTTACAAGTAACCGAATGGCGCCCTTCAAACCACATTGGTCAAATCACTAAATGTCTCTCACAATGGGGTTTGACTCTTGGACAGTGATAAAAAGAAAATAATTTTGTTTAATATAGCGTGCCAAATCAATGTAAGGTGCTCAAATCAACCCAAGCTTTCCGAAAATCCTTCAACACATGAACAGATTTTTTGAAATGTATAGCTATCTATGACGATCCAAAAGGGGCTTAGTTGTGTTGGTATATGGATTATTCTCTCCCCTAGCGTAAGGGCCTCCAGCGATGTACGGTTACATTGCCGGAGGAAATGCGGCACTCGAGTGCAGAGTGTTGTGATTCTCTGTTAGGAAGTGCTTGTAGCGTTGAGCTTTTCAATTAAACCTGGTAATAATCAGGCTGGGGGAAACTGTACGGTGGAAACGTTTACCGTTATCGGTGATCGTAAGTTTTTTTTGTTTAACGTATACCTACATAAGTGCCTTTTTTTCACGTTTGTAAGTAGTCTTCTTTAGGGATTTATACTTGAACTTGAATTGCAACTCTTAGGTTAGATAATCGAAGGTTTAACGTGCTATACAATGCACTGAAAAAAGATGGTAGCAAAATTAGAACTTGCATGTCTCCTCCATTTTAGAAAATTGTAGGAGGTAAATGGTTATTAAGTTAGTGACATTTTGCTCTCATATTTACTTATTTGAAAAAATGTTTCTGAAAGGTCTACACGCTATAAAAGCATAATCCATTTCTGTCGACGCTAACTGCCTTTTTTTACGTTTGTAAGTACTCTTATTTAGGGATTTACACCTGAACTTAAAATCCAACTCTTAGTTAACATTAATCGAAGGTTTACCGTGCTCTCCAATGCACTGAAAAAAGATGGTAGCAAAATTTGAACTTGCATGTATCCTCCATTTTAGAAAATTCTAGGAGGTAAATGGTTTAAGTTATTGATATTTTGCTCTCTTATTTACTTATTTGTCAAAATGTTTCCGAAAGGTCCACTCGCTATAAAAGCATAATCCATTTCTGTCGACGTTAAAACGGAATGAGATCCATATATTCTGGAAATTTATTAAACGTCACCTTACAGGACTTTGTGCGTTGATCCTTCATTTATTTTAGCTACGCCCTTGCAGAGGAAAGATAATTTATCACGCCTTATTTCTATGAGGCAAATCTAAATAAAATTGTTAGCATCACGTATTTTTTTTTGTTTTATTATTACACCGAAAAACATTTGTTTAAAAATTATACGGTAGGTATTACGTCTTACCAATTTAGTTTTTTTTCTCAAATAATATTTTTTTTTACTCTTACATGAAGTTAGTGGTTGACAGTAATTTCACGTCGTGGTAAGTGATGATGATCCTATGATCTTACCGGCTAACCTGTTAGGAGTAAGGCAGTTATAGTAAACCCAAACTCCTCAAAGTTTAGTTTGGTGTATTGTACCGTAATACAAGGCCGTAACCCACCAGACCACAGAAGAAAAAACTCACAAATTATTAATTCCCGGATTGCGCCAACGGGGATCGTAATGGAGACTTATAAGACAGAAGTCCTTACCCTTGTGTCAGGGATGACATCATCATCATGATCAACCCATTACCGGCTCACTACAGAGCACGGGTCTCCTCTCAATATGAGAAGGGTTTGGCCATAGTCCACCACGCTGGCCATGTGCGGATTGGCAAACTTCACATGCCTTTGAGAACATTATGGAGAACTCTCAGGCGTGCAGATTTCCTCGCAATGTTTTCCTTCACCGTTGAAGAAAGTGATATTTTAATTGTTTAAAAACGCACATAACTCCGAAATTTAGAGATGCGTTCCCGGATTCGAACCGCCGACCTCTGATAGGAGGCTGACGCCCTAACCACTAGGCTATCACCACTTTACACTAGGCTATATATATACTATAATTATTGTAAGTGGTAAATTTTAAACATCTTTAAGATATTCATCAGTAAAATAGAAACTGGATATTACGCTTTATACAAACATGAATAATATACATAAGCTCTGGGAACTTGGGAACTTGAGAAGTTCAAGCGACCTTAGCAAACTTAACAAAGGTCACGTTCGTTATGCCTACATACGCCCGCATTATAAATAAGGACCACTTTACACGAGCGATCCGTCGCTTGCTGTTTCGCATGCGATCCGTCTATTGTGGCTAACAGTCATAAAGAGCTCGTACCACTCGCCGTCCGCTATATCAATCGTAGTAATTTTATTTATTATTAAAACTTTATTGCAATACGTAGGACGTGACATACATGAAAATAACAAAACGAACACAGCAACTGGCGACCTTATCACTAATAGTGATCTCTTCCAGGCTTATTATAAATAAATATAAAGAAAAATATATATAACACTTCATGCTTGCAGTGGATTCCCGCAAAGACGTCCTCTATCTTACATAATATAGTCTATGGTTGCGGCGAACCGCAGGCGATGGATTGCACAGTGTGCGGAGGCCTTAACATGTTTCTCTTGCTTAGCTGTTCATATTGTATGAGAGCGGAGCTATGATTTGTATAGCAAACAAAATAACAGTTTACAATGACTTAAACTGAAGTATTAATGAAGAATTATGTGCTTCATAATAATTGTATAAAGCTGCGTAAACCGATGGACATTAGGGTCCCAAGGTGTTGGAATGGCGAGCCCGCACAGACAAACGTAGCATTGGTCGACCCCCAAGTGGGTGGACCGACGACATCAGACGAGTCGGAGGGAGCTGCTGGAAATGAGCGGCCCAAGACCGTGGACATTGGAACTCCCTACAAAAGATCTATGTCCAGCCGTGGCCGTCAATCGGTTGATGAAGATTATGATGATGTGCTTCATAATAAACGAGCTCACCCCCTCGACTTTATCCGCATGGATAAATCTAAAAATTCTTGTGTAGAAAAAGTAACTTCGTAACTGAAGATTATCTTATTTATCTTGATCCCGTTTCCGTTTTCTCTCTCATTCCCAGAATATAAATTTAATTTTGAGATTGCAATAGCAATGGCAAACTAAAACTACAATGAGCTGTAACTGTCGACGTGAAATTCAGTTTAAGAAAAATACCGCGTGAAACTTGGATTTTTCCGGATCAAAGTTAGCTTATATGATAACCCAGGGTATAATCTATCACCATTCCAAATTACAGCCTTATTGTTTCTGTGGTTTCAGCGTTAAGGAGAAACAAACATACACACTAGTATTGTTGGAATCTCTTGTATTTTATGCCTATAGAAAAACTATGTATCAATTCAGATCATAAGCTAACCATCTCTAGTCCACGTTTGTCCTGGTTATACTTCAACCACGTGGAAATCGGTTTTAGTAATTCTTGCCGGCACTTAAGAACTTTCCGGGATCAACCAAAATTTTGATTCAAGTTATATAAGGGTAAATAAATAAATTTTACCCAAATCAGTTTTAACAACTGCGACATAAAGGACTCAAAAACACCCAAATATACTTAAATCCATATAAATTATATCAATTTATATGAAAGTTCTACAAATTCTGAATACAAGGATAGTTAGTTTTGTTTCCAGAAATTTACTGTCGTACAAAGCTATTATGCTCTGTGAAGTCGAGTGCTTTCAAATCACGTCCACGCATCCTACCCTGCACTGACTTCAATTTGCATTTGCAATTAACTTTTCGAGTACATTTCACAATAACTTCGACAAGAACACAAAAGCGACTCGCAACGAAGGGGCATTGTTTTAACATCGATACGATTTATAGAAACAATGGACTACAACTGCAATTAAGGTCGCTATTCGTAACTAGGGGTTGTTTTATAAATGTTTGTTCTGTAAATTACGATTAAACATTTATCGTCATCATAGATTAACCCGAGGACACCCACGGCTGGACTTAGAGCCATCATCATCATGATCAACCTATTACCGGCTCAAAACAGAGCACGGGTCTTCTGTAAATATGAAAAGCGTTTGGCCATAGTCCACCAAGCTGGCCAAGTGCGGATTGGCAGACTTCACACGCCTTTGAGAACATTACGGAGAGCTCTCAGGCGTGCAGGTTTCCTCACGATGTTTTCCTTCACCGTTGAAGCAAGTGATATTTTAATTGTTTAAAAACGCACATAACTCCGAAAAGTTAGAGGTGTGTGCCCGGATTCGAACCGCCGACCTCTGATAAGGAGGCTGACGCCCTAACCATTAGGCTATCACCGCTTCAGATTAGAGCACTTGTGAGGACTTTGATAGATATTTAAAATTACACATTCTGGTAACACATTACAGCTTGCAAGTTCAAATATGTCCGACTTATTTGTGCTTCAGTGCTTGACTAAATTTTTCCATTGGTTTGAACTGGACACGCTGCTACCTTTTTTTATACATATCTAGTAAGCCCTTGACAGCAATCTCACCTGATGGTAGGTAATGATGCAGTCTGAGATGGTAGCGGGCTGACCTGTTAGGGGTATGGTAAACCCATACTCCTAATTGGTTTTTACATAAAAACCTCGTCCCACCAGACAAACTTGCCATCAGGTGAGGTGCAGTCAAGGGCTAACTTGTGGTGAATAAAAATAAAAAAAAAAATCTCGTGGGATGTTACCCAAAATACAAAAAAATATATATACAATTTTGCAATTAACAGCTGTTCCTTTTAACAAGAGTCGACACTTTTAGCCAGACCATTAAGTGAACTAAGACTATAGTTTTAAGTTTTAAGTATTGTTATGTTACCGATGTTGTAATAAAATATTTTTTTGATTCCGGGAGCAAGTACCTTAGCAGCTTAAGAATCCCCTTTGACTCAATAGCAGCTCCCTTTCCTTCCCTTTGAATCAATGTGTTAATATCCATTCTTCATTGTACAAGTATTTTATTTTACAAGTTGTCCGAAGTTATAAACATTATGTGAGTAACAAATATCAAAGAAAAGTGTAACAATGAACAAAGTTAGCAAGTAAAAAGGCTCGCGATAGCGGAAATATTTCTTTTCACAGCTTCTTTTTTTCCGTAATATAAATAGGTAGGTGGGTATTCTTTGAAAGCTTTGTTCGCCTACTTATTTAATAAATAACCATTTCTATAGATTTTTTAAGAACATTTTTCATGTATATATATATTTATCTACCAATTTAGCTAAAGGGTTTTTTATCGAACATCGCTTATTTGATTGTTATCAAAGTGATATAAATGCTGGTCATAATATTTTATAATCATTATCAGTGCCTGAATGTTCTTTAAGTGTGCTAATGCTAATGTTGCCGTCTATACTCCTTTGTCTATAATATAATAAAACTGTAACAGGACGAATTCTATACATTTAATTGGAGGATGCTTTAGCTTTATCGATACTGAGCGCAAAACATTTTGTTTTGTCTGTTTGTCTGTATCTTGACCGCGCATCATGCCTAAACTACTGGATGGATTTGAATGAAATTCAGTATAGGAGTAGCTGATACTCCGGTTCAACATATAGGATAGTTTTTATCCCGCAATTCAGCACGGTTCCTTTGGGAGAGGGGATGAAAGTCAAAATGTGTATTTAGTTGTAATCGCACGATAGCTAAAATTTGACAGAAATTGATGTACAGTAAAATTTGTAAGCATTTATGATAGCACAAAATAATAATAATAAAACAATTCGTAATCTTATATAAATAAATAAAAATATCATGGGATTCTGGGCTTCCCCGTGGAAATTCCCGGTTCTATTAATGGGATAAAAAGCAATAAAAATGTATTACTAATACTATTAAACAGTTTTGTAGAAAGTTAGATAGTAAATAGTCTGACTCTCTTAATACCTCTTGGTTACTGATGGAAAGTGAAGATCGTTTGTATCCAGCTCTAGCTGTGAACGGTGTACTTCAAGCAAATTGAGTCCCCAATGGAGACTAGAATTATTTTGAATTATTTGACTTGACTCTAAGATAGTTTACTTAGTTTGAAGTTTAACGAGATTGGCGAATCGTTTGTCGAAGCGACTCTAAGATTTTCCATTGGTCTATCCATTAATAATATTAGGATTGTAATCTGAGATCTGTACAATCCGTTTTTCACTTTTAAAGTTAAAATAACACATTTTACTATATCAGATGGTATGTAGAAGATACTACTACTAAAGCTGTGATAGCCTAGTGGTTAGGACGTCCGTCTCCTAATCAGAGGTCAGGGGTCAATCTTGGGCACGCACGTCTAGCTTTTCAGAGTCATGTGCGTTTCAAGCAATTAAAATATCACATGCTTAAACGGTGAAGGAAAACATTGTGAGGAAACCTGCACGCCTGAGAGTTCTCCATAATGTTCTCAAAGGCGTGGGAAGTCTGCACATGGCCAGCGTGGTGGACTATACCCTTCTCATATTGAGAGTTGACACGTTCTCTGTCGTGAGCCAGCAATGGGTTGATCGTGATGAATGATACTTAAAAACCCTATTTGGCTCACCCTCAACATGTAACGTAGTCCATTACATGTATATTTATTTATGATCAAATTTATAATTATTTATATTGTTATTAATTATCAAATAGCAGATGCAATGTTCGAACATAATAAAGAATATTTTAGATTTATTACAAACATGGCAACATTATCGTAAATTAAAATAAATTTTCGAAAATCCAAATAAAAATTTCGTATTATGTGTACAGTAAACTCTAATGCATGCAGGCTGTATTTGAAAACAGTTTCAATCGATATCCTGGGTTGCCATCCGGTATGTGTTTTCATTATTGGTACCAGGTTGCTTATATAGGGTTAAATAATAAAAGAAATACACAATAAATTCACGTGTATCACATGAGAAGTGGGTTAAACTAATACAATCTCTACAGTGTCTTCGCTGGCGAAGTGGAGATCTACAATTTCTTATGACGACTAATCCAATTTTTCGCCTTGATTGCTGTTCCCTGGATGTCTTCGTAGGGCGTAGCTTCTCAGCCAAATATGAACAGCCAATATTTGGCAAAATATGAACTTTTATTGACATAAATTATGACTGTATATGGAGAATACAAAAACTCAAAATAGCGCCAGAATAATGAAACACAAACTAACTTCGCGGGAAACCTATTTATCTAGTCCATAAGGGAGTGTTGTTTCAAATTTCGCCAGCAAAGTAGAATTTATTTAGAAGTTTCAATAGGTTTCGTGGCTAGCAGTCCGGCGCTCTGTAGCTGATGGATACTCGAGACTGTTTGTATCTGAGCAGAAATGGTGCACTTCAAACGAATTGCAGCCAAGTATCCGATTGAAACTTTAAATACAGAACAGCTATGAATCGATTTGGTTTTGTTGCAATTTTTAATGGGATTTGTTTTTGCAACGTGTTAGATTGAAACTAGTTCTGCAGTTGAATTTCAAATAAAAAATTACTTCTGTACCACAAATGTTCGGCTTTTAGTGTAAGCGCAAACAACTTTTAATTATAGCAAAGCAGTATTACAATACATATTTTTTTAAGGATCCAAAGTATTGAAAAAAAAAATCCTAAATGGTGGAATTATAGTCTGCAGGGAACTAACTTTATCTCAGTTTAGCATATAGCCAATTTATCTCAGTTCACGAGGTTTTAAAGTTTATTTATTTTCGAACAGAAAGCATATAGTTTTTTAAATAAAATACAACATTTTGATAAACACAAGATCAACATTATTTAAGAGTGAAGGTCATAAATAATGTTGCAATAGATGACCACGCATTCTATATACTGAATTTAAGTTTCAAATGTAGATTTCATGCATTACATCTTAGCTACCACTTAGTGAAATATCTATGAGATTATAATAGTCAGATACCAGTATTGCATAAAACTGTTGAATATAATCAGCGTAAAATCGTTTCAAGATTTGATATAAACAAATAACGATTACCAATTTCATCGGTTACTTTATCCTAGACGCCTGGCGGATGTCTTAAAAAAAAACAAGTCATAGAAAATCATGAAACATTTTCAAAAACCTCCTGCGAAAACCATTTTTCCTTTGATACCATTCTATACTTATTTAGAGTCGAGGTCAGATGCTTAGTTTAAATTCATTTGGAGTGTAGCGTCTACGTTCCGAAGTAGACACAAAGTGTCTCGAGTGTCCATCAACTGCAGAGCCCCGGACCGTCAGCCACTAAACCTATTGAAACTACTTCGAAATAAATTTGACTTCACGGAAATTCGGAATACGACTCTTTCTTTGTAACTCTCTGAGCGAAAAACTTCTTCACGGACATTTATACGGTTATTTACTTTTGATAGGAAGTATTTGATTTCAATGCAGGTTAATATGGATGAAAAAAGTTCAAGTTAATAATTTAAAGACTTATTTTTAATACAAAATTAAAAGCGTCCAGTGAATAAAAATAGCTTATTAGTTTTTATTTTATATTTATTTATTTATTCTTGTACACTGCAACATAAATGGGCATAATAAGAAAAACAGAAACAAGAAGCAGGATACAAAAGGTGACCTTATCGCTCAGTAGCCAGATAGATATCTGCCAGGCAAATAAAAAGAGATAGAAAGTAGGTGGCGTAATATATAAATAAAATTCTGCATAACAATAACTACATACACTAATACATAAACCAGATTACATAAATAATACAATACAATATAATAATTATTATAAAAATATATACCTTATAATATAAATAAAAAGTAATAAAAAAATATATAAAAATAAAAGTCGTCATTTTTGCGTTAGATTTTTAAACACTTTTAAAAAAATGTTACCAAAAATTATAATGTTAACATAAAACAAAACCAACCAATTCATCATTATTAATGAAAAATTATTCGTGATTCAACAGTAATGTTAGACGTCGACGTTAAAATAACTAAACTTTGTATTTCAGACCCACCAAACTTTAAATTTATTAATCCAATCAGTTTGAGTAAAGCTTTATATAATGCTCTCAGGAGTTTGGATAATTCAGATGGCTTATGGTAAAAGTTAGGGCTCGATATCGTGTTGAGCCTCCAGAAATCCTGGACATATAATAGTTTTGTTAGAGAGAAATTAAACTTTTTAATTTCAAGCTATCAATATATATGATAATATATTAATCTCGTGTATCTAATAATAAGGATAAAAGCGGTGATAGCCTAGTGGTTAGGGCGTCAGCCTCCTAATCAGAGGTCGGCGGCTCAAATCCGGGCACGCACCTCTAACTTTTCGGAGTTATGTGCGTTTTAAAATAATTAAAATATCACTTGCTTCAACGGTGAAGGAAAACATCGTGAGGAAACCTGTATGCCTGAGAGTTCTCCATGATGTTCTCAAAGGCGTGTGAAGTCTGCCAATCCGCACATGGCCAGCGTGGTGGACTATGGCCTCATATTGAGAGGAGACCCGTGCTCTGTAGTGAGCCGGTAATGGATTGATCATGATGAATAATAAGGAAATGTTTATGTTGATTTGAAGAAGTGTCTTAAGGGTTACAATATTTGATAATGCGATGCGAAGATAAAATTCTTGAATGGTAGATGTTCCTTTTTTTATCGTGGTTAAATCCTCGTGGATATCTCTGCGACAAGGAGGCACAGAGGTCATGTCAACTGTCTAATCCTACGTGTTCCTACTCATCGCTGTATGGTGGCACCATGGGAAGGCTTTCGCATACAACCGCAACTCCATCAGCGGGTGCCCGCCGCAACAGACCCTCCTTGGGCACAACATGCCCAATTTCTCCAGTTAGAGGTGTGCCGGAACCACAGTACACCAGCCAACTCGAGGACCGTGCTGTGAGTGATGGACGTTTCCGTTTCCATCGCCATCGTTATGTATAATCTAAGATTACCAATCAACAAAAATAAAATTTGGTTAGTGTAGCATATAGATTCTAGTTCAACATGGAATGATTTAGTGCCTTCATATGATATTTAGAGAAGTATTACATTTCAAAAGGAACTTCCTTAATTATGCTTACTTGTGGTTAACTAGAGAAAACTAAATGCTTGAAGGAATTGTTTAATTTTTATTGTCCTTTGTGGCTCATGTTGCTTCATCGCTGTACCAATCTTGATGTAATTTAACTCATGACATAGCTCACATATTACAGATACAATACAGTGGTTTTATCTCAAAATAGCAGTTGTGTGAAGTTAACAAGAGTTTAAAAAAACAACATAAACAAAGTTATGCCAAGAGATAGCTTACATATTATGTATTCAATCTATGTAGATTGATATATAATACTTTTTAGCCCTGAATAATTTTCGTTTCCCAAGGTTTTTTATAAAAACAAATAAAAATAAGTATAACTGTATATACGAAATATATATGTCCTAGTACTAATATAGTTAACTTGGTGCATTTATTTCTTGTAGGGATATCTTAAATCTCGAACATTTTTCCTTTATGGCTCAAATGATTATCCATTTTCCAACTAAGCCCATTTATTTATATTAGAAACTTGTTAAAACATGTTGTTATAAACTTGTTAGAATAAAAACCATAACGTTCTATATTTTTATATTAGTATGTATTTATTATAGAAATTATTTATTGATGATATTTTAATAAGTATGTAATTACTAGTATGTGTATATGTATAAAGTGTTGCGATTTCCCGTCTTTTATTTCTGTCAGCTTCTTACGAAAAGGTGGCTTGGAAGAGATCGTTTTAAGTGATAAGGTCGCATTTTGCTTTTATATTATGTATTTCTTGTTGTTCTCCTTTTCCTTTCTTATGTATGCAATAAAATTGTATAAATAAATAAATAAAAATAAATGTTTGATAAACGGCTCAGTCTGCTGATGATATTGGTCAATGTTTCACACTTGTTATCCTAAGCACCTTGGAAATGTCGGGCGTGACAAATGGCATTGCTAACCAGGTGGCATCGGATAGGTATGACATTTGAAATGGATTGCTTTTTGATTTATGGACTGGTAGATTAACAAACCCACACCGGCCGACTGTGTGAAATGTCAGTTTTGGATTTATTACTGTAAAATTTAAGGAGTCGCCCAATCCGAATAGTTAATTAGGACATTGAAAAAGTAGAACAGGTAGCATATTACATAGATCCCATCGATATAACTGAATAGAGATATATATTCGTGATAAACAAATAATAACAATAGAAATTCAGCTAACTAATAATTAGCGTAATCTCTTATGAACAATTCATGAGCTACCACGGAACATTACTGGACTACACGACGTAGTTTGTATAATATAAGTTATTTGGCATAACCTACAAACAAAGAATACCTACTGATAGGCGAGAGGTCTCTTGTTTTATTCAGTAAAATCGTGCAGTCAAGTCGGCAGTACGTACTACCTCGTGACCCCTTGGTGCTCTTTTAATATTTAGCACCAATGAGTTGGTGACATTTGGTTTGTTCAATGATTTACTTTATTATTGCAATGGACTCTCCATTGCAATAATAAAGTAAATTTCATTCGTTTTATTTTCGTATTCATGCCCGTTTTTTGTTGGTTCAAACATAATAATAATAATAAAAACTTTTTATTACATACAAGACAAGACAATACAAAACAAAATTAAAGAAAAAAAAACATAAAAAAACGGTGTAAGGGCGGCCTTATCACTGTAAGTGATCTCTTCCAACATATATAACATATATAAACTTTATTATATATATTTTATATTTTTGCTACTAATTAAAAAATAATGAAAACACGACTTACAGCATAACGTTCCAAAATCGACTCAAATTACAACAAAAAAACTGAGTATTTGTAAGTAAGTATTAATGATCAAATATATTGGGTAGCAGTAGATAGTAATCATGGTAATGTTTCAAAGAAATACAGACGGATAAAAATTAAATATTAACTAATTACTTTTAATGGTGTTTTCCACTCAAGCGTAAAGTAGAGTAAGTTGGGAAGTAAATTGAATTTAGTTACTTTGATTAGGCAATTTTTACTTCGTTTTATTTTGAAGTCAAGTGATAGATCCTACTTGTTTCGTATAACTTTGGGCATAGTATAAACAAAAATGAAAAACAAATTCATTGTGAAATCAATGTTTGAATTAATTATTTTCTTCTGGTGCCAGCGACTTCCTTTCACTGTGTTTTATGTCCACTAATTAAATTAATACCGTCTCGCTATAGTGACCTCAACAAATCACAAAAGGTCGGAGACCTTGACTGATAGACACTTGGATTTTTTTATTTTGCTAAAAGAGATTTGTTGATCGCACGTGAGTCATATACTCTATATAGGTAAATTATATTGTTGCAATAACCTGACCTACTGCAATAAACTGCTTTATCTGTGTAGCAAACTAAAAAGATAAAGCATTCAAAACAATGATGAAAAAAAAAACTAAAAAGGCTAGATGCCGTAGCTTATACTGAATGACTTTTAAAATATATTACCTGCATGCTATGAATGACATGTTACGACTACTACGGTGAATCGGTAGTCATTGTTATGGAGAAAGTTAATTTTCGGACCCAAAAGAGATATAAAAACTGACAATACATTAACAATTGTTACAATAATTAATATCCAACCCATTTAATGGTTTTCAGGGTTCAGTCCAGACTTTTTATGTTAGACCCTGCGCAGTTTCTGTGAAATCAGGTCATTTTCACACCACTTGCTGTCAGACAGAAATGCCAACTTTACGTGTAAATCGTCTTTTTGTTTCTGTCACAGATGGCGTTAGTGGTAGAATAAATTACGATATCGTTGTGTTCTGAGAAACATAAACAGTCTCATTAATGTCGTAATAAGTATATTTAATATTTAATACTTGATATTTAAGACTTGAATAGATATCTTTTAAGAGATATTTTGGGAAAATCAGTTTGGCATATGTTTCCGGATTTATTAAATATTGTCGTGGCGTGGCTATGTTGATGTTTCCGAACTTGAAAATTAATTTAGATATATTTATCAATTATACCTCAACGTAGGTACACAGTTGAGTCAATTTACGATACTTGGAAGCTTAATTAATTTTGTTTTGTTAATTATGAAACTCGGTTGGTTTCAACAAAGCAACGGCAAAATTGGTCTTTAAAAGTTTTCGAATATTTTAATAAGCTTCGAAATATGAGAATTTCCTGTGAAGGTAAATACTTTAACAGTCCACGTATGCATGTATAAATAATGTGACGTCGGCGTGATTTTGATAAATGAGGTATCGTTTACATCTTCTTATGTTCCGCTTGATGTGAAAGGAAATAATGAGGCCAATGTCATTTGAAGCTCATTGAGCCAATCCGATATTGAAAAATTTAATATCAATCCGATATTAAAAAATTTAATATCGGATTCTGTGTGTGTTTAAATGTGTGTCTGTGTGTGTGTTCTGTGTGTACACACATGTGCATCTGCATTGTGTGAACTCTGATGTATACAGAATTATTAAATGAAATTGCATGATAAGTTTTTAATTCTGTATGAGGCATTACGCGTTGGAAATTTTGTATTAATAAAATAATTTAACTCTCAAAACGAGAATCTGCTAACTGCAAAATAGTTTTAACTAATGCAGTTATCAAGCTTTATAACTTATGTATGATATGAAACTGTGATAGCCTAAAGGTAAGGACGTCAGCCTCCTAATCAGAGGTCGGGGGTTCGAACCATGGTACGCACCTACAACTTTCCGGAATTATGTGCGTTCTTAAGCAATCATGATGCCACTTGCTGCAACGGTGAAGGAAAACATCGTGAAGAAATCTGCACGCCTGAGAGTTCTCCATAATGTTCTCAAAAGCGTGCGAAGTCTGCCAATCCACACATGGCCAGTGTGGTGGACTGAAAAGGCCATAGCCAAACCCTTTTCGTATTGAGAGGAGACCCGTGCTCTGTAGTGAGCCGAGAATGGGTTGAACATGATGATGATGATTACTTATATTTTATAGTGAGTGTGTTTTGTTTCAAATTTTAAATATATTGATATCAGTTTAGTAACATATTGTATCTTCCTTTGAACAGGCTTTACGGAACTTAATAATAGCTATCTTACCAGCTTAAGCGGCGTCGCTGTGCAGCATCATAAATACTTTAGTTTAAGCCTCCCGTACCTACTAAATATAACTAACTACAGCGGCCTAGTTAGGTGGGTATTTACCTTATTGCTACCAGCAATTAAAACGTCATTTTAGATATTCTTTAAACGAATTAATGCTAACTTATATTAATTAATTAATATAGATATGACAAATATTATCATATTTTTGGGTATAACGTGGATGGTTGGATATAATGTGCTGGGAGTTTTTTTAGGAAGAAAATTACCATCGTTACATATATTTTTTTGCAAATGGAAAAGAATTGTTCTTTCACGACAGTGGCCCGCTATGGACCAGAGAAGCAAAGGAAAAGAAGGCTTGGAAAGAGCTGGGGGAGGCCTACGCCAGAGAGGCGACTTCTACCAAACACTTGTAACGATATTATAATATAAGGTAGAAAATTGGACTGAAACTTGTTAAAAAAAAAACTATGACTAATATTTTTTATAAACTTGGTAGTTGAATAAATGGCTTCTTTATTTTATTTTTTATTTTACATATATCTTTAAGGTTAAAAATATCTGATTACCTTATTCAGAAATATTGGCCCAAGTAAGTTTTTGTGTCCCGGAGAAGTTCGTGGAGTGAAGACGGCGTCCACCGCTACTATTCGGTATCGTGTGAGTGCTCCAACTTACTTAAAAAGGCGCCGCACCCTTACTCTCATAGCCAAAAAGAGTGATAATTTTGGTAGCTGGTATCCCTTTGAGTGAACTTACAAGGACAGAAATGTTGACTATTTGTTATACCTAAATATGTGTAGATGTAAGGTAGTTTTAACTCTTTAGATTAGTATAACTTCACTATCGAATTGGAAGTTCTCTAATAATAGTGTACACCTTAAACTAAATAAATAAATAAGAGCTTTTTTTTACAACCGCTAATTTCTAAATACAGTACAGTTCACCCAAGTGAACTATAACTTTACTTTTACTTTTAAAAACTTATAAGCTTTATTAATCAATTAACCTAAACGGCAGACAATTTAGTTCCTTTATTAAGAAATGTGTTTGCATTCGCGGACACTAACCTCGACATAAAAAGCCATTTTGAAAATTCACACCACTTTGTGCCGTCTAAAATTTTAAATTCCATTAACGTTATTGGTCGTTAGTTACGGTGTAACGGGGGTCGTTATTTCCCTCACGTCACCGGACACTTGAGTTCACCTCGTTTTAATAAGCTTTTATTTAACGGCAAACGTTTTAATATAAAACTAGTTGCACCATATCACGCTTCGCAAAAGCTAAGTCTTATTTAAATTCCCGTTCCCATGGTAGCTAAGGAATCTCTCTCTCCAGTCGTTCCTTCATTACTGAAGATCGTGATCCTGGTGTCTTTGCAACCTCGTGCGTATTGTTTCCACCGGCTTCTATCATAGGCTAATCTTGCAGTTGTGTGAACTTAGGATTTTTTTTCTTTAACTGCATTAAAGAGATATTGTATTGTTGAGAGAGAGAAAGAGAGAAAGAGAGAGAAAGAGAAAGAGAGAGAAAGAGAGAGAGAGAGAGAGAGATGTTCTTATGATTTTTTTATTAGGTTGAAAACTCGAGTCTATCTTTCAATTGATTTTCTTGTTTCACTTACAAAAACATTCGATTGTTAATTTTACATTATCAGATAAAACAAGAGGTTTAATATTCTATATTGATATCTACTTTTATTATTTTACTCGCAAATAGTGTTTCATCACATTAATTACTAGAAATAATTATTGAAAACCTATATTATTTTATTACTATATAAAAATAATTCACAGTAACTCACTTCAATAATATTATAATTTCTTTTAAGTCGAGTTTAAAGTAGATGATAGCTGATTTAATATACTGTTATAAAAACTCTGGGACCATTTCACACTGTCAAAAAGTCATGTTCAATCATCATCTCTTTTTTCATCACATTAATTACTAGAAATTATTATTTAAAAATATTTATTATTTTATTACTATATAAAAATAATGAAATTTACAATTCACAGTAACTCACTTCAATAATATTATCATTTTTTATAAGTCGAGTTTAAAGTAGGTGATAGCTGATTTAATGAACTGTTATAAAAACTCTGTGGCCATTTTACGCTGGCAAAAGTCATGTTCAATCATCCTCCCTTTCCATTACTTGTTTTTCCTCCTATTCATTACTTTTTTTTTCTTATAGGTGATAAAAAAGTGTGAATCACTAGGGGGATTTTAAAGTGATGTCCTATCGATATAAATACAAAATAACAAAATATCATATTTGACACATATTTTTATCACAAATAACTATTTCCTAGGTCCTGTAAAGTCTGGCTAGGTTGCGGTCGAGTGCACAAGTGTTCCCGTGACCCAGCCACCAGGCGCCGCGAAGAAGCATCGCTGGGTTTTAGTGGGTATTCTGGTCGCCAGACTGGCCGCCGAGGAGTCCCACATACCCCGTCGGAAGCAGCGCAGTCTTGCCTGCGTCGCTTCCGGAGGGGAAGCGTAAACGCATATCCCAGCGGGGAAAAAAAATAAAGGGGGATTCTAAAGTGGAATCCTATCACATATTTGACACATATTTTTATCACAAATAACTATTTCGTAGGTGCTGTTTAGCTTGCGTTTGTTTACGAATATGAAATATCCTTTTCTATTCTGGATTACCAACAGCGAATTGTGCAGTCCAAGACCCATCTCCTATACGTGGCCATTATTTATTCCTAATTTCATGAAATTTCCCATGGAAACGCGACGCTTGACAAATAGCGTTGCTAACCAGATGTCATCGGATAGCTAGTGCGTCATCTGAATTGGGTTGCTTTATGATTTATGAACCGAGAGTTGATAAGCCTATGCTAGCGAAAATATGAAATACCACTTCAGGATATTGAAATATCCTGAAACTTGAACATGTTTTGCAAGTTTTTCGACTCAATTTAACTTGAATTAGCATTTGTGGTTCAAAATTTGTAATTATGTTTTATCATTTTAGCTAAATATGAATTACATATCGCAGCCCTATGAAGATTGCAGACGTTGCACGACCCCACTTATGCAGCCAAACAGCAATTGAGGTCGCGATATGTTTCCTAATAAGTAAAATTAGCATTTAATGACAATTCTTTACCTAACTTCGGAAAGAACACTAGGCTAGTTAGAATATAAGAAATTAATTGTAATTTTTATATTTTTTTTATATTTTTAATTAAAATTGTAAATTAAGTTAAATAAATCTTTTTTTTAAAGTCTTCCAAGCGCTGCGTACGTAATTGGCGCAGTCTGTAGTATTTTCACGGGAAAATCGATTTCCCGGGGGCTTTCTAGTCCCAGTAGCTGAAAACTTAGAATCTACGAACCTGCGGCGCAAAGGAGGACTATCGGGAAGGAATCCAGAAATCGATCCAGAAGAAGAAGATATGCTGTATATGTGAGTACACTAGAATAGCTCTCGTGTTGCTCTCCTTATCCTTAAGTCATTTGAATTTCCAAAATTTATCACCCTAGAGCCTCTAGTTCTCGGGACCCTGAATCGCGACAGGCCCGACGACGACAATTAGTAGTAGATAGTAATAGATTAGACTTAGGAAGTATTTTAGAATTAGAAACCATGACCACCCAAATTCAGCCAGACACTATTTTTAAGGCACTCCGCCTAATTCCGGACTTTGATGGCAACCCTAACGTTTTGACGCGTTTCATAAAAATCTGCGATCAGTTAGTTTCGGAATACTTAAATCCAGCACCGGGGAATGAATTCTCAAATTCTTGTATACTTAACGGAATATTAAATAAAATAACAGGCGTTGCAGCTAGTACCATCAACGCTAATGGGATTCCAGAAAATTGGTTAGGGATTCGAACGGCCCTAATCAATAATTTTTCAGACCAAAGGGACGAAACGGCCCTCTACAATGACCTCTCTTTAGCCACACAGGGTAATAAAACCCCGCAAGAATTTTATGAACATTGTCAAACTTTGTTCAGTACAATAATGACATATGTGACATTACATGACGCTATCCCGACCACCATCGAGGCGAAACGCGAACTGTATAAAAAAGTTACCGTACAAGCGTATGTACGCGGTTTAAGGGAACCCTTAGGATCGCGCATACGTTGTATGCGACCTAGCACTATAGAGAAAGCTCTCGAGTACGTTCAGGAGGAGGTTAACGTAATGTACCTACAACAGCGAAATGAGCCTTCCAGAAACCATTTAACACCAAAGGTTTCTACCCCCCATAACTTACCACCAGTAACACCACATTTTACACCACCACGACAGCCAAACTTCCAGACCTCTACACCGAACTGGCCTGTACCTTTCGGACAGCGCCCAATGAAACCTCCGACTCAGCAATTTCATCAAAATCAACCCCGTATGCCAACGAACACCCAAAGAATGTTCGCTGCACCAACACCTAACTATAATCCCCGTAGTAACGTATTTCGACTACCACCCCGAAACAACCAGACCCACGGACAAACATCGCAGCCTATGAGTGGTGTCCAAAGATTTAGCACCCGACCATTACCTCCCTCTAACACCATAACTGATAATAATTGGAATAAGATCGGGAACCATCCAGCTGGTAATAATTATTTTAGACCGCGCGAAATGCACGTGAATGAATGTAGGTCATATGACGACTCGTATTACGATGACTTTACTTACTGCGAGCCCGAGTACGATGACACTTACAACAATGACTATAGTAGTGCTTACGACCAGGGTTTGCCTTACGACTTTAATAATTTTAACTATAGTGACATGACTGTTAACGACCAACGTTACGACGAATCTCAGCTACAGGCAGCGTCTACCCATGTCGAACAGGATTTTCAGAAGGCTTCGACACCTTCAAAGCCAAGATAGAAGTAAATCTTCACACGCAGAGGCAGTTACCTTACATCCAGATTGCGAACCCCCCATTAAAACTTTTGATCGATACAGGTGCGAACCAGAGCTTCATCGACCCTAAAGTTGTAGAAAATTACTATGCCGATTTTCCTTTAAATTTTGACCCATTTGAAGTTACGAACATACACGCGACTAGTAGAAATAATTATTCTATTACAGTACCATGTTTCAAAGAGTTCAACGACACAAATCATATCAAGTTGTTTGTGTATCAATTTCATAATTATTTCGATGGTCTTATAGGTTTGGATTTATTAAATGAATGGGAAGCTCGTATCGATTTAAGGGAAGGTCGTTTAATAACTCGTTCTGCTTCCAATCCGATTAAGATGTATAACTCATGCAACGTCAACCTGTATGAGGATGTCATTCCAGCCGGTTCTTCGAAAATTATTCGTATACCAGTCGACGTACCAGACGGCGATGCCTTTATTAACGAACAAGTGATATGCAACTGCATACTACATGAGTGCATCACCACAGTAAAGAATAACCGCTGTTACTTAGAAGTCGAGAACCCTTCACGGAACGACATAATTTTCTCACTCGATCGCCCTGCGCACGCGGAATTATTTAACATTGAGTGCACGCGTACGCAACAGCTATCAATACGCGCACGTGATGTAGTCTCGCGTTTACGAACCGATCACTTGAACGAGGAAGAAAAAGCTAACCTCACTATGCTTTGCTCGCGCTACTCCGACGTTTTTTATATTGAAGGAGAAAACTTAACGTTTACAAATCAAATCAAACACCGAATTAGAACAACCGATGAAGTGCCCATCCACACGAAAAGTTATCGCTACCCATTTATACACCGACAGGAAGTTAGGGATCAGGTACAAAAGATGCTACAACAAGGCATTATACGACCCTCTAACTCTGCCTGGAGCTCACCTATCTGGGTAGTACCTAAGAAAGTAGATGCCTCCGGAAAAAAGAAATGGCGTATCGTAGTTGACTTTCGAAAACTTAATGAAAAGACAATCGATGACAAATACCCAATACCGAACATTAATGACGTACTAGACAAATTAGGAAAATGCCAATATTTTACGACTCTGGACTTAGCTAGCGGATTTTACCAGGTTGAAATGGACCCCCAAGATATTTCCAAGACAGCTTTTAATGTAGAAAATGGGCATTTTGAGTTCCTTAGAATGCCCATGGGCCTCAAAAATTCTCCATCCACGTTTCAACGCGTGATGGATAATGTTCTAAGGGGATTACAAAATGAAATATGCTTGGTTTATTTAGACGATATCATAGTATTCAGCACTTCCCTACAGGAACATCTTGTAAATTTAGAAAAGGTTTTCCAGAGACTTCGAGAGTCCAACTTTAAAATACAGATGGACAAATCAGAATTCTTAAAACTTGAGACCGCGTATCTAGGTCATATAATTAGTAAAGACGGTATCAGACCTAACCCTGATAAAATCGCTGCTATTGAAAAGTACCCTATTCCTAAGACCCCAAAGCAAATTAAGCAATTTTTAGGCCTTCTCGGTTACTACCGAAAATTTATCCCAGACTTTTCTCGCATAACGAAACCTCTCACCCAACGTTTGAAGAAGGGTAGTAAGATCTCTTTCGATAACGAGTATGTCAATTGTTTCGAGAAGTGTAAAACTCTGCTGACTAACGACCCTATTTTACAATACCCAGACTTTAGTAAAGAATTTAACTTAACAACAGACGCTTCAAACGTAGCCATCGGTGCTATATTGTCCCAAGGCCCAATAGGCTCAGACAAACCAGTCTGCTACGCATCTCGAACCCTAAACGACAGCGAGATAAACTATAGCACCATCGAAAAGGAACTCCTTGCAATAGTTTGGGCTACGAAATACTTTAGACCATACCTCTTTGGACGGAAATTTAAGATTCTAACAGACCATAAACCACTACAATGGGTAATGAGTTTAAAAGAACCGAACTCTCGTCTTACTAGATGGCGACTCAGACTGAGCGAATACGACTTCACAGTTATCTATAAAAAGGGCAAGGTTAATACCAACGCTGACGCGCTCTCACGGGTAGAGATTCACACCGGCGAAGCTATGTCCTTAATAGAGGAAATAGACGAATTAAACTCCCTATTAGGTAATCCATCCACAACAATAGCCACCCAAGCAAACTCCTCTACCGAGACCGCTCATACCAGTACCGAACACCCCATCTTAGAAGTTCCCATCACCGACGAACCCCTAAATAAATTCCATCGACAAATTTATTTCACACTAGTAAATGACGTAAAAAAGAAACCCGTCGTTTCCAAGCCATTCGACACCCACACGCGGATTAGCATACAGCTAACGGAATCTAATTTAGAGGAAGACGTCATAAACGCTATAAAGGAATTCGTTACCCCTAAAGTCAAAACGGCTATCTTAATAAATCCACCGTTAGCCATGTATTCAATCGTACCAATTTTGCAAGATAAGTTTAGGTGTTCATCAATGAACCTTGTATTGACTAAAAGCGAATTAGAAAATGTAAAGGAATATCTTAGGCAACAAGAAATTATCCGTCACTACCATGATGGAAAAACTAATCATCGCGGAATTAATGAATGCTATCTAGCCTTGTCTCAAAAATACTACTGGCCTAAAATGAAAGACCACATAACTAAATTTATAAACGAATGTACGATATGCGGACAGGCTAAGTACGATAGGAACCCCGTAAGACCACAGTTTAACGTCGTGCCCCCAGCAACTAAACCCTTCGAAATAATTCATATGGACTTATTTACGGCACAGCATGAGAAATATGTAACTTTTATAGATGTATTCACAAAGTATGGCCAAGCATACCATTTACGGGATGGTACGGCTTTAAGTATATTACAAGCCCTCTTGCTATATTGTACCCACCACGGCGTACCCTGGACCATTATAACAGACAACGGAACCGAGTTCACCAATCAGCTTTTCATGGAATTTACACGACTACATAAAATTAACCATCACCGAATTTTAGCTCACAGTCCTAACGATAATGGCAACATTGAACGGTTCCACTCTACAATCTTAGAGCACCTTAGGATTTTACAGTTGCAGCATAAGGACGAACCTATAGTCAATCTCATGCCCTACGCCATAATAGCATACAATAGTTCTATACATAGTTTCACGAGATGCCGCCCATTTGACCTATTAACCGGACACTTTGACCCAAGAGACTGCCTTGACATAGACATTTCCCAACAACTACTTCAGCAATACGTTCAATCGCATAGGGAACAGATGAAAAAGGTCTATGAAATTATCAACACTAGCTCACTCGCTAAACGTACCGCATTAATAGAAAGTAGGAACGAAACCCGTGAACCGGAAGTAGACTACGCACCGGAGCAACAAGTTTTTATCAAGAACCCCCTCGCTAGTCGACAAAAGACCGCACCACGATACACGCAGGACACTGTCCTAGCCAACCTACCCATACACATTTATACATCCAAAAAGCGTAGCCCCGTAGCAAAGTCTAGATTAAAACGTGTGCCTAAATCGGTAAACTTGTTACAGAATAATTCTACTGACGACTCTCCACATGACTCGACAGGAGTTGTTAAGAATAGAAAATAACTTAGCTTTTGTTCGTGCATCGAGTACGCACCATTCCATGATAGATGTAGACATTTTAGAATTAATGATTAGTAAGCTTCAAAGCATCTACGGGTTAGATAAAATAATAAAATTAGAGTTAAGGGAATATTATAATATAATAAAATCAGCGTCATACTATACTTAAAAGCAAATAGTTTTTGTATTCAATTTCCCTATTATATCTAAGGACAAGTTCGATTTATATAGGTTATCAAATACTAGGAACGCTCAGGCTCTCATCCCATCCTATCCTTTCATCGCAACAAACGAGAAAGCGTTCGTGTACATAGCGACTGAATGTCCGAAGTTAAGCAACTGGTTCCTATGTGAGAAAGAAATAAACCATCAATCATCCATGGTCTAATCGTTAATCAAGTTTGCAGGAATCCTGCCAATTTACAACCATAACCCTGATGAAGGAAGCCCTAGAAAAACTGGACGACAAACACTACATACTTTCTTTCCCAAAGAACACCAAGGTACAACTCTCCCGTAACCAAGAAGATCACACTTTACTTCAGGGAAGCTACCTTGCAACAATTCCCATAGGATGCCGCATTATCGAAGATACGACGTGGAGAAACAGGCCGTCATATCACCGCATCCCAATTTGAGCTCCATTGATCTTCAAGGACTCCATAAAATCCAGGAACGAATTATGATGCAGGCCCCTTTACAAATTCAAAACGTGTCACTAGACGCCCTCTATCACACAACTATACCCTTTTACATTGTGCTAGCGGGCACATGTCTACTGCTGAGCCTGTGGATAGCTCGACGTTCATTATGGAAAGGTAACAAGGACATACAAAAGGAAAACCAGGGTCAACCAACGACTATCAAGGAGGAGAAAATCGACGAACTTGGAGACATCCCGGCAACATTTTCACTAAACGTTTTAAAATAGTTGCCGTTCTAGGGGTGGAGGAATTACATATCGCAGCCCTATGAAGATTGCAGACGTTGCACGACCCCACTTATGCAGCCAAACAGCAATTGAGGTCGCGATATGTTTCCTAATAAGTAAAATTAGCATTTAATGACAATTCTTTACCTAACTTCGGAAAGAACACTAGGCTAGTTAGAATATAAGAAATTAATTGTAATTTTTATATTTTTTTTATATTTTTAATTAAAATTGTAAATTAAGTTAAATAAATCTTTTTTTTAAAGTCTTCCAAGCGCTGCGTACGTAATTTATGCTACAAAGTAACAACTACGTTAATTATGAAACAAAGGTGCAGGTAGATTGTTTGGGTTATTATTGAACTTAAGATTGGTTAAATGCGGATGCAGCTTCTAGGAGGAAAAGCAATGTTAATATAGTATATCGAAATAAATATATTTCCCTATATTTATTTTCAGAGAGGTTCAATCTGGCTTGGCTATTTGTCCATCGTAACAGATTCATCGGTTAATTCCGGCAGTCATACATTTCCATGGTCGTTTGTCCATGCAACCTCCGGCGGCGGATAAACGATACACCAGCCACCGATATGTTAGTTATATTTAGAGGTTACAGCTGTTCTTTTTTTTATACACTACCAGTTAGCCCTTAACGGCAATCTCACGTGATGATAAGTGATGATGCAATCTAAGAAGCAGCAGGCTAACCTGTAAAGAATACGGTAAACCTATACTCCTCATTGGTTTCTACGCGACATCGTGCCGCAAAACTAAATCGTATGGCAACACGTCTTTGTCATAGGGTTGTAACTAACCACGGCCGAAGCCTCCCACCAGCCCAGATTCGAGCTGGGAATCGAACCCAGGATCTCAGATTTTATAATGCGACAGCGCACGCGCTGCGCCGCGGAGGTCGTCAATAATTATATCGTCAACTCTAAAATAGACAAACTATATAAATATACTAATAACAGTACGCCTTTAGTCAGCTAGATGTTTTTTTATAGGTATATAGATAACCTTTTCCTTTCACCACCTACCACCTATACAATCATACGCTACACACCGTCTTCGCCGGCGAAGACGAGGTATCCCCGCCGATATCTTACGTCATCCGGACGTGGGCTCCATCCACGGCTTCGGAGAGGTACGGACCGCTCACCGTCCGACCCTCCCGTTATCCCAAACGTCGCCTAACCTGAGGTTCGGCCTCACAAAAGGCACCCTTAGGCAGACGTTCCCTTACTTTTTTTCGAGCCCTAAGGCTCAAATTTTTTTCTGGCAGAGCTTCTCTCCGTAGCTTGCCAAATAGCCCGGTTACGCTGTCGCAACCAATAGGGTTAGCACAACTAATAGTCTAGCTAAAAATGTTCCTTTCATACATACAGATAGATATAATAATAGAAGCAGCCCCGCACCGTACCGTCGGCGTAAAATATACTGCCGTACCAAAACTTTGTTCCGCTTCTATACACATAGTTCGTTAACTAGGTGAGAACGTGACTTCGTAACCGTGTATTGTATGATACAGTTGTTCCAGTTCTGCACAACATAATTGTCTCCCAAGCGAAATTTGATTGGACTAATACGCTATTATAACTGCTCGAAAGAGATTTATAATTAAAAAGATTTAGGTAAAATCGAGTTAAAACTATAATGCACACACACATTCACAAGTGTACATCATGGTCATCATGATCTATGCTCGCTACAGAGCACGGGTCTCCTCTTAATATGAGAAGGGTTTGGCCATAGTCCACCACGCTGGCCATGAGCGGATTAGCAGACTTTTCTTGAGAGTTCTCCATAATGCTCTCTAAGGCGTGTAAGCCTTTGAGAGCATTATGGAGAACTCTCAGGCGTGCAGGTTTCCTCACGATGTTTTGCCTCACCGTTGAAGCAAGTGATAATTTAATTGCTTGAAAACGCACATAATTCCGAAAAGATAGAGCAAACCAAACCTATGTTTATTTTTAGTAAGAGCTTACACTGTAATATGAAAAAAACAGTTCACATGCACTACTTATTTGCAAGCACGTGGTGATGTAATGTCATAAAAAAATTGGGTTGATAATTTCATAAATTTGAAACGTAATATGTACATAATTCCCCACTACACCGTTTTACTAAAGAACTTCGAGAAATCGTGGGCGTTGGCACCCTTACGTGATTGATATCCAACCTACTCGGATGAAACGATTTGGATTAACATTTGTGAATCGAACCGCTAAGGTGTGGAACACTTTTCCAGCATCTGTGTTTTCAGCCACGTATAACCTTAGCGGAAGCGGTGATAGCCTCGTGGTTATGGGAAGCGGTGATAGCCTCGTGGTTAGGGCGTCAGCCTCCTAATCAGAGGTCGGCGGTTCGAATCCGGGCACGCACCTCTAACTTTTCGGAGTTATGTGCGTTTAAAAAAAAATTAAGATATCACTTGCTTCAACGGTGAAGGAAAATATCGTGAGGAAACCTGCACGCCTGAGAGTTCTCCATAATGTTCTCAAAGACATGTGAAGTCTGCCAATCCGCACATGGCCAGCGTGGTGGACTATGGCCAAACCCTTCTTATATTGAGAGGAGACCCGTGCTCTGTAGTGAGCCGGTAATGGTTGATCATGATGATGATAACGTTAGCAACTTCAAGGCAAGGGTGAATAGGCATTTTCTAGGCAAGCGCGCATCAACCTAGACCTCATCAGTGCTTTCTAGGAGTAGTAGACTGATTGTCGGCAAGCGCAAACCTATCTCAAAAAAAAAATACATGAGTAGTGATAGTTTTTATGGGTGGTGTCTTGATACCCTTACAACTAGCCCGAAAAATAAACATAATATATTTCGCGTGACATTAGATCGACTAAGTGCGGCTTATGTATCCAGGTAGACACATATTTGGTATGGTAAAGGCAAACAGTCTTGGAGCGGTGTGGCACCATGATACGCCAACACTCGCGACCATGTTTGTACCATTATATATTTTATTTGGTACTAATTTATAATCACGGCTTCGCCATTAAATAAGTACAGAGATCATAACAATAGAAAGGAATCAATATAATATGTAACTATATATATATGTATATATTTTTTAAATATATTTAAAAAAAAAAGTATCATATTATATCACTTCTGATACCTTCAAGAATATGTACGCAAAGTTTCATGACGATCGGTTGAGTAGTTTTGGCGTGAAAGCGTAACAAACATCCCTACACATTTACTATAATACGACTTTCTGCCTCCGACTTCGTCTGCGTGGACTTCAGAATTGGGTCTAAAGCTTCGCTCGTTAACAATTTTTAATCTTCCCAGGGTAACTATTTGAGAGATCGGTATAGAAAATACATGTCCTTTTCCATAGTATAGGTGACATGCATACCAAATTTCAAAGCTGTCTGCCCGCGGCTTAGCTCAAGGAAGCGGGATAAAGGGTAGCCTATGTTCCTTTCCATGTCAAAGGCTACATGCATGCCAAATTTCATTCAAATCCGTTCGACCGTTTTTGCGTGATTGAGTAACAAACATCCACAATTTCACATTTATAATACGAGTATATATATAGGATATATCCTATATATACTCTATATGACGACCTCCGTGGCGCATGTCGTGCGCTGTCGCATTATAAAGTTGGAGGTCCTGGGTTCGATTCCCGGCTCGAGCCTGGTCTGATGGAAGGCTTCGGCTGTGGCTTACCACCCTAACGACAAAGACGTGTCGCAGTGATTTAGCGTTCTGGCACGATGTCGCGTAGAAACCAATTAGGAGTGTGGTTTTACCATTCACCTAACAGGTTAGCCCGCTACCATCCTGGACTGTATCATCACTTACCACCAGGTGAGATAGCCGTCAAGGGCTAACTTACCTGGCCAACTTAAAATAGAATATTCCAAATTTGTATTTATATTTCAAAAACTAGTTTCGTATCGTAAAATCTTAGAATAGACATGCCGGTTCTGCCACATGTATGAGCTTTATTTCATCCAATAAAGTAACAGTTACAAAGTCACGTTCGCACCTAGGTGAGCGAAACAAAGTTTCGGAATAGCAATATAATTCGTGCCGACGCCACGCGACCGAACCTACCCACACCGAACACGAACTTTATCCGAGTATCTCCTTAAACGTTATATCATACTCATGGGTACCAGCATCACTAATATGTCACAGCTTATTTAACTAGCTTGTCTCTTTTTATTAAGTTTGATTTTTAGCTTTAATTGAACGTAGTTACGCAAATAATATCGTGCAAATCGATACTTTTAGTAAAAGATCTCAGAGAGGCAAAACATGTTTTAGTAACTTGGCAGACTTATTTTTTTGAATATCAAAATAATATTCATTTTTTTTCACGCTGGGAAATGCTTTTACGCATCCCCTCCGGAGGCGACGCAGGCAAGACTGCGCCGCTTCCGACGGGGTATGTGGGACTCCCCGGCGGCCAGGCTGGCGACCAGAATACCCACTAAAACCCAGCGATGCTCCTTCGCGTCGCCTGGTGGCTGGGTCACGGGAACACTTGTGCACTCGACCGCGAAAATAATATTCATGAGCATTGATGATTGATGATATTACGCTAACTATGTAGGTATCTCTACAGATACATTGCCAAATTATCTATGACTTCATTATATAATATTTTTTATGAAAATAAATATAAAAACCACGTTAATAACCAGTAGTTTGTATCATTTATTTAATGACTAAAATATAATTTCAATGAAAAAAGAAAATTTACAAAATCAGATTAATTTTGGAAATTCACATTATGCAAAGTGAAAAATTTTGAGGTCGGAGGTTCGAACCCGGGCACACACCTTTTCGGAGTTATGTGCGTTTAAAAAAAATTTAAATATCATTTGATTCAACGGTGAAGGAAAACATCGTGAGGAAACCTGCACGCCTAAGAGTTTTCCATAATGTTGGCCAGCGTAGTGGACTATGGCCGAACCTTTCCCGATATTTATGTATGCTGCTGAGACATGGACAATCAAAGACGCTGATCGGCAACGCATTGAGGCCTCCGAAATGTGGTGCTGGAGAAGGATGCTCCGGATTCCATGGACTGCATATAGAACCAACGCATCGATGTTGAGACAACTCAAAATAACGAAAAGGCTATCCAAGGCTATCGTGCACATATATTGAGAGGAGACCCGTGCTCAGTAGTGAGCTGGTAATGGGTTGATCATGATGATGCAAATAGGATCAAATGTCATATGTCTAATCTCTATAATAAATGATCGTGCAAATTGATACTTTTAGTAATAGCTAAAAGATCTCAGAGAGGCAAAAACATATTATTTATAAGTACTCCATTAGGGCTGGTATAATTAACAAATTTGAGTTAATATTTCCTTACTTGCCCAGCGCTAGTTGGATCCTTTTTGCATAACTGTGTCAACACTGAACAAAGAATCAATTATTACTAGTTTCGTACAATATGTTTTTGTGATGTTTTTGTATGATTGGTACTATTTGTTGATTTGGAGGTGGGCAATAATGGTTACACCACAGTTTACACTACTGCAGCCGTTATTATAACACCATGCTTTTTTAAACACTACAAGTTAGCCCTTGACGGCTATTTCAGCTGGTGGTAAGTGATGATGCAATGTAGAATGGAAACGGGCTAACCTGTTAGGGGTATGGTAAGCCCACACTAATAATTGGTTTTCCACGCGACACCGTGCCGGAACGCTTAATCGCTTGGCGAAACGACTTTGTCGGTAGGGTGGTAACTAGCCACGGCCGAAGCCTCCCACCATACCAGACTCGAGCCGGGAATCGAAGCCAGGACCTCCAACTTTAAAATGCGACAGCGCGCGCACGGAGGTCGTCGGAATACCCTTTTATGTAACCCTGTCTAAAATAAATAAATTAGTACTAGATATCTGGAATGGTACTAAAATCGGCATTGACTACCTGTCACCGACATAGCTGAACGAGTTGTGAAGCTAGTGACAATGGCCGGGGCACATAGCAAATAAGGACGGTATGATTATCGGTATAGAAATGGTAGAGTACCCGCGACTATGTGCGCAGTTTAAGGACAGATTTGTTGTCGACTAGGTGATCGGATGTCATCAAGCGAGTCGTAGGGATACGCTGGACGTCAAAAAACTATGAAAATGAAATCTTTACAAAATACATATTGGTCTGGTCAAAACTCGTGATACCTAATTTTCTTATTGTAGATAAAAGTAACAAAGAACAAGAAAAGATAAAAACAAACACCTTGCAACTGTCCAACATCGATTATTTCGTGGTGCGAGTTTTATTATTGCGGTAGTGTTGTAGTCTGGTGGGAGGCTTCGGCCGTGTCTAGTTACAAAGACGCGTCGCCAAGCGATTCAGCATTTCGGCACGATGTTGCGTTGAAACCAATTAGGAGTGTGGGTTTACCATAGGCTAACAGGTTAGCCCGCTACCAGTCAAGGGTTAATTTGTATAAAAAAAAAAGTGTAGAAGTGCGGTGAAGAAACAGTATTATTTCGAAATATGACACAGTACAGACTCGGTACAGACGTTCGCTAGATTATTATTATCCAAGGTAGTATCAAACTGTTGCTCTCGCGTTACCTAAGCCAGTATTCTGATTAGATCTCAGACGTGAGGTTGCATATTGCAATATATAATTAAGATAGTTCCCGCTTTACTTAGTCGACATGAGCACGTTTATTTGCAAATATCTTCATTAATCCTCTATCGTGAACATCGAATTTCGGGTATTTGTGGTTTGTACATCGATATCAAATAATAGGATATATTGTATGATATTATAGACAGGAATTTCGTACACAAATTTGGCTTTGAAATACGACAGCGCCATCTTTTAGAATACTCATGAAGTAATACGAAACGACATAACGT
Source organism: Lasiommata megera (assembly GCA_928268935.1). Lineage (NCBI taxonomy): Eukaryota > Metazoa > Arthropoda > Insecta > Lepidoptera > Nymphalidae > Lasiommata > Lasiommata megera. Next base: position 10,118,044 of record OV743322.1, on the reverse strand, counting down.
CGTGTTTTTAACATTTAAGTTCCACAACATAACTTTTAAAAAGCGACTATGTACGAAAATCTAATACGAGAGGCGGACTGGTGAGGGATCGCTTGTTTATTCAGTTGACTCCTCCTTGGAGCTTGGTGCTCATTTAATGTTTAGCACCAGTGAGTGGGTGCCGTTTTGTTTCTTTAACGACTAATGTAAGCTTTCGCCTGTAATCAGGAACCAAAGTAGAAAGACTTCGTGTTGTTAAAATACTTTTAATAACGTTTCTTTAAATATTCCATTAACAATATTTTCCGTCAAGTGCTTGAACTCCAACCGCCATCATGTCATCTACCAAAAATGACCGATGACCACAGGTCATATACAAAAGTCAGGCAATACTCCTTGTTACCTTTCACTAAGTATATACCTGGACGTATTGACAGGAAGATTGATTTACCCCACCAAATGAAGAGGCTCGATTGGACATTCTCCAGTACATACTCTTTTCTCTTGCCTCTAACTCGCAAAACTGGACATATTCTGCTCGAAAAGGGTCAGCTGTGGCAGACATCCGCTAGGGGAGTCGCGGTTGTTCCCGAGGCTCCACCATACAATGGTGAGTAGGAACACGGGGGGATTTTAGTCAATAGGAGTCTGATATAACCTCTGTGACTCTCCGTTCATGAGACATTTACCCACGAGAAACAAAAAGAAAGAAAGGTGGATATATCTTGTTAGATCTTTGTTAGACATATGCATGCATATTTGAGATATTAACATTGTTTGCACGGCCACAGGATATTCTGCGTGGATAATGGGCGTGCTTGTTCGCAAATATATTAGTATTCCCGGAACGTATTCTCGTTCGGCATAATATTGCGAAACAATGATGCTTGCTTACGATAGTGCTAGAGCTAGTAAGCGATTTTTGCGATATATTTTAATTCTTGTAATCTTATATGTTAACTTAACAGCATAATCACCACGGGCTTTATTATTGACCTAATCCATGCACGGGTGGAGGCCTCGTGGAAGGAGAAAAAGATTTTTAATAAAACGCATTTTTCCAAGTAGAATCCATACCTACATACATTTGTATTTACAGAGCTGTATTTTTACGTATAATATCATCAAAAATAATATGGCAAAACTGTAATTGCTAATACTGTTTTAAAACTGCCTTACTATGTATGTATTGTATATTTGTATCATTATATTATCATTATTTGGGGTATCATTAATTGGGGTAATGTGGTCTTATGCGACTACGACTTGACGCGGGGGCACTATGTGCGAAGCGGTATAGAAACTATTTAGGGGGTAGGTGTAAGGCGGGAAGATTCCACCGAGATAGCCCGTCTATCTCGGTGGGGATTTTGAACTACCTTGTGAGTCGAATCCCTAACCAACGTCCTACGCCACTGCGTGGGACGTTGCTTAGGTTGGTTGGTTGGTTGGTAGTCTGTTGCCGAAGCGAATGTCGAAAGCACGATAATGGATAGTCCGGCAAGTGTCTTCACAAACGGAAAGCGCTCGCTGAAGCACTGTTTTCTCGTGAGTTGTGGATCACTTGGAAGGATTGATTCGAACTGCAAACGCTGGCTGTGGCGGCGCGATATATATTTTTGCCAGCATACAGCCAGCGCCATCTAGTTTTAACTTGGCAAGTTAGAGGAACTAGCGCGATCTAGAACTTGCTTAGTGCTATCTAATCTGCGCTTGGAAGTTTTGGTTAAATTTATTTCTAGTGTTACAATTGTCAAATAATTAATCGAAAATAAGTGCTATTAATACACAGAGTTGGCTATGCCTTTTGGTTCACCGTCCGACCCTCCAGTGATCCCAAACGTCGCCTAAGCCGAGGGTCGGCCTCAAAGGAGGCGTCCTTAAGCAGACGTTCCCTTAGTGTCTTCGAGCCCTAGGGCTCAAAATTTCTTCTGGCAGAGCTTCTTTCCGAAGCTCGCCAAACAGCCCGGTTACGCTGTGGCAACCAATAGGGTTAGTACAGCTAATAGACAGTCCGAAAAAAAAATATGCCTTTTGTTCAAGATCCAGGTTAGTGCACTATTGTATACAAAAATTCGTATGAAATTCGCAGTCAAATACTCTCTAGTGTGAAATAAAATTAATGAGACAGTTAAATATAAAATTTAAACTATAAGACGGTTTTTACTCGTCATAATGTTTGCACGAGTAATATAATTTACTTGAGCAAAACGCTACGTAGATCTCGGTGTATATATAGTACAAATTCTACGAAACGGAAAGCAATTCTGTAGATACTTATGCTCGGCGGAAGGTCGGCTCGATTAAATACTATAATTGCGTTTCTATTTAATGCTTTCCCTGTGGAAATAGAAATCTGCAGTAGTATCATTGAAATGGAACATTGTTTTGTTAATGCTTCTGTAGTTTTCGTATTAAGGGCATACAATGGAACAATAGGTTACCTTAGCTTCACTGAATGAGCTTTCATTAGCAACAGCATGTATATCGTTCTGAAAAAATCTAGATCATGACTCATGTTGCTAGATTAGTATTTAGTTAAGTTTCGCCATGTTTCACTACGAAATCTAAAATCCAACTACGACTAGAATCCTCGAAGTTCGAGCTTTTCAAAAAGGTAATGAATAAAATATAATAAATATCATCCTCACCACCTGGATGCCTGGACCTCTTCCACCACCCGCTATTCCAGGTAATTTCTGCCACGAACCTGCAAATTGTGGAACCAGCTTCCATCTTCTGTGTTCCCTAATGGCTATAATATGGGGATTTTCAAAGGGCGGATTAACAAATTGCTCAAGGGCCAGCAACGCTTTGGCGGTTCCTCTGGTGCTGCAAATGTTCATGGGCGGCGGTAATCACTTACCATCAGGTGACCCGCCTGCTCGTTTGCTCGCTTTGAATATAAAAATATATATATATATATATATATATAGAAGGACTTCCTGAATTATTTAGATATAGATCAGTTGTGCAATACATATTATGATTGTCATAATTATAAATCAATTATTAACACACTACAGGTAACGGGACTTCCAGCACGAGAAGGGTTTTGGCTGCAGTCACGCCTTTCAGAACACTATGGAAAACTCATGTAATAAATATTGTTAAGTCAAATTTTGCCATGTTTCACTACGAAATCTAAATCCAATTACGGATAGAATCTCCAACGGAGGGACTCTTTAAAAAAGAGCAATATTTAGAAGGACATCTTGAATTGCTTAGATATAGTTGTTAAATACATATAATGATTGTCATAATTATAAATCCATTATTAATACACTACAAGGAACGGGACTTCTAGCATGAGAAGAGTATTTCTTTTTTCCACTACAAGTTAGCCCTTGACGGCAATCTCAACTGATGGTAAATGATGATGCAGTCTAAGATGGTAACGGGCTAACCTGTTAGGGGTATGAAAACCCATATTCCTAATTGGTTTCTACACGACATCGTGCCGGAACGCTCAATCGCTTGGCGACACGCCTTTGTCGGTAACAAGCCACGGCCGCAGCCTCCATCCAGACAAATCACGCATATTGACTGCTGTCACTCCTTTGAGAATACTATGGAAAACTCATATAATAAATATTATACAAACAGCTTAAATTAAAAAAAAGGTACTCACATAACGAATTCAGTCCACTCCAATTTAAATCGATATTATTGTAACGCCGGTTTTGAACAAAAGATATCCTGTTGTTTATTTTCCCATCTCTAGAAATCATCTATCAATATGGTAATTCGAGTATTCACCTGGTTCTAAATAGAACAAAAAAGGTGCCTAATTCTTTATGTACATACATTGCTTTGATCATCCCGATAGCCGTAGGCGAGGTTATCGCTGCTCTTGTTAAAACATTCAAAGACTTCTTCTGCATTTGAAATTGGGCTAATGGAAGCAATTTATGAATAAGATACGGTTTTCATTTTGCTTTACGCTAATAATAGGTAATTTTATAAATGTTCGTGTTCATGGAACAGTTTGCTCTACTTTCGGAGTTCAGTACTCATTTTCGCATTTACAGGGCATTTTAATAAAAGCATTCATAACATAAAATAAATTGAAAATGAAAATGAAAAAATATTTATTTCACCAAAAACACAGTTACACAGTTTTACATATTATTCCGATAGTACCCACACTAGGTAGTCTTGTCTCTTGGGTAAAAATTGTTTTGACACTCTAAATTTTGGGTGAATAGCATGTTTTTAAAATACATTTAATACTTTAGACGCATATCTATGAGATTTCTTCAACGGTATTAATATTGCATACGTTAATTGTACCAAAAACTCACCTAACTAATCGTCGTTGGATTCAATCTATGGTTATATAAATATAACCCACGTTATTTTTCAGACCCATAAACAATAAATAGTTTATGGGTCTGAAAAATAACGTGGTATAACATCGCAATACTTATAGTGTTTTGTCGACCTTTGCCATTTTAAAGGTACTACGAGTTTTCGTGTGACAAAACATTCCACTACTGTTCCAAAATAATGTCACGTTGATTTTAAAGGTCTTATATAATATTATTCCTAATCAGAGGTCGGGTTTTCGAACCCGGGCATGAACCTATAACTTACCGGAGTTATTTGCGTTTGTAAGCAATTAAAATTTCACTAACGGTGATGGAAAACATAGCAAGGAAACCTGCATGCCTGAGAAATCTTCATAATGTTTTCAAAGGCGTGTGAAGTGTGCCAATCCGCACATGGCCAGCGTGGTGGACAATGGCCAAACCCTTCTCATATTAAGAGGATACCCGTGCTCTGTAGTGAGCCGAGAATGGGTTGATCATGATGATGATGATGATGATATAACATTAGTAATTCTGTTAGGTAATATATAGGCTTGCACTATATTAAATATTACCTTGCTAAATGATTAGTAAATGAACACTTTATTACATTAAATATACGTAAGTAGGTATTTTTATTATCACTTGAAGTAAATAATAGAAGAATCCCATTAAATTGGGAATGTTAATTTATTACTGTCGGTCTTTTGTGTTATCAATTTTAATAACAAGATGTTCGGTAAAAACAGTGACAATGACGAATAGACGCTTTTATGTTTATATGATGGATTACATAATAAGGAGACAGTAATGGAGGGAAAGCTGTTTTTATCATTAATGGAAGTAAATAGCTCATTGATCAATTACTTTTAAACAATTACAAAAGTATGGTTTTTAAAACCACAAATAACTCGTAACAGCCTCCAAGTTAGAAAAAGTGGGTAAGTTGAATATTTTCTTGAACACGACACGTTCCCACCATCTCTGCAAGTTGCAAAGTTGGTGGTTTTGCTTTTGACAGCTCGAATACTTTGTTCTACTTAAAATATAGCTAAGAACAATGCACAATTAGGTACCAGTAGTCTATGACGTATTTATGAATTGTTTTATATAATATGACGGCAATCAGAGAGCAGCATCAACTAGTTTTAGAAACTAAGTTAAACTCTCTAGTAACTATAGAGGGGGCGATGCCACTGTCTTGTCGAGAGACACTCTCTTTACGCAACACTAAGTGACGCATGCAGGTTCTTATAAGACTCACTGTAACGGGACGGTGCGTTGCATTCATTGCATTCGGTCGATTCGGTGGTCGAGTTGCGGTAGTGCATAGTTGTACTTGGTGGAGAGTCTGCTTCAATATAAATTACCATATTTATAATTATAATTCTGTTCTTCCAAGAGTATCTGGTCTCTTTGCCCGAAACTACCCACGTCTACCCAAATTACCGAAGAAGACACGCCCTCGCCCCGTAGTCATCCTATATATATTTTCTTTGTATACTTATTTATATCTCCCTCTCCAATCGTTCGTTCATTATTGAAGATCGTGGTCTTGGTGTCCTTGCAACCTCGTGCGGATTAATTGTTTCCATCGGCTTCTATCGGAGGCTAGTCTCGTAATTGTGTGAAATTTGCACTTAGTCCGTCAGCTGGTCTGCCCATCCGGTTGGTACTTATTTATAAGCGTTTTGTTATAACAAGTCTGGTACAAAATATATTCTATTTCTATGAAAGGGAGTCCTTAAAATATGAAACAGATAAAGACGGTATACGATCACAGCTGATTATTAAATATTCATTGATGTTCTTTTCAGTCGACAGATGGCGCTAGAGTAAAGACTAGAACGCAGTGAATGTACCTAATGACTAGAAAAATAAGATATTTTGAAACTGCTTGAGTAAAAACACAGAAATAGATAGTAATAGAAATCAGATTTATAGTAACAGCGGGAACAGTACCAGTACTGCTTTGGTTACCTTTTAAAGTAAGCCAGACACAGAAAATCAGGTAAGAAGATTTAGAGTCACTCAGCGGACGATGGAGAGAGCTATGCTAGGAGATGCAATCAGAAATGAAGAGATCTGTAGAAGAATCAAAGTTACATACATAGCTCCGCGAGTTGCGAAGCTGAAGTGGCAATGGGCGGGGCACATAGCTCGGAGAACCGATGGACGTTGGGGTCCCAAGGTGCTGGAATGACGATATGGCACCGGTAAGCGCAGCGTTGTTGCCGACCCCCAACTAGGTGGACGGCCGACATCAGACGAGTCACAGGGAGCCGCTGGAAACGAGCGGCCCAAGACCGTGGACATTAGAACTCCCTACAAAAGACCTATGTCCAGCTGTAGACGTTAATCGGTTGATGTGACGATGATGATGATGAAACAAAGAAAATACCAGCACGCTGCCAGAAACACAATATACGATGCTTTGCAACAATTTTCTTACATAATCCATATATACGCTTCTCACTTCCACATTCCTCTTTGTTTGAGATTGTAGGTTTCTAGTAAGTAGGTATATTTTACTCTACGTCTAAGCTTATGTAAGTAGGCATTACGAGAAAATTAATTTCTATTGAAATCAGGACGTTAATTACACCAAGAACTCTTTCTGTATTTTGCGCTGAACACTGTTTTATGTGAATGGTCTCGTTTCATGAGCGTCAGTGATTCCGAATCTGACCGAAATTATTCAGTACTTTTAAGAAGTTACTAAGTCAAAAATTAGTTTAACGTAACCGGGGCAACTCGTTCCCCGTGCCCAGGAAACTTTTTTATGCAAATTTGGGAAAATGTGACCTGATTTTTAATGACACCGCAATCGCTTTGATGAACGCTGTATACGTGTCGGATTTGCATAAAAGGCGCTCTTAAAATATATGTCAGGGAAGTAAGCAGTGCCTTGCTCTTTTTGTGTTTAGTATCGCTTCATTAAAACACAAAGTATACAAAGATGTACTTGCCACCAGTTCCGTCGATTAATATATTAGAGCTCACATTTTTGACGACCTCCGTAGCGCAGCGCGCGCGCTGTCAGATTAGAAACTTGGAGGTTCTGGGTTCGATTCCCGGCTCGAGTCTGGTCTGGTGGGAGGCTTCGGCCGTGGCTAGTTACCACCCTACCGACAAAGACGTGTCGCCAAGCGATTTAGCGTTCCGGCACGATGTCGTGTAGAAACCAATTAGGAGTGTGGGTTTTCCATACCCCTAACAGGTTAGCCCGCTACCATCTTAGACTGCATCATCACACTCATCAGGTGGGATTGCAGTCAAGGGCTAAACTTGTAGTGGATAAAAAAAAAACATATTCAACTTATTTGTTATTATAAACACAAGGTTACTTTTCTGTTCTTTTGTAATAAGTTCTTTTTTCTGTTTTTTGTTATTCGCTGTTTGTTAATCTAAAAATTTTGCATATTATATTATTAAAGACTTATTAGCGTCGACTTAAGTTATAAGGCATGCTGTAGTTACCCCTATATTGATTTATATGTATATCCTAGCACTAAAGGTTATTAAAATGTTTATTTTTTTACATATAATTCTGTTGGTGGCGCTTTGAATAAATAAATAAATACACGTCCATACTGTGGCTGGCAGGTAAAACTTCATAAAGGTGTCTGAAAGAAGCTGTGATAGCCTAGTGGTAAGGACGTCCGCCTCTGAATCAGAGGTTGGGGGTTCGATCCCGGGATCCTCTAACTTTTTGAAATTATGTGCGTTATTAAGCAATTAATATATCACTTGCTTCAACAGTGAAGGGAAACATCGTGAGGAAACCTGCACGCCTAAGATTTCTCCATAATGTTCTCAAAGGCGTTCATAAAGTTTTCGAAGGCGTGTGAAATTAAAAATTCAACATAACATTAAAATTATGTTGAATTTTTAATTTTCTGTTCAATGTTGCTAAGCTCAACCGGTGTTGACTAACCAATTTTAGTAAGTTAAGTAAGGATCTGGTTTGCATAACTGCGTCCGACTTCGTTACAACATAGATCTTGCGTGCTCTGTAAAGTAAGCGGGCTGTTATGTAAATTGCCAAAGCGATCTCACCTTTTTTAATTTGAGGCTGTTATCCTGACAAATAAAGTCAAGGTAAACACTTTAAGGTGATAATTTGCGAAGGTTCTCCGGGCCGCTACAGTATTGGCCGCAAAATTGATTAAAATTCCGACGGCGTAAGAACTCTCTTCTTTTTTTTTTCTTTTTTTTTATTAAATTGACGCTAGAGAAAGCTCTCAGGCTTTCAGAACCATAGTCACACATTTGATTTATGTTTTAATTCTTATGATGAATGCTTGCGAACATTTAAGTAATTGGTTTTCCTATTTTTAATTACTTAAGTCAAATGCATTACGCTTGGAAAGATTTACGTGACTGATGAAATTTTCCGTTATTTCTATAATTATTTGTAATTTTTTCAGTGAGTCCTAATTTTCTGGCCAAAGAGTGTATCAATCTTACATTTCTCGGAAATTTGTTTGATAGGCTAGAAGTTGTATAAAGTCTTACACAGCCTACTATAATTAATTAAAATTTCTCATTTTTAACGCAACATGAGCCGTAATTGTTCATCGTCTGATTCCAAAATAAATTAAGGAAAATGATTCACTATTTTATGCACAAAAGTAGGTACAACTCTTTAGAATTCAGTTGCAAAAAAAAACTTTTAAATGTCATTTTATTTTTTCGGGAGTGATTACCCATACCCGACAACATTCCTTATTTTTTCGTGACATTATTTGACCCCGTATTCTTTATTCTTCTTACTGAATAGATTGGTGGTTGGGGATTTTTTTTTATTGGATCATTAAACTAATCATGATCTATATAAAAACAACAAAAACAGAAGAACAAACACGAGATAGTGACTTTCTAGGATCGTGGTACTATGCTCCTAAAATCAAACGTAGTGCGACTATCTGTATTATACAAGCGACCTACCTACCTACAAGGTAACTACGTTACTCACAAATACCATTATACAAATACCAATTTAGAAACGGTAGCGGACATTTGAAATTCAATGAAAGTCACCGCATTTTATGCATCACAGTCACAATTCAAACCACGAGTGGGTGGAAAATAGTCCTGCGCCAGCGAATCGGTCGTCAGCTAAAAATGTAATTGCCCCGTCAATCATTCCGCGAGGTGAGTTGTATTGCGCGGAACAAAAAAGGAATTCCACGTTTTCCGTACCCGTATTCATTCTACTGATTTTTTCCCTATAGGTAAGTAAAAAGTAGTCACAATGTCGGCTATTTTTTTCAAATAAGATAAGAAAAATACGAACAAATAATCTGCATAAGTTTTAAATGAAATCGGTTTCACTACTACGGTCGATTCCAGACCAAGTTGCAACATCCAAACTGGGTATCTATACACAATATGCAACGAAAAATAAACAAATAAATAAAAAACAATTATGTGACGTTTTTATTAATTTGATGAGAAATATTGGCGCATCTTTGTATTAAAAATGACTCGTATGCTGTCACGGGAAACGGTATAGCGTTCTCTAGTACTATCAACTTTTTTGAGATTTCGCAACGTTATTTATTTATTTTACTAAAAGTTAGTCCTTGACTATAATCTTCGCTGTTAAAAACAGCTCTACCCCTACAGCCTAGCACTTATATTTAACACCCTTAATCGGTTTCTATGTGGCATCAAAGAGAACAGACCTTAGACTTTGCTCAACAATAATAAAAATCTTCTTTCAAAACCATTAATTTCATGACGAAAATGGCCATATGCTTACCGCCTCATTAATTAAATTTTCAAATTCAAATAATCTTTATTCAAACAGTCACGGTAACATTATCTGTATATTACCGTGAAATAGTCTTTTAAAAGACATTCTTGACGCGTTAATATTTTACATAGTTGTGATTTGATGGTGACAACTACATTCGTAAATTTAAAACTAAAGCTAAGAGGGTTCCAAACGTGCCCCGGTCTAAAAAGAAGCCCACAACAAACTTAGCTAGGTGCATTTTCTTTTTGTTATCACCATCTCACATGCCACTTAAAACTATATTAAGAGCTATCTGTATGTAGATATTTAGTTTAGCAAAATGGACGAAGTAACGTAAACTGCATAGATAAAATATTATTTTCCCAAAACTAGCACAGTTTTGACACAAGATGAATTGCTCTGTAATAAAACCAGTTTATGACATTGCGCTGCGGTCGGTGAATTTTTGATTTTCGGAACGAGTGCTCGGTTAGTTTGAGGGCGTCACGTCGCCGTTAAGACCTTTTTGTGTACGATGACAGCCTTAGGTCGCCTGAAAGGGTTTGCTGAGTGTTTTCATTACACTCCATAAAAGAAAATAAGGTCCTTGAGTGACGTTAAATCACTTAACTACGGCGAAGACTTAAAAATAATACTTAAGCCTGCCTTATTTATTTTAAGAAAATATAAGAACGTACATTTGAATTTTCAAATGTTTAAATTAATATCTCAATTAAATTAATATTGAAACTGATGAGAACATGGTTGCATAGAAATATGCGTAATGGGTCTGGCCATGGCATTGACACTTTAATTTGTTGTTATATAGTTATATATATATATATATAATATATGAAACCCAGTGAGGTTCGTACGCGTCGCTTGGTGGACTGGGTTTGAAGTTAAGATACTTTAATAGAAAATATGACTTTTGTAAATCTCGAGACGAAGCCAATTCATCATGATCAACCCTTTGCCGACTCACTACAAAGGACGGGTCTCCTATCAGTATGAAAAGGGTTTGGCCATAGTCTACCACGCTTGCCATGTGTGGATTGGCAGACCTCACACGCCTTTGAGAACATTATGGAGAACTCTCAGGCAAGCAGGTTTCCTCACGATGTTTTCCTTCACCGTTGAAGCAAGTGATATTTTAATTCCTTAAAAACCTATATTACTCCGAAAAGTTAGAGGTGTGCCCGGGATCGAACCCCCGACCTCTGATTAGGAGCCGGACGCCCTAATCACTAGGGTATGACAGCTTCGCCAATTAAAACATCTTTAACTTATCACGCAACGTTCTTATAAGATACTAATCGCTTTTTTCCCTAAGCTCAAGCTCTGTGCAAACTATATATCTAGAAAAGTATTAAGATTGTAGACAGACAGAAGCTTTTAGACGATTGAAGGTTGACTAACTGTAACTAGTGAAGGTTGGTCGTCAGAATGGCATATTTCGCCTCGTCTCCCGCGAAGCTGAACAGCTGGGCGACACTCTCGATACCAATCTGAGACTATTAGTCAGTTGAACATTGGAAGACTATCAACAAGAAAAAAGTTGCTTATCTAGGGCATGTGCTTAGGCATGACAGATACAGGCTCCTGCAACTCATAATGATGGGCAAAGTGGCGGGAAGGAGGCGCATCGGTCGCAAGAGAAAGTCTTGGTTGCGAAACATCAGGGAGTGGACAGGGATCGCAAGTGCCGCCCAGCTTTTCAGCCTCGCGAGAGACAAGGCAAAATATGCCATTCTGACTGCCAAGCTTCACTAGTTGGAGAGGCACCTAAAGAAGAAGAAGTTGCAAATTGAGCACTTGACTTTCATTACAAACCCACTTCATATGTATAACCCCGAAGGTCCTGAGATAATAGTTGTAATTTTCTTTTCCAGTTCATTGCGCTATTTCAAATTGTATACCAGATTAATAGCCCACCCTATCTCCTGTTCCTCCATCATAAAACTTTCCTTTTTCTCTTTTGGTGAGATATTAGGCGGTAATTTTATATTGTACCGAGTTTAACGATGTTCGAATGTTTACTATGGGCCGTTGTATAGTGTTTTGTAGTCCTTTTATTGCTGCCAAACGCCACCGCGGCTTTGTTCGCCAGAAATTTGAATAAATGTATGTACCGCCGCCGTAAAAGAAGATTTTATTGGCTGTAAAGGCGTCTGTTTCATTGAAACAACAAATAATAGATGTTCAAAAGGATATTACTTAATTTAATTTCATCCAAACAGCTAAACATGTAATATGTTTAAGTGGAAAACGATGATTTATCTGCGTGAACGATTAGATTTTAATAATTTTATGGTTAATGAATAGAAGCAGGCGTTACTTTGCGGAAGTCCATGATAAAAATAAAGCAAAGTAAGTTTTACTTTTCGCGCTTGTGAAGTCAACATCTCCTGAGGATGATCCGGTGTCGGGTCGAAACGTGCGTAATACAAATACAAATTTCCCGGTTGTCGGCGGAATATAGTAAATTATACTTGCTGTTTATTGTTTAATTTAATGGTTTGTATGCTATGCCTAAATACTTTGGCCTCTTATACAATTGGTTCAAAAAATATTAGGTTTGTTTTGATTTCTGTATGGCAACGATCCCCACGGCACATAATCAATCTTGAGGCCCTGGGTCTATACCCGGCTCGAGTCCGGTCTGGTGGCTTAGCCCGTGGCTAGTCACCAACGACGATTTAGCGTTCCGGCACGATGACGCCTAGTAACTGATTAGGAGTATGGGTTTACAATACAGGTTAGCCCTCTACCATATAAGACTGCATCATCACTTACCACCGGTTACACTTACGTAGTGGAATAAAAAAAAATCATTATGATGGCAATAAATCTAGAAAGCATTATTACTAACCTGGAGTTAGTAATTATATAATCATTAATCACGGACACGTGATCATTATGGAACCATTTTGGCGAAGCGTGGCGGGAGAAGCTCTAAATCTCCTCCGAGCTGATAGGACAGCTTCCATCAGACAGGATGACCGTGTTTGCAGTGGGATCTTGATTGATTATGACTCGTCACTTACTTCGGCACATTTATGTTCCGAGGCGAAACTTAGATAACCATTTACGTCTTGATCATGCTAAATTATATAGTTATATTTTGCCTTTTATTTTTAATAGGAATACTTTGCCATGCTAACACCTACCTACAACAATTAGTCAAGCTCATCAAAGTTTTTATTTACTGGGCCAGTTATCACCCTACCGACAAAGACGTGTCGCCAAGCGATTTAGCGTTCCGGCACGATGTCGCGTAGAAACTAATTAGGAGAGTGGGTTTACCATACTCCTAACAGGTTAGCCTGCTACTATCCTAGACATTTTTTTTTTCGGACTGTCTATTAGCTGTACAAACCCTATTGGTTGCCACAGCGTAACCGGGCTGTTTGGCGAGCTTTGGAAAGAAGCTCTGCCAGAAGAAATTTTGAGCCCTTTTGCTCGAAGAAACTAAGGGAACGACTGCCTAAGGGCGCCTCCTTTGAGGCCGAACCTCGGCTTAGGCGACGTTTGGGATAACAGGGGGTCGGACAGTTATCCTAGACAGTATCATCACTTACCACCAGATGAGATAGCCGTCAAGGGCAAACTTGTAGTGTATAAAAAAAATAGTTACCGCAATTTGGATGGATAAATCATTTTTATGTGGTAGAACAAAAACTTTATCTATGCTATCGTACTCATTCATTGACGCTGCTTCGCTGACATATACTTGACCCAGTTAGCGGCAGAACGAGCGGTTTTTAATTAAACTACGCTCCTTCACGTCGTCTCTAATTGATTTTACTGGTAACAATAAAATTTTTAAATAACAACACGAATTTTCTTTTAATATTACTCGCATATAAAAATTATGTATTGTTCCATTAAATTACACTCTATATAATAGAGGGTTCCGTACTGTATTAATAAAACACAGCTTGTTTTGTAAAACAATTGTAAAATAATGACGTGTCGCAGCTTCGGCGAACTCATTAAAATAACCTGCGCTAAAACCTTTTCATAATGGAAAGCTCTCCATCTGTCTCATACAACCTGGCATCCATATGTACTCAGTGAACAGAGGTTCGCATTAGAGTTAGCACTGTTTTTTTTTAATACTCTACAAGTTATCCCTTCGCCATTAACGACGGCAATCTCACGTACATACTCCTAATTCGTTTCTACGCGATATTGAAATGAAATGAAATGAAAATATACTTTATTGCACACCATATAACAAGGACACAAAAACAAAAGAAATAAACGCACACAAGAAAATAAATAGGTGCAATAGGCGGCCTTATCGCTAACGAGCGATTTCTACCAGGCAACCTAGATGGCCAATGACCCGACGCGGAGGGGGTCTCCGCGCGTCCCTCTGACCAAGCTGAGGGCGCAGTGGATGACCCAGGGGGTGTATCACCCCGTGTGGTGGAAGGCCTGTCCAGGTATGGGACTGGCAGGCGGGGGTGGGCGGCAGTCTGCTGCTGGAGGTGGGGGTGACGACTGAGACTGGTCGTCCCCATTGGAAGTTTGCGGCCCGTCCAGGTATGGGACTGGCGGGCCGGGCCCGTCCAGGAATGGGACTGGTGGGCCGGGCTGGACGGCGAGCGTTCGCTGCGCTTGCCGTCGGTGATGGAAGGCCGGGTGCGAGAGAGTGTTTCTCTTCCACCTCTCTTGCTCTTGTGCCTTCGGAGGACTTGTGGGCGATGGAAACGGGGCTGTCCATCACTCACAGTACGGTTCTCAAGTTGGCTGGTGTGCTGTTGTTCCGGCACACCTCTAACCGGCGAAACTGGGCACGTTGTGCCCAAGGAGGGTCTGCTTCGGCGGACACCCGCTGGTGGAGTTGCGGTGGTATGCGAAAGCTTTCCCGTGACTCCACCATACAGCGGTGAGTAGGAACACGTGGGGGTTTTAGTCAGTAGGAGTCTGACATAACCTCTGTGCCTCCCCGTGGCGCAGAGGTATCCATGAGGATTTACCCACGATAAAAAAAAAAAAAAAAGGCAACCTAGCACAAATAAGGAATAAAATATAAAGTAAGGCGAGGTTGGGGTGTAAAATCATACAAAGAAAATATAAGGTTAAATATATGTACAACTAAAAATATAAATAATATAATACTTAATACATATATACAAAACAATAGTAGTAATAAAAATAAAATATAAAAATATTGTGCCACGTTAAATCGCTTTGCGACACGTCTTTGTCGGTAGGGTGATAACTAGCTACGGCCTAAGCCTCCCACCAGACCAGACTCAAGCCGGGAATCAAACCCAGGACCTCCAGCTTTACAACGCGACAGCGCACGCGTTGCCGCACGGAGGTCGTCAAACTGATGCGATGTTATACAAAATACGCAATGTTAAAACAACTTTTTTGTCAAAAAAAAAACTATTCAGTCAAAAAAAAGTTTTCTCCATTGGCCATTGTCTGGAATAATCTTATTTCTATACATTACGCAGCCTAACAAATACAACAAATAAGTCCGCGGAATATCATGAGTATTTACCTAACTGTAGTTAAACTGATTGATAATTATTTTCATTGTAACATGATCGTCGTATGTTGTTCGACGACCTACGTGGCGCAGCGCGTGCGTTGTTGCATTTTTAAGTCGGAGGTCCTGGGTTCGATTCCCGCCTCGAGTCTGGTCTGGTGGGAAGCTTCGGCCGTGGCTGGTTACCATCCTACCGACAAAGACGTGTCGCCAAGCGATTTAGCGTACCGGCACGATGTCGTGTAGAAACCAATTAGCAGTATGAGTTTACCATACCCCTAACAGGTTAGCCCGCTACCATCTTAGACCGCATCATCACTTATCATCAGGTGAGATGCGATCAAGGGCTAACTTGTGGTTAATAAAAAAAAAATGTTCATTGTAACAGGGAAAGTTTGTCTACTAACATGAGCGTATGTTTTAAAATATTAATAGCAGAACAACTAAAATATAAATATTATCGTGAGTGTTTAAAAAAATATTTAGTAGGAATAGCGGAACATCTGAAATATAAATTTTATTATTGGTAATGGTATTTCACTTCGCATTGCCAGCAGTCACGCCATTTTCGTCAATGTGTCTGCTATTTCTACAAAAATCACTACATCCACCATTAAATATAATATATTATAATAGTATATTATCAAATTTATGAGTTTCATACGTGTTTTCTTTGTTCCAGATTGCTCCAACTTGAGCGCTTGACGCGGGGCGATTGTAAAGGAGTGGAATAGTTGTGTCACAAGGGATAGTTGTTTTTCGTTCGAGTTGGCTGCGACAATGCGGGGAGGTGGCGGAGGATAGCATGCTATCGCCTGTGACGGCGGCCTGATGGCGCTGGTGCGCCGGATACTAGGCGACGCCCAGGTAAAGACCAGAAATGAGGTATTGATGGCATCTCACCTGATGGTAAGTGATGATGCGGTTTAAGATGGTAGCGGGCTAACCTGTTAGGGGTAAGGTAAGCCCGTACTCCTAATTGGTTTGTACATGACATCGTGCCGGAACGCTAAATAGATTGGCAACACGTCTTTGCCGGTAGGGTGGTAACTAGCCACGGCTGAAGCCTTCCACCAGACCGGACTCGAGCCGGGAATCGAACCCAGGACCTCCTATTTCATAATGCAACGGTGCACGCGCTGCGCTACGGAGGTCGTCAAAGGTACTTTAGACCAACGCGTTCATTAATCTTAGTACATTGCGATCATCTTAAAACCGACCAATCTGCACGATGCAATTTTCTTCAATCTTTATACACCATATCATACACATCTTCTAGAACGCCCTATACGTACGTTTCGCTTCTTAAAAATTCAGTAAAACAAAACGTTATAAATGACCCAAATACCCTCCGTGTCAACGCTACCACATATACCTAATTAAAACATGGAATCATATGTTTTTTTAATGCTATGAAAATAGCAAACCATGCATAATCATCTATTTAGCTATTCTAACTACACAAGTTTGTCCTTTATCGTAAAATAAGTATTATAACATAATTGTGTAAGCCAAAAAGAGTCATATGGTATTTTAAAATTTTATCATTCAAATTCAAATAATCTTTATTCAAATAGTCCTTTAAAAGGCATTTTTGACGCGTCAATAATTTACATAGTAGTGATTTGATGGTGATAACTACATTCGTAAACTTAAAACTAAGTTAAGGGTTTGTTTTACGTTATCACCATCTCACATAATTAATAATAAATTATAGTACCAATGTAGATAGAGCAATTCACGCCCAAGCTTTTAAATCGTTTATATAATTCTTAATATGATCTTTCTACAAGCTTTCGTTTTATAAAACTTTGAACTTATGGATAGACATCTCCAAGATATCAATAGGTAATTTATTATAAAATAAAATACAAATATAACATTGTATTTATAAAATACATCATCATTAACCTTTTTGAAGTTTATAATTCTAATTTAACGATATGGATACAGGTATTGTAGGGCGGGTAGCCCGCGATCGCTGGCATAATCAGTCTAAAAGCGCACCAAAATCTGGCATATTAATCGACGCCACAATTTCATCGTGGCCACTAGCCATGTACGCGATAACCCGTAATTATAATGTTTCACCGTCGAAGTTTCGTCGAAGTGTTAACATCGATTACAAAGTTGGTTTGATTCAGGTAATGCCTTACTGAAGCTATTAAACTTGCCGTTTGATGCTACTATTACGTTAAACGGTGCTAGCTTAAAGATCATTATGGAAAACGAATAGGACCTTTTTCATGTAGACTGACTTCTAAATGTTACAAAGTAAAACAGTAAATTAAACGTCATCATGATCAATCCATTACCGGCTCACTACAGAGCACGGGTCCACCACGCTGGCCATGTGCGGATTGGCAGACTTCACACGCCTTTGAGAACATTATGGGGAACTCTCAGGCGTGCAGGTTTCCTCACGATGTTTTCCTTCACCGTTGAAGCAAGTGATATTTGAATTTTTTAAAACGCACATAACTCTGTAAAGTTAGAGGTGCCCGGATTCGAACTGCCGACTTCTGATTAGGAGGCTGTCGCCGTAACCACTAGGCTATCATTGCTTCTAAATTAAACGTAAAACCTATTAGAACGAGATTTTACGAAACCTTGTCGCATCGCAACTCAACCGTAGATTTCAACAAAACAAGTTACTTGTTAGAGTATAAATTTCAGTTTAAATTGAAGGGTGTGAGTTTTTTATAATACATTTTATTAATAAGTATAAAGCTATGAGGTTAAATTTAAATGAAACATTGAATTGAGGATGCGCACATAATTTCCTTTTATATGACATCTCATTTGGCTGAGTTAATGGCCCAAACTGTGCAGCGTACTAAATAAAAATATTCTTTTATGAATGCACTAAAATATTATATATACAAATTAAAAATTCAAATATGTTTTGTTCGTGTAATCCTACAGGCACTTAGGAAACGTTCATATATTGGTTTTTGGTTTTAATTCGTGATATATTCATTTGTTAAATTATAATAAGAGTTAAGAACCAAACGCGCCCAAGTTGGATGAAAAGCCCTCTACAACTAAGCTGGTATTTTTTTTGTTATCACCATCCTACATCATCATCATCATGATCAACCCATTACCGGCTCACTACAGAGCACGGGTCTCCTCTCAATATGAGAAGGGCTTGGCCATAGTCCACCACGCTGGCCATGTGCGGATTGGCAGACTTCACACGCCTTTGAGAACATTATGGAGAACTCTCAGGCGTGCAGGTTTCCTCACGATGTTTTCCTTCACCGTTGAAGCAAGTGATATTTAATTTTTTTTTTTTAAAACGCACATAACTCCGAAAAGTTACAGGTGCGTGCCCGGATTCGAACCGCCGACCTCTGATTAGGAGGCTGACGCCCTAACCACTAGGCTATCACCGCGATATCCTACATAGTTTATAGTTAATAAACTGTAAAGCTTATTAACTATTAATAAGCTGCGAATAGCAATGGCTTTAGTTGTTTTTGTGTATAAGTTTGTTTGTTTTGTTCTCATTATAATAACTAATGTATTTTTATAAATAACAAATGTGTTATTAACCCTAGACAACTAACCTTCCGATATACCCCTTTAAAGCTAACCATTCGTCGTATCGACGAACAATTATTGAAGCATATAAATTTATCCACCGATAGATATATCTGTTCGTTTTAAAGTTAAATTACGTTATACAGGTATAACTCTATTAAATAAAACAGTATATTTCGATATTTTGACAAAAATATTTAAATTATTCCTTATAATCTAATACACTGGTTTTTTGAGATCAAATTAAACACTTACTTGGAAAAAAAATTATAAAAAATAAACAACAAAAAATTGCCTTTTTTTCTTTGGGAAACATAAACTATTAAGGTCTCATTTTTTAAGAAAAAATATCAAACCTAAAACTTTGAAGCAAATCTGAGGCGAAAATCAACTTTTTGTTCACCACAAATTACCGTGTTGTATTTTGAACAATGTCTTAGTCAGGCGTCTTTTTGTATAAGGACACATGCCACAAATTTTTCTTTTTCTGCTGTTTGTAGCTTCAGCTGGTAGAAGACTACTGCTGGCTGATGACTGACCTTCACTTTCACCTTCATCATTCTTCAATCCTTCCACTCAAGATATCTTTAATTTTATTTTTCACGTGTGTCGATATAGTAGCAATTTCCTTATTTTGAGCCAGGGCTCCACCAACTGGCCATGCAATTTCTTCATAAAAGCACGCTGAATCTTTACTTTTTGTCCTATTGCTTCTGCAATAGGACAAAAAGTAAAGATGTTATGGCATAATAGGGTCGACCTTTTGTCGCCGTAAGGGAAACGGTCTATCATCAAAACTCAGACATCGCAGAAGAAAACTACATCTTTCTTGTTCATACACGCCACATATCTGGTACTAGAATATTCTGTGTCAAACAATTCATCTACAGTCAAATGATTATTCTTCAGAGCCATCTATTCCGTCATCTTCTTCTACATTATCTTCTGTTTCGCTTTCACTAGCCTTTCTAGTATCAGTACGCCCTGTTGACTCCTCCGAAGTTCCGATATCTTGCTCTTCTAATAATAACCTCGCAATAACTTCATCGGTCAGGAATCGTTGAGAAGTCATGGTAAAAACTGAAAAAGTAAAGACATTAGTTACAGTAATAATATACACAGAACCTAACCATTCGTCGAAACGACGACTATTTTCGTAATATATCTAAAAATTATGTACTTACCCGCGAAACGACGTCGCCACCTGCGAGCACTCGGTGGACACTATGTTCACTAGCGACGGCGAAGTGATCAGCGCTCACGAAGAAAAGAGGAAGAGATATTTCTGTTTTGTGTTCGTCGATTCGACGAAGGTTAGGTGTCTAGGGTTAATAAAAGACAAAAATATTTGTGTTTATAATATTTTAAAATTAAAACTTAACCCTTATATTTTATTTTATTTGACTACCTTTACATTTTCTTGTTTTTCCGCCTTTATATTGTAAAATGTTAGGTTTCTGTGTATGTTATCTTGAGTTTTTGTATCTTTGCACATTATTTCGCCAGTTTCATTTGACATATGTCACGTGAAGCCATTTTGGCAACAAATCATATCCTAACCCTTACTGCTGCTTCACACCGCCCATAAATTAACTGCTGATGTATGCGTGGTTAGAGCATTCAGCTTCAAAGCGGTATAAACGCCGATCATGACACTGCATTGTACTTTCAGTGTAAATTCAAAGAATTGTCATCACCACCTGGCGGCGTAATCGGCGGCTAAAATAAAAAAAAATACAGTTTCTGCAATGATTTACTACTTTTTTATAGCGCACTAAACGGCACTACACTTTATTATTACTTAATAAGCAACTATAATTAAATTTTCAATAGGTATTAATAGGTACCATAATTTACTATTGATAATGTGAGATGGTGATAACAAAAAAAAACAGCTAAGTTTGTTGTGGGTTGTTTCTTCTTCGGCTCTTAGCTTTAGTTTTAAGTTAGCGAGTGTAGTTATCACCATCACTAATAGAAATAATGAAAATTTGAAATATATGAACGATTCATAGATACCTGTAATAGGTTTATATGAATAAAGCTATTTTTGATTTGAATAGTTATGAATACATAATTATTTTTTTATTTTATTACAAAGTTTCAGCTTCTAGTTGTATTAGTGACTGAAACATGAAGTAGAGTAGTTGTGTAGTTGTACAGAGTTCCATCGCAAACGTTACTTGTTATAATGTTCATAAAGAACCTTATAAGAGAAACTAAGAAAAATCATACACACAGACTGACCAACCTACCTTCATTTTCTTGGGTTCGTAATCATTAATAAATATCACGTGAATAGCTCTGTAAATAAAGTAAACAGCTAAGGAATGAGGACATATAAAGAACCTTCATAATTTGCCAGATAAATGAGCTAAGCCGAAATTGTTTTTGTTCGGCATCCGTAATATTAGATACACGCTTGGTTTGTGACCTGGATATAAAATGAAATAACGCCCATTTTTATATTCAATGGATAATATAGCTGCGATCCTTTTATGTCGCTCAGGAGATTCATCCGTTGTAAAGCGACGAAATTTGGTTGTGGGAATTTTTTTGCTGGCACAAAAGAGACTTGCTGAATAGGGCAATGTTTTTTTTTTCGTCGCGAAATAAAATTCTAATCCAAAATAAATACGAAATAACTTCGCCGTTATGTTGCTTTGAATGTTATTTGGAGTCGAAAATTTGTTTTTTTTTTTTCTAATATTATCAATGATACATTGCGGGTATATAATTTTAAGGCAAGAATACAAGTTGCAACTGATACAAATATGTCAATATATCAAGAAGTTCGTTTATAATGTTATAAAATTTATATCGTTTTTCAATAAAGCATTTCCTCAACATCTATGACGTCGTAGATACAGGTAAACGGGCAGAAGGGTCAACTGATTTTAAGTGCTTATGTCCATGTCATCTGCAGCACCAGAGGAGTCACAAAGCCATGCTGGCTGAAACCATCTGCTAACTACACCGCAGTGATTCTGAAATAAATAATACTCAGACGAGATTTTCAATTCAGTTAATTTTCATTTTAATAACAATCCGAGCAAATTACATCTAGTTTCGGTATAAAATCTACATAGCGTGATGCAGTATTACTTTAGATGAAAACAGCGCCATCTATCGCAAAACTAAACATACTAAACTACAACTAAACTAAACTAAAAAAAATAAACTTGTTGCGCGCTTAACACCATCCTCCTAGTAGGTTTCTATGCGACATCGTAGCGGAACGGTCAATCGCTCGGCGGTAGACGTATTATAAGGGGATTTGCCAGGAGGAAACACTGACATTCGCTGCTCAACGGAGTCGTCAACAAAATATTTAACTATATATCTTATAGAATTAGGCTTACGGTTATTAACCGCCTCAAATAACGTTAAAAACACGTTCATAATTTCAGCTTAACCTGCTCTACGCTGAGCTCAACTATAGCTGAACATCGCCGATAAAGAATTTTTAAATGAATAAATCAATTATTGGCCTGATCGAAGTATTATATATCATCTCGTTATCTGTAGTTTCATAAGCTGAAAAGCCTACCAAGTAGTTATGAAACATTAATATACAACGTTGTATTTTGTATAGCGATTTATACAAAATTGCTAAATGAACTCTAGCAGGTAGTTTCGGCCTGGGTTGTAAAATGTAAGCAACGAAGGAATGCCAATGACCGTGTGCACGACTTGGTACTAATGCGCAATCGTGCGTGATTTTTTACTTAAAGTGCTTCCAATTGTACTTAAGTATACCTACATATTGTAGTATGAACTAGGCTAAAAAGGTATAATGTGACTATAATTTTCAAACACGACTAAAGCTTTTTATAAAACGCTAGCTTATAGAAAAATCCTACCAAAGATTACTTACTTAAACGATTAAAAGCTTAGTTATTAATTACTGCAACTTTTTATTTGACTCATCATCATCATCATAATCAACCCATTTCCGGCTCACTACAGAGCACGGGTCTACTCTCAATGTGAGAAGGTTTTGGCCATAGTCCACCATCGTGGTGGACTATGGCTATGGCCATGTGCGGATTGGCAGACTTCACACGCCTATGACAATATTATGGAGAACTCTCAGTCATGCAGGTTTCCTCACGATGTTTTCCTTCACCGTTGAACCAAGTGAAATCACAGCTTCTTTATCTGACTGATTATTTATTATTGAACTGTGTGAGATATTGAGAGCAAAATAACATGGTAGAGTTTGTTATGGTATTCTTCAAAGACGAAGGCGTAAGATAAAGAAATTTCATTTGAATCTGTGTATGAAAAATGTGTTTGAGCCATCG
Organism: Lasiommata megera; assembly: GCA_928268935.1. Taxonomy (NCBI): domain Eukaryota; kingdom Metazoa; phylum Arthropoda; class Insecta; order Lepidoptera; family Nymphalidae; genus Lasiommata; species Lasiommata megera. Next base: position 10,094,650 of record OV743322.1, on the reverse strand, counting down.
ACATATATTAATAAATATGATACAACTCTTTCATTTCAGTGAATCAGTCCCATATCTTAGAACGCTCATGACCAAGAATCGACTGCCTTTATCGTTATGTAAATATGGCATAATGTTGCAAAGTTAGCAATGCAGGGTTATATCGTGAATCCGCCTATTACTCCAGTTTTTTTTACAGCAATGCAGCAACGTAATAACGTTTCGCTTCGGTTCCGGAGCGTCTTAAGATAAGAACGTAAAATTAAACTGTACAAACAAAAATATGTTGAAGTAGGAAGAATTAATTAATTTTATTTGGTGTCCAGGCGAAACTTCGCAAAATGGTCGACGAGCAAGTGTCGGTTGGCACAAGAGTGGAGGCAGAAGCGGAACCTGAGCCTGCGGACCCTCTCATCACTCCTGCGTGCTCCGCTCTCGATAGGAGCGATGATCCGCGCCCCATACCTCCCGAGCGTCGTCTCCTCATCAGCACCCTTGACAAACCTCGCAACGGATCGCTGAATGGGGATAAAGAGGGCACGTTAAATAGATCGACGAGGCTCTCTATTAAAAACGGCAAAGATAATCCTTTTATCGGTTAGTATTGTTTTCTATTCCACTACCACTTACGATTGCAATTGTCGATTGTAATAACTTCCGGATATAATTTTAAGATATTATTCAATCTAAGATTTTAGTGGGCCGTTAGGGGTATGCCAGTTTTATTAAACCGGTTCAATCGGCTTTGTTTTAGTTTCGTACTGGAAAGCGGAACTGTTGACAACCAGACTTTATCGGTAGAATGATAACTAGCCACGGCCGAAGACTATCACCAGACAAAAACTCACTTTTTCTAATATTTTATATTCTTGCGACTGAATGAATCATAAACGTATGACGTTCTCTCGTTCATACGACGACAAATAGCAATATTATTCTGACTCATTAATCCTATTAATAACGAATAATAGAAAGTTAATTACTTGTATACTATTAATTAGATGCATTAATAAGGTAATAGCAGTAACAAATATTTCTCTTTTTATTAATACAATTGGTCAGCAAATTAGGATATGATATTATTACTTGAAAATTATTTAGTTACCTCTAAATTTTAAAGAGATTTATTTATAACTCTGAGAACTTTTCTTTTGTTGCCTTGTACTATAGTTAGTTACTCGACTATCTTTGATGGATTCATAAGCTTTCTCGTCTTCGTTACGGCATAATACGTGTACTCAGATTTTATTTAAAAAACCTGCAATAGTTGCTACCATTTTGATTTTGCGCTTATGCATACGGCAGCATAGGTGAAGATTTTCTTAAAACTAAGTTTAATTTAATTCAATGAAAGAAAATAAATCGTAAATGAACGATTATAGTTTATAAGTAGTAGTTGTAGAATAAATAAATATGTCTGTTTTTTTTTCCATACTTTTTAATTTGATTCATGATGATCAACCCATTACCGGCTCACTACAGAGCACGGGTCTCCTCTCAATATGAGAAGGGTTTGGCCATAGTCCACCACGCTGGCCATGTGCGGATTGGTAGACTTCACACGCCTTTGAGAATATTATGGAGAACTCTCAGGCAAGCAGGTTTCCTCACGATGTTTTCCTTCACCGTTGAAGCAAGTGATACTTTAATTGTTTTTAAAAACGCACATAACTCCGAAAAGTTAGAGGTGCGTGCCCGGATTCGAACCGCCGACCTCTGATTAGGAGGCTGACGCCCTTACCACTAGGCTATCACAGCTTCTTAATTTGATTAATAAAGCTCATTTGTTTTCTTTAGTGTCTTCACCGGATGATGATAACAAGGAAAATCAGACTAACGGAAAAATCGATTCTCCTATAAAATGGTCCGTGCAAAATGGCAGCGACAGTGGGACGTACGCCGAAATAGGCACTGGAGGAAATAGCAACACCAGTGACAGGAACGTCCTGGATCCTGCTGATAGTTCAGAAGAAGAGGTTCCTCTACCCGATGCCACTTCTCCAGGCAGAAGTAGTGATGGTCCTGAGCCTAGAGCCGATATTACTGCAACTCTTGATGGAGGTTTGTAAGCTTTGTACAGTTATCTCATTTTAATAACTCCTAGAATAAAATGCAGATAACATATAACATATTATAATGTTACTAATACCTCAGGTACGAAAAGTTTAATTACCACTTAAAAAGTTAAATTAAGGGTATAATTTGGCGATATCTTACACAGCGATATCTTCTAGGCAACCAAAGGCCAAACCGAACCAAAGGATATTGTTATAGATGCAAGATGGAGGTGTAATTACGTGTAATTCTCTATTAAAGTTTTTATATACATAACACATGTCATATACTCCATATCATCATCATGATTAAACCATTACCGACTCACTACAGAGCACGGGTCTCCTCTCAGCATGAGAAGGGTTTGGCCATAGTCCACCAAGCTGGCCATGTGCGAATTGGCAGACTTTACACGCCTTTGAGAACATTCTGGAGAACTCTAAGCGATGAAGCAATACTCTATAAACCAAGCTCCAAACATACAAGCTATAAAATACAATTAAACTACCCAATAAAAAATATGAACCAAAAATAAATTCATTGTTTATTGCTTAGGCCCTTTATTTACTCATGAATTAATCTGGGGTTTAACAAAAGCCTCTATTTTTCAGCTCTTTATATTCATTTTCAGTCTTCGTATTATCGCTTCTAAAAGGTTTTAGTTATGAAATAAAAGATCAAGGTTTCTAACGTGATCCATTAAACTGTCACTTAGTAAAAGATTCTTGAAAATAGGATTATAAAGAAAGCAGGAAACAAATATTTAGAGCCAGAATACAAATCGCTAGTATTTTAATACGTATACCTAGTTATGAGTACTAATAATTTGCTGACGAGTTAGTCGGTAGTTTTGCTGATAAAGTTCTGAGTTGGAAACTTTGATGCAGTATATAACCATCGGTGAAGAAACATACAAGATTCCTATAACTTTTTTTTTGTTATTTATATTGAAGATGATCGATGTTAAACGTTATAAATTATACGTGATCTCTTCATATAAGATGCTGCATGAAAACACATTTTAAATTTGTTATTTTCATTTACCTATCATACCTTAGCTTTATCATTATAGACTACACTTTAACCTTCTGTCCATCTGTCTATATGATTCTCAAGGTATAAATATTCATCGCCCACAACATATAGGTCTTTAAACTAGCAAGAGGTAAAGAATGTTTTTCCAAACTCCAGTTTAGCGTAACATTTATTTATTTATTTATTTATCTGTTATCTAACAGCAGCATTACAAATATGAATGGATTATTTATTTGGGTTAACTTAATTCTAAAATAAATCAACATCAATATTATACTAATTTTTAGAAGTACAATAAATCAGTTTAACGAAGGTGGACTATAAAAAAGTAATGAGCTTAAGATAAATTGAATAAACTAGTGGTGTATAAAGAACATGTGACTGAGGTTGTGCTTGTTTTTATTTGTATGCGTGCGTGTGTGTGTGTGTGTGTGTGTGTGTGTCGGTGTGTGTGTGTGTGTGTGTGTGTGTGTTTGTGTGTGTGTGTTAGTGTGTGTGTGTTAGTGTGTGTGTGTGGGTGGGTGTGAGTGTGTGTGTATGCATTTGTGCGTTAAAGAATGTTATTTTTCTAGTGCTATTACGGCATTTTGTCTCCTTAGTATTTCAATCCAAAGTTTCGCTGTTATGTACTTCAGATAACTAAACTAAGCTAAACTAACTATGTTTTAAACTTTAAACTAAATTCAACTATATTCATCTGCTCATGTTATTCGCAACAACTTTCGTAACACTCTCCTAATGAAGCCATGTTGCGGACACGTGCCGGGGCAAAATGAACAACTACTTTATAAGATTTTCAAACTTATATACAACCTAGTTTCCGACGACGCCGCTCGTAATAGCTTGAAGCAGCTTCAAAGTATCTTAGAGTAATGCACAACTTCACCATCTAAGCATACCTGCCGATTAGTTAGAACCTATAAACGATATCCTACCTTCCACTATATAACGTAATCAAGATAAGAAAACTTTACTAAAGTCAGATACCTTGTTGGTTTGGTTATCACTTATCCTTTGGGCATCATATGATCATTTGGGTTAAATCCGGGCGTAAGACGACAATAACGACGAAGGTTACTGAATTGAGTTTTCAAATACTACAGTTGAAATGAGCGTTCATCATCATCATCATGATCAACCCATTACCGGTAATGGGTTGATCATGATGATGATTCAAACGTACTCACTATAACTTTAGCAATTACGATAATTATCACTAACCTGTCATAGAATTCTTATCATTAATAAATTATAGTACTTTTTAAATGTAATATATTAAAATTCTATTCGCATGTCAGCCGATTTAAAACAATCATCATCATCATCATGATCAACCCATTACCGGCTCACTACAGAGCACGGGTCTCCTCTCAATATGAGAAGGGTTTGGCCATAGTCCACCACGCTGGCCATCTGCGGATTGGCAGACTTCACACGCCTTTGAGAACATTATGGAGAACTCTCAGGCGTGCAGGTTTCCTCACGATGTTTTCCTTCACTTAAATGAGCGTTATTTGTCTTTATTAAAATACACTAGAGAATAGTTATTAAATATAAGTTAATTTTGCTGATGAAATTCGACTTTATGTTCGATGGATTCTAGCTTGTAAGTTGAGGACAAAGCCATTGGGGCTAGTTTCTATCTATGGTTTTGATACAAATATCCCTTGGCTAGTTAATATATACACGAATGAGAGGTCAATTCTAAACTCACAACGCGTGTCACGCAATATTTTAATATTGCATAAAAGAAAAACAAGTTAAAGCTACAAAGATATCTAAAAAAACATATTAGCTAATTCTAACTTCATTCATTCACGTCCCAATGCTAAGGCCTCTCCCCCTAGGTTAGTTTTAATTCTTAAGCCCACCAAAGTACTCCGATGCGGGTAAGGTAACTGGCTAGGCGATGGACTAATTTTCTAATTAGGTAAATTTGAGAATTTCTTTCAAGCTGTGATAGCCTAGTGGTTAGGACGTCAGCCTACTAATCAGAGGTCGGGGATGCGAACCCGGGCACGCACCTATAACTTTTCGGAGTTATGTGCGTTTTTATTAATATAATAGCACTTGCTTCAACGGTGAAGGAAAACAGCGTGAGGAAACCTGCACACCTGAGAATTCTACATAATGTGCTCAAAGGTGTGTAAAGTCTGCTAATCGGCATTGCCAGCGTGGTGGACTATGACCAAACCCTTCTCATATTCAGAGGAGACCCATGCTTGTAGTGAGCCGATATTGGGTTAACCATGATGACCTTTATGAGAACTTCTTGACACAACTCAATGTTTATTTTCGAACCAATATGTACATTCTAACCTCCACACTAAGGGGGTAATTGATTTATTTAATATATGGAGCAAAATAGTACCTTCACTTCGTGAGTGACGTACCGATTCAAAGTTATTATACATATTTGATTATTCACTAGATTGTTTGCCTTGAGTCAATAACATGTAGTTGTTTATAACTTTCGTATCTTTACTTTGCTGATGTTTAAGGTGCGCTTTACTTTGAAATTCTTAAAGGATTTTACGAGCGACGTCTTGGTATATTAAAATACATTAAATACAACTTGGGAAATCTTATAAAGTAGTCATACCTCTACATTTTCCTACATCACTAGCAGCTGTTCACATCATAACTTCATTAGGATGAACGTGCGAGTAACTATTTTGCTTTTGTTTTTTTTTCGAAACTTGTACATAGTTTTTTTAATAATATTTACATTTTATATTTAAAGTCTTAATAGTTTTTTACAAATGTTGCTCGTGAGAACATAATAAATAACCAAATCGAGGAGTGACTACATATTTTAGTCCAGCTCGTATGTGGTTAAAATTTTAGTTGGAGTAGAAAATTTTGTTCATTGGAAAAGATCGGTCTAGTAATTTTATGTTGAATATTTCCTTTAAAACAATTAACATCGCATACTTTTATAAAAAGCATGAAAGTAATTATTTTTATAACGGTGAAATAGGAAGGGCTGAATATAGAGTTTTTCATTCAATGAAAATAATAATATTACCTATAACTTTCATATAAAAGATCCAGTTCAGTGGCATAACTAGGTTAACTACAGGACTAATTGATTTACTACCGCTGGGGAATAATATGACGATGTTTTTTCTTACAGTCTTGCCTACAACGTAGTTTTTAATATTAAAACCGATTTTATCATGGCAAATACTGTTAAATCATTCAATCTCTGCTATTAATAATTCGCTAGCTTATTATGAGATCCCGTGAACAAAGTAATCTCGTAGTCATAGTTCGAGACTGAGTTAGGTCATTGGACTGTATCTTAGTTGTTACTAAATCTAACTAAAATTTTAAGTCAAAATTAATTTACTGAATACCATGCAAAGGCTAAATAATATATTGAAGTACATAAACTTTATATACGATTTATATAAGAGGGGGGAAAATAAAACTAGAAAAGTAATTGATCTTCACACAATTATTGGGTTCCAATATAAAATCTAAATGGTAAAAGCAAACTCGTAAAGTGTGACTTTGTCAGTCTGTCCCTACATATTTAATAAGTAATGTTTCTGCTGACATAAAACAAAAATTATGTTTTCATATAAAACTGATGAAAAACGGCCCAAAATACTAAAGAAGTATACACGAAAAGCTAAACGTTTGAAGTGGGGTATGATAAAATTAAAATTCTTCGTTGGCTCATTTTTAAGGCGATAGTTGTCTTTTTTGATAAACAAAACGAAAATACGTAGTCGGAGTTTGTTCAACGCAAAATCTAATATTGGTATATAGAGTTACAGTATGAAAAATACTATTTCTAGACCTGGTAGTTTTACAGAATTCAGCAATAATGCAAGACAATTAAACAAGTTAAAGTTTGCCATTGCCGACGCGGTTGAATAATAAAGTAGGTAGCTCCATCAAATAAGTTTGAAAACGTTTCATTCCTGAGTACAAAACCACACCTGGCTGGTTTTTATTCTTACAAATATCCGTATTTTTATGTTTTACCAAAGCAAATGGAAATAATTATATCATGATCAACTCATTACCGGCTCACTACAGAGCCACCACGAGATAGTCCACCACGCTGGCCATGTGCGAATTGGCAGACTTCACATACCTTTGAGAACATAATGGAGAACTCTCAGGCGTGCAGGTTTCCTCGCCATGTTTTTCCTTCACCGTTGAAGCAAGTGATATTTTAATTGTTTAAAAACGCACGTAGCCCCGAAAAGTTAGAGGTGCGTGCCCGGATTCGAACCGCCAACCTCTGATTAGGAGGCTGACGCCCTAACCACTAGGCTATCAGCGCTTCTATAAATAATTTTATATTTATTCATATCTAACCTTCTTATTTGTGAGTGTAACATAAAAAAATTAAATTGAATAATTTTATTAGTTATTTTACTTCTTTTCTCACCAATTCAATTTAAATTATGAGACGTGTTCTTTCTTCGTCGTCGTCTTCTACTTTTTCCGGTTTCCACTCCGAACCGGTCTTTGCTAATAGGTCAGATCGGACTGCAGCTGGGTTTCGAACCCGAAACCTCCCTACAGCGAACGCGCCGCGGCACCAAGGTCGACAAAAGTTTGCCAGCATTCCTAGATGCTAAAGTTCGGTTCGTACCCAACTGACCTTTACATTTTCGAGAAATATTTTCTTGTTCTTTTGGTTTTCCGGTTCTGAAAGAAGTTTTGCGTGCACTAGCCGTCGTGTCGCCTCAGCGGAAATTTCTCGTACTAATGAGCTCACTGCCGCCGTAGGGAATAAGCTCATTTGCGATTGCTGCGAACTTTTCAGTGAAGAAACTTTCCGTCTGATGTTGCAATTTATCATTTAGTTTCCGCTACATTTTTAATTAGCTACTGATAATAATCAGCAGCTGCGAACTTGCTAACTCGCGTTCGAATAACTGTAATTTATTTCATGAAGCTACAAGTTACAGTGCTTCTTCAGTTATTGATGAATATTGGTTTTGTAAAATTATGAAATCTTTAATAGTGTTGATATATTTTACATAAGAGGTTGGTTGGTTATAGATATTAAAAAAAAAAGAACATTTTTTTTCTATACCCTACAATTTAACCCTTGACGGCAATCTCATCTGGTGGTAAGTGATGATGCACTCTAAGATGGCAGCGGGCTAATCTGTGAGGGATATGGTAAACCCACACTCCTAATTGGTTACCACGCGACATCGTGCCGGAACGCTAAATCGCTTGGCGACACGTCTTTGTCGGTAGGGTGGTATCTAGCCACGGCCGCAGCCTCCCAGACCAGACTCAAGCCGGGAAACGAAACCAGGATCGCGCGTTAAGCCATAGAGGTCGTCAAAACATTGATGTATATTAGTTACTTATTTTTTAATAAAAATCTTGTGATTCTTATGTGTGATAAACTAATTACTCTTGCCTTTACTTATTGCTTTAGTTCTAGGAAGAAAATCCAGGAAGCACAGATGCCGGGACCAAAAGGTTTAACACTTTAGCATTACGTATCGAAACGTTTCATTCGTGTTTATTGATTATCATAAGTTATAAGTTGATAACTACCAGTAAGTATATCAGGATGCTATCGCTCACGGCTTTACTCTGTGATAGAATGGCGACGGATAAAGAAACACTGTGTTATTCCCGCGCATCTCACTCACTGAAGAATATCTAGTAAAAAACTGATAAACAGGTTCTATTTCGTATCAGAAATGCAGACAAATGTTGATCTCAATAAAGCAAAGGTACCATCGCTATCAACGCGACGTTTCGTTTGTAAGTTCATGCAGCGCACCAAGATATGTTGTGTATAAAATCCAATAAACAGATGATAGAAATTGAACAAGTTTGACTGTATTAGCTATTCAGTACATTTACTGCGCAGTTAAGATTTTAGTGGCTAAGAGAATCAGAGCCCATGTATGCAAATTTAGCCAAAACTATGCTGTAACAGACAACTAATTAATTATTCTCGAGAAGCGCCATGTTATCGGCATTCGGTTTATTTATAGAAGTGGCATTTGCAAATATGACCACATTCCGGAATTTCGGTCCCGTCTCAAGTTACCTATTTGTTTTTGCAAGCGTTTTCTCATATGAAAAGGTAGGTACTTACACAATTCACTGGAAAAATGTTTTTGGTGTCGATTTACGAGTATTTCGCATTTTCTCCCTTAAAATGAGTCATATATATTTTTATCTTGGCTTGTTATGGAAAACATCTGGGTATTTATGTGTCTGGTTAAGGAATCTACGCTCCTAAAATAATGAGCGGATTTTGATGCGGTTTTTTCTTGTCTAAAGCTGATATGATCATGGTTTTTGGCTATAATTGAATGATTTCAAATCACAAAAAGCTTTATTCATGCAAACCTAGAACCGGCATCTATGAATCGTTAATATATATATAATATATTTTTCATTATCTAATTTTAACCTATTACCGGCATCTATGAATCGTTCGTATATAATATATTTTTTACCATCTAATTTATGAGGTGAAACAAAGACTAAGGTGGTATAAATCGCGCCCAGGTGTATGAAGAAGCACACAACAAACTTAGACGTTTTTTTTTTCGCTATCACCACCTCACATAGTCAATAATTAATAATAATTATCTATGAAGTTAAAGCATTTCCATGAGACCAGCAACACCCATGAGAATTTGATCAGGCGTTTGAAGTTCATATTCTATTTGATAAAATATGGCTATCCACCTTAAATTGTACGGTTGATAACAAATTTAATGCACTGGTAACCAAGTGGTGTTTCCAAGAGATGGTTAGGTTAGCTCATCCGGGCAAAACTAGCGAGGCGCAGCACGCGCGCTGTAACATTATAAAGTTGGAGGTTCTGGGTTCGATTCGCAGCTCGAGTCTGGTCTGGTGGGTAGTTACCGACAATAGTTGTCGGTAGGTACCGACAAAGACGGAAAGCAATTTAGCGCTCTGGTTCGATGTGGCGTAGAAACAAATTAGGAGTATGGGTTTAGAATACCCCTAACAGGTTAGCCGCTAACATCTCAGATCTTACCATTATTTGACATTACCGTCAAGGGCTAACTTGTAGTTTATAATATTAATAAAACAAAAACACGTTTCTTTTGCATACGAGAATTTAAATTTTAAACATATTTTTTATGATTTGTTATATTTTTTAATACAATATGTATTAACATTACAAGTGTCAATGATTTAAACAGTAGATATTGCTATACGCGGAAATTTAACTTTTTTATTATTATTATCGATGAAATAATTTATTAAGCCGTGCCACACACTTGGTTATCAGTGGTGACCACTAGCGACCGCTCATCAATATTATACTATCTATGCAAACTGATCAATCGATATAGATACATATGATGAGATATAATACGATATCAAAAATTTCAACTCCCTACTTATTACTCTCATGAAAGTTAGACGCACAGACATACAGAAGGATACTGGACTCTGAGTAACAAGGGCCAATGGGCACCCCTTGGAAACGGAACCCGAAAAACAATTCAGTAACGTCATATAAAGGCGCTTTTAAAGGAAAATAATCACTGACTCGTGAGTGATTAAATCGCGAAAGTAGAAACGAAGCGCAATAAAACAGGCGGCGCACACACCTGCGTCCCGCGATGTGCGATAAAACGAATAATCGATTCGTCTGGCCGCGGCATTCGTGACTGGGAAAACGTTTGCAGCACCACGTTGGCATTCTGATCTCCGCGCATACCTACGTCATATGGTTTTAAATTGGCTGACATTCAAATAGAATTTGAATATAATACTTTAAAAAAGTACTATAATTCTAAACGATAAGATTTCTATGACATGTTAGTGATAATTATCGTAATTGCTAATGTTATGTTGAGTACGTTTGAATATAGAAAATAAAAATTCCAGTAATTTCATTTAAAGGTACTGTTAAAGAGTAATAATCACTGTTTCGTGAATGATTTAATTGCGAAAGGAGAAAGGGAACGCAATAAAACGGGCGGCGTGCAAATCTGCGTTCCGTGATCTGTAATAAAACTTACTATGTGTTTTAAATTGGCTGACATTCAAAAAAAATTTGAATATAATACTTTAAAAAAGTACTATAATTCTAAAGGTTAGAATTGCAATGAAATATTAGTGATAATAATCATAATTGCTAAAGTGATAGTGAGTATAGTTTTGAATATAGAAAATAAAAATTCCTGTAATTTCATGTTAAAGAGTAATAATCACTGATTTGTGAATGATTTAATTGCGAAAAGAGAAAGGGAAGGCAATAAAACAGGCAGCGTACAAATCTGCTTTCCGTGATGTACAATAAAACTAATAATCTGTTTGTCTAGCCGCAGCATTCGTGACTGAGAGAACGTTTGCGGTGAAGCGCTTGTACAAAGTGAGATATTCTACTTATTCGATTGCGTAAAAGTTAACTTCAACTTGTATAAACGATCGAATAAGTAGAAAATCTCACACAAAGCACTCAGTTTTCTTATCATCACGGATGCGTACGAGATATTGACGTTCTTTAACTTTATATATGCATATACTGTTTTTTCCCCGTTTATATTGGTAACTCAGTTTAAAGTTAAAATTAATTATACGAGTAGATACCTGTATTACACTAAGTAAAAACAAATAAATTATCACAAATACAGTGTAAAACATTTTGAAATACAAAGAAATTATTTACGAAATTGCCACAGAATTAGACATAATGATAAAGATTTTGCTTTAATGATGCTGTTCTGTAACTCTTACTTTGAATTTGGTATGCAAATGAGAATTTGTAAGAACCTATCTTTTCATACTCCCCTCGGGATACTACACTACACGTTGCTTTTAATTTATAGAGCTGAAATTTGACATCCATTACTATTGCTAGCATATGAGCAGTGATAGCCCAGTGGTTAGGGCGTCAGCCTCCTAATTAGAGGTCGGCGGTTCGAATCCTGGCACGCACCTCTAACTTTTCGGAGTTATGTGCGTTTTTAAGCAATTAAAATATCACTTGCTTCAACGGTGAAGGAAAACATCGTGAGGAAACCTGCACGCCTGAGAGTTCTCCATAATGTTCTCAAAGGCGTGTGAAGTCTGCCAATCCGCACATGGCCAGCGTGGTGGACTATGGCCAAACCCTTCTCATATTGAGAGGAGACCCGCGCTCTGTAGTGAGCCGATAATGGGTTGAACATGATGATGATGACTATTGCTAGGCTTAAGAATTTGCTTTAACTCTTGGACTGGAGATTTTTGAACTTAAAATTATCACCTCTATTGCTTAGTTACTACAACGCGATATACCACAGGGAAAAACTAGCCTCGTTTAGTAATTTCGCTTACTATAAGTTGGTGATAAAAATATTATTTGCTAAAATGCTTTTAAAAAAAATCAACAACTCGTGAAAAATTAATTATCGTAGACGTAGAACAGGGACATAATAAAAGAGGCGGCTTACACACCTGCGTCCCTTGCCCTGACACGAGCGGCGGCGTCATAAAACAAATAATCGATTTGTCTGGCCAAGCTTTCGTGACTGGGTGAACTTATGCGGTACAATAATTAAGTATATTATTGCTTGTAGGTACAAGTACTAATTGTATGTGCACATGTGATAGGTTAATAATTATCCAATGCCTACACATTTTGTTTTACTTTGTTTTGAAAAGATGATGATACCTAAGTTCGTATACTTAAAACTACAGACAAACGCGAACTGTTCTAAAAACAAGCCCACAACAAACTAAGCCGATTTTTATTTTTGTTAATACTATCTCACATTGCCTCGTATTTATTTCTGATTTTTCTAAATCCCAACGGAACCGTTTGATTTCATGGAAGTGTTGGATTGCCTGCATACAAGGAATCTATGAAAAATTTTAGGCGCTATTAAAAAAAAACATTTTTCTTTATTTCCGCTTCTATTTTTAAACATCATAATCATAATCAACCCATTGTCGGCTCACTACATAGCACGGATCTCCTCTCAATACGAGAAGGGTTTGACTATATGTCACCACGCTGGGCATGTGCGAATTGACAGACTTCACACGTCTCAGATAACATTATGGAGAACTCTCAGACATGCAGGCTTCCTCATAATATTTTTATAACAGTAAAGCAAGTGCTATTTTAATTGCTTAAAAACGCACATAACTCCGAAAAGTTAGAGGTGCGTGCCCGGGTTCGAACCCCCGACCTCTGATTTGGAGGCGGAAATTCTAACTACTAGGCTATCACAGCTTCTAATAATTTATTTTAAATGATTTATATATATGCAAAATTTCAAACAGATAAAGAATTTCCTGAAATGGAACTGTGACTATTATGAGTGTGATATAGTAATTTGTATAAGACGATACGTACATACTATAATTTTAGTTACAGAAGAAAGTAAACGATATTATCTAACGTTTACTAAACTTTCTTTTACCTTACCTATTATCTTAGTTATCTATTAGTCCTACCTATTCTATCAAATGCGGAACAACTGACGACGGCAATTTACCTTTTTCCGCAGCACGACGTTTATTAACAAAGTCTTTTATGTGTTAATCAAACAGGTTCGGGTTCTCCTGGCGGGCGATCCGACCGGTCGAGGCAGGAAGAGGTCCCCGCGTCCCCTGGGATGCTCAGCGCTGCGCAGCTGGCGCGTCGGTTGCGTCTGGAAAACGAGCGACTGCAGGTAACCTTATTATAATAAGTCATTACATCTGATGGTAGCTTGGCTACCATCTCAGTAAGCATGCGTCTTCGTAACATAATCATCTCTTTCTTCAGATGTATGATTTACAGCCTTTTTGACGACCTCCGTGGCGCAGTGCATGCGCTGTCGCATTATGAAGTTGGAGGTCCTGGGTTCGATTCCCGGCTCGAGTCTGGTCTGGTAGGAGGCATCGGCCATGTCCAGTTACCACCCTACCTACGCCAAGTGATTTACCGTTCCGACACGATGTCGCGTAGAAACCAATTAGGAGTGTGCGTTTACTATACCCCTAACAGGTTAGCCCACCACCATTCTAGACTGCATCATCACTTACCGCCAGGTGAGATATCCGTCAAGGGCTAACTTGTAGTGTTTAAAAAAACGCCTGGTATCCTATCCCATTTATTTCTTAAAACAACTTTATTGCACAAAATAAACAAACGAAAAGTGGAAAGAAAAAATACATAACATAAAATCAAAAGGCGACCACATCACTGAAAGCGATGTCTTCCAGGACACCTTATCCAAAGAAGTTTACAAATATATAAAGGCTGGAAATCGCAACTCTTATACATATATACATACTATTCTATATTATATACATAATATAAAATAATTCCTACTATTGTTAGGTACTTAAAATATATTTTTTTATTAGAACACACAATACGTAACATATATACCCTGACATGGAAGTCAAACCCAGGGCTTCCCGAAACTAGTAGCACGTTCTAACAGTTATCAAAGTTTATATCATTACTGATGATGACTAAGAAATCAATAGTCCCTTAACTAAGTCAACTCTTACCAGATAAAATAGCTTTAAATTGATGGCCAGATCTTGACTGAAAGATGTTCAAACATCCTCTGGGACTTCGGAATGGCCGTCTGCCGCTTGCCGCTCATAAAACAACGTCTTCATTTTACAACTTATTTTACTTCTAATTGTAAAGATGGCGTTTCTTTTTTAAGATAAAGAACTGACTGTTGTTTCATTTGAATGTCCTGAAAATTTTATATTTTAATGGAAAATAGTAACAAGGAGCCTCCTTGCTCCAATAATATTCAGTATAATTTAAAAGATAACACTTTGTAGTGTTAGTTTGATTAATTTATATTTTTATCTACGAAACTATTGTATTTACATGGACACAGTTTTTTCTCCTTTTTAATAAAACTTATGCATATTCGTACTTATAAGAGTTATAAAATTAAATACGATGATAAAACTCAATCAAATCAATTTTAACTATTAACTGTTTTCGTCCTTAAATTACTCTTTTATTTTATATATCGTAAATATAGCTATGACATCGAAAATAAATTTTGACTAATCTACTAATCTGTTTCATAAATCTAAAAATTTTGTACACATGTACACGCAAATAGCCAAAGCCTCCTACCGTTCAACAAAACTTACCACATAACTATCTATGTCTATTCGGATTATAGCTTGATAGTCGGCTAATTATCACTGAAGTTTATTGAAGTTCTCACCCATTAGTGGAACATAAATAGACTTAGATTGATGGATGAAAAGATAAAAAAAAAGAAAACAAAACTAGGTGATTAGAGTTTTTTAACTTTCATTTTTATCTTTCTTAAATTGCAGGCATGCATAAAAGTTGTATAAATAATCAATAACTGACATAGAATACAAATAAACAGATGTTGGTATATCTCTAGTATATGAAACCATGTTTAATACGACTGTACCCATCTGTTCTACAACCTTCTTCTATGCCAGTGGAGGTCTATTGAGGCACATAAAAGTGCCAAATGCCATACACAATATATGTACCTACAATAATTGTAAATACTTTAATATGAAGCCACCTAGTACTTGGCAACAAACATTCGTTCCCGTGATCGCGTGACTTACTTTAACTTGTTTTATGCGAAGGGTATAACATTAGGAGCAGTTTACAAATCGATAGCAATTAATCGTAATGCAGCAGGAGCGGGCGCTGGAGCAAATAAATAGACACAGTAAACCCACAGTGATAAATAATGTGTAGCAACATTTCGGTATTTCCAATTTCGAATGTTTACTGGATGCTATTTTCATAAGTCACAAAGGAGACATCTGTTTGCGTCCTATTTTTAATAAGCTTGTAATATTAAACTATAAGCTCCTTTAATTTCTGCGGTCCTAATAACTTCGAGAGTTAGAATGACCTTGGTGGATTATTAGCAACGAGTTCCATAGTAAATAACTTGTAGTGCCTAACCCTAAAGGCTTTGCATGGGAATGATTTATAACATTTCGCAGCAATACGATTTTAAACAAAGATTGATTTGATATTCGGAAACTTGTCTTAGTGCTAAATACTTCTTCGTGACTATTGTATGGCCGGTTGCAATTAATAGATTTTTTTATTTTTAACAATTATTGGGAAGGGCTCTCTCACTAGGAGTGGTGGTGCTACCAGTCGCGTTACCATGAAATACGCGCAACTAATCTGGAGGCGTAGGGTCGGCCCAGAGTTGTTTGGTATCTCACTCGTTTGACCAACACTAGAATGAACCTCCCGCACACTGCTCTTGCGTGGCGTGTGGCTGATTGTCGAACGTTTCTCTTTTTTTTTTAATACACTAAAAGTTAGCCCTTGACGGCTATCTCACCTGGTGGTAAGTGATGATGCAGTCTAGAATTGTAGCGGGCTTGTTAGGTGTATGGTTCCTAAACACACTCCTAATTGGTTTTTAGGCGATATCGTGCCGGAACGCTTAATCGCTTGGGGATACGTCTTTGTCAGTAGGGTGCTAACTAGCGACGGCTGAAGCCTCCCACCAGACCAGACTCGGGCCGGGAATCGAACCCAGGACCTCCAACTTTATAATGCGACAGCGCACGCACTGCGCCACGGAGGTTGTCAAGGAGAAGGTTCTCGTTTGGTAGACACCCGTGGTGTTTCTCGAAACACCATGGGTGTCTTAGTGAATGAAATAGAGCAACGGAGTTATCAATAGGTTTATAAGAACCCTATATTTGAATAAAGAAGTTTCGAGATCGAGTTTTAAGGTTTTTTTTATTTTTCCATGAATGCAGGCAGAGTTAACACGCGTACGTCGACTACTGGTGGCGGCCGCAGAGAGGGGGGAGGCGGGGAGCACATTGATGGAACGGGCCCAAGGGGAGAATCAAGATGGACCGCCCCTCGACCCTCAGCAGTTAGAAAAGGAGCTCCTGCTAGCTAGAGAAGCTGTAAACTGTAAGTTGAATTGAAATTATTTAAGTTGAAGACCAAGAATAAAAAGGCTAAATCTAAAAAAAGGTAGAGCTGTCAATAAAACAATTTTGTTAATTTTTTTTTTTTTATATATAATCGGTCTCCATTAACAATCATATTTACTGATTTATTGCCTAATAAAATACCAAAAACGGGTTGGATCGCATATCAAATTTGTTTTAACACGGTTGTCCTTTAAAAAAGTGTTTAATATTTTCCGTGTTCATGTATTCTGAGTTTCTTAATTCTAGTCATCATCATCATGAACAACCCATTACCGGCTCACTACAGAGCACGGGTCTCCTCTCAGTATGAGAAGGGTTTGGCCATAGTCCACCACGCTGGCCATGTGCGGCTTGGCAGACTTCACACGCATTTGAGAACATTATGGAGGACTCTCAGGCGTGCAGGTTTCCTCACGATGTTTTCCTTCACCGTTGAAGCAAGTGATATTTTAATATTTTTAAAAACGCACATAACTCCGAAAAGTTAGAGGTGCGTGCCCGGATTCGAACCGCCGACCTCTGATTAGGAGGCTGACGCTCTAACCACTAGGCTATCACCGCTTCTAGTATAAACCTTAAATGCCTGAAAATAAATAAATTTTGAAAATCATTTCACATTTCAAAATCTTTTAGACATGCGGTAGTCGTGCTTTTTTTTATACACTACAAGTTAGCCCTTTAAAGCTATCTGACCTGATGGTAAGTGATGATACAGTCTATGATGGTAGCGGGCTAACCTGTTAGGGGTATGGTAAACCCACACTCCTGAATGGTTTCTACGCGACATCGTGCCGGAACGCTTAATCGCTTGGTAGGGTGGTAACTAGCCACGGCCGAAGCCTCCCACCAGACTCGAGCCGGGAATCGAACCCAGGACCTCCAGCTTTATAATTGGAAAGCGCACGCACTGCGCCACGGAGGTCGTCAAATCGGTCGTTTTATACTTTTTTTAATGATGTACTCGTTTTGTATCGTCAATTAATAATCATAAAAACATGTTTTTCAGTAAAAATACCCTTTGTTTAATAAATTATAACTTTGTTGAAATTTAAATTATACAAAGTCACAATATGTTATGGCAGATAAATTATTCGAAGTCACTTACAGTTGAGTAAATAGTAATATTAATTAAAACAATGCGAGCTGATTACGTCATCTGCATTTTCCTGGCCATATTATCGAAATGTGAAATGTTTTTATAATAAGTAAGAATAACTATAGAACTTCAGCACCTAGTCTAGTAGTCACACGAATTAGATTATAAGATTGGATAATTTAATAAAGGTGAATGGAACAGATAAATGGACGTCTTTCGGTTCGGTAAACTAAACTCTGCTCCCAAAGTATTGGTGAAAACGACGGGGCCTTTCAGTTTACAAGTCACGTTTCTCGTAAGGCCGCTCGTTGACTTTTTGGGGTACTGATAATCCTGAAAGCAATAATTACTACTTTGACTTTCTAAACGGTACTTTCATTAAAACCAATCTAGTCAGTTTCATTCCGTATTTGGACTCGATTTTTTTTTTCAAGACGTAGGTGAATAGGTCACGACGTGTCTAAATGGTTATTGAGTTTGGTATGGATTTCGTACTGTCACAAGAACTTGAGAAAATAAAAAATAAAAAAACTTTAAGCAATACTGTGCCATTTTTAAATAATGATTCACTTTTATGTCGGTGTTTTTTAGTTTGTTAAGGTCTGTGTAGTTGTGGTTTGTCTGGTGGGAGGCTTCGGCCATGGCTAGTTACCACCCTACTGACAAAGAAGTGTCGCAAAGCGATTTAGCGTTCCAGCACGATGTCGCGTAGAAACCAATTAGGAGTGTGGTTTTACTATACCCCTAACAGGTTACCCCGCAGTCTAGGGTGATGATGATGTAGTCTAGGGTGGTAACCCTAGACTAAATCATCACTTACCACCAGGTGAGATAGCCGTCAAGGGCTAACTTGTAGTGTGCTAACGTTTAGCTTCGATCGTAAAAAAAGCAATATGTTCATATCACATCTGGAAAAGCAATAAAGTAGGGGCATATAAATTAAAAAATAAAAAGCCTTTTATTTTTCCCTCTCGACATTAGAACTTGAAGCTAATCAGAAAAGTTAAATATTAATATTAACTTATTACTATTAAAAAATAAACGTAGAATTTGGAAAATATTTATAAAAAATTGGAAAACCCCTCGTGGGTTACGAAGCATAGATATTAAAATGAATTGAAATAACAAGATACCCACAGATAAAGACATATCTTATTTTTGAATAAGGTCATATATATAATATTTTTATACACTTAACTGTCGTGCAAACACTTTTTCTGCTAGATTTAAAATATGTGTAGTACATTGATAAAATAAAAAACCCATGTATGCAATTCCTATTCGGTATAAACCTTCCGAAAGCTTAACTTCGAGAGAATGAAACGAATAGAGGATCAGACGTGCTCTCTCAAGCTAAATCCTATAAATCTACGAGAATGTGTTTGGCTACTTTCGCTTTTTCGTTACATAGAGTTTTAAATCACAGCGATACTAAAGAAGTTTTCAGTAGTGAAAATCTACCTAACTGTACGAACCGTAAAACATGATGTCTATGTACGTGATTTAGTTGATATAACTATTTGTATTGCACATGCTGCATATAATAGCAAGCAGTTTCTAAGAAATTACAAAAGAAGAACATTTTTAATGAGAAAGAATCATGACAAAAAGAAAAAATTATATCTTATTTTAAAATACGAGTAAGAAACACTATATTAACGTACAAGTAGAATATTGTAAATTGACTAAACTGTTGAGGATATGGCGGGTGTAGATAGATATACAGATGGGTTATATGTGCAAAGATGTATCTTACTGTGATGATGACTGTGTGATGTGATCGATGTTTTAACTGTGACTAATACCACTACGTAAAATGTACAATACTACATATATACTTAATTATAAAAACTTAATTCGGAAATATTACGTAAATTGACTAATATTATAAATGTGATGAAGTTATGATAGCCTAGTGGTTAGGACATCCGCCTCCTAATCAGAAGTCTTTTCGGAGTTATGTGCCTTTTTAAGCAATTAAAATATCACTTGCTTCAACGGTGAAGGAAAACATCATGAGGAAACCTGCACGTCTGAGAGTTCTCCGTATTGTTCTCAAAGGCGTGTGATCTCCAATTACAAATGTTGCTTATGTCATAGGAAATTTTAAAACCCTTAACCTACACAGGCATCAATTACTAAATCAAAAACCTTTCAAACCTTTACTTAAAATTATAATTTTCACGTTATTATACCTAGTCATTAGAATTTACTGCGCGCAAAGAATTTACACATAAAGTACGCAAACTTTACGTGCAAACCGAACTTTATGCATGGCAGTCAGGCACGAAGATAGGAAATTTGTTAGGCCGATGTTCATGATAGGAAAAAGAAGTAACGGGCCGACAGTTTGATAAACTAAACCTATAATGTTTCGCAAAGTATTGGTAGGAAGCGAAATTAGTTCACCAGTCACGTCGCTTTGGGGTCGCCCTTTGACTTTTACCAACACTTTATTATTAAAGACTTTGCTATCACTGAAATCGGAACCAGTGAAAATGTGTTGAAGTGCCCTTTAGGGTATGAAGTTTTATTATAACTTATCTCATTACGTAAATGCAAATGTAGATTTATTTTCTAGACAAAAGTGCATTAAAACACTTTGTTCATGTCTAGCTATCCATAGTCTTAGCTTGCTAGGCAGAAGCCTCTTTTAGAGAGGACACTTGTATTTGGATACGGATTTGGACTATTTAATCCACTTATTACATTAGAACATGGGATAATACGCACTTTAGTGATAATCACCGGGCCCAATAGCATGACGTACTCTTCGAGCACAGTGTCTGAATCTGCTAACTCCAGACTTACTCTGACCATTTCTTGACGGCAAGTTTAACTTTATACCTATATATTTATAAATACATTTCTCGAACTTTGAGTTCTCGAGCTGGTTTGGACTAGGTGAAACCACAGATCACGAGGGCAACCCAAGAATTTTGGCAGTGTGAAATATCTTGGGGGATAAATCATTAAAAACCTTTTAATCCGCACGATTTATGTATCACCGAGTGAATTTAATGATTTTAAGGAACTATAAAAACACTACAAAACTAAACATAAGCTTAAAAAAAAGCTTTCGATAAAGGCCTCATTCAAGGTTTTAGATTTGTATACGAAACCTACCTGTACATCTTTTTTCCACGTATTACCTAACAGTTAGTTACTATCGTAGTTCAGTTACGGTGAATTTTTTAAATACGCATTAAGTAGCTAGAATAAATTGGTATGGAATCTTCCACAAAGTTTATTTAACACGGCAACACAAAGCGTATATAACCCGAAAGGTTAGAACAAATTGCGGTGATAGTAGTAAAAAAGATTGCAAGTAATCCAATACGTCAAAATGTTCACCCTATGTGTCCACTGAAATGACAGCCGTTAACGTTAATAGTTTGTACAAAGTTTCATCGGTATTAAACTACGTCGAAGCAAATCAAAATAGCCTCTATTCCGCTGCAACAAAAATCATTTTAGGTAGAATAGTGCATGTCATATAGGATGTCATAAATGTACAGTTATATTCTGTATGCGTTTAGAAAACGATCGGATTCGATCGTCGGCTGTCATTTTGGTTCATAGATTTTTATTACAGATTACAATCCGAAATCCATTACATAGATTACTAATGAATCACAGTTAAATGTCAAATAGAAAATCTACTACGCATTATTAAATATAGACAAAGAAGTAAACTAGGCTAACCTGTGCCCGTACTCTGCCTTAAATTGATTATATTTCGATATTAATAATTATAATAGTATTCCAGAATAAATATTGTGCGTGAAGCGACTTATTTTGCATTACCTAATTATTCGCAACTCATTAGTAATTGATTGATATTTATTCATTCGTGGTAAAGTGCAAATTTAGAACCAGATTATTTCCAACAATTTGATTTGTTAATACGAATGCATTGCACTTAGCAAGATAAACTTATATTATTGTTACATCATTGTAACTAAAGAGGAACAAATGGAATAAGACTTTATTAGACATACATACATAATATAGAAAAAAGTGCATAACTGCATACTACATGTGCTAATACTTAAGTTACGGTGGTGATTTCAAAAATCTTTTTAACACTGCTACTCGTAGTTTCTTGATATAAATAGCAGATATAAAGTAAACAATTGAATATAATATGAATTAAAAAAACATTTTAATGGTGATCATTTTTATTAATATGCAAATTACTAAACACTTGCTTATCGTTAAACTGTTCAATCAAAACGTGCAATAATTATAAAATTAATAATGCCAATAACTAGATTAAAATTAAATCAAACGTAGCCCATATTTGCTTGAAATAAAAATATAAATCAAAATTAAAAATTATGTGCTTTATATAATTTGTTACACTTTTTGAAATACGTTGAAAATTAGTCAATGATTGCACTAAATGCAGTGAATAAAGTGCCTAAACAGTTCAGTATAACAGATGTCAAGTCATACAAATCATTTCACGAAGCACTGGCGACGATCAAAGGGTGCTTATCATGGTGTAAGCTTTGTAAGCTTTCTAATCGCTAAACGGGCAAATCGCACTGTCACATTATACGCGGAAATTCGTATTTGCTTTCGCCAACGGCTTCAACTCAGTTTGCTTAGTCCCATTGTCTAGCAACCTGGGTAAAACCACGTAGGTAATCGCTATAAAGAACTCGGACGTTTGGTATAGTGTGGTAAGGTATATAGGCATCACATCTGGTAACATCAACTACTAAAATAAACTGAAAAGCCATTTCGATAATACAAAAGATTTTAATTCAAACTTTCTTTTGAATTTCATTCACACATGCCAATATACACAATCTCAAAAATAACTATAAAATAAATATTTGGCGTCCAAGAACAAAAACCTATGGTAATAAAAACATATTGTGTGAGAGTGCTCATTTATACAATACATTAACAAACGCAGTAAAAGAATGTAATAACACTAACATCTTTAAAATTAAGCTAAAGAATTCTATAGTTGAAAATATTGATAAGTGCGGGTTTGGAACCCTCATAGCTTTAGTTTTAAGCTTACGAATATAGTTATCACCATGAAATAACTACTATGTAAATTATTGACGCGTCAAAAGTGCCTTTTTAAGGACTATTTGAATAAAGATTATTTTGAATTTGAGTTTGAATTTTGTCATAACATAATGCGTGCATACGTTATGTTTAGTATTTAAGAATTGTAAGCATACAATCTCTTTTTAAGTGAACAGTATGTTCTTTTTTTGAGAAAATAAATATCTTTAAAACGGAATTTTTAGCAAAAATATTGTTACTAAAATTTTCATTCTTCACAATCTATTTTCCAAAAAAAAAACTGAACCTGCCTAGTATATTGTATTACCTTTAGTACAACGGGAAATCGTAAGAAATATCGAAGCATTCCTATTCCCGATAGAGTCTTTCCGTGTAATGAAATAGTGAGTGGAAATGAATAAAACAGCCCGACTTGGAAGTAGCAAGCGTAAAACTAATGGCCTCCTTTATTGCAGCCCTGAAAGCCGACAAGAAGAGGCTGAAAGCTGAGAGATTTGATTTGCTGAATCAGATGAAGCAGCTCTACGCCACTCTTGAGGACAAGGAAAAGGAGCTCAGGGACTTCATTAGAAATTATGAACAGGTTTGTACACAACTTGTAGGCGTTGGGGGAGTTATTTATCTTTATTTAGGGTGTTTCTCGTATTATTTTTTTTATCCATTTGTTTCTGCTGAGATACCACAATGATCCAGTTTTCGATCCTCTAACGTTAGAAAAAATATGAAAATCACAGTGTTAGTTGTGAAGTTATTTTTGTATTGATTGAGAAATCGAATTTATATCAACGCAGGTTATCTTAATAAGTTTAAAAAGGTTATCTTAATAAGTTTAATAAGAACACACGAAGAAGCGGTGATAGCCTAGTGGTTAGGGTGTCAGCCTCCTAATCAGAGGTCGGCAGTTCGAATCCGGGCACGACCTCTAACTTTTCGGAATTATGTGCGTTTTTAAACAATTAAAATATCACTTGCTTCAACGGTGAAGGAAAACATCGTGAGGAAACCTGCATGCCTGAGAGTTCTCTATAATGTTCTCAAAGGCGTGTGAAGTCTGCCAATCCGCACATGGCCAGCGTGGTGAACTATGGCTAAACCCTTCTCATATTGAGAGGAGACCCGTGCTCTGTGGTGAGCCGGTAATGGGTTGACATGAGGAAACACATCTGTGTAGCGATAAAGTCATACTTGTATGCCTTTAATTTTATTATTTTAAACTAATTGTTGTGTCCGAAAAACTGTTTCTAGTTATTTTTAGTCTTCAATAATAATAATATCTACATATTTATATGATTAATACATTTGCTAAAGTATCTTTAAATTATAATAAAGGACTGCTACTGAATAGTACCTGAAGAGTACTAACTATTGTTTTAAATTCGTTCATTCAAAACAAACCACTTAAATATTTGTTAGGAGTACTTTCAGCATAATGAATATTTTAAAAGCTTAGCAAATTAATGTTTTCAATCCAAACAATGCGGATTGCTTATTATTTGATATTGTAATTAACTATTTTGCAACTATAATTATGTTGAATTATGTTGCGGTCCGATGACGGTATTTTGACGTCATAGACTGAAGTTCTAAAAGTTGTAGATTTAAATAATTTGGCGGTATATGGCCTACCAAATTCCAGTACTAATGTACTGGATTCCAGTACTAATGTACTGGAATTTGGTAGGCCATTGCATAAATTGTCGTGCATAGTCATAGCGAAAGCTATAACCTTGATTGGAGTGCCGAGACGAATAATCATAAAGGATGAACGCACCTCATATTTTAACAAAAAAATTTGAAGTAGTATGCTTGGTAGTTTTTTAAGCTAAGTTCTGTATTAATCTGTATTTTTACTCAGCTTACTGTGTTTGACATTAACTAAAATTAACTTTCACAAATGATTTTCTGTATTCGAGGGTAGACACGTTATTTTATTATGTTCACTAGCTGTGCCCCGGCGGTTTCACCGTGAATTTGAGGAAAAAGATATTTAAACACATTCTATTGTTTTAAGAGTGTCAGCGTATCAATACTGTGAAGTAGGAAATCCAAAAAAACTAGCATCAACTATAAACTACGGTAAAACACCAACAAATTCCGTTGGCAGTTCAGCTTTCTATACCAGACTACCTAAAAAAAGAAAAAATAATACAAAAAAAATAAATAAAAAAAAAATAATAACAAAAGAATAATACTAATTATTAATAATAAAAGAAAAAATAATCTTGGAGCTTGATTATGATTAGTCCCATTCTAACAATCAGATCAGTAAAATCATCTCATAGTCAGTTCTATACAAATTTGAGTGATTGCACAATCTGAATTGGAGAAAATAAAGAAAATTTTAGAACAAATTTAATTACCATACAAAATGTTATATTATAGACGAACAGGAGGGTCTGTTTTATTATTATTTTCTTTATTTCGTAATAGATGCGGTCCCGGAGCGGTGCTTCCTCAGCACTTGGGGCTGAACGTGCGGAAAGGGAGCGCGAACGTGCGGCACTGTTGCGCCACGCGCGCGACGAAGCCGAGCGCTCCCTACAGCTTGCGGCGGCACTCAGCGCACGAGACACGCAGCTGCGGCACGCGAGAGAACAACTGTTCGAGGTAGGTGTAAAAGACAAAGACTCTAGCAATAAAAGCGTGTTAAAGGAGCTACAAAGTAATGAAAGCTGTGATAGCCTAGGGGTTATTACGTCCGCCCCCTAATCAGAGGTCGGCGGCACGCACCTCTAACTTTTCGGAGCAATGTGCTATTGACACAGCCGTTTAATAATATAATATAATAACCTTCGTGGCAAGGTGCGTGCGCTGTCAAATTATAAAGTTGGAGGTCCTGGGTTCGATTTCCAGCTCGAGTCTGGTGGGAGGCTTCGGTCGTGGCTAGTCACCACCCTACCTACAAAGACGAGTCGCCAAGCGATTTAGCCTTCCAATTAAGAAAACCAATTAAGAGTGTGGGTTTACCATACTCTTAACAGGTTAGCCCGCTACCATCCTAGACAGCTCTCATTTACCACCAGATGAGATAGCCGTCAAGGGCTAACTACTTGTAGTGTATAATAAAAAAACAAAAAAACAGTGACAAGCTAAATAAACAATAGGATGAATACAGTCAGTAGCTGAAGAAAGCTGAAAAAGAACCTTCAGCGAGGTTACTTCCCTGACAGCTGCAGCCTTAGTACCTACATCTACAATATTACAAGAAACTTTAACCCAACATCTAAATACATAATTAATAGGTAGCTTAACGTGTTCTTGATTATCGGGTTACATATCTATCAAGGATAATCGGTTTTACATGTAATTACATACATACATTACTGTGTGGTTAGAATACTTGATAACATCTCCGTTAGCGTAGGTGAAGGTATATCGGTACATGATCTGACTGAATTATATACCCGCATTGAAATATATAAGCAAACATAGGAAGTTTAACGGTGTAATATGGTATTAATACATTGTAGAATTAACAAAGAAATTTTTTATCGGAGTATTTAGACCGATATCTCCAATCTTCAAACAGTGTTTAAAATTGCACGTAGATCGGGAACTGTTGGGAGTTTAATTAAATTTTAAAATTTTATGTTTCGTATTTTATAATGTATTGTTTCTATAATGTATTTTAAATGTAAAATTGGGCCTAATTGCCATAATAAATCAATGATATTAATATTATCTCTAACTTTTCGAAGTTATGTGCGTTTTAAAAAAAATAAAATATCACTTGCTTCAACGGTGAAGGAAAACATCGTGAGGAAATCTGCACGCCTGAGAGTTCTCCATAATGTTCTCAAAGGCGTGTGAAGTCTGCCAATCCGCACATGGCCAGCGTGGTGGACAATGGCCAAACGCTTCTCATATTGAGGGGAGACCCGTGATCTGTAGTGAGCCGGTAATGGGTTGATCATGATTATTATTATAGATATATTATAGTCAAAGTGATTGAAATTAAAAAAAAATTATTATAATTGTGATATCGAAGGTAGTTTGATGCGTACGTACTTTTAACTGTAGTGAAAATATAGTGAAACCGACAAAGACGTGTCGCCAAGCGATTAAGCGTTCCGGCACGATTTCGACTCGAAACCAATTAGGAGTATGTTGTTTATTATACCTCTGATAGTAGCAGGCTACTTTTAGACTACCATCTTAGACTGCATTAACAGTTACCATCAGGTGAGATTGCCGTCAAGGGCTAACTGGTAGTGCAAACAACAAAATATCTTGTACCCAAAAATAAGTGAAATATTAAAGCAACTTGACTTCATACCTTATTCTTCTGAGTAATCCTGGAGTAATCCAATCACTGTGAAGTACAAAATAATCACGGGGGCTGATAAAACAATAGACGGAAATTCAATCTTCAAGTTTATTTACTTACAGCTGGCAGGCGAGAAAATCCATTCAAATTATCCTCGAACAAATTAATTCGAGTCAATAAACAAACAAAAACATAGATAGATAGATGGTTATATAATCACGAGAACGAACTGCGGGAACGGTTCCCGGAAGCTTTACCGTGACAAAATGTACATTACCAGGATTCAAGCTTTAAGGTTGCCAAATTTTATTAAAATCTGTATTGTGGTTGAGCCGAATAAACACGCACAGACACACTTTTGCTTGAAAATAATACTTTTTTTTTAATAACACGGATAAGATTTGCTTATTAAGATTGTAACTTGAAACAGTGCCGCCATGACGACTTTCAATTCAAACTACAAGATTTAAGTACACCTTCATACTTAAAGTTACTTATACCCAAACAAATTATTTTATAAGTTATCAGGGTAAATTTATATCAATACATTTATACTAGCGTTTTTCGGGTGGTTTTTCTTGCTACAAGGCTGACAAGACTTAAACTATAAATTACCGACAAAGTCAAAGACGCCAAGTGATCTAGCATTCCGGCACGATGTCGCGTAGAAACCAATTTGGAGTATGGGTTAATCATGCTCCTAACAGGTTAGCCTGCTTCCACTTAAGAATGCATCATCACTTACCATCAGGTGACATTACCGTCAAGGGCTAACTTGTAGTAGATAAAAAAAAACTGATTTCGTCAACTTGCAAATTTATTAGCGTCAAACTTGAACTGATGATCAGAAAGATTTTATACATTGAATTTACTGGTAATATAAAGTAACGGCGGTTATAATAACTTCCTGTATATTAAGTAGTCGGCACCTTTGTCCATCCATCATATACATGCTCAGCTTATTACCAATTCAAATTGCGCCTTCTGATGAAAATGTGGAGGAAAATTGAGTACAACAGCTGGTCTGATATTATGCGTCTGATATAAAGAAACTCGATTACTCAGAATTATGTCGGAACTTGAATGCTGTGATAGCCTAGTAGTTGGACGTCAGCCTCCTAATTAAAGGTAGGGGGTTCGGCACGCACCTCTAACTTTTCGGAGTTATGTGCGCTTTTAAGTAATTAAAAGATCACTTGCTTCAACGGTGAAGGAAAACATCGTGAGGAAACTTGCATGCCTGAGAGTTCTCCGTAATGTTCTCAATAGTGTGTGAAGTCTGCCAATGAGCACATGTCCTGCGTGGTGGAGAATGACGAAACCCTTCTCATACCGAGAGGACACCTGTGCTCTGTAGTGAGCCGGCAATGAGCTGATCATAACGATGTTGGAACTAAATAAATAATTTGCTTCCAATGGTATTTTAAAGACATCATCTGCCTTGTAATGTGGAATTTTTCACTCCTTGCCTTCTCCCTCATAGAGCAGCACAGTGTAGACCCATGTGAGGGTAAACTGTGCTCTTTTATGAGGAGCCCACCCCCGTGGTGGCATGGAATGAACACGAAGACAGACTCGTTAACAGCATTGATTAACCGCACACAAAATGTACAGTGAAGTGTGGGGAAACTTCTGTACTTATTTATATAGTACAAAACTTGATAAAGAGAACTTATACAGGAATTCCCTTAGTATTGCATACCTATTTATTTATTATTTTTATTATTTTTGTACCAATTTTTTGATATCAAACACTTATTTAAGAAGTATACAAAGGTAAGCTTATCTCTATAAGAGATCTCTTCCAGCTACCCTCAGATGTGAGTTAGATGATTTTATAAGGTGGAATAGGTCAAACAAGTTTAAACTACATACAAAAATAGACCATCAGTTTTCTAACTCTGGGCTGGTATTGCGAGTTTTTAACAGACAAAACTAATACGTAGCGTACGGGATTCATACGCTTAACCTTCTTATAGGGACATCTTCCTCCAAGCTAATGAAGCTCTTCATCTTGGGATGTTGTATATATAGCGCTTGCGTAAAAAAGCTTTGATAGCGCGTTGCAGGATTCTAGATCGACGAGACTTTTAACATACATGTGAGCACAAGTCCCCTCACAAATCATACGTACAGATTCAGACTTGAGTCAAGTACGCTTGGGTAAGTTATACAATGATGGTTTTGTTCACAGGCGCGCAGACAGTTGCAGGCGGCTGGGTGCCTCTCGGAAGGCGAGAGTGTGGCCTCGCTGGGGATCGGCCCGCCGATGATGTTGGGCGGCCCGTCGGGTCTGATGGGCGACAGAGGTAGCTGTAGTGCCGACTCTGGTGTTAGAGGTTACTATCTATACATGAAAGTGTAGTCATCATTAAATTAACCTACAGTAACCTAAAAAGTAGTTATTTAATATTTCAAACATTTAATGATAGAAAAACGGCTATGTAAAGTTTTTTCTGAGCTGTGATAGCCTAGTGGCTAGGACGTCAGCGTCCTAATCAGAGGCTGGGGTCACGTATCTATAACTTTTCGGAGTTATGTGCGTTTTTAAGCAATCACAGTATCACTTGTTTCAACGGTGAAGGAAAACATCGTGAAGAAACCTGCATGCCTCAAAATTCTACATAATGTTCTCAAAGGCGTGTGAAGTCTGCCAAGACGCACATGGCCAGCGTGGTGAACTATGGCCAAACCCTTTTCTTATTGAGCGGAGACCCGTGCTCTGTAGTGAGTCTGTAATGGGGTAATCATGATGACGATGATGAAAATATTTTTCTATTGCTAAAGCAATTAAATTTTTCAAGTGTAACGAAATTCAATAAAATAGAATTTCACGTTTCATATGTTATAGCTATAGTTGCGACGCTATAATAATTTGAACAAATATTGTGTTTAGACGTTAACTACACAGAAAAAAAACAATTCAGCATTTGTATATATTCTTAACTTTAACATTTTGAATTTATGCTATTAATTTTGTTCCAATCAAATTAGTCATCAAGTTTTGGCACAAAAAGAATACTCTAACTCAAACTTAACATAATTTTTTACAGTAATTCACATTTTTCGCTTGGGGTTTCCAATACAACCTAATTTTTTCCTCACTTCTATCCGTCCGTCAATCCATACCATGCTCCATCAATTTCCTTCTGCGATTCCTTCTGTGATCTTCCGATGGTCACGTAGACTCAATGCCGTAACTTCGCATATCTCTAATTTAAAAGAAGCAATGTCAGTGACAGGTAGCAGCGACGGTGGCGCCACATCGGTCTGCGGAGGGAACCTGTCAGACTCGACCGCAGAAGGTGCACCTCTCACCCTAGACCCGTATGACACTGATGCAGCTTCACTCGTGTCTTCCGCACACCCTATATATCAGCGTAAGTATGATTACTGATTTGCACCACCCATGAGGCACACCCATGTTTTATTTTTATCGAAAAATCGTGTTTCTTTTTTATTAAAATGCTGTTTTAAAATTAATACATCTATTAATATGGCATTATGTGTGCGAGATTAGAGTATGAAGAGTTTGTCGGCCGTGTCTAGTTACCACCCTACCGACAAAGACGTGTCCAAGCGATTTAGCGTTCCGGAGCGATGTCGCGTGGAAACTAATTCGACGACCTCCGTGCCGCAACGCGTGGGCTGTTGCATTTTAAAGTTGGGGGTCCTGGGTTCGATTCCCGGCTCGAGTCTGGTCTGGTGGGAGGCTTCGGCCGTGGCTAGTTACCACGCTACCGACAACGACCTGTCACCAAGCGATTTAGCATTCCGGCACGATCTCGTGTAGAAACCAATTAGGAGTATGGGTTTACCATACCCTAACAGGTTAGTCCGCTACCATCTTAGACCGCATCATCACTTACCATCAGGTGAGATGCCGTCAAGGGCTAACTTGTGGTATATAAAAAAAAAGGAGCGTGGGTTTACCATACTCCAACAGGTTAGCCCGCTACCATCCTAGACTGCATCATCACTTACCACCAGCAGAGATTACCTTCAAGGGCTAACTTGTAGTGAATAAAAAAAATATATACAAGTATGGTTTTTACAAGAACTCATCAGTAGCAGTGACTTGTTCCTATTTGTGCGCCTTTAAATGTATTCAATAACGTGTGTAAGAAGATTAAATTTACTAAAAAGCTTTTGTCCGCATACATTGAATTTACATCGTCTTTCTTTTGCAATAAGTCATTCATAAGAAACATTATTATGTTCCACAACGTAGACTGTTAAGTCAACATTTTGTTACAATAAAAGGTCTTTAATGAAAAACCTTTCTCTCTGTTTTCATAGCGTCAGAACGCTTCGCTTCGCGTTAATACAACAGCAATTTTAATAAATTAAAATCACTATCGGCAGTTAAGGCTCGATTTTCGAGTATTTTACTAAAAGCCCAGTTAAAACGGGGCTTCGATTTAACATTTTCACATAGGAAATATTTACGCATGTAATTTACATAATTTGTAAATTACTTTGATTGGAAATGAAACACGTATCTTGAAGCGTCAATATTACCCTAATGGAACCATCGAGTTAATTTTATCGCGTATAAAGAGAATAGATACATAAAAGTAGTTGAATAATTTGAATAAATTTTCTTTTTATTTGTTTGGTATATATTTAATATCATATTATTATTTATATAAATTATGCTATTTTTTGTGTTTATTTCTATGTAATCCAAGGTTAACTGGTAAAGAATGCCAAGCATTAAGTGTTTTTTTTTTGTAAAAAAGGTTATAAAACTTCATATAGACATCTTTTATATTCAAATTCATTTAGGTTCTTGGCAAATGAAAGGGATAATTCTCAGTTAGTTTTAAAAACAGACATTTTCTTTTCATGTTAAGCCTGTTATTTACAACATTTTTTTCATTCATAGAGCACCATTAATGATATTACATTAATGGTGCTATTGGTGGTGGTATTATTATTGACAATTTTGACGCAAATATATTAAATTTGACCCCGAAAATTAAAATATTGTGATAAAACATGTGAACATCTCAAAAAAAATTTAAATAATCTCCGAATTGAATGATTCTACATCAGTTGGATTAACTTCACCGACACCTCTTATATCACAGTAGAATTTGCATTGTTGATAGGTCAACTTTTACAAAATAAAACCTTTGACTGTCTAGATTTCCCTCAAACCATCTCTATTGTATTCTAAATTATGTCTCAAAAGCAACGGAACTTCATTTGCATTCCACCCGGTCCCTGAGAAGTGAAGATAACCCAAGACAATGCAACACAATGTATCGATCTAAATTGTAATACCTTACTATTATAATAAAGTAACCGCCTAGTTTCTGGTGCCTCAAGATAAGCCATTCATATAGAACTATATAGTGACTTGACCCATATGTAAGACGTCCTTTGTGGCGCAGCGCGTTCTCTGTCGCATTATAAAGTTGGAGGTCCTGGGTTCGATTCCCGTCTTCGTCTGCCTTGAGTTAGTGTGTGAGAAAGTGTGTTTGTTTGTCTTCCAATCACGAAGCAATTTCTTCCTAAACCGACGACCTTGAAATAATTACAGGATGAACATTAAAGTATCTCCTTTCCAACAAAAAAAAAAAAAAGAGTACACGTTAATGAATTACATTTTGACTTTCATCCCAAATCCGCGATATAAACTATCCTATAAAATATCCTATTAAATTTAATTCAAAACCATCCAGTAGGTTCGGCATGATGCGTGGCCAAAATACAGACAGACAGACAGAAAAGAAAATTAAAAAATATTGTTTTGGGCTCACTATAGATAGTAAAGCATCCTCCAATTAAAATTTTCAAAACATATTTAAATTCGTTCTGTTACAGTTTTATTATATTATATATCGACTACCTCCGTGGCGCAGCGCGCGCGCTGTCAGATTCTAAAGTTGGAGGTCCTGGGTTCGATTCCCGGCTCGAGTCTGGTCTGGAGGGAGGCTTCGGCCGTGACTAGTTACCACCCTATCGACAAAGACGTGTCGCCAAGCGATTTAGCTTTCCGGCACGATGTCGCGTAGAAACCGATAGGAGTATGGGTTTACCATACCCCTTACAGGTTAGCCCGCTACCATCTTAGACTGCATCATCACTTACCATCAGGTGAGATTGCCGTCAAGGGCTAACTTGTAGTGGATACAAAAAAAAAAGATAAATATATGTTAGCTGTATCTATTGATTTTTTTTTCTGCTGGGAAATGCGTTTACGCATCCCCTCCGGAAGCGATGCAGGCAAGACTGCGCCGCTTCCGACGGGGTATGTGGGACTGCCTGGCGGCCAGACTGGCGACCAGAATACCCACTAAAACCCAGCGATGTTCCTTCGCGTCGCCTGGTGGCTGGGTCACGGGAACACTTGTGCACTCGACCGCAGCCCTGTATCTATTGAATAGTGACTAGGATATCTCACACAAAGGAAGTACAGCTCTGAGCTGTCACCCCAGAGGAGTAGGTGATGGATGTGTGTGTTTTGCAGTAAGCACGCCGCGCGATTGCAGCCCCACACTGTCGCCTCACAATAGCGCCTCGTCATTCACACGTTCTATTGACGCCGCATCGCTTTCCAGGTTAGTGAATTTTGAATTATTATCTATATACCCTGCTTCAATTTATAATGGTCTAGATACGCATAAAATCAAAATACACTGTGTCACGTGTTGTATTTTTTTTATTACTGATAGTTATCTATTGAGTGGTTGTTATATACCTAAATATAACTTATAATAAATATTCCCTTGCCTAAATTAGCATAATATGTCAATACTCTTATCGCTTTTCACCTGCAAGCACACACAAATATAATATATATGACGGAGAAAAGCGATAATTATTGTCATAATTATTATCGTACACGTTTTCTGTGGGCGTCAACAGGGTTAAATGCAAGCACTAACAAAATATTATAATAACAGTTTCGTACTCTTTATTAATCCAACTTTTACAATGCTGTGAGTCACTATACGAATAATTACACCACAATTAATAATTAAGTATTTAAATCAAACAATTAAATCAGAATAGCGGATTCGCGACACACATCTATGTCCTTCTTTAAATTATTCCCAAAAAACACTCTCAAAATGATCCAACTCGATCAATTAACGCGGCAAAACATGCACCTGACTCCCGCCTGAAAAACAAAATGGCGCCTCGACCCCGCTCGAGGGCTAACCTCCACTCTGATTGGACGTCATTCAAAATAGTGACTTTAAATTAAATAATGAGTATAACGGCAATATTAAAATGTTATAAATCAAATTAAATAAGATTAATATTTAACAAAGTATTCTTAGTTGAAAACTAATATCTCGCGTATTATAGTCAACAATCAACTCTTATTTGATTTCCTCCGACTTATATATATTTTATAATAAAGATAAGCTTGCGCTTGAGTACAATCATGCCTGATCTGTCAATCAGTCAATCAATCATTATGATGAGATCTGTGGAGCGCGGTAAGGCACCAAGATTATATTTCTTTGGGAACACGGAAGCTGGTAGGGCATTCCACGTCTTAGTATTTCGTATCAGGAACGTGGAAGAAAAACGTTTTATTCTAGTTCACTTGACATTAACCACATAAGGAAACTCAAAAGGAATACCATATAAGGGAATGAATTCTTATTTTTCACAGGCACTTTTAAACGTCTTGTATATTGTTGAATGAAAACATCGGCATATTAATGCCCCGCTGCTAGGAAAAGGCGTCTCGTCTTAAAGATCGATCTCTCTATACTCGTAGACTTGGCCACTATATATTTCAAAATGAAACAAGTTTTACTTTCTATAAACTGATATTATATTTTAATGAAAATATGTTTGTGTATGTGTGTGTGAAAAGATAATACATAATATATCAAATAAAATATTATAATTTGTGTATAAAATATTATACTTTATGTATAATGTACTTTATGTGTAATATTTTGAGCGAACAAATCATAAAACATCATATCCTGAATCACTTATATATGGATAAAATGATGTACTCGTATATATTTGACAGCACAGATTTCATTACAACCGTTCTGTATGTTTGATATAAAATCACTTGAAATATTTCACGGAATAATTAAATCGACGCAAA
Organism: Lasiommata megera; assembly: GCA_928268935.1. Classification (NCBI taxonomy): domain Eukaryota; kingdom Metazoa; phylum Arthropoda; class Insecta; order Lepidoptera; family Nymphalidae; genus Lasiommata; species Lasiommata megera. Next base: position 10,059,169 of record OV743322.1, on the reverse strand, counting down.
AGCTTTTAAAACAAAATGCAGTTAAAAAACGGTGCGAAATTGAATTTAAACGAACTTACCCGGAAACAAATTTAACAAGTGGAGTGAGTAGAAATTATTTCGTCGAGAGCTTTTTAATATTTAAGTTATAGCTAGCTACATTATCTGCATTACTACAATTTCTGTATTTTGTTGATATCTAAATATTATTATTCTTACTAGAAAAAAGTTGTCACTTAAAAATGCCTTTTTATTTATGGTTCATATAATAAGAATTATGCTTATTTCATAACTTCGATCCGACACCCCAACCCTCTCGTAGTTGCGGCTTCTTTTTACTCCCCCGACCTAAGCGCTCTTCTCCGAAAGAGGAGACCTAAACATATCCTTCATGACCCTGAATGATGTAGTCATCTGACTACTGACACTACTGACGCTACACACCGTCTTCGCCGGCGAAGACGAGGTCCCCGCTATCATACGTCATCCGGACGTGGGCTAATCCACGGCCTCGGAGACGTACGGACTACTCACCGTCCGACCCCCCCGTTATCCCAAACGTCGCCTAAGGCGAGGTTCGGCCTCAAAGGAGGCAGACATTCCCTTAGTGTCTTCGAGCCCTAGGGCTCATAATTTCTTCTGGCAAAGCTTCTTTCCGAAGCTCGCAAAACAGCCCGGTTATGCTGTGGCAAACAATAAGGTTAGTACAGCTAATAGACAGTCCGAAAAAAAAATTATTTCATTCCGAAAACTTTATTGCAAATATTAAAGGTCAAGAGTAAATGTTACACAAAAAGAAAACCTTAGCAGATATGCAAAAGTAGTCTGATTGCTAAGCAATCAATGCAATCTCTTACTTCATTAGTAATCCTACAATTAATCACTGTTAATTACTGAATAATGCTTTTCAATAGCGTTAAATAATGCACCAACCACCGGCTACAAACGCGATTTAAATTTCAGAATAAGGCGTTGTTTAAACAGTTTTTAACTTTGGTGACGCCTACTTATCACAGGAGAGAAATTTGCGTGTAACCACACGTCATCATGCTCATCATGATAAACCCATTGCCAGCGCACTACAGAGCACGGGTCTCCTCTCAGTATGAGAAGGGTTTGGCCATACTCCACCACGCTGGCCATGTGGATTGGCACACACCTTTGAGAACGTAATGCAAGTCTCAGGCATGCAGGTTTTCTCGCGATGTTTTCCTTCACAGTTGAAGCAAGTGATATTTTAATTGCTTAAAAAACTTTGATAGTCTAGTGGTTATATGGCGATATCTCCAACTTTTTGAGTTATGTGTTGTACCACACATACTGGTAATAATGTAATATACCAAAACAAAATACCTTATCGCCTTATATATAAAATGTTTTCATATAATTTGAAAATAAATGAAATTTTATATAAGTCGAAATTTAATTGGCTGACATGTTAATGTATATTTTATAGTATATATTGTTCTTCACAACTTTTTGTACACAAAGGTCGGTAGAGCAGCTATCTAGTCCTGGAGAATGCGATTCGGGACTGGTCGGCATGAGGTCGCGACCCGGCGGTTCTAAAGCGGGCCGAGGAAGGGGCTCCGCTTGGGGATCAATCTCCAGAGTGTTCGCCCGAAGCCGACACCGCACCAAATCAGGCAGTGCAGTCAGCAGTGGCCACGAGAGTGGTGAGCCATTTTTGGTTTCTACGCGACATCGTGCCGGAACGCTAAATCGCTTGGCGACACGTCTTTGTCGGTAGGGTGGTAACTAGCCACGGCCGAAGCCTCCCACCAGACAAAACCTGTGCACATGTATCATATTAGAATGAAAATGGTTTGTGCCCTAGTCCACCACACTTGCCTAGTGCGACTTGTGGTGGACTTTACACATTGCGTTGGTCATTCCCTAAAGATGTTTTCCTTCACCGTTAAAACAAGTATTAATTAAATGATTTAACCATACCAAAAATTTTGAGGTCGATGCCACAGATTGAGCTCGGTCCCTCTAAACGGAAAGCCCAAAGTCTTACCCCCTAGGCTATCGTCACTTCACCTTTTAAATAACGATTGGAAATTATTCTGAAGGTTACAATTTTTGATGAGCTTTGCAATCCCGCAATGTACGAGTATATTTTAAAACTACGTTTTGCATTATATACTTGGGACGAAGGAATTTAAGAGTTCGAGTTGTTTTTTTTTGCCAGAACCAGTTTACGCCGGCACAGGTAGCACGAGCCGTGCGTGGTCTCCTCTTGGCAGCGAAGCAGCACTGCGGGAGGCCGCCTCTCTACCAGTGTCTCGATGGCGTGCACCCGCCATCATTGCTTGGCTGGAGCTGGCTCTTGGGATGCCGCAATATGCAGCTGCAATCGCCGACAATGTGAAGAGTGGCAAGGTTAGTTATGCTCTTCATAAAATTTTCTGTACAACGCTAGTTTTACATGTATACCTACTTGATTCAAACCACGGTGCATTATGATTTCAAACACTAAGTATTATTTAATTGGGAATAACTTTTAAATGTTTACATTGCTGATTAAACCGAATATTTTGAACTGCAACACGATGTAACTTACAAGACCTAAAAATATTATATGTGAATGTTTGTTAGGCTTTCACGCAAAATCTACTCAACTGATCGTCAATATTACAAAATGTGAATGTAGAGATGTTTGTTACGGTTTCACGCAAAAAGTACTCAACCTTCATGAAACTTTGTACACATCTTGGAGGTATTAGAAGTAACATAGGCTAATTTTTATTTAAAAAACAAATTACGAAACAAAATACGAAAAAATGGTTTTAAACATAGTTATCATATCGATTCATTGATTACTACTATTGTAATTATCCTTGATACTAATTTAATTTAAAAGCTAGTTATTACATAAAGCGAAAACGATATTATTATAATATAACCGTATTAAAATGTAAGCACACAAATATTAACCAACTTAATCTAATCTAAATTATTTCCGTCTCACGAACTTTTCACGGCTAAATTTCGTAAGTTGATAAATATACATTTCGTGGAAACACAATATTTACAATTCACAATAACAATTCCGTTACATTTATATGGAAATGAAGTCGCAACACAGTCCTTTAATAAATTCATCGCGGCATTTGTTTATTCAAATCACGTCCGTTATCGATTCGGAGCCAGAGATGTTATTAATACGTATATTTTTATAATTTAATATCGAAGAATAACAATTCAAATTAGCTCGCGTATCGAGAGAGATTACGCTACTTTCTCTAATTCTTTAATGAGTTTAACGTTGAGTTTTATATCCTTATAAATTTGCCCCTTGACGTACAATAATACGTTCAAGAGCGAATTTGCAATTAGACTATTGTAATATTCGAAAGTAATTTGATAATGTATAATAGCTACGCACAACGAACCTACAACTAAAAATCTTAAAAAATATAGTATGATAACTAAAATATTTAAAAAGGAGTCCTTTTAGGCAAGGTGTCGAAGATACTGGCAGCGTTGCCCCTTTGAATAGCTAAATCTTTATTGTTCAATTTAACGGAAGATAACGCTGCAGTTATCTTGGTCTTGTACGAATGGTCATATTTTCCATTAAAATGACACATCACTCAACGCCATTGCTAGATTAGTTATCATAAAAACAAACAGTATCTAATGTTGTTGTCATTTAGTAGAAGACGTGCGTTACTTATTGTAAAACAATTTTAAACAAAAACTCTGGATCCGTTTCTTTGCTTTTAAAATGCCTTACTATATTATTTATTCAAATGTATTCACATTTCGTAATGAATTTCGTAGCAAGAGATTTTAACATATTAACAATTTTTTAAACTAAATTTGATTGGAATATCTGATTATTTTTAATTGGTATTAGATATCTAATAATATTTTAATTTAATCACAACAAGTCATCTCGTGCAAAAAATAAGTTATTAAAATTTAAAAACACAATGTAAAACGTAACGTATAAAAAACATAAAGGCTAAAGCAAATTAATATGCAAATTAACAACGCAGTATTTGTTATTTCAAAATACATAAGGGAAATTCAAATTTAAAAATCACATATCATATACCTCGCACTGCATATACGAAGCTAATAATATAACCCTTTAAAGATCAAGGGAATCATATTTTACGTGAAAATCAAATTACACGACTCTTTGATCGAGACACGACGGGGTTGTATTAAAACAAGACATAAGATAATCGTGTTTTTTCCGCAAAAATAGGAGTAGGTATGTTTGTGTTTTTTCTTTAGACGAAATACCAAATTCTTTTTGATTTGGATGAAAATAAGAGATTGAATGGTAAATTCATTTCCTTAACCGTATATTTGCGGATATTTATTTACTAAATATATACATATGCCCTGAAGATTCAACCGCGTTTACGACAGGTCATAACCTATAGTTTTATGGCCTACTCTTCGATAAACAGGAAGGGACTACCGCAAAAATAGCTTTATAAATCGTACCAGCAGACCCAGAAATGGGTGCATTCATACAAGGAACTAAAACTTCAACTTTATAATAATCATTTGTATTTATTTTTTTTGCTCTGTTCTGGAGGAGATTTAAGCCGAGTAGGAAAATGGATTCCGCAGAGCATCAATGCAAATGTTAGGTTAGGTTAGGTTGTAAATTGTTCGTGGGTAAAGGTAATCACTTAAAATTAGGTAACCCGCGATGTATATATAAAAAATATATATACCAAGAAGTATTTGGATTACTTCCGCTCATTATGTCCTAATGGCTAGTAGTGAAGAACATTTGACCATTGACTCACTACATAGTTCTTGCGAGATATATAAATATTTTTTCAAAATAATACATACGTCATGCCTGGAACGAATCGCTATGTAGCGATAAGGCCGCCAAATTATAAACTGTTTCTGAGTCTTTTCTGTTTTTCGTTTTTTTTTTCTTGTGGTGTACAATGATATGTATTCATACATTGCAAAATCGATTCTTTTCGATTGATTATTCTTTCTGCTTATTTTAAAGAGAAGCTTTTTATACTTCTGTTACTTTTAATATTATTTAAAGATAAAATATTCCATCGAGTGATGGCTATTTGTCATTTTGTTGGATTTTTTTTTTTAAATCTAATAATCATTTATTGAGTGATGCAATAAAAAAACATACATATACTCGTAGTTTACAACAGAAGTCTTATAACTTAAATTGTCTAATATATTACACTACCATTATGCACCTGTTTTCCGAACTAGTTAAGACTGTATCTCGGAAAACAGGGCCACCAGCTCGGAGTCACAGATCAGAAGATAATTACAAGCGTCTGTAAGCTTAAAGATTGTAAGCGACATGTTTTATAAGGAGCGGATTGTAAGCGAAATGTTTCATGAGTGTGAGTGAGTGATGTGTATGGGATGTGTGTGTGTATGTGTGCGTGTTTAACTATTTTATTACACTAGAATATCCAATAGTCCTTCAGTAGCCGCATAAGTCTGCTTCAGAAGCCATTCTTGAAGGGTAATTTTTAATTTATAGCTATTTAAAGAGTGGAGAGAAAGAATCCTATGTAAATTATTATATATGTAAGGTCCAAGGAACACAAAAAACCTACGACTAAAAGCTGTATTAAGTTTGCTGTAGATGGGAAGTAGAGGCCTACGATTAGTGCAATTGCTCATGAAGTTCGTCACAGAATGTTGTTTGAGTGCAGTCGCCAGTATGAATAATTGACGGACTGTTAGCACTTGACAATACTCATAAAGCTTGTCGGTTGGATACAGACGGGGTTTAAAGCAGCACACCTTTAGAACGGCTCTTTGAGATAATAATTTTATGATAGGTAGGATAATAATAGTAAAGTGTATTTTTATTTCATATCAACATTAAGTTACGGCATTTTCACAGTATTTAAGTATGGTAAGGAATCGACGCGATAAAAGCGTCAAATATTGTGTTCTCGTTGTTTCTAGATCCGTGCTTTGAATGGGCAGGTTCTGCTCGAGCTGACAGACACGGACCTCGAGGTCGGCTTGGGGATCAGCCAGCCGATGCACAGAAAGAAGCTGAGGCTGGCAATAGAGGAGCGCCGGCGGCCGGACCTTGTCAGGAACCCGAGCATTGGACAGCTGACTCACGCCTGGGTAGCAGCTGAGTGGTTACCTGACTTAGGACTTTCACAGGTAAGTTTTGAGTTCTCATGTCAATTAGAATGATTGATACTTACCTACATTTAATGAGTTTAAGTTAAATAATAGCCTTGTTTAGTAACTTCATACAGTGAATCACTTTGGGAATAAGACAAGGAAAACTGTCTCGACCTTTCAGTCTTAGATAGTTATATAGATACTTCGTCGTTTTAGACTCACGTAGTGATGTACTATGAAAGTCTGAAAAGACGTCCTAATAGACAAGGATAACTTTACAAATTTTATTTAATATGCCAACAGTATGCCGAATCATTTGTGACCAATCTCGTGGACGCCCGCATGCTAGATACCATCAGCAAGAAGGAATTAGAGAAGTATCTTGGTGTCACCAGGAAATTCCATCAAGCCTCTATCGTCCACGGCATCCATCTGCTAAGGATAATGAAATATGACAGACAAGTAAGTGCAATTTTTGAATTGTTTCTATTTTTTCTGTTTTAGTCACACAAAAGAGGTTATAATTGAGAAATAGTAAGTTTTAATATTCATATTAATTTATTCAGCAGTTGTTCACATATACGAACCGTTGCGGTAAATCAGTAATATAAATATAATGAAATGAGAGTAGCTCAATTAATAAATTAAAAATATATATATACATATTTTTAATTTATATATTTATAGGCAATAAAAATATGGATTAAATAATTATTTTTTTAATTAATCGTTGTAAATCATAGATAATTTTAAATATTAATATAATAAAAGTAACAAATAAAACACGACAATTTATATTGCTTAAAATTTCTTGCAATTATATTTAATACTTTACCTAGCCTTCCTTTGAAGTACCTTCTGTTATCTGTACAGATATCGTTACTTGCTCGACCTATTTTAAGCAGAATGCTAGTCGATCTTCACAGCGGCAACTAGGCTATGACCTTCTCGTGAAAGTAATAACTACGGGAACATCTATTTTATGTCCGCAGCGAGTGAGCATAGAGTAAACGACACTTTTTTATGATATTAATTATTTTAGAGTTCATATAATATTACGTGATATCTAATATTCTAACTTTTCGGAGTTATGTGCGTTTTTAAACAATTAAAATATCAGTTGCTTCAACGGTGAAGGAAAACATCGTCAGGAAACCTGCACGCCTGTGAATTCTCCATAATGTTCTCAAAGGCGTGTGAAGTCTGCCAATCCGCGCATGGCCAGCGTGGTGGACTATGGCCAAACCCTTTCTTATATTTAGAGGAGACCCGTGCTCTGTAGTGGGCCGGAAATGGATGGATCATGATGATGATGATAATATTACACTTAATTTATAAAATTTGTTGAACTATATAATTCATACAAATATAGTATTTATATGAATACAGGCGAAAAAATGTTTTTTTAATCTCTCTATTTTCTTTAGTTATTATTGAAAAAGATTTTAACAATTGAAAAGTCTCGTAATTATAGGCTGTGTACAGACAAAATAAATAACAGTACAAGTTAAAAAAGGCGCTTACTAAACAAACAACTTTTATGGACTTATGAGAAGATACAGTCAAATATTATAAAATGAACAATAAAACCCGGTTAAAAAACCGCATAATCCGTAAGAGTTCAACTCAAATTGTTCGACTCAACGAATATAATTTATTTAAAAACGTTTAAGCTCAGGAAAGATGGTCTTTCCTGTTGAAATCGTTTCTTTTCGTAAAATAAGCACGCAGTTCATGATAAACGAAGATAGATAAGTAAACAAATGGCAGCGCGAAGTTTTAAAGAGAACACAGACGTTATTCGGGTTTGTTTGTGTTACAAAACACTGTTTACATGCCCCTATTATTAAGAATTTAATATAAACCACTGGACATAATATATTGTATTTGTCTGTCTGGTGGGAGGCTTCGACCGTGGCTAGTTACCACCCTACCGACAAAGACGTATCGCTAAGTGATTTAGCGTTCCGGCACGCTGTGGTGTAGAACTCAATTAGGAGTATGGGTTACCAGGTTACCATCTTAGACTGCATCATCACTTACCATCAGGTGAGGTTACCTTCAAGGGCAAACTTGTAGTGGATAAAAAAAGAAAAATCTCTTGAAAAAACCTCCACACTTACAAACTTTTTGTCGACCTCTGTGGCGCAGCGCGTGTGCTATCGCATTATAAAGTCGGAGGTCCTGGGTTCGATTCCCAGCACAGTTCTGGTCTGGTGAGAGGCTTCGGCGGTGGCTAGTCACTCTACCGACAAAGACACCATATCAAAAGCGATTTACCGTTCCGGCACGATGTCGCGTAGAAACCAATTAGGATTTTGGGTTTGCCATACCCTTAATCATCACTTATAATCAGGTGATATGGCCATCAAGGACTCACTTGTAGTGGATAAAAGAAACTAAACTAAAACTAAATTTTCTACCACATTCCAGCACCTCAGGTTCAACCATTAAATCTATTTATTTCCTCCCTTTTGAATTGTTTCGTGGTGCTGTGACCCTTTGGCTGTGTAGTCATTTATCATTTCTTATTCAAGCCTCTTTTAAATTCCGGACCGACATGAAACAAAATTAATCCACGTCCTGACACAAAATTTTCTGTAAATTGCCACGATAAGGTTTCTTATTTATTTATGAATAAATCTGTGGACTCATTTTTAGCTTTACAGTTAGTTTTACATTTACCTTCGAGTAATAATAAAAATATTAGAATAAAATTTAAACACTGCAGTTCCTAATGTTTAGTAATAACCAATTGTTTATTTTTATATCAATTATGGAACAGTGGTTCGGACCGTGAGATAGTTCAGATACTCCGAAAAGTTAGACGTGCGTGCCCGGGATCGAACCTCTGACCTCTGACTAGGAGGCTGACTTCCTAACCACTGCGCCATCAAAGCTTTCCTAGGCTATCACAGCTTTAGATGACGCACAAAAAGATCCAAACAGAAAGGGACGGACAAGAAAGTCCAAGTAGTATCAATGTACTATTGTATTTTCTGGGTGTATATATATATATATATAAATATTATTATTATTAATATATTTATATATATAAATATATATCATCATCATTTCAACCGATAGACGGCCACTGCTGGACATAGGTCTTTTGTAGGGAGTTCCAATGGCCACGGTCTTGGACCGCTTGTATCCAGCGGCTCCCTGCGACTCGTTTGATGTCGTCTGTCCACCTTGTTGGGGGTCGACCAACGTGTATATTATGTATTGTATTAGTTTCCAAAAATTAGCACGGCGAATTTACTAAAAATAAAAATTTCTCCATTTTTATCTTAGGCGCTAGCAGTGAGACGGCATCAGTGTGAGAATGTAGACGCAGATCCACTAGTATGGACCAATCAAAGGTTTATGCGTTGGGCGCATAACATAGATCTAGGCGAGTTCGCTGATAATCTTAAAGGTAAGTAATAAGTGTCATATTGATTGTACCTTATATAGGTGATTATAACTATTTTATGCATTCATTCGCATATTATAATCGATTAAATCTGTCTTGTAGATAGCGGTGTACACGGTGGTTTGGTTGTTCTGGAACCATCTTTCACGGGTGAGACAATGGCTACGGCTCTAGGTATACCGCCATCCAAGAGTATAATACGAAGACATTTGGTAGCGGAGTTCGATGCGCTAATTGTTCCCGCAAGGTAAACAAATTAAAATATCATAAATGACAATACATTGCATAGTATTTAGATTATTCTAACATTTGCCATGAAAAATATTTTAAAACATAGACTGTTCAACATTTTCAAGTATAATAAGTAAAGTCAAAATAAATATTTGACGGTATCATTAGTGATCAGTATCAGAAAATATCAAAGAAAAGATAATTTATTCGATATTCATATTTGACATTAATGTTAAAAGTGCAATATTTTGTATCACGAAAAGAAATATCTGCAATGTCACAAAATAATCCTAAAAGCATAATGGCAAATGCACTGCATGAATGCATAGACACCGTCACGACCCTGTAGGTGTGCAACCTGTAGATGATTATAATATAAGGTGCAATCCTGCAGGTATACGATATTTTGCCAGGTGGAAGAACTGCAAGTGGAGGCTGCCCGAGCATCCATGTTGTCCACAAAACAAAGATAAATCCAAAAAAATCAAAAAGCTCTCCTTCAGGAAATAAATGTCGCTTCGATGTCCTTACAAAAACTGTACCTATGTAAAATTTCCACAACAAATATTTGTAAAAGTGCTATTTTTACACGAAAGTAAATTCGGTTGCGATTTTGTAGAACTGTTTCTTCAAGTTGCTCATTTACAAATTTTTTATCGAAAACTTTACGAGCGGTGAAGACTGATAAGTAATAGTAGGAGTCGTGGTTTGTAAGTAAAGCATAACGAAAAGTTCTCAATGGAAAACTTCGAAATGTTATTCGTCCCTTCGCCTTCATCTGTGTTAGATTCGGTGTTTTCTCTCCGCGTGCCCCCCAGATCTCTCCAACGTGCGTAGTTTAGATTTGTCAATGTTATTCGAAAACAATCAATTTGGTAACTCTAGTAATTGTATAACATACGAAGTAGCTTATATTAGCATAAAAGCATTAAATGCTTTATGTTGTTTTAGGGGGCGAGTTATGTCCCATTACGACAATTTTTGAAAAATACTACGAAAGGTTCATTTCGACTTAAACACATTTTAAAACGTAATAAACAGTTTAAATTTCATTCAATATCATTAGATATAAAAACAGAACCATTCACAATAGCTTTAGGATTATAACAATAAATAGTATTTACCTGTAATGTAAGATAACTATGTTTTTGACTTGTATACATTCATATTGTAAAGTTGAGAACGGTGTATTAGTTTTATTGTAAAATTATTAATTGGCATATAAATGTGAATAAATCCTTATAAAAAGATAAACCTAACGGATATCGAGCCAATTTCTTTTCTTGACCATCACCCCTAAACTTGGCGATCCTTGCGTCGAGACAGAACGGTAAACCATTTTATCGATACGTCATGAATGCCTCTCTGTCATCATCATTAGATCGCACTTTTCGGGCTTTGTCCACTCTGTCCGTACGAACTTTCTTTCTTTCATAAAACATTGATTGGTTTATTTTTTGATCATACGTAAAAGATTTCAAATACAATGATATATTATGCTTGTCTACTTTAGACGCTATAATTATTATCGTTGTTGTTTTCATATTTTTTGGAAAGAAAAATATCGTACTTTTATTATTAACGAAACAAATTGTAAAATGTGCATGAGTTCATATTTCTCTACATACGTTCATATGCTCGTTAATATGATTCGATATTGTTCTTTGGTTTTTTTGATGTTTCCTTTGTTCCTTTTAGGCCATTTTTACCATCATACTTGTACACAATCAGCATGATTCGTATTTTTTTTCAGTGCATCATGCTTTTGGTGTCTATGCCGAGTTATATTAATGTTCCTACAAAAAAGTTTTGGTCTCTAACAAACGTGGAACATTAAGTTACGAGAATCTAGAATATATTTCAAATATATATTCCGTAAAAATTATATGTTTGTACGGATTATACCGTTAACTCCTTACAAATCAAGTTATTATGAAAGCAATGTATACACATTACAATAGACTATGCATGTCTGCTTTTTGTGTTAGCAATGTTTGAACACATTAGTGCAAATTTGAGGGAGTAATAACAGAAAAAAAAAACTAAAAGCTAACCGCTATCTGGCTACTGTCTAAGATTTCTCAAATTTGTACATTTTTAAGAACGACCCATGTAATGTTTACAATTTGCAGGAATATGTTCGGACATCAAATAAGGATGTTGGGACGACCGTTTTCGAGATCAGTTGCCACAGGCTTGCCTGGCATTGACTTCAGCGCAGAATCTAGAAGACACAGTTTAAGGGTAATTATTGTGGATTACTTGGCAAAATAAATAAATACATTCAATGAAATAGTAGTTTCTTCATCTTCTGTGTGTATGTTTTTTTTTGTATGGTGTGCAATAAAGTTTATTTTCATTCATTTCATTTAATTTCATTTCATGTTACACTGGCATTGTAAATATTGTATATCTAATGCAGACCTGATTTCAAAGAACTTTGGCACAAATATTTATTTGTAGGTAAGGCGGGATAATCCTAGAGACAGACTAGCTACTACTAGGTATTGCAATCGTAACAAAGTCCTATGTTAAATTAATTATTTTGTATTCAATGCCAGAATTCTCTCTCAATGCATGTGCACAATAATGTCAGGATTAACCATACTAAAAAATATGCTAATGCTAGTTAACTAGAAGTTATCAGTGTAAAATGCGTGGCTACCCTAATATAAGGCCGCCTTTGCTTATGTGTTAAGTTTTCCATGTTATTGTTTCATAAACATTTGTGTGCAATAAAGAGTATTTAACTATGTATCTAATATTTTCAGGGCTCAATAACGCGTGCGCTGGGGGCTTTAAAGCCCAAACACGATCGGCCGTCGCCATCTAGTTCAAGCGAGAGTTCAAGTGTCATGAGTTTGACGCACCAATACATGTCGTATTCACCGCCTATTGCCGTGCGCACTCTGTCACAACTGAGCATGACTTACGCTCCCCCACCCACACTACAAGAATACGAGCCGATATACACGCCGCTAAGCTTGTATTCACAGTCGAGTGTATCAACGAGGGACAGTATGACACGGCTTAATGACATAAAAGAAACGGGCATCACTCACAGGTAAGTTTGAATATGAAACATTTTAGTTATAGGTAAGTTTTACTGAAATAAAAACATCGATGAGAATTTCAGTAAAGTAACAAATAATTTCTCAAAATTAAGAAGGAAAATGAACACTGAGAAAAAGTTCTTAACGGCTCTCTTATGGGGAATTGTGCGAAATGTTCAACCAAACATATTAAACTAAAACAGATCAAAGATATAAACCGCAATAATGTACTACAAAATATGAAAAATTTCCTTAGACTGACAATTTCCTTAGAATTGACTTGCAATTATATTTGCATGCTAACTGATCGATACGTGCTTGTTTGAAAACCTATACTGACTGTCGGTATCATCATGTTCAACCCATTACTGGCTCACTACAGAGCTCGGGTCTCCTCTCAATATGAGAAGGGTTTGGTCATAGTCCACCACGCCGGCCATGTGCGGATTGACAGACTTTGCACGCCTTTGAGAACATTATGCAGATCTCTCAGGCGTGCAGGTTGCCTCACGATGTTTTCCTTCACCGTTGAAGCAAGTGATATTTTAATTACTTAAAAGCGCACATAACCCACAAATGTTAGAGGTGTGTGCCCGTGGTAGAACCCCTGACATCTGATTAGGAGGCGGACGTCCTGACTACTAGGCTATCACAGCTTCCGTTGGTTATAGTTGGTTGAAGTATTAAATAATTCAATACTTCTAGGTATGGACACAGAGCGGAGCAAGCGCACAGAGTGAGCTCCCCCTTGCCCAAGTCCGATGACAGCATCGTGAAACAGAAAAGACATCGTAGAGTCAAAAGTATCGGCGACATTAACGCGTCCAGCAAAACATCGGTTTAGTTAATTCTAGTCATATTACCAACAATATGATATACTGTGGAGGTTATAATGACATCATGAAATTATGAACAAACTATTACTGATGCATTTGATAATAAGCTGATTGTTAGGGTAGAAATAGTGAAAATATCATCAAGTGTTAAAAGAATTTTGTTCCTTCAATGTGTAGTTAAAATCCAGAGCATATACTCTCCATATAAAATAGGATTTTATGTTATCTCCATTTTTAATATTTAGTAACAAATAATAAGGAACAACCTGTGATGTTGTGAAATTGAAAATAATGTAGTTTCCCCAATTATTATTAATATTTAAAGTAATATAATAAATAGCTAAGTATCTGAAACTTACAACAAATTAGTCAAATCTCTATACATATCTGTGGATATTTGAACTACATCTCTCCGGCGACGAATATTTTTCACATTTCTGTATAACGTAATAGGCGAATCAATATTGTATTTTTCGAACGTTTAAAATTTTTTGTAACTTCTTTTATCTTTTAAAAAACTTGTAATAATAAATATATGTTCCTAATAATATGATCCTGGAAGTACATTTCTTGAATTAATAAGCGTTAAGGCATATCACACTTACGAGAGAAGCTGTTTTACCGACTGATTACCATATTATTATCACAATAATTAAGTTTTATCTTACGATATTAAGTATTCCACTCTGTATACCTAGCGATTATGTAAATTAGGGTACCCACTCATATCTTATAATATAATAATATTATAATTTTTTACACCCTGCTCTATAAAATTTCAATGAGTCTATCCACATTGTTATTGGTTCTTAAATAATCTATCGCCATTTTATATTTTTTTAAACCCAAAATGGTGTATTGTATTCATAAGCTCATTGCGTTGTGACCGAAACTGAATTTCTTCTTTACATAATTTGTTTAAACTGTTTGATTGTAAAACGAAATCATATAAACTATCTATTAAGTTAAAAAAAGCAATGAAGAATTCAAGAATGTAAACGCGTTATTTTATGTAAATATAATGATACTTCATACTACATTTAGTTGTTAATTATCATCACTATAAAAATCGCACTGAAGTTTATTAATTACCGAATGTGGACAGACTCTACTGCTGTATTATTTCCGCATACTGTGATATTAAAACATTCACAATACAAACATAGGCGTCTGGTTTTGATATTATATAAAAATATTATTAGTCAATTTGTATGAAATCATATAATTTAATCTACTATTGCAATCGAGCTTGAATTCCTACTATATTTAATGAATTGTTGATTTTGTTCAGTTGATTTTGTTATTAATATTATTTGTAATGTTTTCATTGAGTGAATACTATTTAATTTTTATCTTGATGTAATTTTTTTACATTGTGATATTTTGGTTACCAATATTTAAAAATGAATGTCTTAAATAAATACGAAATTATACAAATCAAGTGTTTCACTTTATATACCTTTCTAAGTAACATAGACATTGTTGCGGTCAAACTCCTTTTGAAATAAATATAGGCATTAAATAATTATACACAAGGAAAACAACAAGCTTTATCACACATGAATAGGATGAAAATCAGTATTGTGCTGCGTGGACCTATGATAAAAATAAAAATACTAACATGGTCTATTAGCATCACACATACAATCAAACTATTCAAGAATACGTTCTTACTGATAACTTAAATTTGGGAAATTTTAAAATAAATAAAATTTAAAAGGCTGCGGGTTTCTTCTTAGACGAGGGCACGTTTCGAACCCTCGTAGCTTTAACTAATGTTGTTATTACCTTCAACTATATGTAAGTTAATGAAGCGTCAAAAGTGTTTTTAAAGGAAAATAATATCAATATAAGATTTTGATTGATTTATTGATTAATACACAAAGGGTGCCCTACAAAGCTTCCGCTGTCCGTACATCCGTTCGTCTGAATGTTAGCTGTCTGTTCATCCTGAACCATATATGTTGTCCGCGATTCTAATAACGGTAATACTTTTTTTTCGGACTGTCTATTAACTGTGCTAACCCTATTGGTTGCCTCAGCGTAACCAGGCTGTTTGGCAAGCTTCGGAAAGAAGCTCTGCCAGAAGAAATCTTGAGCTCTAGGGCTCGAAGAAACTAAGGGAACGTCTGCCTAAGGGCGCCTCCTTTGAGGCCGAAACGGCTTAGGCGACGTTTGGGATAACGAAGGGGTCGCACGGTATTGGTTTTACTCATGCCCCGTACTATTGAAACCTTCGATTGCGAGTCATAAGCCGGTTTATCACTCTTCCATGACTCTGCAAATAAGAAATAAAAAAAACTAATTTTCCAATATATCAGAATATTTCAATTCTGATAATAAACTACGCACGTTAACCTACGCACTTAAGTTATTATTAATATTAATATAACGTCCTGACCTCATTCTTTGTAATAATAAAATAGCGTGAGACGTGTTTATGATCCTAATATTTCGAGATATTGACGCAGACGTTAGACGCCGCGTTTAATGAGATTTACTTTTTTCCATAGCAAACATTTCTTCCTTTAATCTAGGATAATATATTTGAGATACTCCGAGCATAGCTCTCTCGATCTCCCGCTGATTCTAAGCCTTTTTATGAGTAACAATTAAGTTAGAGTTATAGATCATAAGGTACTGGAAAAATGCTTGGTTCGTAGACTTCGACGATTAAGCATTGAAGGCCTCAGGCAATACTTGAATGTAATGGTAGTCTTTTCTACGCCCCCGCAATAACCTTAACACAGGCCAAGTAACACCAGAATCAAACGCTTTTTGTAGTTCACAAACGGCAGTAAGGCAAAAAGCCGGTCAGTTTTAAGGTAATGCCTTTTTTTAAAACCATACTTATATAACAGTCTGTTGTTTAAAAGTCTTTGTAAGCTCATGCAAGATCTCTACGTAACTTTAATTTTCTTAGTAAACTGTGTAGTGGGCGTTTTATTATTTTGTTATTAGATATTATTACCTATTAAATAATTATATTCATCTAATAATTGACTTGCCTAATCTAATGGTAATTATTCTACAAATACACTGCTTATTCAGGGATTCAAACGGACGAACCACCCGCTGCCCTGTTATATGGATGTATGATTGCCACCACCCTACAATCATGATAAACTGAACTATTATCAGTAGCAGCGAAATAATCAAATAGCCCATCACTAAAGCCTGCCGTCTGTAGTAAATCAAGGCGATAAACATGCAGTTAACTGGTAAGTAAAGATCCAATTTAAAGGTCCGTAATTTTGATAAACCTACTTACCATAAATGTAATAAAACGCCACATTTTTGAGGTTATACACGTTGATGTAGAAGATAGAGGATGCTTCTAAGAAATCTCCCTTCTCTTCCTCGTAATCTTCTTTCTGAACATGCCCGGCCGTTTTCCCTGTGGAGGAAAGTCTGCCCTGATTTTACTATACCTTCAGTTGTTAATCTATCGGTTCAATTAACGAATCAGCCACCATGTGTAAGGCAAACCTGTAAGTCATAGAAACGGCACCATGTAGCGCGAGAATTAAATGATTTGTTATTCTAATTAACCCCTTTGTTTAGGAATGATTTAGTATACGCATTGGGAAGTTATTTAAGTTTAACCAAATGTGCTTTGGAAAATAATATTACAATAGAAATATTCAAATATAATATATTTTTGATTGTACTGGTGTTTCAGTAACCTTTGCCATCATATTATAGGCTATAAAGGAACCACTGTTGGCACAGGTCTTCTCTTGTATACGAGAGACGGTTTTAGACAACCGTCTTATGGCAAACCATACCGCCATAGTAGATTGGGGGGCTTACGAGATTACACTACAATTTAGCCCTGGACGGCTATCTCACCTAGTGAAGATGCAGTCTAAGATAGTAGGGTTTACCATTCCTCTAACAGGTTAGTGGGATAGTAAACCCTCACTCCTAAATGTTTTCTTCGCAACATCGTGCCGGAACGCTAAATCGCATGTCGACACGTCTTAGTCGGTAGAGTTGTAACGACAACCACGGCAGGAGCTTCCCACCAGACCAGACCCGAACCGGTAATCGAACCCAGGACCCCTAATTATATAGCGACAATGGACGCATAACAAGTGTAATTTTTTGTAATTTTTATCGACCCATACTTTAAGGGGAATACCAGCGAAGCATTGCTCTTATTAAACGTACAAGTGACGATATATTACTGATCAGTGGAAAATTTATATTGCTGGGATAAATGTTTCTTTCTCTTCCTAGAAGGTAATAGATTGGACAACTAAAGTCACGAGGTCCTGTAGGTGTTACAAAAATAGTGTTTGGTTATATACTGGTTTATTCACAATTATTATCATTATAAACAAATCTTTTTATTTCATTGCCACGGTAACAATAACTTCAAAAAAATCCCGCAAAAACAGTTACTGACTAGGGTCAGTTAGGCCCAATATACTCGTATATTGAAACTAAGAATGTATAATCGAATTTTCAGTGTTACTCGCACATATTGATTCGTGAATGTAAACGAGAATCGGAAATTTGCATGTCAATTAGAACGGTGTCGAGGTCGCATTACCATTTCAATCGCGGCGAATGAGCGACTTCCTCTCGAAGCAGACTTATCCACTTTTGGATGTATAATCCCACATAATTAGGCTTTCCTTTTTGCTTGAAAGTAGAAGGCCAATCGCCGGGTTCTTTTTTATTTTTTATTTTTATACACTACAAGTTACTTGGCGGAAATCCCACCGTAAGTGATAGTGCAGTCTAAGATGGCCGCGGGCTAATCTTTTAGGGGTTGGTTTAAGAAAAGATATAACCTGCATCGTACAGATTTGTCTATTTTTCGATAAGATCACATTTAGCTTTTTTTACTATACATATATCTATATCTATATTATATTTTAGTAATAGTACACCTTAAGCCTGCTGTATATGTATTAAATCCCGGACTATAGGTTGCCTGGCAAAGATCGCTCTTTAGCGATAAAGCCGCCTATTGTACCTTCTATTCTTTGTGTTTTTTTTACTGTCTTGTATTTCTTCTTTTTGTGTAGTGTACAACAAAGTGTACTTTCATTTCATTATATATAGATACTTATACACGCATCTGCTCATATCCAGTATATAACCAATGTCTCAATATATATTTATATATATATACATCTTTCGTAATATTAAGAAACCTCAGATGCTCCTAATCAATTTATGTAACGACCGAAGACACCAGTTGTTACTCGTATATTCTCTACGTCAGAATCTCTCACAAAACTAAATTGTATCGCTAATGAACACGTATTTATACACAATATGTAATGAAAATTTTGCGCAAATAGAATATAATTTTAATTATTATTCCTAGTGTATTTAGTACATTAAATAAAACTTATAATACGAAACTAAATACGTTAATCGAAATGAGTCCAAATGAGCCATTAATTAATGTAGCTCGATAAATAGTGTAATTCTATTAAATCATCATCATCAGTTTCATTAAAAATCTAAGCGAAATAGTGTCACTTTTTTTTGTCATGATCAACCAATTACCGACTCACTACAGAGCACGGGTCTCCACTCAATATGAGAAGGGTTTGGCCATAGTCCACCACGCTGGCCATGTTTTGATTGGCAGATTTCACACGCCTGCGGGAACTTTACGGAGAACTCTCAGGCGTGCAGATTTCCTCGCGATGTTTTCCTTCACCATTGAAGCAAGTGATATTTTAAGTGCTTAGAAACGCACTTAACTCCGAAAAGTTAGAAGTGCGTGCCCGTGTTCGAACCCGACCTCTGATTAGGAGGCCGACGTCCTAACTATCACAGCTTCAGACTGACCAGTATATGTAGTAAATGATTGACAAGTTTATTAAATTAGTGTGAAAATTATGCTAAGTTTCTCAATTGCCAATCAGCGCTGCGATTATCTCCTTCTATTTTTAGAGCATCAAGGCGATCTTAACGTGACCTCATCCGCCTTTTAGGTTATCTTGATTTTAAACGACGCGCATTTTATGAAAAATTCCATACCAAATTCATAGCCCAGATTCAGGAAAGGCTCAGAAAAATTATTGATATAATGTAAGGGTCAGTATCCCGCCAGCCAACGCGATTACAAATGTGTGGTCGAGGGACACCCGGAGGGAACAAAGTTCGTTTCTTCAACGGCAAATGATATTTGGTATTTTTTTATTTACAAAACAAAAAATACTCACTTTGAAAAATAAGATATAAAATGTAATGAAGTTTCGAATAAACTTAATTTTTTCAGGTACAACCTAACCCCCATTTACCAGCTATAAGTGTACTAAATTGCATTTAAATCTGTTTATCTGTCATGCTTTCCTGATGCTACAAACAGAAATCGCTGGAGGGAGATCGTAAGAGCTGCTGTGAAGGCCGAATCATAACCACGACCACTCTGCCAAGATTGAACGAATAAGAAGAAGAAGAATCTGTCATCATATTTATTTGAAGGACAGCTAGAATAGCAAAAAATATATAAAAAAAAATCAGTTTAGATTTCTATAACAATTTATCTTTCCCCGATATATTTTCTTCCGAAATTTATATAATATAATATATTTAATATACAAGAATCCTTCAAATACATTCTTATAATATAGTATAAATAAAGATTACACGATTTTAAAGATTACCGCAAAGAGTGAATCAAAATGAGGTAAGCCTAGTCGGAAATATTTCAGCCGTGAAATTTATTCACCTTAATCTGCCTGAAGAGGAATGAGACAATAAATCCTTTTGAACCTGCTCAATACCTTCTCTGTGGCGAAACAATTAATTATCAACCTCCTGTAAATCTTTCTTTTAGTTCAGTATATCATTTCCTTAGTTTAATTAATGGTCAATAGCATTTTGTTAACGATTATTAATTAATAAAATAAAGTAGTAAAGTAATATTAAAGGAATTACCTTTGATATGATTATTTGTAGTATATTATCAGGACCTTTTATTTGGATATGATTTACAAGGGCTTTTTCAAAAACTTTCGAAAACAATTTTTAACAATTTTCATTGATCGCATATATTATTTTGGCACATTCCTTGCTTTAAAAATATATAGTTTTGTAGTTACAGAAATTTTAATCTTGTAGATTTAAATAAAAAACCTACGTGTGATAATAATAAAATAAACAGCTGAGAAGCAAATTTAGAGCGTGAGCCGTATGCAATGCTCTCATAATTGTATCAAGCATGATACTATCCCTTTGCATTTTCTTTGCTTTAAACACTAGTTATACATAATAAACTAAATAACTTTCATGATTTTCAGCCTTGATGTTCAAAGTGGTGTTAAGAAAATCGCAAGCTATGTATAAATTATTACCGAGTGAGCGATAGAGAGGTAAGCAGCTCTATACATATGCAACACTATTTCTCGACGCAAAGAGCTTGTCGGTGTATTAAGGTCAACTTTTACATAATTTACATTTTATATTACGGTTCTACCATATATGTGGAATGTTTGTGTATCGTAGCCTAGTTGAATTGAGTTGTTATGTTTAATGTGTTTGTGTATCGTAGCCTAGTTGAATTGAGTTGTTATGTTTAATGTGTTTGTGTATCGTAGCCTAGTTGAGATGAGTTGTTATGTAGCATGTATTTGTGTTTCGTAGATTAGTTGAGATGAGTGTCATGTAGTATTTGCTTGTGTCGTAGCCTAGTTGAGATGAGTTGTTCTCTCTCTCTCTCTCTGCGCGTCGTATTCCTCATTACTGAGGGTCGTGACCCCTTTCACTGAAGACTTTCTTGCGGACGATGTCGCGCCATGTTGCTCTGTTGGTTGCGACGTGTAGAGCATCGTGGACTTTTGTGTCGAGTGCGGTGCGGATTTGATCTGACCAACGCATCGGACTTCGTCCCCGAGGTCTCTTTCCTTCCACTTTGCCGGTGATAACCAATTTCTCCAGGTTGTTACCTTCCCGTCGGGCAATGTGACCGAAGTACTCGAGAATCCTCTGTAGGCAGATGGTGGATAGCCTTTTCGTTATTTTGAGTTGTCTTAAAATCGATGCGTTGGTTCTATATGCAGTCCATGGAATCCGGAGCATCCTTCTCCAGCACCACATCTCGAAGGCGTCAATGCGTTGCCGATCAGCTGCTTTAATTGTCCATGTCTCAGCAGCATACATAAATATTGGGAACACAAGTGCACGGACAAGACGCACTTTGGTGTTAATGGAAATGTGTCTATCCCTCCAAGTCTTATGCAGCTGAGACATAGCATTCTTGGCCATTCCGATGCGCCTTCGGATTTCGACTTCACACGACCCAGCGTCATTTATGTTGGAACCCAGGTATATAAAATTCTCCACCGTTTCGAGATTAAGTGAACCAGTGAGTTCCAGTTTTTTACTACGATCTACAACCATGACTTTTGTCTTAGATCTGTTTATGGAAAGACCCATCTCTATGCTTATTTCCTCCATCCTGCTCAACAGAGAAGCCATCTCTGCCTCATTTGCTGCTAAGAGCGTCGTGTCATCGGCGTATCTTAAATTAGTCAGTTTTACTCCACCGATACTGACGCCACCTTTCCAGTCTTCGAGCGTCCGCCTCATAATGTATTCCCCGTAGATATTGAACAGAACGGGAGAAAGCACACACCCTTGCCTTACACCTTTACGAAATTTGAAAGGTTTGGAGGTTATCTCTTCTATCCTAACGACACCTTCACTGTTGTGGTATAGTGTCTTGAGTAGCGTAACAAGGTGTTGTGGTACGCCCAATTCTAGAAAAACCTTCCATAAACAGCTCCAGTTGACACAGTCGAAAGCCTTACTATAATCGACGAAACACATGACCATTGGTGTATTAAATTCGTAAGCCTTCTCCACCAGTTGCCGTATGTTTAAAATTTGTTCGCGGGTGCCTTTCCCTTTGACGAAACCCGCCTGCTCCTGCGGGATCTGCCAATCCAGATAGTATCGGATCCGGTTGTTCAAGATGTAGAGCAGAATTTTGCTGGCATGGCTGATGAGTGCTAATGTGCGGTAATGGCCACATTTTCGTGTTGACCCTTTCTTGTGTAAAGGGACCACAATAGAAAGGGCCCAGTCTTTTGGCCATGTACCGTTACGCCAAACTAGGTTGCAAATCATGTGCAAAATGTCGATACCTGTATCCCCCAGAGCGGTCAAAGTTTCAGCTGTAATTTTATCCGGCCCTGGAGCTTTCCTGGATTTTAAGGATTTTAGAGCTGTGAGTACTTCTGACCGTAGTATGCTAGGCTCCAATTCCATATTGATATAATTCGCTTCGGAAGTTTCTGATTCGGTGGTGTTTTTATATAGGTCCTCGCAGTAAGCACGCCATCTTTCAGCTATAGCGTCAAGCTCGTTTATAGGATTACCTTCCGAATCCTCTATGACCCACGATCTTGGTTTGAACTGTTTAGATAAGAGTCTGACTTTCTTGAACAGATCTGATGTCTGGAATTTTTTAGAGTGAAGTTCGATTTCCCTGCATATGCCTTGTATGAATTTATCCTTGTCTTCTCGACAGCTTTTAATGATCTCGTTACATATACTGGTGTAATCTTCCATCACTTTTGGATCCTGCAATCCTCCCACTTTAATTGCTTTCCTCTTATCTATCAAGTCCCAGGTAATTTCACTTAGCCATTGTTGTTTCCTTGGTTTGGGCTTTCTTGACTTCGAGATGTCAGTAAGCGTGTCTGTGATGCGTGTTTTGAAATCTTCCCAAAGCGAACTAGCATCAGATTGGGGCAGAGGACAGCTTTTAAGTTTCTCTTCCAAGGTACTTTGGAGAGATGAGTTGTTATGTGGAGTTTATTTGTGTATCGTAGCATAATTGAGATAAGTTGTTATGTGGAATCTGTTTGTGTATCGTAGCCTAGTTAATATGAATTGTTATGTAGCATGTGTTTGTGAATCGTAGCCTAGTTGTGATAAGTTGTTATGTAGCATTTATTGGTGTGACGTAGCCTAATTGAGATGAGTTGTTATGTGGAATTTATTTGTGTATCGTAGCCTAGTTGAGATAAGTTGTTATGTAGTATGTGTTTGTGTATCGTAGCCTAGTTGAGATGAGTTGCTATATGGAATGTGTCATTAATATATATCGTGGTCAAGCTGAGATGACGAAAAACAGTCAAATGCACTTCTCAAGTCGTTACTAGTTGTGTGATTGATTGACTTTAGAGGTCCGAATTAGAATTAGAAGAAACAAACTCATTATAAAATTTCTGTACGTACTGTTTAACTGAACTCGCAGAGGAATATCACCCTATTTGAAGACTACATATAAAAAAGGTTTGAGGTGTAAAAATACACTTGATGGCTTGAGATTATTATTTTTAACGACATTTCTTCTTTTTCTGCCAAACCTGAATGCATTTTTTTTTAATCTTTTCATTACGGTATACTGCGAACTAGGTGTCATAATTTAAGACTCTTATCTAATACTAATGTTATTTTGACAATGTAAGTACTTTCATTAATAGTGCGTGTGTGTTACAAAGCCGATTCCACGCGTGAGGCAATCTCTGATTGCTGCATGAATAGACAATTCACCATACTCGCTTTCCTTTACACTTCGGTGGAACCGACCTCTTCGTAACTATTCTATTGTTACTTAATGTAACGAGATTGTTTATAAATGCAAGCATAAGTCCAAAAAGGACTTTATTATTAACTCGGCTCTTGGGGCTACTACCTAAATATAACTCAAGGGAAAATCCACGTTATTCTGGAAACATTCTGCGACGTCATAAAGCTTTATGACGGAGATTGAACTTAAAAGAGTTCACAGAAGTTTGTCACGTTGGGTCTAACATACTCGGGAACGGTGAAGGGTCTATCCTTTACAAATGCGTTTTCCATCAAATCCATGTTCCGAGGTGTGGATCATAAACCATTTTATTTTCAATGAACCGCACTTGACAGCTTCTAGTATTTACGGGAGTTTGAGACTTTAACGGACGGACGGATTTAACACATGTTACAAATAATTTACTTTTTTTTATTTATTTATTTATATTGCAATCTATAGGACATAACATACATGAAAATGACAAAAACAATCAGCAACTGGCGACCTTATCACTAATAGTGATCTGTTTCAGACAAAAGAGGCTTCTTTTACTACAAGTATTGTAAGAAAGTTTAAAACCTTATGTTGTCGGATATTTCTTTGTATTAATAAATAGTTACATTTTCACTTACTTTAACTGAAAGGGACATATACCGTTGGAAATTCTTCATTAGGGACATAGGAATCTGAAATGTGTCGGCTAAAAAGAAATCTTAAAATATGTAGGTAGGTATATTCTATTCAGTCATAAACGTAGGTAGATAGGACGTAGATTTTCGAGACTAAAATATACTTAAAGCGGTTAGTGGTCAATCAAATCGCAACAGTTGAACAACTTTTGTGGCGTCGTTATTAAGCAACTGTTATATAATAATGTGGCGCCATTATTATATTTAAAGTGGTAATTTCAGGGAAACATGTCCGAGCGTTTTAAAGCTCGGTTTGCAGCAGCCTAGTTTGTGTAATCTATGTGTATCTATGTGTATCTCATAGTATGAGCCGGGAACCCTATACTTTTTTATTTTTTATACACTACTAGTTAGCCCTAGACAGCAACCTCACCCGATGGTAAGTGATGGTGCAATCTAAACTATTAGCTGGCTAACGTGTTAGGGGTATGGTAAACCCATATTCCTAATTGGTTTCTTCGCCACGTCGTGACGGAACGCTAAATCGCTTGGCGACACGTCTTTTTCGGTAGGGTAGTTACTAGCCACGGCCGAAGCCTACCACCAGATCAGACTCGAGTCGGGAATCGAACCCAGGTACTTTTTACTACTTTTCAATTCGACAGTGCACGCACTACGCTACGGAGGGGATATACCTAGCAGAAGTACATTATTCAGGCTCATTTTTACGTAAAACTTTCAAGTAGAGTCAAATCGAAGAATCATATTTATATTAAAGTTTAAAGTATACCCAATTGTATAATATAATTAATATTATTAAAGTTAAATATCTATAACAAAATGCTACCTGGGCACTAATTTAATTTCAGATCTCGGTCTTTATAGCAAGTTTATAAAGTATACTAGACGGTAATTGCATAACATATTATAAAAGTTTAATATTAAATGAAAGCAAAGATGAAATTAGTTCCGGCTAGATTGTAAGTACATACGCCGTGCCGTCTTTACTTGAGCCCGGCTTATAGCTTATCCGCTCACTGCCGATCCGCCTATTGGGTTGTAAAAGTTAGACTTTTAAAGTTTCTTTTTTTTTCTTTCCATACTGAGATACTTTATGTTATGTCTATAGTTTAGCAATACGTAGAGATTTTTACCGATGGCCGAGAATAACGAGGAATTAAATTCTTATATAACTTTCTACCAACAAAATTTAGAAAATTTGAAAAGGTACATGGAATTAAACGTTTTTTTTTTTTTTTCGTGGGTAAATCCTCATGGAT
Source organism: Lasiommata megera (assembly GCA_928268935.1). Taxonomy (NCBI): domain Eukaryota; kingdom Metazoa; phylum Arthropoda; class Insecta; order Lepidoptera; family Nymphalidae; genus Lasiommata; species Lasiommata megera. The sequence goes on along the minus strand of OV743322.1, from coordinate 10,033,077 downwards.
ACCTCTGCGCCACGGGGAGGCACAGAGGTTATGTCAGACTCCTACTGACTAAAACCCCCACGTGTTCCTACTCACCGCTGTATGGTGGAGCCACGGGAAGGCTTTCGCATACAACCGCAACTCCACCAGCGGGTGTCCGCCGCAGCAGACCCTCCTTGGGCACAACGTGCCCAGTTTCGCCTGTTAGAGGTGTGCCAGAACAACAGCACACCAGCCAACTTGAGGACCGTACTGTGAGCGATGGACGGCCCCGTTTCCATCGTCCACAAGTCCTCCGAAGGCACAGGAGCAAGAGAGGTGGAAGAAGAACACTCTCTTGCTGCCGGCCTTCCATCGCCGACGGCAAGCGCAGCGAACGCTCGCCGTCCACCCCGGCCCACCAGTCCCATTCCTGGACGGGCCCGGCCCGCCAGTCCCATACCTGGACGGGCCGCAAACTTCCAATGGGGACGACCAGTCACAGTCGTCACCCTCGTCACCTCCAGCAGCAGCCTGCCGCTCACTCCCGCCTGCCAGTCCCATACCTTGACAGGCCTTCCACCACACGGGGTGATACACCCCCTGGGTCATCCACTGCGCCCTCAGCTTGGTCAGAGGGACGCGCGGAGACCCCCTCCGCATCGGGTCATTGGCCATCGGCTAACAATCTCGCACAAAAGAAATTGTTAACCGATGTTACCAGGGTGCACCGGCCCGAATGCTGCTCTTCCCCCCAGACGAATCAAGAGGGACCCACAGCACCCGGGCACACGTGGAGGTTACCCGACCTGGCACCCCTGGAATTAAACGTTACGATCTTTGAAAAATAACCATCATCATCATGATCAACCCATTCTCGGCTCACTACTGAGCACGGGTCTCCTCTCAATATTTATTTATTTATTTATTTATTTTATTTGCTAACAATTACAGTGACAAATAATTTTATGATATATATTTTTTCACTTTCCAAACTAGTGTAAACTGTATCTTGGGAATATTGAGAAGGGTTTGGCAATAGTCCACCACGCTGGCCATATGCGGATTGGCAGACTTCACACGCCTTTGATAACATTATGGAGAACTCTCAGGCATGCAGGTTTTCTCACGATGTTATCCTTCACCGTTGAAGCAAGTGATATTTTAATTGCTGAAAAACGGAAATAACTCCGAAAAGTTATAGGTGCGTACCCGGATTCAAACCTCCGACCTCTGATTAGAAGGCTGACGTCCTAACCACTAGGCTATCAAACAATATCAATATGAAATGATTTTTATTTGCTAATTGTGGGTACAATAGTCGTGTTCGTTTTAATGAATACGTCAAATTTTCTCTTAAATATATGACGTGCCTTAAGTATTTTGTATCTAATAATTATTATTTATTAAATAATAATTATTTAATTGTATTAATTTATAATTAATTAAGGGAATAACAGTCATAAATAGCAAAAATAAAGCGAAGCAAATCCGCAGTCGGAAAATGGGACTCAATGACTTTTGGACCAAGACAGCTTCTAAGTACCATGATGTCTTTTAAATCAAACGCTGTTGGGCATAGCTATATAAAAAAAACCGAAATAAGTTAAATTATTAATTTACTAAGTAAGTATAATAAAAATTATTTAATTGTTGGAAGTTTGCATATAAGTACGTCGAAGTTAGAGGGGTTGGTTTGGTGGTCTTTAATTAGTGAAATTGTTGCCTAACTTTGGAATTGATTGCCTTTCAGAGAATCTAACTTACTGTTAATTGACGGAGTGTCTTATACAGGAATTCGTTATTGTGTAAAGTTGTTGAGTAAATCAATATCAACCCAAGCTGTTGCTCGGTTTTGGATGATTGATTATAATTTAAATGGCCCCTGTATCGATTCCTAAACTCCTGGTAAACGAAATTTATGACGATATGCAACCCACTCGACCTTAAAAAGGTTTCTCGAAGTTGCTAAACTTATGATCAGCATTGGATTTTTAATAATGATTTATTTATTTATTTATTATTATTAATACACTTACAATATACATAAAAAATACATTTCAGCAAACAAAAGTGTCACATTCATCAGTATGCATATCAGTTACAAGTGTACACAACATTGACTGCAAGAGGTACATGTAAATGGCTACAAAAGAACAATTAGGACAAATTGAAAACCATTACAAATTAAAAGAAATTATTTGACAACTTGTGACATTGTGACAGAGATATGTGAACGTCACTCAAAGAAAGTTTTCAAGTCAGTTATACAAGAACGAGGACATATGTTATGTGCTGAGAAACTTTGTTGTTATTATGCGAAGAAAGGATCTCATAAGCTTTTTTGGACTGGAATAATTTCCTTGGCCTAGGTCCACACGAGAAACTTTAAAGAAACTGCAACGGATATGTGTGCGTATATATATATAGGTATATATACATACATACACATATATGTATATATAAATTATAAGGCCAATAAACTTGAAATGTTTAAAAGTAGCTATCGCTTAATTTTTCTTCTTCGATTGTTTTCGGTTTTTCTTTAAAACTAATTTCCTGTTGTTTTTTTAAGCTATAATAAAAGATTTGAAAGCGCTCGGAATATTGCTATGTACAGAAAATTATACCTTTAATGTAAAACTGATTACTATATCTTGTTTCGATATTTACACTGCATATCTCAAAGACTGGCAATATCTCGTGAAATATGCTTTTGACATTTTACTTATTTGATAAATCGTCTCTAAGCGGGCATCTCTGGCATTCCAGCAATAGCAGACACAAATCTGTAGTAAATAGATATGGGTTTATTCTGTGGTAACAAATAGCTGAGTTAGGAAAATAGCTATATTGTTAGAGAATAAATTCGTAGAAAATATGTAGATATTTGTATGAAATAAGTAGATATATATTTATATTATTAATGCGAAAGCTTGTTTGTCCATTTGATACTTATGTTCGTTCATCTCTCATCATCTTGATACTTTAAAACTCTGATTTGAAAATGCCGTTACAAACTAATCAATGAAAAATATAAGTGCTCAACCACTTCACTCATCAACCGACTAAGGGGGATTTAAAATTCTAATATATGCATGTTTAGTCAGATATAACAGATGTCTAGTTATAAGTTTGTTATTCTAACCATTTTTTCTCTAGCGAACTTTTTTGCTGATCATCTTTGTCTATCTTGATATTCTTGTTTCCACACTGATAAAATCAAATAAAAATAAAATAGTTTTATTCACATAAATCTATTACAAGTGTCTATGAATCGTTCATATGCAATATCAAATTTTTCATTATTTCTATTCTTGAAGGTGATAACTAGACTCGCCAACTTAAAACTTAGGTCTAAGAAGAAGCCCACGACAAATGATCAATAAACGTGATCATTGAAAAAGGCGTTATTTAGATATAAATATGGGAAGATCTTCCTCGGTATGTTAGTAAGCATATTCAACTACGGATTACGTTCTTGGTTCGATATCCGGATTGGGTCAAATATTACTATGGTATTAATTACGCAATATAACTAAGTGACAGCTCGGAGTAAGGAAACACCTAATCTAAACACCTTTTATATATACAGAAATTAATTTAGAACATAACTCATATGGTATTGTCTGTAGACGATATGACGGTGATAGATAAATATGCATACGCATTGACCTGTGACTCATATCCTATTTTTTTGAGATATGTATGATAAACATTCGATTTAAATTTGTTACAGCGTAATTCATTTCACAGTGGAAAAATTCGATACGTGCCCGACATGAAAATCCGCTCGGCATTTCACTTCCTAAAGGAAAAATCCATAAATGTAAGCCGGTTGCCGAATTCCTCTTTGACTTTTCATTCGGCACGAATGTTTGATCCCCAGTGGATGAAACCGATTAAGTTACAGATATACGTAACTTATTTATTTGTATTTATCTTGTATGTATCTTCAGTTTAAGAGTAAGGCTCTATTATTTTATCTAATCGTCGTCGGTCCAACTAATGTCCCACAGGTGGGATCACGGATCTCTTCTCATGGAAGAGAAAGCTTTAATTCTACACCTGTCTCAATTAGGGTTTCCTGGTTTAAACGATTATTATAACAATTTAGTATAATAACAGAGACTAGCGGCTAAACACGCTCTTAAAAAGAACCTATTCCGAACTTTGTGATGATGATGATGATGATTTGATGATGTCTATCAATAAGTTCAAAGTTTTTAAAAAACGAAAGCTTGTAGAAAAATCATATTACGATATTAAGGATTATATAAACGATAAAAAATCTTGGGTGAGAATTGCTCTATCTCCATAGGTACTATAGTTTATTATTAGTTATGTGAGATGGTGATAACGAAAAAAAGAAAAACCCCGGCTAAGTTTATTGTGAGCTTCTTCTTAGACCGGGGCGCATTTGGAACCCTCATAGCTTTAGTTTTAAGTTTACGAATATAGTTATCACCATGAAATAACTACTATGTAAATTATTGACGCGTCAAAAGTGCCTTTTGAAGGACTATTTGAATAAAGATTATTTTGAATTTGAATTTGGGATAGCTGACTATTCCTACTGTGAACTTCTTAATATAAAAATCAATTAAATACCTCAACATATAAAAGCCGACCCGATATTCGAAATTAGGGTTTTTTTATACAATACAAGTTAGCCCTTGACGGCAATCTCACGATGTTACCATCGTGATGTTGCAGTCTATGATGGTAGCGGGCTAACTTGTTGTGTATGGTAAACAAATATTCCTAATTGGTTTCTACGCGTCATCGTGCCGGATTGCTAAATCGCTTGGCAACAAGTCTTTGTAGGCAGGTTGGTAACTAGCCACGACCGAAGCATCCTACCGGATCAATATTTTGACAAATTTTTGATCCGAATCAGTTATCACCTGATTTGATTCCAAAAAGTTTGTTAAATACTGTTTATTACATATTATGTCTATATAATTTAAATTGCCTACGATAGTGGTTAGATAAATAAAAATAAAATACCGTCAAATGTGTAAAATGATAATGATTTTACAACTTCTTTATCACTTCTAAGTCATTGGCTTCAAAGTAATGTTTGCCTGGAAGAGAACACTATAAGTGATAAGTTCGCCAGTTTCTGTTTCTTTTGTTATTTTTAATAATGTTATGTACGTATGTAAGCAAAAAGTTGTATAAATAAATGATACCAATATTAAATAATGTTTAATAGATTCACGTCGTAAAAGGTCAGGATATTCTGCCATATATTATGTAAACAGCTGCTAGTCGCTACAATGTTACTTGCTAAACCAAGTCTCTCCTGAGAGATTTAGAATGTTTTCTCGGAACATTTATAAACAATTTCATACGTCCTGCTTTAATATTTTAACCAAGTTTCTAGAAATTCCAGAATGGTTTAGTTTTCTGTAGAAATTACAAAATTTCGACCATACTAAATTTACGTTTGTAAGCTTATAAAAAGTTTTGTTATAGCATAAATAATATATAATAATGAACGATAAAAAGCTGGGTATGAATTGTTATTCAAACTATATTGCTATTTAACAATTACAAGCATAAATGTGTGAAGGTGATAACAGTAAGAAGCCTACAAGTAACTTAGATGGTAAGCTAAGTTATTGTAGGCTCCTACTTCATAGAGATCAGGGTGTGTTTAAATGCCTTTTAGCTTTAGTTTTATGTGGACGAACGTAATATTACCATAATTTTACTCCCAGTTCTCTTTATGCATATGTTCGAAGGTAATATCCCCGTTATTTCACTCCCAGTTCACTTTAAAGCTGTGTTGGGCACAAGGACAAAAAATAACACACATTTTTATCGGGATTTATAACGCTAAGGCGCATAGTATTGGATTCAATTGGTACCTTATAACATCGTTCTTTACGTAAACCCCACAAATACGAGTGCCCCACCGAGGAGAATGTTGTAATATTATGTTCACGTGCTTCGATTTAGGACTACTAATGCAATCCTGGTATTATTTATTTTAGTAATTTAATTTGGTAGGCCTATATAATGTGCCTTTATTTAATTCAATACTAGCGATTTCGATCTATTGTGAGTTCAATCGATTAAAAATTGTACTATGGTTATAACATAAACAGATTTTTATTTTATTTAAATCAGTAAAAGTCGTTCTAGTTTTTAAAATTTGATGTAGCAGAGATTATTTTTGTTTATGGCAATCAAATTAATTTTATTTATATAATGTATGTAACATATATAAGTATATATGTAATGTATTATACAGCACCGAATATAATGTATAATTAAATGGATTATTTGATCCTACTCAACCAAGAACTAAGTGTCAAAATATACTCAAAAACGTATTGCGGGTTCTGACAGGTTTCCACGTTTGTTTTGGTTTCATGATTTAATTAAACGTAACACAAAAGTTTATCGAATGGCTCCGAACTTTCTAAATTAAATTGTGAGAAAGTAACGCATATGTAAATATTTTTACAAAAATATTATAATTATGTTATTATTATTTAATTAAAATAATATAATGAAATAGAATCTTTTAAATATACAATGAAATGGTTTATATAATACATTTTATAATGAATGGAGCTTAACCCACTTGTTCCTGAACCAACTTTTTTTCTCCGATTCTTTTGAAATTCACACTATAGGCTAATAATATGCTGTATTTAACATAAAAAATACGAAAAAAAATTTTCGTTACATGGAAAGCTCGGAAAATGGTGTTCCTTTAAAGGAACGATAGTATAATGTACTACTATGAAGTAGGGACAGGAAATCAAAACACGTTTAAGTTTAAGGTAAATTTATTTGAGGATATGAAAATTTTCAAAGCAGTTTTTTTAAAGCAGAATTATGTTGCAATTAACACAGTAAAATTTGGCATTTTTGTGACACACGAAACATCTCAGTTGGTTATCTCGGTACTGAAAAATATGGTCTCATCTAATTTAAAGTCCGATTCTGTACACATACGAGTATTTTGATCGGACCTATAGACTCCTCCCATATTTTCATTATATTTTTTGTCAACAGCAGGTTGCTCCAGAAGTATAAATTACTTGTTTTGCTGGCAATATCTTTGTTCAGCTGTGGTAGACAGGTACTTCTACGTACCTTGTGCTGTCTTCTGTATCTATCTGTTTGCTGGCAGTGAACATTTAGATACTCGATTTACTCGTATAGTTTCTATGGTTTTTATTTCTCTCAAATAAAAACCATAGAATAGAACCATAAGATTAGGATATAAGAGGAACCATAGATTTTGATTGTCGCAGTAATGAAGGTTTGCAATAATAAATGCAAATCTGGCACTGGAAATAGCTTTATATACTAGAGACATACCGCAGTTTGAAGCATTTTGTCAGATCATGTTCCTAGTAGATAGTACGACTTATTTGCTATAAAGAAGTTTTGAAAAAGCAAAGCATATCGTCTGAACTAACAGTGATTAGATTTGTTGGCCTGTTTTTTATGTATGTAAATTCGTGTATTGAACAAACTTGTTGATGATATCTTCGTCAAACATCATTTTGAAATATTATAGTGGACTCTAACATACAGCACCGACCTGCATGTCCTCCATAAATCAAAAGTAGGATCGAAACCACGCGTTACCCACTTGTAAGTTTTATTTTAAAACAGTAATTCATGCGCCATTCATCACCACGTGTTGAAGTACCACTTGAAGTTGATGAAGTTGCATAGTTTGACTCTTGGGAAAAAAATTGACTGCATTTCGATACCCTAATAAGTGGCACATTAACGTCCTCATTGCTAACCTCAGCTGATAGAACACAAACCTCGGCTTGCCCTCGTAATTGTGATTCTGGTAAATTATTCCAAGTCACCAAGTTTTCGTCACCTGAATCATCAGTTACATCCGAATTTCAGTTTTCAGGTGGTAATATGGACAGGGATTCAGGTACTAACTCTTCATCATCTTTTTCACTCACTTTCTATTTAATGTAGAGTCAAAGGTCGAGACCATCGCTTCATTGCTATAAAATAAAATTAACATGTTATAGTAGTGCATATTACTATCGTTTGATTAAAGGAACAGCAATTTAAATCGTAAAAAATGCGCATTTATAATAGCAATTTAAAAATTATAGATATTGTAACAGATAATAGACAAGACAAATAACTTAATTCTGTTCCCTTTAAAAAATATTTATAATATTTTATATTTTTAACACTTACCTTAAAGTATGGATAATACAACGTCTGTTTTTGAAAAATCTTAAAAATTCAGTATGTTTCAATTTACACTCAAATACTTAACACACCAGTCCGCACACTTGTAACCTCTCAATTAAAACTAAAACTGTTAATACCAACAACCCTTAAGTGTCATAATTATTTTCTTTTGTGCTCCGTTCTTTTTATGGAACGATAGTAACAAGTGGGTTAAACACACACCACGTGATGGTTATTTCGCGTCAGTTGTTGTACACTTTACATCTGAATAGAGGAGCGTCATATCTGCAACGTTATCAAACGCTATAAAAGTCTTCTACGACATTTTACGAGCACCTTGACGGCGTTATTTCCCGAGAATATATATTTTCACTCCCCCTGACAGACGTTCACGTCATAAACTTAACCAGAGTCGCGTAGGAGTCGCTAAGTCGTATAAGATAGCTCGAGCTTCGACGACCTCGCTGCGCAGCGCGCTCGCTGTGCGCATTATAAAGTTGGAGGTCCTGGGTTCGATTCCCGGCAAGAGTCTGGTCTAGTGGGAGGCTTCAGCCGTGCTTGTTACCACCCTACCGACAAAGACGTGTCGCCAAGCGATTTAGCGTTTCGGCACGATGTCGTGTAGAAAACCAATTAGGAGTATAGGTTTACCATACCCCTAACAGGTTAGACCGCTACCATAATAGACTGCATCATCACGTACCATTAGGTGAGATGCCGTCAAGGCCTAACTTGTGGTGTTTATAGTTATATATTTAAGCTAAATAATTCGTCATTCGTTTTTTCGGAGTTAAGTGCGTTTTTAAGCAATTAAAATGTCACTTGCTTCAACGGTAAAGGAAAATATCGTGAGGAAACCTGCGTGCCTGAGAGTTCTCCGTTATGTTCTCAGGCGTTTGAAGTCTGCCAATCCGCACATAAATATCCAGCGTGGTGGACTATCGCCAAACTTTTCTCATATTGAGAGGAGACCCGTGCTCTGTAGTGATCCGGCAATGGGTTGAGATTATATTGCATTTTATGGCTGAAATCAATGAAGCATGGATATAAATCCTCCTTTTACTTTAAACTTCGGCTCTTAAAAGTTCTAACCGAATTTTTATGCCCGGCTAAATTCTTCATGCCTAACCTAACTTGAAAGGTAAATTTATGCTTAACCGTGACTCTTCAGGTAAGAGTCTATTCAACTTTGTCTTTGAAATACTGAAAACAATTACCGACGCGTACTTGGTTGAATCACAAGTAGCCGTAGACATTAAAGATTGGGATGAAAGATTAAAATCAATTTTCCCAGGTATGATTAACTATGACTTGGACTCAAACGAAACATTAACATAAAATACTAACTGAAGTGAGCGCTCCTTCACTCGCTTATAACATGCGTAGCCTACTATATATCTCATCATCATCATCATGATCAAGCCATTACTGGCTCACTACAGAGCACGGGTCTCCTCCCAATATGAGACGGGTTTTGGCCATAGTCCACCACGCTGGCCATGTGCGGATTGGCAGACTCCACACCGCCTTTGAGAACATTATGGACAACTCTCAGGCGTGCAGGTTTCCTCACGATGTTTTCCTTCACCGTTGAAGCAAGTGATATTTTAATTGTTTAAAAAAAATCTATATATCTAGAAATAGATATATAGTTATATTATTATATTAAGTAATGTTATAAATACGAGAATGTATCATTGTCATCTGTGACGCAGCGCGTGCTCTGTCGCATAATAATATTGGAGGTCCTGGGTTCGATTCGAGTCTGGTCTGGTGGATGGCTTTGGCCGTGGCTATTCACCACCAAAGACCTTTTTTTTTTATCCACTACAAGTAAGCCCTTGATGGCAATCTCACCTGATGGTAATTGATGATGCAGTCTAAGATGGTAGCGGGCTAACCTGTTAGGGGTATGGTAAGCCCATACTCCTAATCGGTTTATACGCGACATCGTGCTGGAAAGCTAAATCGCTTGGTGACACATCTTTGTCGGTAGGGTGGTAACTAGCTACGGCCGTAACCTCCCACCAGACCAGACTCGAGCCAGGAATCGAACCCAGGACCTCTAACTTTATAATGCAACAGAGCGCGCGCTCGCACGTGACGTAACAACGGGTTAAAACTCTTAGCTACTCCGTAGCATGATGACTACACGGCGTCGTGTCGAATTTTCAACAAAATAAATAGCACGAATAAAGGAAAATACTTCTCTAAAGGTAATAATACATAGGTAGTTTTCTTTGCGAAGGAGTGTATAATCAGACGGTACGTGCGGGAGGCCACAATACCCATTGATTAGGCTTATAAAACTGTTCTATTGCTGTCCGATGAAAGCTTTCAACGAGGTAGCTACACCATATTTATGAGGTTAACCTATTTCACGTAATAAAATAAATTCAGCCGGTATTCGAGCAAAAATGTTAGCACATTTTTTTTTGTCGAATAAATTGTTGATAAAGTTATCCGTACATTTTTATTTAACACTAGTTTTAACATGTTGCAAGTCAAATTTGCCTCCATAGCTACTAATGAAATTCCATTTTTCGATGTTTAGCAGAGAGAGTAAAGCCGTGTTAAGCTAATTCAGTTTTTTGGTTATGCAATATAGTTCTAATAGAGCTCTTAAATAATTTTAAGCGGCATGTGAGATGGTGATGACTAAAAGAAATGTTACTACGGCCTACTTCTTAGACAAGGGCGCGTTTGGCACCCTCATAGCACCCTCATAGTTTTGAGTTTTGCGAGTGTAGTGATCACCATCAACTTACGTACTGTAATTGACGCATCGAAAGTGCCTTTTAAAGGATTATTTGAATAAAGTTTATTTTATTATATAATGTAATAATAGTTAGTTAGTAATCACAAACTCGTAGCTTGAGTTTTTCCGTACACCTGAGCCGTCGACAATTATTTACACGTACACGCTTATCTACAAACATAACACTCACTTAAAAGTTAAATAATAGCTACTTATAAACCAACATCATGATAATATATTAAGATGTATTTTAATCTAAAACCAAAAAACTTAATAAAAAAATAAATATATAACATCATAACTAAAATATATTATTAAAAGGAGTCCCTTTAGGCAAGGTTCCAAAGATACTGGCAGCGTTCCCCCTTTGAATGGCTAGACAAATGTTTTGTCCAAAATAGCTGGCAGCTCTTCGGTCTACTGTGATGTCGACTAACCTTTTTGCTATTTCCTTAAAAAGCCCTATAGCGCTAGGACCCCACGGACCAAGGGTCTCGACACAGAATGGACTACTCAATGAATGAATCCTCATTGCGCAGGTAGACAATCAACGTTGTTTACGTGTGAAAACTTTTACTAATTCTCTTAAAATGCAATGACCATGTACAGTTTACGTAAGGTTACTTCTCTCTCTAAACCTGAAGCATCAAGAAAATATTATCAACGCAGCAGACGTTTATGCCATAAACTTTAAAGTTTGACTTGCCACAGGTGCTTGCTTTTAATTTCTTCAGTTGTTTTACTCCCTAATAGCTTTCTAGTTTGGAATAAAATGAAGTTAAACAACGCAACATACACTAAATATGTACAATATTGACATTTTTTACATATAAAATGCAAGCAAATGCGCAGACAGCAAAGATACTCGTATTAAGTGATTACGGGCGACTATTCACATATCACCGCTTCAAGCGATGATTGCCTAGTGTTTAGGGCGTCAGCCTCCTAATCAGAGGTTGGCGGTTCGAATCCGGACACGCACCTCTAATTTTTAGGAGTTATGTGCTTTAAAATATATATATTTATCACTTGCTTCAACGGTGAAGGAAAACATCGTGAGGAAACCTGCACGCATGAGAGTTCTCCATAATGTTCTCAAAGGCGTGTGAAGTCTGCCAATCCGCACATGGCCAGCGTGGTGGACTATGGCCAAACCCTTCTCATATTGAGAGGAGACCCGTGCTCTGTAGTGAGCCGGTAATGGGTTGATCATGACTGACATTTTTTTTTTTTACGTAATAACCTTGTGTTTGTGTTTTATTGCATAGTTTGTATTGTATTATTAGAAATTGACTCAAACAAATGACTAAGGACATATCCCATGGACAACCTATTTGTGAACGTTGTGAAAAACTGTTGAAAATTTTAGAAATTATTAAATAAATAATAAATTATATAAAGGAGCGGAGAACGCAAATTAATTATTTAAAATCCTTTGACAGATAAACCGAATACCTAATAATTTATATTTGAACGTGTTAACCAATAACCAACCACAAATGAGGTAGCAAACAAGCAAAGTGTATCTACAGGCACTTAAATATAAAAGCGATACACATGGTTTACGAACACATTGGTCTTCGAAAATAAACATATTTCACGTGAAAGGTACTTAAATCCGGGGTTGTACAATTTCGACAACATGCAACAACTGTAACAATAATAAATATTGGCTCTTTAGCTCATTAACCAGCTCTTGGAAGTACAATTGCTAGCTGGAAGGACGCCAATAAACAGAAGCGATGAAATAGAGGCACCGGAGCGTTTCCTGACGAAAGCGATATGAATTCGTGAAGTAAAATTACTTTTAGCTTTGGATTTTACAAACAAAGAATTTGTTTTACATATTAAGTCATCCTCCTTCTCTTTCTCTATGAATCGATCACCTCACTGTTGAGGGTTGAGATCAATATATATTTTTTTTTCAAATAATCTTTATTCAAATAGTCCTCTAAAAGGCCTTTTGACTCGTCAATAATTTACATAGTACTGATTTAATGGTGATAACTACATTCGTAAACTTAAAACTAAAGCTATGAAGGTTCCAAACGCGCCCTGGTTTAAGAAGAAGCCCTCAACAAACTTAGCCAGGTTTTTTGTTATCACCATCTCACATTACCAATAATGAAAAAAAAAATTTAAAAAAAATGATTAGAAGAATTAGATTTTTTTTTCATTTTTTTCATTTCATCTCACATTATCAATAATAAATTATAGTACCTATGTAGATATGATCTTTACGATGTTACACCTTTTAAATCTGTCCGCGATGGGGTTCAAAGCAGTGTGGAGCCGTGGACATATTAAGTAAATGTCGCTATATTTTTTCGATGGAATTCTTTGATTAGGGTTGACAGTGTTTTCCACTCACCAACTATAAGTTGACGATTAAAAACTAGACCAACAATAAAGGGTCTCAGATACAAGATTCAAAGAGTGTGATAATTTGATGACGTGACACCAGCCTTCCCTATTACTTTGTAATGGCAATTAAAAAAAATTGTCGGCAAAATTAACAAAAGATCTCCCGGGGGTTTTGATGAAGCGAGCTGGAATTAATTACAATCAGGCGAGAACGACCCTTTTCCGTAGCGCCCCGGAACACGGTCACTGCTTTGCTAAAGTTGTTTTAATGTTTAAAATTTTGATGCCAATATAAAATTGGTACTTTTTAATGTTCCGTTCCCAAAAGTCTCTATTACTAACTCCGCCTTGTCTTTAGACTGTGTGTCAACGATCTGTATGTCATGTACTTTATTATCCCCACTAATATTAAGAAATATAAGATTTTTTTAAGTATAAGTATTTTATTTATTTAACAATCAAAGGATTTATAATAATAAATTTGCGTTCTCCACTCCTCATGTAATATTAATTTATTTAATAATTTCCGATTATTTTTACAGGTTTTCACAACGTTCACAAATGGGCTCAAAAAAGGATGTCTTTATTCATTTGTTTGAGTTAATTTGTAACAAACATATGTCTTAATCAATAATATTATCTATAATAATAATATATATATATATATACATTAATATATATATATATATATATATATATATATATATATGTATATATATATATACATTCTAAGAAACAAGCTTCTTAGAATCGCGAAAATCGAAATAATATAGGTCACTCAATAGTTTTCTTGTATCTACAATTTCGTGTATATTTATGACATAGCAAAAGATTCTTTATCTATTTTAAATGATTTTCTATACAACGTTCCATTCAGCTAAACCAACTTCGAAAACACTTCAATATTGATAGTATTGAATAGTATTGATCAAAAATCTATAGGTATTTTTCGATTCAGATTTCGATCAAGAGGCAGCCACCGCTTCCTCGGCGCTCAAAAAACTTACCTGTTATCTTTTTTTCACTCCTGGCAACATAAAAATCATAGGGTTTACACAAAGGTTTTAGTACCAGATTCGGTATTCGGATGCTAAAGGTCGTTATATCGTCAATATTGTAGCTATTATATTAACATTAATATTATATGTTCATTTATATTAATTAGTAACAATAAAAGCCATAAGTCGGCTTTAAGCGTGTTCGTTAACTTGTATTAGTGAAATGTTTTAAGTGGAGAAATTCTTTCTGGGGTTCTTAAGAAAGGCCGCCCTTCACGGGCTATTAAGCACACAATAAGTTTTCTCGATTAAAGTAGAACCTCAATTATGCTCTTTGCCCTTTAATGGCAAAGCTGAATTTATATTATTCAAGCCACAATTGTGTTTTGAAAGTTATTCAAGTGTATTTTTGGCTATTCAAATAGAGTATCTTTTACAAATTCGTTGATTCAAATTGACAATTCAGCTAACGGTTCTAGTTATGGTATGTGATTATTTGGGATACTTCAACCTATCTCATGTGCAATAATATTAGCCAGGCTCTAATCCTTGAAAATATTTCTCAATGACCATTTTTTTTCGACTATTTCAGTTAGGTTATTTCAGTCTAGCATTATTAAGCCGGGCTAATTGGCTAGAGGCTACATGTCCACATGGCAAGTTGAAGTGTCGTTATTAATATGCGCACTCATAATCGAATATTTAATATGACCTTCTAAAACTCTTTATTCAAGATGAAGGGCGAAGACAAGACAAGACAAGACTATAGGACGCAGTTAACAGCTATTTTTACTACATGTAAGCTATAACGCGTTATACTAGGTGTAAAATTAATCGGTATTAAACTCGTCCTTGCGATCGAACGTTCAATAAACTTAAGCCAAAAGCATGTTACAGGTTAAGTGCTAGTTATGATCCTTAACATCTACTCACGAGACTCGAGTAGAGGTCGAGGAGATTATCGAAACATGGATTTTGTTGTTCAACTCAACTATATTCATTATCATCATAATTTTGACCAATAGACGATTGGTTTTTCATACTACCCGCGTTGCAACCGATATTAAATATTTCTTACCCAATTATTGAGTAGGCTAACATACCTTTAAAAATTAAACATGAAGAAAAATAAGGAGATCACGATCCAAGAAATGTAGGTCACTCAATATTTTTGTGTATCTATATTTACGACGCAAAATATTCTTTATAGATAAAACCTTAACTCAACTATGTTTGTTAACGATATCATCATAATTTTAAGCAATAAATTTCACAGCTAGACTTAGGTACTTGTGTCCAGCGATTTATTTGATGTAACGATTTCCAATTCTGTGCTTTACGACTTTAGAGACGAACTATTTAGCGTATGCCGGTTCCATCGTTCTACAAATGGAGAAGTGCTGCACAACACCCAAGACTTGCACTTGGATGTCGATTGAATACAATCCAAAGTCCGAACGTTAACAATAATGATATCTATCATTAGATATACATTCGGCTATAATGATATACCTATATCATTATAGCCCCATCTATAAACAGGTGACCTTATCACTAAAATGGATCTGTTCCAAGCGACTCCTAAAGGATCTTATAACTTAGAGACGAGAAAATTGCAATAGTATAAAAATTAGGTACATTTTTACACAAACATATACTTTGAGAATTACGGGCTAATAAAAATATTACACACATACAAATTAAGTAGGAAGATGATAATAATAATTAAAAGATTTTCAAAAACGCTTTTTAAAAACCACCAGGTACTTAGAGCCTTGAATTTCATTAGGCATTCCAAAGTGTTGCCGCTTTTATAGCGAAAGAGTCCGAGTTACTCCGGGAGTTACGTTTATCCATCTTACGTTTATTTTCCATCGAGGATCGCCTAAAATACCTCCACGTCTAGAACTTACTCTTCGTATAACACCGTCTTCACGGTATTGAATATTTCAAATAGCAAGGCAATATTTGCTGAACGGCATCAAATATCAGCAAACCTGCGAGATTTATCTGAATAATGGCATGCTCTTGGAAAGTTTTCAAACTCAATGAATGTCGTAACTTTTATGACACGTTAACTTTAACGTGTCATTTCTCACGAAAAGTGGTTCTTCGCAGTCTGGCCGGCAAATGTTGGTGTAGTAAAATTGAGAAATTTGTGATTTTAAATTTCATATTATTACATCCTAATCTATTAATTTATTAAGATCCCGCCGAAGCTGCCGATATTGTTTTTTTCAAGCATTGATCCACAGCTCAGGCTAGCGCAGGTTGATGGATTTAAAGATTATTATAATAAGTTAAAAATAATAACAAACGCCGAGGGCTTAGATGTTAACGCCACGTTTCTAAAAAGCTGTATATATACATTATGATGTATTTATTAATTAAGACATATATTTATAAGGGCGGAGGCGTGGAGTACGACTATGCACTACCGCGATACGACCACTGATCCGAACCGATCGAATGCAGTAAATGCAATGCGCCGTCCCACACCGGTGCGTCTTTTAAGAACCTGCATAACCCACTAAGTGTTGCGTAAAGAGAGGGGGCGATCCCACTCTCGTATGTAGTACATGATTCTAAAACTAGATGGCGCTGGTTTCTGACTACCGTCTTATTTTACATGGTGTTCGTAAGGGTTAAAATGTTATTAATGGTATACGTACAAGTATAAAACTTGACTAGAATACTATTATTAATGTATTAAGTTAGTTGTAATCATGTCGTGCCGCCACGATATTCGCTCCCGCCAAAAACGGTGGCTAGTAATTGGTCCACGGTACATAGCAATAATAATCGACGCCACGAGGACATTGTGATATGTTGAGTGATATTTTTGGAAGAAAGTCTACCTAAGTTTTTACATAACGTACTCTGCAGGGCACGGGGAATTTCATGGCCCCGGGATAAATATAAAAGTTAATTTCTCTGTGTATAAGATCCGTAGGATAAAAATTATGTTACCATAGCAACATAGGCATACCATACACACCTACATACCATAGCAGCTAAGGAAGTTGTAGAACTATGTATCTATGTACAACATGGTTAAAATAGAAGATGATGATGAACTCTTAAAAAACCTCTTCACACCTTGCGATTCGCAACAAAAACGTGGATTAAAAATGCGTTAGATTGAAACTTGGTACTTAAGTAAAGATATTCCAAAATCGAGTTGGAATTGTACTGAGAAAGAGTTCTTCGTGTGGGGAGAAAAATTCTGCGAAGCCTTCAAATGTAATAACTGTCTAACTTTACGACACGTTAACTCCTACGTGTCAGGCCTCAAGAAAGTATTTCTCTCCTCCTACCTAGTAGACATCTGTGTAATAAACTTAGCCGGCAGGTGGGCGCATTTCATTTCTTTACTCCAGAGCCTGTAGGATTGCCATTTGTACTTTAATGTATGAAGAATTTCCTTCGGGTGAGACTTGTCTTTTTTGACTTGGCTTACTTGTTGATAACTGATGGAGCCACCGATGGGTGAACGCTAAGCCCATCCTTGTATCGTATTCTACTCGTCATTATACCGCAATGCTTATACGTATGGCGGTATAGTGTTGCCAGTGGAAACTAGCCACGGCCGAGGCCAGACTCGAGCCAGGAATCGAACCCAGGACCACCAACTTTATAATGAGACAGCGCGCGCTGCGCCACGGAAGTCATCGAAATATTATTAAAGTAGACACAATTATTACTACTCGTTAAGAAAGCTATATGAGCATCTAGTGATAAAAATCAAAAAGTGCTGATTTTTTTTTCTTAAATAAAACATGAATTTCAAGTATTGAGTGAACTAAAAACCTAGATATATAACAAATTTTTTAAAAATATTATCCTCAATCGATTTGGATATGGAAACCCTCACAGTTTCAGAAAGCTTTCCAGAATGTCGATACGAACTTTAAAGATCAAAGCATGGGTAAAGTTGAGCAAAGAAACATTTGCTCGCTTCAATTAACTCGAAATTAGTCCAGTTGTTTTGCGCCTCTTTTGTTTTGTTTTTTAATTAAGTAACAGTCGAGAATATCTTACCTTACCTTACCTTACTTAAAGATGATAGTCAGCAGGTCAGACTGCGTATATGTGAATCACTGGTATGCTAATTCAAACGGACTAGAGCAGCAGTGATTCGCATATTCCTCTGTAATAATTAATTTGCTAACATAGGCGTATAAGATTATTAACGAGTAAAGTAGAGTAGAGTTAAATAAAGAGTATTAACTAATAAAATTAAGTTGCATAATAAGTAACACGTATTTTTGGTGCTCCTCAATAATTTATTCATTATTTAATGGAAATTTAAGTGATATTAGTACAAATATGCTATAAAACATCATACCTGCCAACAGTGTTTTATTAAGGTAAATCCTTTTTTATCACAATTGCACAATACTTCTAACTAAGCTACTATCAAGTTATCAGTTCTTCCACTTCACTCAATGGAATCCATACAAAAGACTGTGGATGAATTATCACAACACTTTCACAAAACTATGGCTGAATTCCAGCAAAATCTGCAGGCTGCTATACCTGCCACTAGTCCAACTTCTCATATTGCCGCTCAATTTAACTCTTTCCGGAGCTTTGTCATGGCTGCTCTTAAGAGCCTTCAGGGGCAGGTTGAGCTTCTCAGCCAGCAGATGGATCAGCAGGAAACAAGGAATAGAAGAAAGATCCTTTTGGTTCATGGAGTACCGGAATCTGCTAAGGAAGATGCATCAGTCACAGTAGTAAAGGTGTTGAAAGATAATCTTCAGATCCCAGAGCTCTCTCCTACAATTATCAGCCGGTGCCACCGTATCGGAAAATCAGATGGTGTAAAACCCAGGGCACTTCTGGTAAAGTTGCGCGACTTGTCATTGAGGAACAAGATCTGGTTCGCTAAGAGGGGCCTTAAGGGGACTGGAATTACATTAGCAGAGTTCTTGACAAGAAACCGACATGAGGCTTTCATGGCGGCCAGACAGCAGCTGGGTGTATCCAAGTGTTGGACGAAGGATGGCTGCGTAATTGTGATCGGGCCCGATGGTAAACGTCATAGTATTACTTCGAAGGCTGAGTTGGAACCGATGACTTCTGGATATAACAACATAGAGGCTGTTGCTGTGCAAGCTGTTCCTGCGACGTCCGCTCCCAAAGGCCAGGCCGGTTCCACACAAGCATCAAGAGCTCGAAGGATAGTTAAAAAGTGATAATCCCTATCTAATATCTCTCATTCAAGTATGCCTATTGATCAATTTATCTGACGTTGGCCTTTGTAAGTGAATCCATTGTTAACAGGCATTAATTCGTGATTTAATTAGGTGACTTGATCATATTGCACTCTAAATTACGTTCTTGTTTGTTATTATAGTTTTTTTTTTTTTTTTTACCCACAGTTTGATTTAGCAAATCGATCAATGACACCATAGCACTGTCAGTCAGTTGTCAAATGTCAAATTTCATTTACTTACGTCATTGTCACCGTAACTGTAGCGTAGACTATAGACTAGACTGTCATTCATTGAGTGCAGTTGTTACACTTGATTATCGTATAGTGCAATGAGTATAGTAAGTAAACCCTACGTTTCAGTGTTTTGCTGTTTAATCAATTTAAATTTAAGATGTTTAGCTTGCGTTTTCAGGTACTTGTTTATTGAAATGTATTTATTGCTAAAATGTTTTTTTTTTTTTTTCTTGTATTGGCTCTTTAGGTTTAGATAAGCTGTATTTCTTATATTTTTGGAAGTAATATACTATTGTGACGTTTTCATTGTAACTTTTACGCTGTTGGTAGGCTCTATAATGTAATACTTGTATATTATTATTGTTAAGAGTTTTTTTTTATATATATATTTATATTTAGCTATATACTTATATATTATGAATAATAACAATATATTTACAGACATACAGATTGATAGTGACAGTTCGGATGAGGGCACAGTCAATTCCCCAATTTGTTCCTCCACAGAGAGTATCCATAGCGCATCCATACCTATAAATGCGCGTCTTGAATCCATATTTTCGGCCTATTATAAAAATTTTAATGTTGCTCACATTAATGCACAAAGCGTACCAGCACATTTTCCTGATTTTTTAACCTCATTTGACGTCAGGAACCTTCATGCCATATTAGTGTCAGAGACATTCTTAAAACCTTGCCTTCCCTCCACGTCTTATTCACTGCCAGGTTATCACTTAATCCGAAATGACCGTGTGGGGAAAGGCGGAGGTGGGGTCGCAATCTACCTGCGTAGCCAAATTCCTTACTCAATATTAAGCAAATCTTCCACGAATTGCCCTGAATCCTCTGAACACTTATTCATAGAGCTACTGTTTGGTAATCTAAAAGTGGTGCTGGGTGTGTTTTACAGCCCGTCACTTCGAATTAATTATTTCCAAGAGTTTGAAACCCTATTGGAGAATTTGGTACCTAATGCAGATCATACAATTATCTTGGGTGATTTTAATACTTGCATAGTAAAAAACGATTCAAGAGCGCAAAAATTAAAAAATATAATTAATAGCTCCAACTTATCCTTGCTACCAACTAATCCTACACATTACTTTCCTGACTGTGTGCCGTCACAACTAGATCTTATGATTGTGTCTTCCGCGGAGCACGCTAGTGTCCATGGTCAATTATCTGCGGAGGCGTTTTCGTATCATGATTTAATATATTTGTCTTATAAAGTGCGTCCTCCTAAGATCAAACCAACAGTTGTCATGCGGCGCAGTTTTAAAAAATTTAATAATGACAATTTCTTGCGTGATCTAAATGACATTGACTGGAAATCAGTTTTCGATGCCCCTAGTTTAGATGAAAAACTCGCTATTTTTAACTCTCTGCTGACTGAACTCTTTGACGTTCATGCACCTTTCCGACCGATAAAGTTAAAGCATCTGCCTGCACCGTGGCTTACTCACGATATAAAGCTCATCATGATGAAGCGTAATGCTGCGAAAGCGAAATTTAAGTTAAAGCCCACGGAGGCCAACTTGCGTCGGTATAAGCAGTTGCGAAACAGGTGTAATAAAATCTGCAGAGACGCTCAGCGAAATTATATTCACACTTCAGTCGATGGGAAGAGCACTCTGAGGGTGTGGAAATTTTTAGAAACATTGGGCATCGGGCAACAACGCATGGGTGTATCTGATGGTGTGGACATTGATGCTCTAAACTGTCATTTCGCTAATGTACCGACCAATATTTGCTTTAAATCTAATACCATATCTTCCATTAAATCTCGTCCTAGGCCTAATTTCCCAATGTTCCACTTTAGTCCAGTAAGCGCAGACGATTTAAAAAAACACATAACTGCAATTAAATCAGATGCCATGGGCAGTGATGGTATTAGTCGCAAGATGATATTGTTAAGTCTAGACAATATCTTGGATGTTCTCTGCTATTTGTTTAATGAGTCTCTCATTACTAACACCTTTCCTGGCGCTTGGCGTGTAGCTCAGGTCATACCTGTTCCTAAAGTCTTTAATCCTACTCTCTTTTCTCATTACCGACCTATATCTATTCTTCCCTTCTTATCAAAAGTTCTTGAACGTATTGTCCATTCTCAACTCTCACTATTTGTTTCTAGAAATGACATACTTAGTCCTTTTCAATCTGGGTTCCGCCGTGGGCACAGCACTGTGACGGCTTTATCGAAAGTCTGTGACGATATACGGTTTGGTATTGACAACAAACAGGTGACGATTTTGGTTCTACTTGATTTCTCCAACGCGTTTAACACTATTGACCTGGAAATTCTTTTGGCTATTTTTGAATCAATAAATGTTTCTCCATCAGCGGTTAGCTGGTTTCGGTCGTATTTATGTGATCGTAAGCAGTGTATTCGTGTAAAAGACAAGCTGTCTTCGTACTGCCGCCTCAGTGCTGGTGTTCCACAGGGTGGTGTACTGTCGCCTCTTCTTTTTTCAATCTTTATAAATACTGTTACTGATCTTCTGTCCTTACCATTTCATCTATATGCTGACGATTTCCAGCTGTACGTTTCAACTCCGATTGTTGATATTTCTAAAGCTATTAAACAGCTCAATGGAAATCTCAATGCAGTTTGTAATTGGGGAAAGTCTTATGGCTTATTAGTCAATCCCAACAAATCGCAAGTAATTATAATAGGTAACTCCAGGCAAATTTCCAGAATTGATTTCTCGTCTTTACCACCAGTAACATTCGATGGCTCGATACTTTCCTACAGTAAGACTGTTAAAAATCTTGGAATTGTCATGGACAATCATTTATCCTGGCAGCAGCAGGTATCTTTTGTGAGCAAAAAGATTTTCAGTGCCTTTGGATCTTTAAGAAGGTGGAAAAACATCTTGCCTATTAGGACTAAGACTTTATTAGCTAATACCCTACTTCTTCCCATCTTGGATTATGCTGATGCCGTTTATTTAGACCTAACTGTAGACCTCTTAAACAAATTGGAGCGCTTACAAAATTTATGCATTAGATTCATATTTGGTCTTAGAAAATATGATCATGTTTCGGAATATCGTAAGAAACTTAATTGGCTACCCATAAGGCATCGGCGTAATCTTCATATCCTTTCTTTACTCTACTGTATCCTTTTTCATCCTTGGTCTCCCCCCTACCTTAAGGAACGTTTTAGTTTTCTAAGTCCATGTTCATCTCTCACCTCCCAGCGCTCCTCAAGGGAATATAAGCTTCGGATCTGCAAATCTAACTTCCCAAGTTATTTGGCTTCATTTACTTTAAGATCAGTTACGCTCTGGAACGCTCTTCCAGATCATGTTCGGCGCTCGCAATCGTTGGCGATATTTAAAGCCCGTGTGAGACAACATTTTCTGTCTCTGTAAATATTTGTTAACGTAATGTTTGTATATTTTTTTCATGTATATATTATACTTTAGATATGTATTATTTGTATTGTTATTATTTTATATATGTAGTAGCATGTAGTTATTAGTGTGTATGTATATATATATATATATATATATATGCAACTTCCGTGTAATTTTTAATTCATCTGCTTCTACGAAATGGTTACCTGGAAGAGATCACTATTAGTGATAAGGTCGCCAGTTGCTAATTGTTTTGTAATTTTCATGTATGTTATGTCCTATTGTTTGCAATAAAGTTGTATAAATAAATAAATAAATAAATAAATAAATAAAATATGAGCTGTATTCGATGCTTGAAATAAAATAGTATTATTTGCCTAGGACTTTTCAATACGGTTCATCTTCAAGCCAGAAATACAGCTAACAATATATTCCCAGCTATAGATTTCATCATAATGTTACTCAGATTTGTGCCTATTCAAACGTAATGCAATGTTCCTAAGGTTTAAGAATAATAGGAACGCAAATTGTGCGAATCTTAGTTACACTATCGTAGGCTTTCTAGTTTTTGCTTTTAATAAATACATTATTAGGTATTAAAAAGTCTCAATTGGTGACAGTCTAAAGCCGACAGGCCTTGGAGCAGCACCATAGATCTGTTCTCTAAAACCCGCTCTTTTGCAGTCTAGGATGGTAGCGAGCTAACTTTTTAGGGGTATGGTAAACCCTTACTCCTAATCGGTTTCTACGCGATATGGTACCAGAAACCTTAATCACTTGGCAACACCTCTTTGTCGGCAAAAGCCGAGGCCTCACATCAGACCAGACTCGAGTCGGAAATTGAACCCAAGACCCCAACTTTATAATGCGTCGGCACACACGCTGCGCCACGGAGATCTCTCCTAGAATAGAGCAGACATGAGCCTAGATTACTGCAGAATTTAATAGGCTAATGATAATAAAGTATACCGTTTATTGTTAGATAACAGTTGATAGATAAATAAATGTACCCATCTTGTTATAGAAGAGATCTTATGGTGGATATATTTTATTACAGTTAAAGGAGATTTCAGCTTAAGTAGAATAGTAATGTACTTGGTAATCGACTTAATTTTATTGTTATGATTATATGATCGTATAAGAACAATCCATTATTAAATTCTCTTCAGCTATTAGAAGTCTTTTCTCTTTCCCACGAAGGAAACTTTAGAGCAACGAAATCCAAGTAAACATATAATATTAATAACTATATTGGGTAGTCGATCAAGCTTTTTATTCGCTGCCTTTACTTTTAAGCTACCAGTCCAACGGGTAAGCACGTACCGTTGCAGATATTTCCAAAAATCTTGTACCAACATATTAATAATACTTAAATGGAATAAAATTATTAAAGCTGAGAAAATAACGCTTTATTAAAATTTTAATATATTTCCTGCAACTTAAAATGCCATTATAATCTTTATAATGAAAACCGTTGGAAGTTGATCTCTATAATCGGTTAATTGCTATCAAAAGGTTTGTTAACCCCGCGGAATCGGTTCCTGAATGATTTTCAAGGAATAAGCAAACAGACAAAAATGGAATAAAAGTATGAATTTATTTCCATTTAACATATAGTCACTTAGAATGGTCACTATGTGTAGTCGAGACAGACAGACAAAGTCACAGCATATACTTGTAGTGTTAAAAAAACCCCTCTTTTTTTGGATTCATAACCATTGTTTACTGGTTTCTTAAAGATTCATCATGATCATGATCAACCCTTTGCCGGCTCAATAGAGAGCACGGGCCTCCTCTCATTATGAGAAGGGTTTGGCCATAGTCCACCACGCTGGCCATATGCGGATTGCTTATTTTACAAACCCGGGTGGTTTTCTTATGCTAGCCTAAATATTTTTTGATGTAAACATGTATGTTCAAATAAATAAATAACGTTTACGACGTTTTTTTCATCGTTGAAGCAAGTGACTTGCTTAAAAACGCACATAACTCCAAAAAGCTATGTAGGATAGGATCGAACCCCCGACCTCTGATTAGGAAGTGGACATCCTAACCATATCCTATGCTATCACAGCTTCCTTAAATATTAAAAGTATAGATTTAACATTTATAGTACTGTTAATATCGAAAGAACGATTATAGAGTAGATAGATCAATTAATAAAAGTGCCTGAAAAAACACTTCAAACATATCCTTGTCATAGATATAAGCCAGAAGGTTCAAAATGGGCCTCGTGCAAACTTTTACAATACCCATTGATTAGGTGTATCGAAACATTGCTTATTTCGTATAACATTCGGTGCGGAAAATGTAGATCTTTTTTACAACTCCCAAAATGTTACAAAAATATAAGACTTTTACGATACAATAAACAAAATTACGCCTCATCGCAGACCATTAGATACATTTTTTTTATTATTATCAAGGCTGTATTTATTTTACGTTTGGGAAATTGATAATTTTATGTTAATGCTGAAGTATCACAGGAAAATATAAAGTTAAGCAATTATTTCTCTATTTTATAGATCTATCGTGTTCTCCGAGTATCATCATAATGATCAATCCATTGTCGGCTCACTATATAGCACGGGTCTCCTCTAAATATGAGAAAAGTTTGGCCATAGCCAATACTACGCCAGCCATGTGCGGATTGGCAGCCAGCCACACATGGCTGGCGTGGTGGACAATGGCCAAACCCTTTCATATTTTTCATGGGAGAAGACCCGTGCTCTGTAGTGAGCCGGCAATGGGTTGATCATTATGTTAAACAATCGTGTTGACGTCTGCCGAGTAAATAAATTCCATTTAATTAAACCAGCTGCAGTCCGCACGGTATACTCACTGAATCGGAAGGGCAAAACAAAACCGCATCAAACATTTCAATTTGTTAATTCGAAATTTGTTTTGGTCAGTGTTACATTCCTAATAGAACGAATAGGCGCATAAACTAATGCAAATGAATCGTTATTAGATAGACAGCAAAACTATTGCATCCAATGTAATACAAATTATTCACGACAGACACTTAACTGCGCAGAAATAAAAACAACCTAGAATTAATCGCTGCGCCTAATTGTGAATCCTGTTAATTCAGACAATTCAGGGACCCCGTCGATACACACAAAAAACCATCAAAATACATCCATCCGTTTAGGAATTCAGTGACACACACGTACAGGCGAATAAAATATATATAGATCATCATTTTCTAGACTCTATAGAACGAGTTAATTGTATATAACATACGAGTATATAACAAAACAAAACCAAACATTTCGAAACAAATATCTCTGTAACTTATCTTGCTATGATATATTTTATATTGTTTGTAAATTAAATTTTAATTTTTTTATTAAACTTTCGATGGTTTGCGACTGTCAAAATTAAATTTGAAAATTAAAATGCAATGCCACTTTCAAACCAGTTTTAAGAAAACCATAATCAATTCATACTAAGTAGTTAGATAACTAATCATTCTTTACAAGCACTTTTGAATCGTCAGGATCTCGGCTCACTACAGAGCACAGGTCTCCTCTCAATATGAGAAGGGTTTGGCCATAGTCCACCACGCTGGCCATGTGCGGATTGGCAGACTTCACACGCCTTTGAGAACACTATAGAGAACACTCAGGCATGCAGGTTTCCTCACGATGTTTTCCTTCACCGTTGAAGCAAGTGATATTTTTTTTTTTTAAATCGTGAATTCTGTCAATTTATAGAGACTCGATGTATTGGATTCAAATTTCTAAAGGCAGCTGACGAAATTGAGGAATTATTACTCTTTCTATGATAAACATAAATAGAATTTATTTATTTATTTATTTATTTATTTAAACAACTTTATTGCAAACAATAGGACATAACATACATGAAAATTACAAAAACAAATAGCAACTGGCGACCTTATCACTAATAGTGATCTCTTCCAGGTAACCATTTCGTAGAAGCTGATGAATTAAAAATTACACGGAAGTTGCATATATATATATATATATATATATATATATATATATATATATACATACACACTAATAACTACATGCTACTACATATATAAAATAATAACAATACAAATAATACATATCTAAAGTATAATATATACATGAAATAAATATACAAACATTACGTTAACAAATATTTACAGAGACAGAAAATGTTGTCTCACACGGGCTTTAAATATCGCCAACGATTGCGAGCGCCGAACATGATCTGGAAGAGCGTTCCAGAGCGTTACTGATCTTAAAGTAAATGAAGCCAAATAACTTGGGAAGTTAGATTTGCACATCCGAAGCTTATATTCCCTTGAGGGGCGCTGGGAGGTGAGAGATGAACATGGACTTAGAAAACTAAAACGTTCCTTAAGGTAGGGGGGAGACCAAGGATGAAAAAGGATACAGTAGAGTAAAGAAAGGATATGAAGATTACGCCGATGCCTTATGGGTAGCCAATTAAGTTTCTTACGATATTCCGAAACATGATCATATTTTCTAAGACCAAATATGAATCTAATGCATAAATTTTGTAAGCGCTCCAATTTGTTTAAGAGGTCTACAGTTAGGTCTAAATAAACGGCATCAGCATAATCCAAGATGGGAAGAAGTAGGGTATTAGCTAATAAAGTCTTAGTCCTAATAGGCAAGATGTTTTTCCACCTCAATTTAATATTTTTTTTTGCACGGTCTACTTTTATAATATGACCGTAGAGCTGTTCCTTGCCATCCAACCGTGTCTATTCTGTTTCTAAAGTTATCACCGGGACTACCAGCCTAATATTTTGTAACCTATCAACGAACCGTGAAGTAGCATTGAAGGTTGAACCTTAATTACAGCCTTCACCAACAACGGAGGCGAAAAAACCCGTTCACATTAACGTTTACGGTTCCTTAGGGGATTTCCGGGCTAAAGAAGTAATTTGGTAACGTCGCGGTATTCCCATAAAACCCCTGCAACAATGAAAGATTACAAGAAAACAGACAATATAATGGAACCATAATCGTACTAGTATAATATTATAAACGCGAAAGTTTGTAAGTATGAATGGATGTTTGATACTCTTTCACTTAAAAAATACTGAATTGATTTTTATTAAACTTTACAATAATATAGCTTATACATCAGAATAGCACATAGCCTTCAATTTATAAAGATATTGTGTATCGCCCCATTTGCAGCCAACCAGTAACATTAAAAAAGTTGAAAGATAGGTGCCTCGTTGTGAATAAAAATTAATAAATTTGCTATTTCCTCCAAGTGTAGGTCAAAACACTTGTATAAAATATACAATTAACATCTTTTCTTCGGGCTGAAAAAAGCATAATAAAATAACTGAAGAGTAAATAAACTTCAGATTCAATCACGTCAACACTGTTTGATGTATTCGGTGTGGCAGAATATCCTAAAGGAGAATTACTCACATTTACATAAGCTTTGAAGACGCAAATTTCTTCGGAAATTCTGCGAAATATTCAAGTGATTCACCAATATTGAAGATGTAGGCGTCTTGCTTGAATTACACATTCGCAGATGTTTTTGACTATGTACAGCAGCTAATTTACTTCAATCTTAATGCATTCGAGCAGAAAATTCGTACATACGAGTACCTACCCTATATTATATTCACAAGAAAATTTTGTATCACGTTGTAGGGTACCTGACTATTGGACTATTGTTTAAAAGAACTGTTTAAACGCTTACTGGAAGGTTCCTTTAAAGTTTATATTTTATTTTTTCGACGAAGCAGTGGCATTATAAATGGTGGAGGTCCTGGGTTCGATTCCTGGGTCGAGTCTGGTCTGGTGGGAGGCTTCGGCCGTGGCAATTACCACCCTACCGACAAAGACGTGTCGCCAAGCGATTTAGCGTTCCTGCGCGATGCCGTGTGGAAACAAATTAGGAGTATGGGTTTACCATACCCCTAACAGGTTAGACCTCTACCATCTTAGACCGCAGCATCACTTACCATCAGGTGAGATGCCGTCAAGGGCTAACTTGTGTAAAAAAAAAAATCTTAGAATCCCTTATTCAGAATATTGAGCAGTCGTCATAGTCTAGTTGTTAGGATGTCCACCTTATCAGAAGTCGGGGGTTCGATCCAGGGCACGCAACTCTAACTTTTCGGATTTATTATGTTTTTAAGCAGAGCAATTAAAATATCACTTTCTTCAACGGTGGAAAAAAAACATCGTGAGGAAATCTGCCTGAGAGTGACATAATGCTCTCATAGGCAGGTGAAGTCTGCCAATTCACGCATGGCCAGCGTGGTGGACTATAGCCAAACCTTTCTCATGTGTAGTGAGCCACCAATGGGTTGATCACTATGATGATGATGATAACTTTAATACACCTCTGCGACATTACACGGCCTGTAAATGATTTAGAATCGGCACATTTTTTTCCATCTTTCTTTGCTTTTCCTTCATCACTCCAACTCACTCAATAACTTATATTCAATCTTTATTTTTCCTATTTGGGATTCACTGTACTGCCGTCCTTTCACGTGTTAATGAAGTTTGATTGAAATATTTATGTACAATAGAACGATAACATAAATTCTCCAGAAAATAGCAAACTAAACAATTGTAAGAAATTTATAGATGTCTACCAGTCAAAAATACCAACGGGGATCGGCAAATTGCTAACAATCTGGGACATAGTACGTGCCATCCGTAGATACCAAGAAGTACGGCTGAAATACCGAATCTGTAAAGCTCGGGAATGCTTCGCATGTCGTCATTTTTGGCATCTGCTTGATTTGAAATTTAGTTCAATATCGTGTGAATACGCCATCTTTACAAATATAATTAAACTAAAGTGTTTCTTTCATGCAGCAACAAAAACAGATCACTAGAAGTTGTTTTGTTTTTAATTCGAAAGGTTCTCAAATCGATTCTATATTTTTACTTAGATATTAAATTACTTAATATTTGTCAAATCACAAATAAAAATTATATGCAATATTTTTCTCGATTTGGAATAAACCAAGTTTTATTTAGATCAATCAGCCAAACAAAACTATTAAACAAATTAAATAAATCAAATTAAATTTGCGTACAGTAAAGATTTAGGTACGTTTAATATCTTCACTAAAAAGATAAGCAACCTCTAATAGACGACCGACCGCTCAATCTAACGAATTATTTACGCTTACAAATATTTATTAGCTTTAATCTCAAATGATGATACGTTGATTTAAATATGACATACTTCATCATATCCACATGTTTGAAACGTGTTTGAAGTCGTTCCTGGATGTCCTTTGGCACGCAATCAAAATAAATGAGAGCATTCGGTGTCAAGCTAAGTACTGGCAACGAGGCTACACAAACGACGGCCGTTCTAAATCCGTATTCCAATCTTCCTGTTCAATGGGATTCTTCCGATCACACGAATATATCTATTGCATAGATATATATTCACACCGCAAATGTATTTTGCATAAAATGTTCTCGTATTTCAAATAAATTATTTACAAGCTATATAATTATGAATGAATAAAAATATAACATACGTAAACTTAGGTTACAACTTTATCGTTTTGATGGTTCTGGAGGAAGCTGACAAGATACTCAGAAGTTGCTCTTTTCTAAGATAACAAATACAATTAAACAATGTAATGGGATTCTTCTGATCACACGAATGTATCTATTCCCATCGCAAATGTATGTTGCATACAATTTCCGGACTTCATATAAATTATTTACGGTAATAACAGAAAGCTATATAAATATGAATGAATTAAAAATGTAACATACGTAAACTCAGGTTACAACTTAAACTATCGTTTTTTAGATTCTAGAGGAAGCTGACAAGAAACTTAGAAGCTGCTCTTTTCTAAGAAAACATAAATACAATGAAAATATGTAATGGGATTCTTCTAATCACACGAATGTATCTATTGTATATAGAACCCATCGCAAATGTATGTTGCATAAAATGTTCGGACTTCAAATAAATTATTTACGATAACAGCTGAAAGCTTTATAATTATTAATGAATAATAATATAACATACGTAAACTTAGGTTATGAATGTTATATTTTATTCGCTATAGGCGTTGATTAATCCATGTCGTTGATAGTATCGAATCGTTTTAATTACGTATGCAGCCGTTACTGGGTGTTTGGCATGCATCGGAAGAAATGAGAGCGTTCAGCGCAGAGCTGCGAGCAAAGACGGCCAAATCCAAATTCCAATCTTCCTGTTCAACCCGAATGTGCCTAATGGATAGTTCACACCGCAAATGCATCAAATGCAACCGATTTATTGAAGGTTTAAACTAGAACTCTGTCAAAACATAAAATGTTCGTACATCAATGAAATTATTTACGTTAATAGCTGATAGCTATAAGGAAATAATAATATAATTATTAAGGAATAAAATATAACATACGAAAACTTAGGCTATGAATGTTGTACTCGTATTTTATTCACTATGACTTTAGTTGTTTAAGCCGTGTCGTTAAAAGTACCCTCAATCCGACACCCCAATCCTCTCGTAGTTGCGGCTTCTTTTTACTCCCTCGACCTAAGCGCTCTTCTCCGAAAAAGGAGACCTAAACATATCCTTCGTGACCTCGGAGACGTACGGACCACTCACCGTCCGACCCCCCCGTTATCCCAAACGTCGCCTAAGCCGAGGTTCAGCCTCAAAGGAGGCGCCTTTAGGCAGTCGTTCCCTTAGTTTCTTCGAGACCTAGGGCTAAAAATTTCTTCTGGCAGAGCTTCTTTCCTAAGCTCGCCAAACAGCCCGGTTACGCTGTGGCAACCATTAGAGTTTGTACAGCTAATATACAGTCCGAAAAAAAAAAATACTATCGAATCGTTAATCTCATACGGTGTCATTACTGGGTGTTCTGACCCGTCACCCCAATATAGGTTGATCTTCTTTACCCATTTCGATATGTTACTAACAATAAAGTGTTTCCCGGACAAGGTCTCTGTCTTTCCAAAAGTTTTGACCCGTCTCGGGACACAAACTCGCAAATCTTGTGATGCACGGGTGAGCAAGCGAACCACTATCCTAAGCAGAAAATAATCTTAATGTAACTTTATATAATTATTTATGAAAACATATTATGTCAATCCCTAGCTCTTTGATTAGTAAACCCTTTGCTACTTAAATCAATATACTGGAAAAGAAACAAGGCCGACAATAATTTATCATACATATAAAATATTTCACAGCCCTTTACATATTCAGTTCGGATGGTCCCTCGAATAATTAAGCATGAACGAAATGTCAGAAGTTTTGGACAGCTACGCTGTGAAATATTTAAAGACGTCACTTTATTTGCAGGGGATGACGGAATAACTTTTTTGGCGGAATTAATTTGAGTAATACAAACCTACGGATAAATATCCATAGAAGGAGGCTTTATTTTTGACTTTTCTGAAGTTTAGATCTACGATGAACATGAAACTCAATTTACTACAATTTTCAAAAAACATATATGTTATATTATATGTCGCCCCACGTTGCATCGAGCCCCACTACCGAGCGGAAGCGTGACGTCATTGTGTCACCCTTAGTTGCGGGAAGGCGGTCATTCTTACAGCGGAGCTGTACTCCTGTGTACTCGCACTGTGCGCACGTATATGCTCAAATTGTTATCAAACCGTGTTGTTAAATTCAATTAAACGTAGTCGTTGCTTGAAGTTACTTATTTTGTTGAAACCCAACAACGCCGCCCGGGACCATCGGTAGTATAGTATTTATAATTTCGCGATGTTATGCTCTGTTTGAAAAATTTAAGGCTTCAACAATACTCATGATAATTTTAGATATCCAAAAGAACCCGAAATAAGTAATTCAAATTCAAATAATCTTTATTCAAATAGTCCTTTAAAGGGCACTTTTGACGCTTCAATAAATAAACAAGAAATATTTGGCAAACACTCATCCTTATAAAAGATCTCTGCCGGTGGCTTGTAGATTGTAAGGGAAGGAGAATAGATACAACAAATGGTATCTAATAAAAATTAGAACCTCTATGTGAATATTAAGTTAATTTTTGTTCGCCTCAGCGGGAAGGTTACTTGGGAGCTTATTGATTTTCTAAGGCAATTTTAATAATTTAGTTAAGAAAAAAAGTTCTTAAAAAATGGCACTTCTAGCAGGCACGAGTGTGTGGAGATATTATTTTAAAATACGTAGAAAAATCCCAACAGTCCTGAAATTTTACTATGCTTTTTAAATACAAATATTTAATTGTGCATCATGGTTGGTATATTTTGTAAGCCGCTATCGCTACTTTATACTAATTAATTACTTTTCCCGAGGGTTGTTTGGAAGAGATTGCTCAGGCAATACGAGCGCCTTTGGTTTTATCAAATACAAATTATCTTTTTTATATTTAAACACAACAGAGCAGAAATTACACGTAATGATAAGTAGAAATTACATGTAATTATAAGCGTTGATGTAACCTAAGGTGAAGAATGAATTGACCCTTGATTTTGACTTTATAAAAATTATATTTTTAAGATGCCATAAGGTAAAACTTGGTAACGTATTCGTAGGCAATGTATGCATATATTTAGTTCATTTTGAGATACTTCATTTATCCATATGTCTAGTTCACCAACTTCATTTCTTCATACTTCACGTTTGAGATACACACTTCACACTTACAACAGATTTATTTATTTATTTTATTAGAGCCAGCCACCAACAGAATTATACGAGTACGTATTATTTTTGTACGTAATTTAGGCTTTAGGTGCTAGGTCAACATATAATTCCACTTATAGGAGGCTACAGCATGCAGATTTAGACGGATAAGTCGTGCGAAGGAACTTAACTAAAAATATACAAAATTAACAACTTAATTATAAGAAACATAGAGGCAAAAAATAACTAATAATAATTTGCGCGTTTTTTTTAGGCGCATAAAAAACCAACATCGAGTTAAGATCAGATTCTCAGTTTCATCTTTATCTATACTTAATCCACATACCAACCTGTTATGAACGCGTTCTGTGTTAAGTGTAACAACTGAATTGACTGTTGTAAGGTAGTCCAACGTTGTTTCATGTTTACTTGTAATTTTTCTTTACAAATGTTTATGTGAAAAGTTATGAAATATATATTTTTACCTGATATTAGTTTTTCAGTTGATTTGTGCACACTGATGTCTAAATAAGTACAAAAATAAAGCTAAGTGATAAACTATAACGAATGTATACGCGAAAAACAAATCATATCAAAAAACTATCAGTCGACTCCCCTAAAGTTCCTACACACTGCGGGTAGCTTCACCAACTGTGACGTCACT
Source organism: Lasiommata megera (assembly GCA_928268935.1). Taxonomy (NCBI): domain Eukaryota; kingdom Metazoa; phylum Arthropoda; class Insecta; order Lepidoptera; family Nymphalidae; genus Lasiommata; species Lasiommata megera. The sequence continues at coordinate 9,998,713 of OV743322.1, read as the reverse complement.
CAGAGACATGAATTATTTACCAGGGAACATCCTCCGTCAACATTTGAATTATTTTGAAGGCTTTGGCCCTGCATAATTAGCTTTATGTTGCCCTCGTAAATTGTACTTTATAAAATTAGAATGTTTGCTGTAAGCAGCTATACAGTAAAAAGGCGGTATAATTTGAATATTTCCAAACTTCGCTATTTAAGCTTTATTTTATTAAGTGTGTTTGAATTTTGATCGCAAGTCCTCCTACACGGCTTGACTGAATTTGATTGGACTTATTCATATTACATATTGTATGTAATATGAATAAGAAAAAATTTTAATAAGTTTGTATATGACCCACTTGAATAGTTCTTGACATAATTAAAGCTGAAAGGTCGCACTTGTCTCCAGATCCAGAATTTACTGAGTTGAAAATTGGATAGCGAAATTTATAGAGTATATATTTAATTTATTTAAATATATACTCCCTATTATCGATTCTCTTCTATACCATTTTTTTATACACCACAAGTTACCCCTTGACGGCTATCTCACCTGGTGGTAAGTGCTGATGCAGTCTAGGATGGTAGCGAGCTAACCTGTTAGGGGTATGGTAAACCCACACACTTGGTTTCTACGCGACATCCTGCCGGAACGCTAAATCGCTTGGACACTTCTTTGTCAATAGGTGGTAACTAGCCACGGTCGAAACCTCCCGAAGAAGAAATTCGATTCCCGGCTCGAGTCTTGTCTGGTACCAGACCAGACTCGAGCCGTGAATCGAACCTAGGACCTCCAACTTTATAATATCCATATACAATTCATGTCATTACTAAGTAGGTATGATACCGTGTTTAACGAACGCAGGATAAAAGCCAATAAATACCTTTTCCTAAAACAAAGTGTAAAGTCGGCGATAGGCAAGGGATTTTCGGTGAAATTGAAATTGGTCAAAAGCAAAACCCATCTCTCGTTCGCCATTCAGTGTGTTTCGGATGGCTATTTACTCACGAAACCCCAATATTTCGTGCCTCTCTTTGGTTTCCACCGTAGATCGTTATTAAACTCGTGTCCTTTTAATCGTATCTTCTCTGGGTCGATTGAACTTACGTACATAACTTAAGTAAATAATCTGCGTCGATTGAACTCGTACATAAATAACTTTATAATCATGTATATAAAAAAATGTTAGTTATTGTTACCCCTTATTGTTTTTCTGTCAGAATCATCATGAACAACCCATTACCGGCTCACTACAGAGCACTGATCTCCTCTCAATATGAGAAGGGTGTGGCCATAGTCCACCACGCTGACCACGTGCGGATTGGCAGACTTCACACGCTTTTGAGAACATTATGGAGAACTCTCAGGCGTGCAGGTTTCCCCACGATGTTTTCCTTCACCGTTGAAGCAAGTGATATATTTATATTTTTTAATTCTGTCAGAATAACCGTGCAATAATGCATTCATTATTTTTTACACTACAAGTTAGCCCTTGACTGCTATCTCACCTGGTGGTAAGTGATTGTGCTGTCTAAGCTGGTAGCAGGCTAACCTGTTAGGGGTATGGTAAACCCACACTCCTAATTGGTTTCATACGCGACATCGTGCCAGAACGCTTAATAACTTGGCGACACGTCTTTGTCGGCAGGGTGATATCTAGCCACGGCCGAAGCCTTCGACCAGACCAGACTCGAGTCGGGAATCGAACCGAGAACCGCCAACTTTATAATGCGACAGGCAGTGCGCCACAGAGTTCGACAAAACAACTAAGATTCTGTAACTTTAATATTGCCACCTACTTATTGACCATCGCGACATTAGTTTTGACTTAAACGTATGTAGATATTCTACAATCATCATCTTACGTTAGTTGTAAAAGTAGTATAATCTTTTGGAGAACTATTATATTATATAAATACCTCTAGAAAATTTGGATTTTGGATTTGGTAAATCGGCGTCGCAAATTGTTATTTATTTTTTGATAAATGAAATAAACTTACACTTAACCACTATCAGCATGATATATCATGATATATCAGCATGACGGAAAACAATGATGAGGTCAAGCTTGCTAAGATAATAGGTAACTAGATTCTCTTGCGCCGTAGGTTATCAAATTATACGTAACAGACAACACAGATGTCAGAAGAGCGTTCCGCAACACAGAAGTTCGTTATACGAGTGGACCAAACGTCAACCAATTAAGTTTCCCACCGCTCACGGAGTCTCGCTTTTCTGTGTTGCAATCGTAATGAAAGTACAAAATTGTCAAATACTGGTCACATGCCTATGCATAGTTGTTTGACTAAAGCAAAAGAGTTTTTTAATATACCCGTAAATTTATTAGCGGTGATAGCCTAATGGTTCGAATCCGGGCACGCACCTCTAACATTTCAGAGTTATGTGCGTTTTTAAACAATTAAAATATCACTTGCTTCAACGGTGAAGGAAAACATCGTGAGGAAACCTGCACGCCTGAGAGTTCCCCATAATGTTCTCAGAGGCGTGTGAAGTCTGCCAATCCGCACATGGCCAGCGTGACTATGGCCAAACCCGCCTCATATTGTGAGGAGACCCGTGCTCTGTAGTGAGGCGTTAATGGGTTGATCTGATGATGATGAAAGAATTAGTTCTATGCTATGCGTAAATCTTTGACTGAGGTAAAATTCTTTTTTAAATACTCGTAAAGAAATTTGAAATATTGTTAAAGCTTTCAGTAATGTGGATGCTTGTAACGATATTGATCGTTACTTAAGAAAGGTTTGCAGTGTTTTTTATACAATAGTATTTTAATTAGATTGACATGTCACATCTTAATAGCTAAATTCAGTTTACACAAAAAATTTTAATGATGCTTTTTTATATCTATATATCAGTAATAAGATCGAGCGCATCTACAATAGATACATTCGGTCTAAATCTAAGCCTCTATATACCAGTTCAATTACATTTGCCTATTAATAGAACCCACCTACTCGTTGGTGAGATTATGGTGTTCAATTTATGTAGCTATAGGTTATTCTCATATACAAGATTTACATATAGCTGCCTCATTGGTCAAGTGGTTAGCATCTTTGACAATGGATCGCGAGTTCGATACCGGGTGGGGCAAATATTAGTTTTAAGTTTTTCTGTAAAATTCCCGGTTCCACCTTTATGCTTTGGAGCAGCGTCTATTGTCTATGGTCTAAAACCCACTCTCTCATGAAAGTGAAGGGTCAATAATAATAACTAATATTAAAATACCCTATTGCCTATAAATTTTTATCAATTAAGTTTGTTAATGGCAGGATAACGGCGTGAAGCTCAGCCTGTGAGAGGAGCACTTGGGCTTGATGACATCTGGGGAACTTCCCCCTAGGGGCGTCTCCTCTGAGACTCGAACCTCAACTTAGGGTGACGTTGGGATTCACTCATCCTCTTCATGTGGCTGGCATTTGCGGTTGGCAGGCATGGATGGCGGTTGGATGGAGGGGCAGCTTGGCTTGACAGGATTTGACTGACATACGTACGTCCGTACTACGTACCTAAACTTAATATGGTAGATACGTAACCGTTTAGAAAATATTTTTAGAAATTTTATTTTCTAAGAAAATATATAGGAAATTGAAATTATAATTTTTATTACATATTTCTAACATTTGCTGAGTCAAAATTTGCTAAATAATTCAAAGTGCATACATACTCCAGTACGCTTGAATCCTTCTTTAAGACTCGTCAAAACGCCAAAGATAAAAAGTAGATCCGTAGCTTTCGCCCTTATCTAAAATTTTGCTGAAATACTTGGATCGAGCTCGTAAAATAATTCCCCGAGGTTGACCTGAATAGCGCAGACGGAGAACTTGCTCCCTGACACAATGGCTGAACGGAGGCTACGCGCCAGATATGGATTTGAGGCTTCCTTTGTATGTAGCCTACTTGCGCCCGAAATTAAATTTCTGCTTCAACGTACAAACAATAGTGTCTATATACCCACATGTCTGTTTTTTATACATATAGTACTTTAGTAAACATTTAGGATTGACACAGAAGCCTTACAAAAATGCAATTACAAATTACTGCCATTTGTAATGTAATTAAAGCTGTGATAGCCTAGTGGTTAGGACGTCCGCCTCCTAGTCCGAGGTCGGGGGTTCAAACTCTGGCACGCACCTCTAACATTTCGGAGTTATGTGCGTTTTTAATCAATTAAAATATCACTTGCTTTAACGGTGAAGGAAAACATCCTGAGGAAACCTGCATGCCTGAGAGTGCATATTGTTCTCAAAGGCGTGTTAAGTCTGCCAATCCGCACGTGACCAGCGTGGTGAACTGTGGCCAAACCCTTCTCATATTGAGAGGACACCCGTGCTCTGTAGTGAGCCGGCAATGGGTTGATCATGATGTTATGTAATTACAGATAGAGTATGTAATACTTTTAAACAATCAAATCAATTTAGAGGTATTTTAAGGTGTTTATATATTTAACTTTTTATTATTTTTAATTGTACACCCTAACCTCGCCACGTGTTAGGTTGCCTGGTAGAGATGAGCGATCTCTAAAAAGCGCTTTAGCGATAAGGCCGCATATTGCACCTATTTTCTTTTCTGCGTGTTAATTTCTTCTTTTGTATGGTGTGCAATAAAGTTTATTTTCATTTCATTCAATCTATATATATAAAAGCGAAATACCACTGACTGACTGACTGATGATCACGATATCTCAGGAACTATAAAACATACGATCTTTAAATTTGGAAGGTAGATTCCTTTTATAAAGTAGAGGTCAGCTAAGAAACGGTTTTGAGAAAATCTACCCCTAAGGGGTAGAAATGGTGGTTGGAAGTTTGTATGAAAGTCCTATATTTTTGAAGTTAGAGACATGAAAGTTGGCAACTAAGTTTGTAATTATAAATGATAAAGATCTGTATAATCAATGTTGCGAAAAATCACCCCAAAGGGGGTAAAATGGGGGTTGGAAGTTTTCATCAGGATTCTATGTTTTTGAAGTTAGGGGACATGAAAATTGACATTTAGGTAATTTGTTTTAAATAATAAAAACCACTATACGCAATATTACAAAAACCCACCCCTAAGGGGTTGAAATGGGGGTTGGAAGTTTTCATCAGAATTCTAAGTTTTCGAGGTTATCGACATTAAAATTGGCATTTAGGTTATTTGATTTTAATAATAAAAACCTGTATATACGCAATATTACAAAAATCCATCCTAAAAGGGGTGAGAGGGGTGAGGGTTTGGAAGTTCTGAGTTTTTGGAATTAGAGAAATGAACTTTCAGTAACCATGACATAAATCAATTAAAATATCACTTGCTTCAACGGTGAAGGAAAACATCGTGAGGAAACCTGCACGCCTGAGAATTCTCCATAATGTTCTCAAAGACGTGTGAAGTCTGGCAATCCGCACATGGCTAGCGTGGTGGACTATGGCCAAACCCTTCTCATATTGAGAGGAGACCCGTGCTCTGTAGTGAACCGGTAATGGGTTGATCATGATGATGATGATTATAAATGCGAATGTGAGTTTGTATGTTGGTTTGTCCTTCAATCACGTCGCAACAGAGCAATGGATCGACGTGATTATTGAAATTATAGTTGTGGACCTGGAGAGTGACATAGGAGAGATCCCGTTGGAATTTTTACAACTTATTCTGACTGAATTTTAAAAACTTATCTACGCGGGCGAAGTCGCGGGCGCCAGCTAGTTATATATAAGATCCAAACAAAATAGAAAATATAGAAAGACGTGGGTTTCCTCACTCACAGGAGTGAGCAATTTAAGAGCATAGCCCATCCACGGTTCAAGGTTTGCAGGCTTTAATAATAATGTTCACATCTTAGACCAGGGCGCGTTTGGCACCCTTATAACTGTAAGTCAGGACCCTTAAAAACACAGAAGTCATACAGTAGTACAAAGTGTTAATTCCTGATAGAAAAGCGAGATTGTAGGAGATAGTTTTTAATTCATGCCTTTTCCGGTTTCCGTTTAGCCCTTACCGGGGCAAACGTGACTTGACGGTGTGAAAAATATTCCATCTGCCCCGGTAATCGATCACGCCATGCCGGGGCCGATGCTACTTCCTTTTCATTAGACCAGACATCGGGACACATGGGAGTGAGTTTTCGGTTTCAATCACCGAAAAATTTTTGATTCTTCAATGTGCCTTTAAAAGTATTATGATTTTCATTGATTCATTCATGGACGTGTTAGCCATAAAAATCGAGACGGATGGCGTTACATGCTGTGGGTAGTTGGACCTCACCAATTTCCTAAGCCCAGGCTGGAACTGAAAATATCTATCGACCACAACATGATCAACCCATTGCCGTCTCACTACAGAGCCGAAGGGCTTGGCCATTTGGCCACGCTGGCCATGTTCGGATTGGCACACTTTACACACCTTTGAGTACTCTCAGGCATGCAGGTTTCCTTACGATGTTTTCCTTCACCGTTGAAGGAAGTGATATTTTTATTGCTTAAAAACGCACATAATATCGAAAAGTTAGGGGTGCGTGCCCGATCGAACCCCCAACCTCCGATTAGGAGGCGGGCGTCCTAACCACTAGGCTACCATGACATGTCTGGGAAGAATACAATGGGTACCCCAGGTGTTCAGCAAATCCAGCGAGTGGGACATGCTGTGGTGGTTTTTAGTTCGGGTATACCTCAACGATAAGGGGGGGGGGGGGGGGGGGGGGGAGTCCCACATAACCTCCGTCTTGCCCAACGGACGGAGGTAGCCATAAAGCTTTTCCACCACGGGGAAAAAAAAAAATAAATAAAAGGCTACCATGACATCGATATCTTTCACGACACACTCTAATTTTAAGAAAAAAAATATCTGCATGCATAGTTAATAATTATTTTTAAAGTCAGTATATCAATGGTATATAATATGAAATAAATAAATAGGCTATACAACTCAATACCTAACAAATATCGAACCTAGGACCACGTGATTCAAAATAGTCCTCTGTCCATCATGCTATAGATTACTAACTGATACAAAATAGTGAAAATCGGAACTCAATGTTTTTATAAATTTAACCAACCAATATTGCCTATCTCTATCCGTTTAAATTCTGTATTTTCGTGCCCAATGTTTACCTATTCGTGAAACCTAAACGTTTTATTTTATTCGTAGAACTTTATTGAAACGGACGTTGGTGGGCAAATTGAAATTGAGGTTTCACAATTTCCATTTAAATATCAGCAACTAAAATTTCACCCGGCTGGTCTGTGAAAACTGTTTAAGTTTTGAACTTAGCTTATAGACAATTTATAATGATCACCATAGGTTGTGATGAAGGTGCGATCCTGTTTCTTTATTGCAACAACAAGTTAGCATCCCCCGACCTAAGCGCTCCTCTCAGAAAGAGGAGACCTAAACATATCCTTCATGACACACACAACGACAACACACTAGTACCACCTACCACACAATCATACGCTACACACCGTCCGACCCCCCGTTATCCCAAACGTCGCCTAAGCCGAGGTTCGGCCTCAAAGGAGGCGCCCTTAGGCAGTCGTTCCCATAGTTTCTTCGAGAACAAGTTAGCCCCTGACTGCACGCAATCTTATCTGGTGGTAATTTATGATGCAGACAAAGATGGCAACGGACTAACCAGTTTTGGAAGTATGGCAGTTATATTAAAACTATCAGTTTCTAGTCGTCATCGTACAGTAACGCTTAATCGCTTGACGGTACGTCGTTTTCATTGTGGTGGCAAGGAGACCAGAGAAAAAGTAAGAGTTCCACACTACGCCAGACAGTTTGCTTGATGTGATCAACCCATTACCGGCCCACTACAGAGCACGGGTCTCCTCTCAATATGAGAAGGGTTTGGCCATAGTCCACCACGCTGGCCATGTGCGGATTGGCAGACTTCTCACGCCTTTGAGAACATTATGGAGAACTCTCAGGCGTGCAGGTTTCCTCACGATGTTTTCCTTCACCGTTGAAGCAAGTGATATTTTATGTTACAGTTTGCAAGAAATTGTTTTAAAATTATTCATTCGGGTATTATTGAATAATAAAAACCTTAGGTTAGGTATAAATATTATAATAAATATAGTTATTTTACTTACTATGCTATGTATGCTATGTGCTTCATCTTACCCAGCTATGTTTGTATCTTAGAGCGGATTTGGAATCCTCGTAGATTTAGTTTTAAGTTTACGGATGTAGTTCTCACCATTATAAGTGTATTTATTTTATATATAGATTGTAATTTTATGCAATTTAACTCCTAGAGCACTGTCAAAATTGGCAAATAACATGTATGGTCTTCACGATTAGATCACCTAATGCGGAGGCCAGTGGAAATGGTTAGAATTTAGTCTGTTTGAAAATAAAGTTTGTGTTTTATATTTATTGTAAATACAAATTTTAAAAATAAAATTGCAAGTTTTAAGGGTTCAATCCCGCGCCTAGGTACGGAACCCTTCGTGTGCGAGGCCCACAGAGCCGGTTACTAACTAAATGATTGTATTTTTACTTAGCATACCTATTTCTGTTTCATTTTATTTTCTTTACTAACTATATTAAGTTATCAAGGTAGGTATCTAAACCAGTTTTGGTATAGTTAGTTAAGTAAATGTAGTAATTTAAAATTATTATTTTTATTAAAATTCAATTCAAATGACAACCACTTACAACTTCAAATTGAATGCTTTTACTCAATTAACTATGAATCACATAAACAAAAGTAATAAACAGTTATTTTATTTTAGCTATGGGTGTGCGTAGCGACATCTACATCTACAAGTAGTAACGACTAACAGAATAAGTCCCTGTAAATAAAACAGGTTCAGAGGCACGCTGGGACCAGTAAGACGTTTGATAAAGCTCCACTAGATGGCATTCTTAAGCAATAGAAAATTTGCAAAAGCATGTTCGAGCACATTTCATAGGTATATTATAATAATTAAGTGTCGTCACTATCCAAATCAATTAGAGATTAATTGTTTTGTAAGAAAAATACTACTCCATTTGAAATAAGACATATATATCCCGTTCTAGTGCAAATTACTGTAAAGTGAAGGTGAGTAGGAAAATGCTATCGAACCAATTGGATTATTCCAACGGTGGGATTACAGTCTCTGGTCTTTTGAACCTCCGTCCACTCGATAAACGGTTGTGTCATTATAGTTTATATAGAATTGAAACTAATATATTATATCTAAAGACGACATTCAATTATGCATAGGAAAAGACTTCGACTTAAAGTATAAAAAAAAATGTCGGTATGTTTGAAAACCGACCTATTAAGGTCTATTATCTAAACGACTATATCCTAGGTTAAAAATTAAAAACCCCAGCTTAACAAGTGATATATATGTATTAAGTTTAAGCTCCACCTTATGAAATAGGTATAGCCAAAGCCATTTTATAATATTATCTAAAAACATGGCAACTCGTTGTCAAACTTGCAATCATAGAAATCTGTTCACACACATATGAAAATTCTATTAGATGCAGTATCTAAGGTACACGGGAGAACTTACGGGATGAAAAAAAAGGTTCTATGGAAAGCTTACATTTCTTCTCGTAAAAAATGTAATTACATAATATAATGTAACTCAGTGCATAATTTCATCAGTTCAGTCGTTTTAATAATAATAATAATAATAATAATAATAATTTTCTTTATTGAGGTAAATACCCAAAAGTACAATAGTACAGACATAAAATAATAATAATATAATAAAGATGAATAAAATAAAATAATTGTGCCAGTTATTTTCTATTTGGATCTCGATGTTTCGAGATCCAATGCGTCATCATTGGACTTCTCAAGTCCTGGCCTATCACCTGAAGGATGTTGTTACCAGAACTACACAATCTTTCCCAGAAGGAAGATATACGCGCTCTGACAACAGCAAAGAAATCGGGCATCCCCGCCTCGGCGAACATGCCCGACGCGCTGCAGTATCTCGGTAACTTCATAAGGATGCGGTATGCATTATTATATTGCACCCTTATGGTGCTAAAAGATACCCTCTTATACCGGTACCATAACTGACAGGTATAGAAACACTGGCAGTAGGCCTTGAAAAGGGTGTCTTTGACATCGTTGCTGCATTTAGCAAATCTGCGCGCGAGCATGTTGCACCGAACCGACAATGCCCGCCTTTCACGTTCCATGTCAAGGTCGTCCTTACAATCGTCCGTGACGATATGTCCAAGGTATCTGAATTGTCTCACAATCCGAACCACTGTACCATTCAAATACACCTCGGGGATCCTCTCCGGACCCTTTCCTGCTTTAAAGACAAGCATCTCAGTCTTCAACACGTTGTACTTCAGTCCGTGAGAGCTAGCGTAACTCTCACACACTGAAAGTAACTTCCTGAGACCACTGACCGATGGGCTAAGGAGCACCATATCGTCTGCGTAGCTCAGGTTATTAAAGCAAATACCGTCGACATGGCATCCGATGCCAGTGCTCCTCAGCTCACCGATCAGGTCGTTGACATACACGTTGAAAAGGTTCGGAGAGGTTAACCCGCCCTGGCGAACTCCACACTCTGACCTATACGCGCCAGAGGTTGTGTCACCCCACCTTACATGATTCCTTTGGCCTCCGTACCAATATCGCAACACCCCGATGACTGATTCAGGTACTCCTGAGCCGCGCAGTTTGCTCCAGAGGATTTCATAATTCACTAGATCAAATGCACGGCTCAGGTCTAGGAAGCAAGCGTAAACTGAAGTATTGCGGCCGACATAATAGTCCACCGCATACTTCAGGCCGACAATAGCAGAGTCTGTTGAGACACCAGCACGGAAGCCAAATTGCGCATCATCTATACAAACATTCTCGAGCAGTTCGGGCTGCAATAACCGCTCAAACACCTTGCCCACTACAGTGCCCAGAGAAATAGGCCTATAGTTGTTAGATGAGCTCAAGTCTCCGGTTTTGCACTTGACGATGGGCACAACTATTGTCTTCATAAGAGGATCGGGTAGATATGCATGCTTCACACATATATTGTAAAGTATGCATAACTTGGACCACAAGACTTCACCCGCATAAAGTATGTGTTCTATACTTAGATGGTCGTGGCCGGGAGACTTGCCCCGCTTCATTTCACGCACAGCCTTAGCTACATCTTCCACTACAAACTGCACCACTGGTTGCTCAGCAACAACAGAGATAGTTTTCGGGCATTGGGCTGGCATCGCATCTATTTTAAACTTCGAGGCAAATAATTCTGCTATTTCTCTGGGCTCTTGCAAGCCGTCCACAGAGACAGGTAGACTTTGTTTAAACTGTAATTTCTTTGTTGAGGACCAAAATTTAGGGAAATTTTTCTCTCTCTTATAGGTAGCCAATATATCCATTTTAATTGTTTCTTCATTACGAATACACCATTTTACTTTATTTTTAAATACTTTTCTACTGACCACCATTCTGTCATATATGTCTCCTGTGAACGGCTTGCCAGCCACCAACCAACATTCATAATCACATCGGGCGGCTCGATGGCTCTCCCTGACATGAAAATTCCACCCGGCGATGGGCTTACGATTTTTATTCCTAGAAGGACGTACATTAGAACATTTAATGGCACTGACCTGTAAAACATTAATAATCCTATTGTAATATTCGTCAATAATTTTAAAACAGTCGTCGCTGTGGCTTCCCATACAAAAACAATTACAATTACACTGACTCGTACAATGTGCACATCCGTTAATTATCACCTTCTCAAGTTCACGCATACAAAAGTCGTAATAAATGTCTATTTGACTAGAATCCCTACTGCCCCAACGTATCTTATCGCTGTTTGACAAAGATCGGCTCTCGTTAGTGGCTGGACCAGCGCTGAGGTCGATGTTGCAATCTACGCGCAATGGCAGGTGGTCAGACGTGTACACGCCATACATTACACTGACTGATATAATAGTGTCGCGCGCCGCCTTGGTCGTCACGCAATGATCCAACCACCTTCGAGAGCCGTGCGCGTCGCTAACAAAGGTGTGTGTGTCGGAATTTATCCCCAACACGTCAATATCAGAACATAATAGCTCTTGCTCTTCACAAAAATTCAATAATTGATCTCCGAAGCCAGCACCAGGGTGAGCATTATAATCGCCTAGAATATAAACGAGAGGAATGTCATTTTCCTCAATTATAGCACTCACTCGGGCAAGACAGTCTGTAAACTCTGGAATATTATCTTGCTTATCAGTTGGTAAGTATACACTAAACAAGAGAAATGACTGACACCCATTAACCACTCGAATACCTATAACCCTATCAGTAGAGCAGTCGATCTTGGAAACATTAGGAAACTTTGATTTTCTCCAAAATATCGCAAGTCCGCCGTACGGACGGCCTCTGAGTACGCCCGTCGAGAGATCCACCGAGGACTTGGCTACGCAGCTGAAATCCTTGTCGATAGTGTCCAGTAGGCCAAGGTCGTGCGGCAACAGCCACGTCTCCTGGAGGGCTACAACATCCGCCGCACCACATAAATCCCGCACTTGTTGCATAGACGTCTTAACATTTTTACAATTAAACGTAATAACTCTTATCTTATTAGGTGTACTATCCATATTAGTTGGTTTTGTTTACGTGAAAAAATCGCTCTCTAAACCTTCTGAATACTAAGTCTGCAGGCCAAAAATCCGTGCTCAAAAAAGTATCGAGATTCTGTTTTGCTACGACGATTTTAAAAGACCTAAAATCCAATTCCTTCCGCTGTGGCAGTAACTGAACTTCAATAGCCCGTGCTCCTTTGGATTCTATGTGTTTCTTGACATGCTCAATGGTACACGTTGTCTCCAATCTCGACAAGTATATCGCTTCCGGTAATTGAGCTGCTTTTAAGCCGCTCGGATCGGTCGCCGTGCCACATTTATTGAAATTACGTAGCTGCCGCTTTTTTCTATTCACGTAAGGCGTAAATCCGTCCTCGTCGTGATTACCTACAGATTTTTCGCTCTTATCCCTATTGTGCATAGGGTTTACAGTCGCGCTTTGCTTCACCACGCGCGTTGCAATCTCTCGATATGTCGGCGGCGAAACAATCGTATCAAGCGAGTCCGAGCGCTTACGCCGCTGCGCGGGCACAGGTGAGGGTATGTCGCGGTTTTTATTACTGTTTGACCTCTTCGTTCGTTGTCCGGCATTCTCGCCCCTATGCCCCGGCAGTATGGATTCATTTTCGGTGGAGCAAGAACCGATACTAGCACACACCTCCGAAACAATAGACGATTTCAAAGTATTAAACTCAGATTTAGAAATTGAATCGTCACGTAATTTTTGTAGCTCTGTTTTTAAGATGAGAATGTCTTTCAACAGGCGCGTCACATCCACATGGTCAAAAGATACAGGTGGCAGTCTGTTTAGGTCTTTCGCGACGTAGGTAGGCTGCAGCTCCGGTTTGATCTCGTGGAAAACCTTGAGGACGTCTCGGATATTTTTCTTCCGCTTATCTTCACCCTTACGTTGTATGAGTTTAATTCCTTCCCCGGAGAGAGCGTCAAAAAGGTTCGCCTTGCCACATTCAACTTCTTCGTCAGTAAAATTAGTATTGCATATCTGCACTATACTGAGTTCGTCCATTATATCAATCTTATTCTGGCAAAATGCCAAGAATTCGTTTATGATAATCACTTGCGCCATTATGATACACTAAAGTAAGCAATTTACGTAGGCTTAGGTAGGTAAATTGCCTACGTACGGTAAGAGTCACTTAGCCGCGCATGTCAACTCGCTTTGCGTCGCGAGCGACGACTTGAGTTTTGGAGAGTTTCATTACTTGTTATGGCTGTAATAAATTACGTTCGGAATAGCTAATGTATTTTATATTAAACAGGTAAATTATTTTAAACGATTCGACAGCTTGAGGTAGAATCAGTTTTTATATAGCGACATTAGTTTTTATGATACGCCATCAATATTCTAATAAATTTATAGAAAATTATTTTATATCACCTTAAACGAAATAAAGCAACGGGTAGGTATATTTTATGAGTGTCACAAATCAAAATCCTACTACAGCGCAACAAGAGTTGAGGTAATCGAGCTGCCCTCTGAGATTAATACCGTGGTATCTTAGCTTTAATGTATAGTAGGTTAAGCAGATAGACCAAAATGACAGGACACGTAAATTATTTATGAACCAATCTTTGTTCAATAATGAACTCGACGTGATGTAAGATAAGAGAAAAATATGTGTCAGATTCACTAGAATCTGGACACCTTTTTTAGTCTGCATCTTATTTTAAATATGATTTGATATTATATTATTGATTGATTGATTAGTAACAGTAGAGTCTGTATAAACTAGATATTTTGTTATAGCCGCTGCATTAAACTTCCAACAGAATTATTTATCCCTTATAAAGAAATGGGGCCTGTTCTCATAGGATTGACAAAAAAACTTTGTCATATGCGTGCTGTAACAAAAGAAGCTTTTTCTTAATTTTACACAGATGAGCGCGCATGGGAAAGTTTTAAGACCGAGGAAATAAATGGCAGGATTTCTTAAAAACCGAAACAAACGCAATTGATGAAAGGAAGAAAAACCTGTGATGTAATGTGATCGTTGATTACCAGAAATTAAAATCAATCAATCGTTGAAAGGTTTAAAAACTTTACTTGGCCGCGTGCGTGTGCAACATACACAGAATACAATATCTAAAAAGGAGACCAAAATTAGTTTGCAGTTACAAACGCAGCATTAGGGCAAATTTTCTCGTGACCTTTGGAGATAAAGGGTAAAACGATTCTCTACACAAGGAATTGTATATGATAGTAAAGAATGTATGGCGTAAAAATAATTCCAACCGGTTTTAACTGGTTATTTGGCAACTGTTCTTAAAATGATCATGTACCGGTACTCAACGCTAACACCTGTCCGACAGTGTACAAAATTATGACTACCAGCCATCGGTGCAGCATCTGTGAATCACGAATCAAAATTCCGGTGCCTTATGCACATGAGTGAAGGTAATTGATCTGTCAACTACGATTAATGGTAATTTCTTTTTACCGAGTGTCGTTGGATGCGCAAGCGGGCCGGACTGACGAGAGACGTCAAATTATCTCTGCTTGTTGCTCACGCGCCGAAGCATAGACATTTCTTGATAAAACACCACTTGGTGGGTACTTTCGTTGTTTATTTTTTGTGACATTCAGCTTGAAAGTTACGCCCACACTGATGCGTTTTCGTCTTTTATCTACGTTTTCAACTTCAACATAATCTAGTGCATGCATTAGTAGACTAACTTGATAAATACGAACATACTTAGAAATTTAAATGTATCGTTGATCTTCTATTTTGTCTTGAAAATCCTAACTTCCTAAAACAATTTGTATGTGACGATATTTATGACACAAGATGCACACTAGATATAATTACATGATAGTGTACAATTCATTCATCATCAAATACGAAGTGAATAAAGATCTTTCGTTTTGACAGCTATAGGTACACATATAGAAATTTTTTCCAGCTTACGGCTGTCGAATGTAAAGTAAATAATAAAAAAATGAAAATTAAAAAATTAATAATTATTTATTCAAAAATGTGTGCCTGAGTGTGTTTGTATTGCGTACGACTGAGTTTGGGTGTGCAAATTATGGATCTGTTCAATGTAAGAGTTGATTTTTCAGTTTTTTACTTCGAGTAAAGCCATTTTTCATAGGATATAAATAGGATCTTGATTACGTTAAAATAAAGCTTAAGCTTATCCGCACTTCTATAGTTGAACGATTGTAAAATATTTATCTTTAGTTAAGACTGTAGACTGTAAAACTGGAGCCATAAAGTACACTTAACGTAAACGAATCTTCATTTGGGTGTATGTAAATAACATAGCGAGTTTATTGTACAAATACTTCACCAGTATTTCTATATTACAATTTATCCTATATTTAATATTTGTTGAGTGATGACTCCTGAGAGAACAGAAGCAACCTGCAAACTAAATATAAGGGACTTAACAATATTAAATTTATTTTAAAATATCTGTGATAGCCTAGAGGTTAGGACGTCCGCCTCCCAATCAGAGATCGGGGGTTCGATCCCGGGCACTCAATACAAATTATAACGCAATAAAAATAAAAATCGCAGTTATGTGCGTTGTTAAGCAATTAAAATACCACTTGCTTCAACGGTGAAGGAAAACATCGTGAGGAAACGTGCATACCGGAGAGTTCTCCATAGTGTTCTCAAAAAGCGTGTGAAGTCTACCAATCCGCACACGGCCAGCGTGGTGTAGTGAGCCGGCAATGGGTTGAATGATGATATTTATATGGGGAAAATAACTTTACTTGGAAAGTCTAAAATGCTAGCTGGATTATTACCGAGATAGCTAATCCAGCCAATCTTGAGCTAATTCTGATTCATTATATTATTTTTCCTTTTTAAATGCATAATAAAATTGTGTACTGCATTTGCAATCGATATGGCCATCTGCCTATGATAATTCTGTCCCTTATTATAATTTACTGAATATAGAAGAGCTTAAATCCAGTTTTACCGCAATTAGCAATATTCCGTTGCCTAGGGTATCGCTGATTATCCATCATGGGAAAGCGGTATATCATAAACAGGCTTGACTCAACACACGCGTAAATCTTCCATAGTAAAGTGAGCCATTTCGCATCCTACGCTATTGTTCCTGCAGTCAAGAATAATGATATGTTAATATTCTAGTTTACACGTAAATAACACAAGAGTAGTTGGGCGCTGCGAACCAACTTTATCCAAGTACGAAAAGGAATACTATTTTTATTTTATACTAAGTAGTTACTTTTCGGTACTTTTCGGAGTTATGTGCGTTTTAAAAAAAAATATATATCACTTGCTTCAACGGTAAAGGAAAATGTGAGGAAACCTGCACATCTGAGAGTTCTCCATAATGTTCTCAAAGGCGTGTGAAGTCTGCCAATCCGCACATGGCCAGCGTGGTGGACTATGGCCAAACCCTTCTCATATTGAGAGTAGACCCGTGCTCTGTAGTGAGCCGGTAATGGGTTGATCATTATGAAGTGTTAGTAGTGAAGTTAAATAACAAATACAAAATAGATTAAACATAAAAACTATTCAAGATGCCTGGGATTGGATAGTAATGACATTATGACAGTAATGTCAAAATGAAATCAATGATAAGACCAATTAAAAATATTATGTTTAAAAAAAACGGATTATTCCATCTCTGATTCAAAAGTGTCTCATTGTAATTAGAGACTATACTTTTTACCAAGAATATCATATCAGTGAGTGAATATTGCAGAACTATTCCGACGTTATGCTAGTGTTATTTATAAGGTTACAAAGTTGTCCCCGTGGAGGGTCGGCCTCGGCGGACACCGCTGGTTGGGCTGCGGTCAAGTGCTCGGGCGTTCCCGTGACCCAGACGAAGTGAAGCATCGTACCCACTAAAGTACCCACTAAAACCCAGTCAGGTTTAAGTGGGTATTCTGGTCGCCAGTCTTGCCACCAAAGAGTGCCACAAACGGATGCGTAAACGCATTTCCCAGCTTTAGAAAACAAAAGTGTTATTTATTAGGTCCGGACTGTCTATTAGCTGTACAAAGCCTATTGGTTGCCACAGCGTAACTGGGCTGTTTGGCGAGCTTTGGTAAGAAGCTCTGCCAGAAGAATTTCAGCCCTAGGGCTCGAAGAAACTAAGGGAACGACTGCCTAAGGGCGCCTCCTTTGAGGCCGAACCTCGGCTTAGGCGACGTTTGGGGGGTCGGACGGTGAGTAATTAAATTAACTAGTGGTCGCCCAGTGTTGCCACTTCGACCGACATTTTTTTATTATAAAGTTTAGCTTTTGTCAACCTGCCTCTATACAAATATAGTCTATGCTAAATCTCACCTTCCGGGCAGTATGCTTAAAAAGGCCTACAAAGTTTTAAGTTAAGGGCTCCTCACGTAGGTATTAATATAATGATATTATAAGTGGATGCATTGTAAGCAAGGATAATTCTGTTCTTGTAAATAATAATCGTTATTGCTACCTAACACGTCCACGCTATAATTACGAAAATAGTTTGAGCTCCAAAGAAACACTGTACTTACTGAGAAAGGCAAATTGCAAAAAACAACTAAGTACCCTCCTCTATTCGTGCTACATTTATGGTTAATAGGCACATCTTTTTCTTCATTTGTCCGATTTCCGTTCATATACTCTTGCATGTGCGTGATGAATCCATCCCCCACTGAATTTGTTACTCCGGCCAAAAGCCTGGCATATAACCTATAGGCTAGAGAGTTATTTTATTAAATTTGTAAATTTGACATGCATAAATAAATTTTCTGAACTAGGGGCATTAAAACACACATCTCTCCGGCAATCGCGGCCTGAGACTTTGTCAAAAAATACATAACACCGACGCCGAAATTAATGTATGCATGTAGGAAACTTTCCAGTTTAAATCTACTATATAAAGGTGATGGACCTTTGAATAGTAAATTACAATGAGACACTTTTGAATCAGAGATGGAATATTCCGTTTTTTTTTAAACATAATATTTATAATTGGTCTTATCATTGATTTCATTTAGACATTACTATCATAATGTCATTACTGTCAAATCCCAAGCGTCTCGAATAGTTTTTATGATTAATCTGTTTTGTATTTGTTATTTAACTTCACTACTAACACTTCACTTTTTTAACAGAGCACAGGTCCCCTCTCAATATGAGAAGGGTTTGGCCATAGTCCACCACGCTGGCCATGTGCGGATTGGCAGACTTCACACGCCTTTGAGAACATTATGGAGTACTCAGACGTGCAGGTTTCCTCACGATGTTTTCCTTTACCTTAGACGACCTCCGTGGCGCAGCGCGTGCGCTGTTTCATTTTAAAGTTGCAGGTCCTTGGGTTCGATTCCCGGCTCGAGTCTGGTCTGGTGGGAGGCTTTGGCCGTGGCTAGTTACCACCCTACCGACAGACGTGTCGCCAAGCGATTTAGCGTTTCGGCACGATGTCGTGTAGAAACCAATTAGGAGTATGAGTTTACCATACCCCTAACAGGTTAGCCCGCTGCCATCTTAGACCGCATCATCATTTACCTTCAGGTGAGATGCAGTCAAGGGCTAACTTGTGGTAAATAAAAATAAAACCGTTGAAGCAAGTGATATTTACTTATAGTTAGCAAGTGATATGTAGTTATAATTACATATAACCAAATGTTTTAGTTTAATCCTGTGACTGGCACAAGGTGCTTCCAGTGTTAGTTGTATCTTGGAAGGGCAGATTGAGTACCTAAATTTAAATAAAAATTAAAACCACTTTTGAAATTTAAATTGCGACTAAAATAACCCCTAGTTACGCGCTAGTAACGTATTCCGGTCCATTAGTTACGCGTCGTACATTTCGCATTCATCATGGCACGTCAACGATGAGGATTTATGATGTGCAATTATAGTGGGGCCATAGCAAAAGAAAGAAAACACTAAAAAATGAGCTGATTGACGTCGAAACGACCGCTCCTGAGCAATCACTGCGTACGAGAATCCTTGCACACTCAATACAGATTTGTCTTTTTACACCAAAGAGATTGTCCGAAAGAGATTGCTATGTAGTGATAGGGCCGTAAAATTATATTATACACTGAGTTGCTTCTTTTTTTTTCTTGATTTCTCTGTACATTTGTGTGATGCACAAAATAAGTATAATTCATCCGTTAATTCATTGGACTACGATTAGCTAGTCCTGTAGTAGTATCCTCTTTACGGTAGCCAGTTTTTTTTTCGGACTGTCTATTGTGCTAACCCTATTGGTTGCCACAGCTAACCGGGCTGTTTGGCGAGCTTCGGAAAGAAGCTCTGAAGGTAGCCAGTGCACTTTAATGTAATTATGCCGTGTTCTTAATATATGAAACTAAAGTCTTGAGTCACTAACTAATTCATCAACGCCCAGCCTTTACCCTTGGACATATAACTGATATATTATAGCCCTTTTATGATGTAGTTTCGAAATTCAAACACTTAAGGAGTAACATAGAGGGAGAAATTTTACATGTAAATTCGTTATTTATAAAGTAAAAAAAATAGGTTAGAAATTAAGACCGACATTTATCAGGATTTTCCAGATCTCAACCCTTGCGGATAAGATAATCGATGATTACGTAATATTTATAAATTATTATACTTTACTATATTAGCATAAAATACCCATATCTAGCCAGCATCGGAGCAGCACGATAGGTCATAAGGTGGGGGAGGTCTTAGGGGAAGATCTTCGATGAAAGATAGACCTAAAAGCTATCCTTCTTCTTAATATTTCAATTGTACTACTCATACTATAAATTACATATTCCCAGTTATTTATACCTTACTTTATTTCTTGGTATCTGTCCGTAGACAGTTTTGTCTTAGCACGCACTTAACCTGTGCACCGTCCCTTAGCAAACAAAATCACATTGTAATTGGGGTAGGTACCTACTCATTCTGCTCGAGTTTGAACATTCGTGTAATTGGTATTATAATTGGGCAGGTTGTGAGCGAACACACGTCCTTAGGTAATTTTTGCTAGTTATTTTTTAATTGTTGCTGTACTACAATATGTATCCATTGTAATTGTGCAGTAGGTACTACAAAATAATGTAACCATTATAATTACAAGTCCAAAAGGTTCCGAATTATACCTTCCGTACCACCGCTAATAAAAAAACATTAGGTACTGTAATACAGTGTAGCGTTTGTATTTTAATATTGTATGAATATATAAGGGGAAGTCTAAAAGTAGCGTCAGTGACAGAAATGATGAGGAGTAACAGGCCAGCATTGTATGGTCATATAATGCGGAAGAAATAAGTGATGTCACCAAAAGAATGTTATATATGAACGTGGAAGGGCAAAAGAGTAGAGATGAAGAAGAGATGTATGGATTGTGTAAAAGAGGATATGCGGGTAAAAGGTGTGGGTAGTGAGGTGACGGCTGATAGAAGTGAGTGGAAGAAGAAGACGTGTTGTGCCGATCCCACATATTGTGGGATAAGGGCAAGAAAAAGAAGATGTTGTGTTTTTTGGTTAAACTCTTAAAAGTTTACAAGTTAAGTAACTCTTTTTCTTTCTACTATATAGGTGCTTATTTTGCATGCGAATAGAGCTAATTTTTTCAGTAAATAGTAAGATTAATCAAACGTTACTTTACAGAAGCACATGAGATGGAGTTTACACGGCTGTATAAATATAGTTAATATTATTTGGATTATAGCAAATTGAGAAAACGGCTATATCTATTTTGCCATTGCAATATTGTTCTATCGACTTCGTTAACAATATTTTTATTTTAAATAATTTTTGAGTTGATTGTGGCTATCTGAAGAATTCTATTAACCTTTAACCCAACACAAACTTACGTCGTCATAACTAAGATTGCGATTAAAATTAATTGATTGTTACAATTTTATACGACGACGAAACTTTAAACGACGAAATTTAAATGTATTAACTTAATGAAAGTAGCCATATAATTATACACTTCATCATTATCGACCCATTGCCCGGTTACGCTGTGGCAACCAATAGCCAATAGGGTTAGCAGAGATAGAACGAAAAAAAAAGATCAACCCATTGCCGGCTCACTACAGAGCACGGGTCTCTTCTCAATATGAGCAGGGTTTGGCCATAGTCCACCACGCTGGCCATGTTCAGATTGACAAACTTCACACGCCTTTGGGAACTCTCAGGCATTCAGGTTTCGTCACGATGTTTTAATTCACCGCTGAAGCAAGTAATATTTTAATTGCTAAAACGCACATAGCTCCGAAAATTTAGAGATGCGTATACGCGCTTACAACGTTAAAAATATATACTTCGGTTTGCTTAACTTGCTTTGGAAATATCACGCGAAGTACTACTTACTTGCTACAGTAAAACTGTCTGAGAAATGTAAAATTTATTTTTAAAATATAATAAAAAAGAGGCACGCTGTATAAGGCGTATAGAAAATGAAATGCATCTTTTTATAAAAGCCTTGCGTCACGGTAATATTACGTATACAGTATTGTAACTAGGCCTTATCTTTGAAATAAATACCTACAGCTGCGCGACACCTAAAAATGCAATAGGGCTACCCGCCTCTAGCATTTTAATTACTTTTGCCTACTTTGTGTTCAAATTTAAACTATCTAGTGACAGAATTAATTTTTTCTAGTATTATTCATACAAACAGTACAAAAAACAACTATTACTACTCGTCATATTAAATATGTACTTGAAGTTATTTTAGTGAAAAAATCGCGCGGTTGTTGTTAAAAAAACAAAACACCGTCCGTACGTCACAGTCGCGACGAGTCGCGAGTGCACGTCGAGATCGAGGCGCGTAGGCATAGCTCGCATTTCGTCCGTTTGTATGAAGTTGGATTACTGTATACATAATATTACCGTGCCTGCGTGTATTTTAATATTATGTACATATTATTTTTGGATTAAAACTGTAATCATTCGGACGTCCCGCGAGGCAATCCAAGATGTGGACAGCGTTTAACCATAATAAAACTATAATCTTTTACAAAACAGACACCATTAAGAACAATATGGCAAGCCTTAAGGAGATGACATGTCAGCGTACACGATTTTGTTTGTCTGGAAAAAGTTAAGTTAAAGAAGAAAGTTTTATATAATATTATTATCGCCACAGATTAGTAATAAAATTTTTGTTCTACATATAGATATTGTTCTGATAATTGGAGAAAGGCGGGAGACTTCGTATATGGCGGGCGCGGTTTTTTCACGCTTTTCTTGAATTAGTGTTTGTTGGCTAATTTCGAGAACGACTGGTGTTGGTTGTGTCGTGGACAGTTTTGGTAGTGTGTGGTTTTCTGAATGGTTGGCAGGTATTGATTTGGGAGAGGTTTGAGGGAGCCGCGTCCGCGGAGTGCCAAGTTTCCCGCCATTTCTCCCTAACTTCTGCATAGCTATAAACTTGACATTGGCTAATCTGTGCAAAGCCATAAAAAGACAGAACTAATAAAATAATAAACTTGACATTGGCCAATCTGTGTAAAGCCATAAAACAAAAGAAAACAAAAAAAAAAGATATTGTTCTCTTGTATATACTCGTATATGACTCGAATGGCAGTTAGTTTTTTTTTTCGGTCTATCTATTAGCTGTGCTAACCCTATTGGTTGCCACAGCGTAACCGGGCTGCTTGGCGAGCTTCGGAAAGACGCTCTGCCAGAAGAAATTTTGAACCCTAGGGCTCGAAGAAACTAAGGGAACGTCTGCCTAAGGACGCCTCCTTTGAGGCCGAATCTCGGCCTAGGCGACCTATGGGATAACTGGGCGGTCGGACGGTTGCAGTGAGTGAGTTTGAATACCGCACAGGCACAGTGTTTAAGGCTGTAGATGGTCCCGGGTACAGTCTTCGGCAGACACAATTTAGGACTTTATCATATCATTTGACGACCTACGTGGCGCAGTGCGTGCGCTGTCGCATTATAAAAGTTGGAGGTCCTGGGTTCGATTCCCGGCTCGAGTCTGGTCTGGTGGGAGGCTTCGGCCGTGGCTACCAACCTACCGACAAAAACGTGTGGCCAAGCGATTTAGCGTTCCGGCACGATGTCGCGTAGAAACCAATTAGGGGTGTGGGGTTTACCATTCCCCGAACAGGTTAGCCCGCTACCATTTTAGACTGCATCATCACTTGCCATCAGGTGAAATTACCGTCATTGACTTACTTGTAGTGTACAAAAAAAAATGTACAGGATCTCAGAAAATACAATTAATAATACAAATAAAAATTTTCCCAACCTCTTTGCCACTTTAACAAATACCGTATTAATTAATTACCCTTTAATAATAGTCAAAATTATATTGCGCTATAAATCAAAGTTTCTCATAAAGGAATGTGCTACGGTGTTTTGCTCGATCTCAACAATGGGAAAAAAGTATGTATGCATTCAAATTCAAATAATCTTTGTTCAAATAGTCCTTTAAAAGGCACTTTTGATACGTCAATAATTTACATAGTAGTGATTTGATCGTGATAACTACATTCGTAAACTTAAAACTAAAGCTATGAGGCTTCCAAACGCGCTCTGGTCTAAGAAGAAGCCCACAACAAACTTAGCCGGGTTAATTTCATATCATTGCACAGTCCAAAATCCCAAGTTTAAAACCTATTGGATTTTCTAAATTCAGCTCAAAACTTACCTTACTTAGGCTTACCAGTGTAGGGTGGCTTAGACTGCGCTTAGTTCAACTACGCCTAAGCCAAGTCTATAGGCTTAGTAAGTAGTACAAAGAATTGCCGCCAAACGAGTTATTGCCGGTACGATGCCGTGTCAGCCTATAAGTGATACAGATGTTACAACTGCCATAAACCTTGCTTTTCCAGAATAGCGACTTTCATCTTAGAAGTACCTCCCTGGCGCAGTGTTGATCGGTAGGGTTTTATCAGTGTGAGGTCCCGGGTTCGATTATTATTTCTACTAGGACTAACCAGTCAGGAGTATGGTTAACCCACGCTCCTAATTGGTTTCTACACGGCATCGTGTCGGACGCTAAATCCCTTGGCGACACGTCTTTGTCGGTAGGGGGTAACTAGCCCTACACATATAAATAAAACTATAGCATAAAAAAAAAGGTTAGTACTCCAATTTCCCTGTCACTATTCTGTGATACATGATAGTCATCATGATTAACCCATTACCGGCTCACTACAGAGCACGGGTCTCCTCTCAATATGAAAAGGGTTTGGCCATAGTCCACCACGCTGGCCATGTGCGAATTGGCAGACTTCACACGCCTTTGAGAACATTATGGAGAACTCTCAGGCGTGCAGGTTTCCTTACGATGTTTTCCATGAAAAAAAATACATGATAGTGACTATTGCCTATTAAAATTGCGGGTAGTGACATATAAAAAAAGTACAACCGATTCCATCCCAGATGCATTGCACCAATCGCTTTAGTTGGGCCATTAGCGCTAACTGCAACAAATGTAACGACCACCTACAAATTATAGCCCGCCTCGGGAGCCGGCCCGTTTTAAATAGAAACAGTCACACGTATACGCGAATTGCTGTGAAAACGTATGGCAAACTCTTGACTCGGGATAGTTAAATCACAGCATAAAAAGCGAATACCCAACATTCTCTCGTGTGACCGCTAATTAGATCTACTGTTATTGGTACAGCTATGTGTAATCTTGTCGCTACATAGCTATGTGTTATCTTATACTAATCGTTTTCTAGCTAGCAACCTCAGTAATTGTCTAGGATACCCAGAAGTTTAAAGAACTAATATTTTTTTTCGGACTGTCTATTAGCTGTACTAACCCTATTGGTTGCCACAGCGTAACCGGGCTGTTTGTCTGTCACAGCTCTGCCAGAAGAAATTTTGAGCCTAAGGGCATTGAATGACTGCCTAAGGGTGCCTCCTTTGAGGCCGAACCTCGGCTTAGGCGACGTACTTATATAGTTGGACGTCGCTGTGTAATAACTTTTAAGGTAATGGTCACGCATATGCTAACGCTGTGCTAGCTTAGTGGTTAGGATGTCAGCCTCCTAATCAGAGGTCGGGGGTTCGAACCCGAGCACGCCTATAACTTTTCGGGGTTATGTGCGTTTTTAAGCAATTAAAATATCACTTGCTTCAACGGTGAAGGAAAACATCGTGAGGAAACCTGCACGCCTGAGAGTTCTCCATAATGTTCTCAAAGGCATGTGAAGTCTGCCAATCCGCACATGGCCAGCTTGGGGGACTATGGCCAAACCCTTAGTACCGTAGTTGATCATGATGATAAGCTAACGAAGCCCTGTTTCTAAGATTGCTGAATTAAGAATGTGTTTCCTATTACCGCATTTAATATAAAATAACAAAAATAAAATTAAAGTTGCATATGACAAAAGCTTTTTATTGCGTGTTTCTGGCTCGATCTTGGTACGTTCTATACTATGTTGTTTGCCTTCCTGACCCTTCTTGTTCGAATCTAACTCGCAGGTTTTAAAATTTGGGACCGTTGAATTTGGGAATAACACAAAATCACCAGTTGTATCAATTGTCACATTACTACTAAAAATACTTAATACAAAAGTTTTGAATAGGCATTTTTAAAGCATTTTCGCAATTATCCCTAGTTTAACTAAAAATTGCGATAGAAACAAAAAGGATGATTGACTGTGGTAACATGGTTTGAAGGTACGTCGAAAATGGAAATTATAGTGAGCGCAGACGCAAGCAAAAACTATGTATAGAAATTCTATTCCTATTTCATTGACAAAAAAAGAAATTAAACGTTTTGCTTGCTGACTTGCGAGCAAATTTAGCATTATCGGTACAATAATCATGTTTATATTCAGTCCATTTATAACTGCCCTTCAGAGATCAATCATGTGCGTTGAGCATTCATGCGGCCTGGGTGGTACGCTAACAGAATTTATTCAGCGGATGGTACAACAATGGCAACGCATTTCAATGATCTCGAGATCGCCTAAAGCATCGACCTACCCAGCCCTTACGTGACCACACGGTTATATAAGACTACTAACACATTATGGACTCAGTTTTCAAGCTATGCTATTTTGTAGATTTTTTGACTTATTGCATACGTCACTATATTTGAGGCACCTTTACAAAAGTATCAAAACCAAAGGGAAGTCAATTTTTGGCTTGTTCCTTATAGATTTATCAAAAATATATACCTTATCATTATTTGTTAAATCCAAACCAGAAAAATTGTAGCAACGAGTTAGGCCTTATTTTTTTTTCGGACTGTCTATTAGCTGTGCTAACCCTATTGGTTGCCACAGCGTAACCGGGCTATTTGTCTGTTGTGCCAGAAGGTATTTTGAGCCCTAGGGCTCGAAGAAGCAAAGGAAACGTCTGCCTAAAGGAAACGTGCGCCTCCTTTGAGGCCGAACCTCGGCTTAGGCGACGTTTGGGATAACGGGGGAGTCGGACGGTGAGTTGTCCGTACGTCTCCGGAGCCCACGTCCGGATGACGAAATATAGCGGGAACCTCGTCTTCGCCGGCGGAGACGGTGTGTAGCGTATGATTGTGTGGTAGGTGGTACGAGTATATTGCCAGTAAACATCTGATCGTCAGGGTCATGATTAGGCCTTAGGTCTATATTCCTATCTTATATGAAAGAGAAAGGCTGTTATAAACAGTTGCACTAATTAGGCACATTGTCTTGACACAACAATTGTCAGCGATAATCATTTGTCAATAATTGTAACCTAGTGTATGAATAGTGCAGTGATTTTCTTGCAATGGCGTCTTTAGTATCTAAAGTCAAGTGCCGAACCCATATCTACAAGCAATGGTCCAGGTTGCTAGGTTATTGGCGCAATCTATATATGAAAATAGCCAAAATATATATGAAAATTTAATGTATGTTCATAAAAATATTGATAAATTTAAGAAAAAAATGGACTGTAACGCACTGAACATTAGAAGTAAAAGTAAGCTTGTAGTACCGTTTAGTAGGCTGCACAAAATTAGTAACTCATTCAAAGGAAATTGTATTTTATTCTATAATAAATTACCTATTGATATCTTGGAGATGTCTATCAATAAGTTCAAAGTTTTTATAAAACGAAAGCTTGTAGAAAAATCATATTATGATATTAAGGATTATATAAACGATAAAAAAGCTTGGGTGTGAATTGCTCTATCTCCATAGGTACTATAGTTTATTATTAATTTTATTCATTATGTGAGATGGTGATAACGAAAAAAAAGAAAAACCCCGGCTAAGTTTGTTGTGGGCTTCCTCTTAGACCGGGGCGCGTTTGGAACCCTCATAGCTTTAGTTTTAAGTTTACGAATATAGTTATCACCATGAAATAACTACTGTGTAAATTATTGACGCGTCAAAAGTGCCTTTTTAAGGACTATTTGAATAAAGATTATTTTGAATTTGAATTTGAATTCTACTTTCTGTATTGCACGTTCTTTTTTGTTCTCTGAGGTGCCTAAACCGGTTTATGAAAAATATATATATTTTTTATACACTACAAGTTAAGCCTCTATTTCACTGTGGTGGTAAGTGATGATGCAGTCTAGGATGGTAGCCGGCTAACCTGTTAGGGGTATGGTAAACCCCACCCCTTATTGGTTTCTTCGCGACATCGTGCCGGAACGCTAAATCGCTTGGCGACACGTCTTTGTCGGTAGGGTGGTAAAAAGCCACGGCTGAAGCCTCGCACCAGACTTGAGCCGGGAATCGAACCCAGGACCTCCAACTTTATAATGCGATACTGTGCCATGGAGGTCGTCTAAATTACCTTTAAGTCTTTAAGACAACTAAAAGGCTTAAATATAATATTCTCATTTTTTTTATATAAAAATTTCCAATGCCATAAACCACTCGCTACTCTTGAGAAGTCGGACCACATACTGAACTTTTTATTTTCTAACCAAAGGGCATGACGAGGGCAATTGAAGTAAGCGCACATACTTCTCGAGTGTTTAACTTGAATTATACAAAGCAAATGATAACTCATATCGACTGTATGTGCGCAGCATTAAGTCCGGTTTTATAACGCCTGGCGTAATCGTGATGTAGTGCCGACTCGCTTATTAGAATAAAAAAGTCAAGCAGGTTACGCAAGAATGGTCCTGGGTAAAAAGTGGACCCTTTCGACTTCTAGGAAGTTAAATGGCCTCGCGAACCGGAAAGGGAATCCTGCTGCCCAGTTATAATTATATCATCTAGGGACCGCTACGAGCAGTCATCGACCCGCCTTCGGCATATTGCGAAACCACTTATGCTTAACTGAACATCAATATAGATATGAGGTACTTCTTATTCGTTACTGGTTTGCGTTTTGCGATAACCCACAATCTTGCCCGATGGTTAATGATGTTTCAGTGTGATGGAAATGATAAGACAGTATTCTCAGCCACTTACTAAGAACTAGTAAATAATGAGTCTCATTGCCGGCTCACTACAGAGCACGGGTCTCCTCTCAATATGGGAAGGGTTTGGCCATAGTCCACCACGCTGGCCATGTCCGGATTGGCAGACTTCACACGCCTTCGAGAACATTATGGAGAACTCTCAGGTTTGCAGGTTTCCTCACGATGTTTTCCTTCACCGTTGAAGCAAGTGATATTTTTTTTTTAAAACGCACATAACTCCGAAAAGTTAGAAGTGCGTGCCCGGAGTCGAACCGCCGACCTCTGAATAGGAGGCTGACGCCCTAACCACTAGGCTATTACTGCTTTTTTATCCTATATGCTTCAAGTATTATTTTTCAAAACTGAAGCCACGAGCAAAAGCGTCTAATATAACTTCATAATTAACAGTGACCAATGTGACAAAATTAAATATCCTAGCCATTAAGTGTTTCTGCTTATAAGGTTACTAATAAAACCATTTAACTAGGTACATAAAGAACTACCCAAAACTTCGCTCACGACTAAGGGACTCTCCAAGTTGCAAGTGCCGTAAAAGGTTCAATACAAACTTAGATGTTGGCATTCTTTCACCCTTTTATATGCAAATGTTAAACAATTTATCAACGCAGACAGCTGAATGGGTACTTTTCGTGCTGTTAGGAAAAATAAACGCAGCTAGACCCTACGCCGAGATTTAGATCTGCATTTTCAACGCTGTCTTGTACCCACAAACATTGCCTGCTTGACACGCGAAACATGAAATATACCTAATGGTGCGAAAAAACCGCAAAAAAGTACTTTGAAAAAAACTACTTTGGTTTTTAAAGCTTACGGTTGTGCTTTTCCTCTTAACCACAATCACAAAACAAAAAACATGTTCAATATCATGTACATGACACGTATGTATTTAACGGAATACATTATAACTTAAAATAAACTTTAGATTAACCTAAAACTGAAATCTTAAAAATATATAACATCATAACTAAAATATATTATTAAAAGAAGTTCCTCTAGGCAAGGTTCCGAAGATACTGGCAGCGATCCCCCTTTGAATGGCTAGACTAATTCGTTGTAAATAATAAATTAAATAAAAAATAGCGCATATGAATCAATCTAAAATAAATACATGTCTTACCAACCTGGAATATATGACCTTCTAATACACTAACATGTTCTACTAGCATGTTCTTCTGCAGCTCATGAGGTCCTAGTCCTTTTATTTCCGAGTCGGGATAAGAATTGCTAGTAAATAAATTCGTTGATGAGGATGATGATGATGATTGTTTATAACTTAACAATAAATATTACTTGATGCGGGAAAAAAAATACGTGATATATGTCGAACATACATATATGTCGAAGTCTGTGATAGCCTAGTGGTTAGGACGTCCGACTCCTGATCATAGGTCGAAGGTTCGAACCCGGGCATGCACCTCTATCTTAGTTATGTGCGTTTTTAAGCAATTAAAATTTCACTCGCTTCAACGGCGAAGGAAAACATCGTGAGGAAACCTGCATGCTTGAGAGTTTCTCCATAATGTTCTCAAAGGCTTGTGAAGTCTGCCAATCCACACATGGCCAGCGTGGTGGACTAAGGCCGAACCCTTCTCATATTGAGAGGAGACTCGTGCTCTGTAGTGAGCCGGCAATGGTGTGATCGTGATGATGTCGAAATCCCTTCACCGCTACACGTGTCATTTACTGAGGTTTGCTTTGAAACTCCAAACACCAAACATAATTAATGCTCCTATATTACTATCTACATCTCTATTCAGTACAAGTTCCGTTTGAACCGGTTGACATCACAATTATCTGATAGTCATTTCTTTGATACACACTCGTGATTGCTTAATTAATCTAATCTTATCAAATCTAGCCGGACATTCGCAGACAGATATAATCGCACAGTAAAAACTCGTATGCAACAAAATTCCTAATTGAAACACTAGTAGCATTTCAATGAGGTAATTTCATATAAGTAGGCAGAGTGTACATCAAGTTCAAGAAATCTTCTCATCTCAAATAAATACCTATGTTAGAACTAATATTACCTAAATGAATTCATTTCATTTCACAGCTACGATTATAGTAATAATATGGGGTTGATAAATACGCTTCAAACTTGATTGCTATTACTTCAAATTCAATTCAATGAATTCAAAGGTTTCAAAAATTTAACGTTTTAAATTGACTTGAAGCCACCCGTTGAAGATTTTAACTTAACCTTTTAAAACCTTCGCAAAATTCACAACCCATTGATTTAAAAAAGAAAAACGTATTTATATTATTAAAGACTTGAGGCAGATTTTTCAATATTTATACCAGAGAGGTTAAACAAAAATCAACCTTCAATAAAAATAATGCTTACTTACCGACGAAACATGCACCAATTAAGTCCTCATATAACCTTAGTAAAGAAACAAATTTTATATTTGCTAAACGAAACCGCTATTGACATCAAATTTAGGGATTAAAAATCACACTTAATCATTCTATCCTACTCTTAAACTTTTCTAAAAGTTGCTGACAGGTAGCGAGATTTAATCTCCATGGAAATTCTGAAATAATATCTAGTTGTAGTAAGAAGTCGTATCGTTGGATTTCCAATGTGATTCTTAGCTATCGTTTATTATCATGTATTAATGATGATTGAAGCGGTGATAGCCAAGTGGTTAGTGCGTCAGCCTCTTAATCAGTGGTCGGCGTCAACGTTGAAGGAAAACATCGGTTGGAAACCTGCACGCCTGAAAGTTCTCCATAATGTTCTCAAAGGCGTGTGAAATCTACCAATCCGCACTTGGCCAGCGTGGTGGACTATGGCCAAACCCTTCTCATATTGAGAGGAGACCCGTGCTCTGTAGTGAGCCGGCAATGGGTTGATCATGATGATGATGAATGATTATAATCGAAACCAATGGCTTAACAGCTTCTCCAAACCACGAAATACCGGATAGAAAAAATCGAACCTCTTAAGACGTACAATCCTTAACCCCTTATTTACGTTGGATAGACCACGCTGATTGCAGTTGCGCTAAAAGAATTATACAAAAAAAAAACTTTCAATAAAGCTTCAATGCACGGGTACAAAGTAGCTGCGAATCACCACGGGATTCGCACCGTCGAAAGATATGGCGTACAAGATCAATTAAGCTTTTGATGGTGCCGCACCATGAAATAAATAATTTATCCATGCGGCGTTTAAATCATGTACGAGGCTCATAAAAGTTCGAACATCCTGATTTATTATGGTGTTAAACTATGTAACGCTGTGAGACAGGGCAATGTCTTCTGCGCTCCTATACTCCTGGTATTCCAGTGTTTTGGTTCAGGCTCGAGAAAATGCAAATATATGAAAAGAACAGCGTTAGTAAAATTATTATTTTTTTAGGTTTGTTCGATTAGAGATTTAAAAGACGTTATTAATATCGTAGATATTTTAAATAGAAATGCAAATTTTTGCTTTTTTTTTTTAAGCAACTCAAATCTCTTATTATTTTTTTCCAATCCAATCATTTGAAGACGCGCAAGCTTTCGGTACCTGTAGAAAAATATGTGTGTTAGAAACAATGTCGCCTACTGTGTAGATACACTTGCGTAATATATTTTCACGATAGTAAGATTTTAATATTCTGTATGCTTGGAATTTCCTGGTATTCTACATTAGGATATTCTGGCTTGATTTGACACATAGCGTGGTGTGTTGCCAGTATGTTACTAGCTTTATTGAAAAGTCGGACCAGAGATCAACGTTTGATAAGACCGATTTAACTGTCTCATTTACATACTAACTTGGTAACAACCGAGGCTATTAATTAAACTCTATTTGCCTTATATGATAACAAAACTTGATGTCAGTGTTAGCAATGGCAAATTTTCATTAATATTAATGGGGATTCTCGTTTGAAGTATAATTTATAATGGGGGTATTGTTAGGTTACAGTACCATATAAAGGTATCCCAACAAAAAACATATTCGCCGCCTAATACATAACCATTTGGATAAAAATAAAATGAGCTTTCCTATTGCGTAAAGCTCTTTGAACTCGTTTGCTATAACTCTTGATTCCAAATACGAAGATACAATTAATCAGTACGGCGATTCTGTAAAGTTGTATATGGAGCTCAAATATATAAAATTTATGAACTACTTATTAATTTTTCACTAGCGAAATTCACTTATACATATTTATTTATTATTAATATAAAATGAATATAATTAATTATACAATAACGGCACCGAAAATGAGGTTTGTCCTTGGTACCTTAACAGCTTAAAACTAGAGGAACTGAGTAAGCATATTAGGCATGAAAAGAATATTTCCTAACTGAGTTAGACGGTCGACACAAATGAGTCGACCGACCAACTCAACCAAAAAATAATCTTTTAATTTCTGTTTAACATTTTTAATATGTAATTTTTGGAATAATTAATATAGTTTACTTGGTCTTACAAAAAGATCCAAATCGTATTCAATTCATACTTTTACCAGTTAAATGAATTACGAATTTCTAACGCGATCCACTCCAAAAACTTTAGATAGGTAACAGATTAAATATAATACCGCTATCATTATCTATAGAGTAGAGAACAGCTCATAAACATGACGTCTCATTTATATGTAAAACTTGTATAAGTAGTAGAGGCAAATGGTTAACAAATCACATTACGTCAGAATATATATTTTACTGGTAGGCGGCCGATACAATTGTTTTTAACTATATCAGAAATGAATTAAAACGTCAATGAATTAAAAAGTCATTTAATTGTGAAGTGTGAATTCAGCTTTTGCACAATATTTATTGTGAAGTAGTAGTAGAAAGGGTAAGGCGAAACGTTTAAAAGTAAAACGCCTCTTTTGGAAGAATTACAAAGTCTCTAATGCGAGCAGAAACTCCTGCGAAAGGGCCGGAATAAAATCAATAAAATCGCAGATGCCTTGGAAAACTTATTGTGATTAAACAAGAATTATATTCCTAATTTAACCTTACCCCTTAAGCCCCTTTACAAAACATACCCAGAGAATGATGGCATGAGGCAGGTGGCCGCGCGTAAAAACTGTGCAAAAACCATAACAACATGTATTGAAATTCAAACGGAATAATAGACGTGTTGTGTCGACCCCACATTGCCTAGGATAAGGGCAAGAAGAAGAACTTGTGTAGTAAAGTTGCTATTTGTTATAAACTCAAAGTGAATACATAACGGAATATTTTGGTTAAAAGGAATTCGAATAATTGTACCTAGATCCTTCAATGAATTCAAAGTCTAATAGACATAAATCATCCTTTTTTGCCAATATTCGGTATAACGCCATAATTAATTTGTTATATGAGTTAAAAAATTCTATGCACCTAATGCTACAATTAATAGTCAATATACATAATAACACTTTTTCGACATTATCACCAACAAAGTCCAGAACTTAGTCCCGAGATCAAGCATCATAATTTGCGTGAGTATCACAATCTTCTGTTTAATAAATAATAATAATAATAAAACTCTTTATTACACACAACAAATACAAAAAAAAACAAAAATAAAAAATAAAAGATAAAAACGGTGTAAGGGCGGCCTTATCACTGCAAATAAATATATCCAGGTTGCAAAAAAAAAAAACTGAATGGTAAAAACTTAAAATGCACATCATAATAGCTATAAAAGCTTTGCTATCGTATTGCTAAGTAATCCCTAAACCGAAACATCTCAGTGTTAGGTTTGAAAATATTCTTTTTTTTTTAAGTTTTTTTTTATTTCAGGCGTTTATATATTTCGCCACTTTCTTCTTCTTTCTCTTTTCCTAATCCTAAGGTTGGCCTAAGGCTTGGTAGAGATTGCTACTAAGCGATAAGGCCGCCTTTTGTATCCTGCTTCTTATTGTTCCTGTTTTTCGTATTATTTCTATTTTTATTTGTTGTGGTGTACAAATAAAAAAATAATCACAATAATAAGTTAGATGAAAGAGCTTTGAGAGTAAAATATATAAAAATTATATCAAACAACATCTATTGCATAATTTCCTAAACCTTATTTAAAATACATTAGAAACTATGCAGAATCGTTGTAAAACGACCCATTTTTTCTATCTGAATGTGGTATGATGGCATTGTCGAGTTTCCACACGAGAAACAGAATAACGAGCAGGTTAATAAAGTTACGCGACTCATATTTGACTTTAAAACATTTATCCATTCGAGTACTATCCAAAGTGTGAGAACTATGGTATCGCTGTGAGGGAGGTACGATGACGCTGCGATATTTAGTACTCCCCCGACCTAAGCGCTCCTCTCCGAAAGAGGAGACCTAAACATATCCTTCATGACCCAGACGATCAGATGACTACTGACAACACACTCGTACCACCTACCAATCATACGCTACACACCGTCTTCGCCGGCGAAGGTCCCCGCTATCTTACGTCATCCGGACGTGGGCTCCATCCACGGCCTCGGGGACGTACGGACCACTCACCGTCCGACCCCCCGTTATCCCAAACGTCGCCTAAGCCGAGGTTCGGCCTCAAAGGAGGCTCTCTTAGGCAGTCGCTCCCATAGTTTCTTCGAGCCCTAGGGCTCAAAATTTCTTCTGGCAGAGCTTCTTTTCAAAGCTCGCCAAACAGCCCGGTTACGCTGTGGCAACCAATAGGGTTTGTACAGCTAATAGACAGTCCGAAAAAAAAAAAAAGATGTTTAGTAAAAGAATGTAATGTGAAAAAGCCCCAGCGATATTAGGGCTTAATCGTCATGAATCATTATAAGTGTAAAAAAGATACCGTCGTAGTCCCATATAAAGCGCATATTCATAATTACAATTGTGAAGCTAAAATGAGACTAAATAATAATTTGAAACTATTTTATATTCGTCAACGTTTCAGCTATTGTAAAAGTATAAATAGTCAATTTTTTATGATGTACATCTTTAGCATATGTTAAATCCTAATATAGCGGCAAATGTTTTGAGTTGCTTACATTTACTCCCACAATAGATTAAGTTACCGTAATCTTAGTTTATTGTAAATGCAATGATGATAGATATGTCTGGTTTTGTCTGGTGGGAGGCTTCGGCCGTGGGTCTGGTGGGAGGCTTCGGCCGTGGCTAGTTACCACCCTACCGATAAAGACGTGTCGCCAAGCGATTTAGCGTTCCGGCACGATGTCGCGTAAAAACCGATAGGAGTATGGGTTTACTATTTACATAGGTTAACCATCTTAGACTGCATCATCACTCACCATCAGGTGAGATTGCCGTCAAGGGCTAACTTGTAGTGGATAAAAAAAAAACATTATTTTCTTGTTCAATATGTTGTTATTATTATAAAGTGAAGTGGTAAGACAAATCACACATGCTGTAAAACTACTTAAGTTTCTTGTACAAGTACCTGTGCAGTGATTTTTTACTTACTCTGTTACTTAACTTGAAATTACATAGGCATTGAGCGTAGGTAATTTCTTAGCATATCCATCATCTGAACGAAATTCGAATTAGCTATTTTTTGCGCAATTATTCTCGTAATGGCGTCTGGACTAAAGATAATATTAAATAAAATTATAACATCGATGATTTGTTTTGTTTAAAGCATCCTTTAGGAGCTGTTATTTAACAATATTTATATTTCAGGTCTCAGGTACGTAAATATTATACAGAAACGCAATCGGAAACAAGCACTATTTTCGGATAATTCGGATAATTCTGACACATCAAGTTCAGGACTTTCGGGTTCCAAGACACTGGAACCGTGAAATCTGTAAGAGGAGGGAAAGTTAGACATATCATCATAACATATCATAAGGTTGTCTGGAGTCTTATCGCTTTTAGCGATAAGACCGCCTTTGCGCATTGTGTTTGTTTTTTTTTTATTAAATTTTTTGATTTAGTTATTTTGAATTCATGTTTGTAGTGTGCAATAAAGAGTATATATATCTATCTATCTATCATCATGATCAACCCATTCTCGGCTAACCACAGAGCACAGGTCTCCTGTCATTATGAGAAGGGTTTGGCCATAATTCACCACGCTGGCCATATGCGGATTGGTAGACTTCACACGCTTTTGGAACATTATGGGGAACTCTCAGAAATTCAGGTTTCCTCACGATGTTTTCCTTCACCGTTGAAGCAAGTGATATTTAAATTTTTTTAAAACGCAAATAACTGCTAAAGTTGCGTGCCGGATTTGAACCGCCAACCTCTGATTAGTAGGCTGACGCCCTAACCACTAGGCTATCACCGCTTCAAATTCTTAAAATTGTGAATATTAAAAGTAAACCGTTCATGATACACAGCACACAGATGTGACACAATTAAACTTTCTCACAGCAAACAACGGTATTGTAGCCATGTCTAACAAAGCCGACCGACATAGATAATACAATGCAAATGATATGTGCTTAGCCTGCTTCAAATGCTCACACGTTAATACACGTTGCGTGGAAACTGTCACAAATAATAACCACATAAAGCATGATATGCTAACAATGCAGTATTGCTGTTGGTTCATAAGGAAATTCACACCAAAGACAAAATAATAAATTACGGTAGCCAAAAAAGGGAATTTATTTATTTCTTTATATAACTTTATTGCAATTTATAGGACATAACATATATGAAAAAGACAAAAACAATTAGCAACTGGCGACCTTATCACCAGTAGTTATCTCTTCCAGGTAACCATTTCGTTGAAGCCGATGAATTAAAAATTACATGGAATTTGTAAAAAAAAAGCAGAAAAAGCTATATACATATATGCATACACACTAATAACTACATGCTACTTCATATATAAAATAATAACAATACAAATAATACATATCTAAAACATAATACATGAAATAACATACAAACAATAACGTTAATAAATAAGTTAAGGAATATGTATAAACATATTATAGATTTTTAT
Source organism: Lasiommata megera (assembly GCA_928268935.1). NCBI lineage: Eukaryota > Metazoa > Arthropoda > Insecta > Lepidoptera > Nymphalidae > Lasiommata > Lasiommata megera. Next base: position 9,961,007 of record OV743322.1, on the reverse strand, counting down.
TTAAATTTCGTACTCCAACATAACCAACAGTAGGTAGTTATCTTATGTTCTGTTTCTAACATTTCATATCAAGTACAGCCACAATTGGTAATAAATAAAGTTTTGTTTTATTTGAATTCGATAATCTTTTGAACTACCAGTCGGATATGAAAAATTGGTCTCCTCATCACGCTCTAACTCATCACGTTCTAACGCTTAGGATCCGAACACACGAATTAATAGTGCGGGTGGTCGGTCAGGGTGTATTGGGTGAAAATACGTACGCGTACAGGTACGCAGCCCAATATCAAGAACTGCTAGCTTTGATATTTTTAAAAGAAATACATCTACGTAGCACAGAAATGGAATAATCTACTAAGCGCCGAAGAGAGCGGGACGAAATGATAATGTTCTGAATGACTTAGTGCTTTACAAAACATGCGTTGTACATATAAAAAACACGTCAAGGAAACGGGCAATAGTCAATGCTGGAATGTATCTGCACGTTAATATAAGAGATGGTCTCGAAAACTATCATTCGAGGAAATGTTAACAGTAACTTTTTTAACGTATTTGTAAATGCTAGAGGTGACAGACCAAGTCCCTATTCAGGAATTCTTGGATATGCCGACTAATAGTCAAATCCAATTTTAATAATAGTTACCTGTGATATAGTGTTTTGGGATTTAAGGAGAATTCAAACATCATCTGTATTCCACCAACTAAGACATTCTTTAGGAGGGTTGAGGTCAGGCAGGCGGCCAATCGTTAAAATACAACATACATAAAGACATTCTGTGCTGACCCCACATAGTTGGGATAAAAAAATTCTTAGGCGAGAAGAAGATATTATTTTGAAACAGTAATAGAAACAAAGGGGCGAGATCAAAGATAAGTTCGAAGGAATACGAACAGCGTCATTGATGGTATGCCCAAAAAAAGCAAGCGTTAATTGTTATGGAAGTAAAAGAGGTTTCAGCTGTTAAGACATCGACCTATTATGTACGTCTATTCAAATTAAAAAAATGAAGAGAATATAACATAAATAAATGTACATAATCATTACATCAACAATAATTATTCCAACATTTTTTAAATCCAAACTAATTGATGCTACAAGTAGTCGGTCAATTAGTAACTAAATTACGATTACATGTCAAAAATAGGTCCATAAATACGACAAACAATGTATCTCCCTGACGGCAGACAGACGTAATAAATAAATGCTTTAAGCGAATACCTCAAGGGATCAGTTTGGTCGTATAGCACGTCGCCGAAACAAAGGCTGTTGGTTAGGTTAACCATGATTTGAGATTTTTCCGACACAAAAAGGCGAAATAAGCTTTGTTACTTAAATAAATATCTACAGGTTAACTATCTTTACTTATAACACCATGATAAAATTTTATATGATATACTTGACATCCCTAAATTAAGGATTATACTTATGTATCTAGATCATCAATAATAAATCAAATCAAATCAAATCAAAATATCGTTATTCATGTAAACCTAGTAGAGGTAGCTATGAATCGTTCATATCACTCGCCAACTTAAAACTAAAGCTAAGAGGGTTCCAATCACACCCAGATTTAAGAAGAAGCCCACAATAAACTTAGCCGGTTTTTTTTTGTTATGACCATCTCACATAATCAAATAATAAATTATAATTAGCTATCAAGTTAGAGAAATTTACACCCAAGCTTGACTACCGTTTATATAATCCTTAATTGCGTAATAGAACTTTTCTATCGGAGAAATATTAAAATCATACTGCGATGATTGAACAACCTGTAATGCATAATGGGCCAGCTGTGTTGCGTTAACTCACGAAGCACAGTGTATAAAAATTAAAAAAAATGGCGGTGCGGCTTGTTGTAGCTTGTGTATTTTTTATTGTTATACTGTTCAAAGTTGCGTGCAAAGCTGTTAAGCAGATTTTACTGCAGTTATAAATGCACTCCGAATGTTTGTCTTCTTACTTAAGTTACAGTACTGTATGTTTGTTTTTTTTTCTTGTAATATTGTGTTTATAAATATGATTTTAAAGATACGGTAGGTAAGGTATATCTACCTATATATCTTACCTACCGTATATCTACCTATCTTTTTATAGGTTGGTTGTAATAATCTTAATTTTTACAAACGCCGATTGAAGAATTAAGGTTGTCATTTTGGCAGCTCCTGCATAGTTTGCATCGATCATATTTATTCCGGATGAAAACCATTAAGGTTTATAAAAACATTGCAAACATTGATAAGTACTTTAACATTATTCTGTGAATAAAACTAACCTAAAATCGGTACCGCACTATCTATTAATTGCATTTTTGTAAGACTTGTGTGTTAATCTTATCATGTTAACTAAAGTACCAACTAATATAATTTGTAAGCCTACTTGTACATGTTGCTATGAACAATAAACAATATTTCTTATAATAGTGATATAATAGTTATATAATAGTGATATTTCAATTCTCAATGAATTTTTAATCAAGCCCCAGGTAGGAATGATAATACGTAAAATGGAAACGTGTGGTTACCTAACGTATAACGTAGGATCGCGTATCGTGAACATCGGGACCCTTCGCAAATTGGTTTATTGAGATTGCAACTGCGATGTGGATTAAAAATGTTGTGTGCCACTTTGAGCCACGAGTTACGGCCTCAAGTCGCAACTGAAAGTACCAGTAGGTAAGCACGTACTCGAGATAAGTTGCGTGATAGGTACCACAGTATAGAATTACTCGGTTGCGGCGATACTAACGCGAAATCAAAATGTAATTTCTTTTTTTTTTCACGTTGCAGTTTACATATTATATGATAGAGTGCATTTGATGGTAGGTAATCAAATCTGCGGATGTGTATATGGGCTTGGAGACCTCCTTTCTTCCTTTTTGATACTGACGTGGCCAATAACTTTCCCAGAGTTGGTCTAAAAGTTTTCAAGGCTGAAGTCACCATAGCTTATAGCCTTAGGATCAAATTAACATCTCCTAAGCCGTATGCACTAAGACCTTCCATCACATTTTTGATACATACTCGACGACCTCCGTCCTCCTGTCAGATTATAAAATTGGAGGTCCTGGGTTCGATTCCCAGCTCGAGTCTGGTCTGGTGGCAGGCTTTGGCCGTAGCTAGTTACCACCCTACCAACAAAGACGTGTCGCCAAGCGATTTAGCGTTCCGGCACGATGTCGCGTAGAAACCGATAGGAGTATGAGTTTACCATACCCCTTACAGGTTAGCCCGCTACCATCTTAGACTGCAGCATCACTTACCATCAGGTGAGACTGCCGTCAAGGGCTAACTTGTAGTGGATAAAAAAAAAACTCAAAGATTTCCACATAAGCAGGCAACCAACATAATCCACCACAATCATCACTCCATTTAAGAATTCATTATTTCCACGTGACAGACAACTTGACACATTATCTGCGATTCTTAGAATCATCATTCACTGCTCTTTTCGTCACACCCTAATTACGTTTATGTCACTAAAGATATAAAAACTTAGGAGGTAACGTGTCAAATAACTTTATCTAAAACAATGTAAACACCATTGGCCTTTTGTAAACCAATAAATAATAAGTTGTGATAGCCTTAATAAGCTGTGATAGTTAGGACGTCAGCCTCCTAAGGTCGAGGTCGGGGGTTCGAATTTTTAACTTCACTATTAATATAAAGACTTAAAAATAATCATATAAGTAATTCGACTGGAATTATGAAAATATTTTACGATACACTCCTGTATGAAAATATTTTTTTTTTGCTTTCTGGTTGTAGTTTTCTTATAGTTTATATATTTGTATGACTGATTATTATCTATTATAGTAAATTCTCGAAAAACTTCTTAAAGATTGTTAGCAAATAATGAATTATTCAAACGCTTTTGGATACAATGATACGTATTATATCGAGTAGAATGCTCGCGTTAATCGTATTAAATATTCATAACAATACAATCATACACTCTGTTTCAATTGTCTTTGTACTTGATACTTATCTTCGATTATTGCTGCCACAAAATGTACCTGTAAAGGACCTTTTAAACTTTTTTTAAAAGCCCTTAAACATATCACTGTAACAACCAGTCAATACGGCATTGTAGATTCAATTTATACTGACCACAGGGCATTTTCTCATTTAACCTCCCGCAACATGGTCCGGCTTTTTATGAAGGCGTTTATTTTGTAATTGAGTGCAAATACGAGTACAGCGTCACTTGTACATTCTTACAAGAGAGCTTTTTTGTGTACAATCTATAAACAAGCACTGTCTGTCAATTACCCTATATTGGGTAAATTGAATTTTGTATTGGGCAATATTTGATAACATTTCTTGCACAGGTATAATGTGCAAGAAGCACAGGTATAATGTTGCGTAGAGCGTCAAGCTATCCCTCAAGCGAAGGCCGTATAAGGAAGCCAACTCATAAATCTAGGTCCATCGAAACATATATTCTAAGAAAATCGCTGCTCAAAGCATATATATGCCAATAACACGAATAAGCCTTGTAGTTGTGCCGAGATTTTTAGTTACATGAGTATGTTAAGTTAGGTATTTTGTTGGTTTTGTACTAACATATACTTGAGCAATTCCATATATCAACGATATCCATTTTTAAAAATATAGAAAAGAACAGACTATTACAGTTAATTTTATATAAGTACCGTCAGTAAGTTTGACGACCTCCGTGGCGCAGCGCGTGCGCTGTTGCATTATAAAGTTAGAGGTCCTGGGTTCGATTCCCGGCTCGAGTCTGGTCTGATGGAAGGCTTCGGCCGTGGCTAGTTACCACCCTACCGACAAAGACGTGTCGCCAAGCGATTTTGCGGTCCGGCACGATGTCGTGTAGAAACCAATTAGGAGTGTGGGTTTACCATACCCCTAAGAGGTTAGCCCGCTACCATCCTAGACTGCATCATCACTAACCGTCAGGTGAGATTGTCGTTAAGGGTTAACTAGTAGTGGATAAAAAAAAAGAAACTCAGTTTTCCCTTATTGTAAGCTGTGCGGCGTCGCATGTTTCTCTGTCTGTCTCTCGCTTTCTTATAGAAAGCAAGCCAGATATTTTCATTTCTATTTCGAATTGAACAGTGTGGTGTCGCGACAATTATTTTTGTTGAGTGTATACAGGTTTTTTGTAAATAATAAATAATAAAAAATAATAATAATAATGAATCCTGACAGTGTTTCTGCACAAGTTCCGGATATTGCTGATGGAGTACAAAATTGAGCGTACTGATTAAGTTTATATAACATTATATTTGTTAATAATAACAAAAATTTTATTATAACTTAAACAAAATAAAATTTTATTACAATTCCTTCACTAATTAATCGAAAGGAACCTCGTTCCATCCGGGTGTCCCTTGACACCTCTCAAGTTTTTTATTAATGTATTGTACTATTTATGTAATCCGGTGTATGTATTAGTATGTAGTTATTAGTATGCAGGTTTTTGCTTATATATTACGCCACCTACTTTCTCTTTTCCTAATCCTAAGGTTACCTGGCAGGCTACTAAGCGATAGGGCCGCCTTTTGTATCCTGTTCCTTCTTGTTTTTCTTATTATTTCTATTTATATGTGGTGTACAAATCAAGAATAAATAAAAAACATAAATAAAAGCTGAACTGCTTATTGACGTTCATCACAATTTACCTCCATTTATTTCTGTTCATTGGATGCGTTTAAGACAATTATGATAAATACAAGTCCAAAGCCGAGTAAATACACACTTTGGATGTCGTTCTTTCCCCGTAAATTGCCCATGACAATTTAATAAACACATCAGGACGCAAATATGCTATGCCAATAGCTTTCGATCGCTTCGGGGCCCATTAATCTGGTTCTGTTATTAATTGAGGCTTGGGGTTACACTTAAATCTGCGTCGATCGGTTTATATGAGAGCAGGTATGTAGGAGTAATTAAGAAGTTATAGTCTGAAGAATTATTTAGGACTTACGAGCAGTTGATAATACGTAAGTATAAAATGGTGTAGCAAAAATGAATAGAATGATGTCTTTAACTTCTTCCAAATGTTAAGCGATCAAAAATAGGCATAAGCCTGACAAGAGAACCGAGAGTTCCGTAGAATGCTAGTTGTAAATATGAAAACAAATAATTATATCGTTAATATAAATAGTACATAATATATAATTTAGTTTTTGGAACGAAGTTCCTTATCGGGCGTTGTGAAAGTGGGCTAGACGGAAAAAATTCTTACGAAAAGTTGTCACGTCACTTTTTACTATAAAGCTGTGCGGCGTCGCATGTTTCTCTGCTGTCTCTCTCTCTCTCTCTCTTATAGAAAGCAAGCCAGATATTTTCATTTTCTTTTGTTATTGTTGTTAATATTGACTTTTGTTATCTCAAAAAAATTTATTACAATTCCTTCACTAATTAATCAAAAAGAACTTCGTTCCATCCGGGTGTACCTTGACACCTCTCAAGCTTTTTTAAATACTTTAATTGTTATTAATTGTTAAGGATAGTCAAAATACTGCGCAGTTTTTTTTTGTTAGTAGTCATATCAGCATAATTCTGTATAATTATTGTAATATGTACTTTACTAAAGTTTGTGTTGGGGAAAGTAATGGATTTCATTAAACATTTAATCATATTTCATTAAAAAAACTTTTAGTCTGACATTTGAGCATACAATAACTGCTTGGTCAAAAAAGGTATTTGAATCGTTCATGGACTTCCGAAAAGTAACTCCTGCGACTATGTATGGAAAATTTTGACGCCCTAATTTTAGCAATAGTTCAAAACAGGAATTCACGAATTCCTTCTAATACCTCATTGATTTTAAAATTTATCTCTTCGTCCTAAAAACGTTTCGAAGGTAATATTTTTTTCTTGTATTTATATCTACCCCAGATAAAACCACTGGTGATGAAATGAACCATAAAATTGTTTCCTGTGGCCGGATTATATTGCAGTTTGTTCCCACAATGAGCCAGGTGAGTCGTTAAAAAATCTAATTGTACGTTTTGTGGTTGCGCTTCGATTCGCTTTTACGTAGGTATAATAGTAGATATATTTTTAACGCAAATTCCTAGATACATATTATTTTAGTGTAGGACCATAATGTACCACTAAAATAATTTTATATATGTATGTGGAAAGGTGTGATGATTAAGCTGTGATAGCCTAGTGGTTAGGGCGCCAGCCTCTTAATCAGAGGTCGGCGGTTCGAATCCAGGCACGCATCTCTAACTTTTCGGAGTAATGTGCGTTTTTTTTATAATTAAAATATCACTTGCTTCAACGGTGAAGAAAACATCGTTAGGAAACCTGCACGCCTGAGAGTTCTCCATAATATTCTCAAAGGCGTGTGAAGTCTGCCAATCCGCACATGGCCAGCTTGGTGGACTATGCCAAACCCTTCTCATATCGAGAGGAGACCCGTGCTCTGTACTGAGCCAGTAACGGGTTGATCATGATAATGTGGAAGGGGAAAGGAGTAGAGGAAGACCAAAAAAGAGATGGATGGATTGTGTAAAAGAGGATATGCGTCTCATTTGCGATATAATACTCCCCTCACATATTTATGAGGTAGTCGAGATGATTCCTGTTAGATATTCAGTCACAGCTCTTCATAGCTAAACTAAATTCGCACAAAGCTAGTGTCACAGAACAAGGTGGCTCGTATTAAAATGCTGTTTATCTGAACACGCGCATCTTGTTCGTTAGCGCAGCCCGAGTATTGAACCCACTATCGGCGTTAGACGTAATAGCGTACTTGCTAACTCGCATTGTTTATTTATTCCACTGTACTGGTGCAATACGGAATGTACACATAAAGGACTTACTAATACAATCAGAGTTTGTTGAATGTATTATACTATTTTTTTTTATCCACTACAAGTTAGCCCTTGACGGCCATCTCACGTGATGGTAAGTGATAATACAGTCTAGGATGGTAGTGGGCTAACCTGTTAGGGGTTTGGTTAACCCACACTCCTAATTGGTTTCTACGCGACATCGTGCCGGAACGCTAAATCGCTTTGCGACACGTCTTTGTCGGTAGGGTGGTAACTAGCCACGGCCAAAGCCTCCCACCAGACCAGTCTAGAGCCGGGAATTGAACCCCGGACCTTCATCTTTATAATGCTACAGCGCGCGCGCTGCGCCACGGAGGACGTCAAATATGGGATAAAATGTAAGCAATTTTTTGTTTATTCTAAAATCGCCCGGAATTGACTTTAGAAATACAAATAGAGTTTGTCGAACGTATTATATTTAATATGCTACAAAATTAGTTTTTTTTCTTATGGAACATAAATATCCTTTAATCCAAGACATTTATTTTTACTCAAATATGAGATGCTACTTAAAGTTAGCCCACGATACTTGTCAACCGATAATCAACAGACATATAGATATGTAGATCGATTAGTAGACAAGATAATATTAAGATTGAGATGATAACTTACACTTACGCCCGAGGTAGATAATTAGTCTAATCCAAAATCTTCAGATAGCTGATTGAATTTAGTACTTTGTAGTTCTGTCCTTTTCATCTTCTGCCCTGTCGACGAGGACGGCGCTTTTTTATTAAAATCGGCCTTTAGGTATTCGTGAATAATATTGGTATGAATTTGTCCTAATTACTAAAAAAACCAAACAAGTAAAGTAAAACCCATTTTTATGCTGTATAAAAATGAGACGTCGAAAGACTGTCAAATCGAAACGAACACTTTGATTTCGCTTCGTACAAGTCATAGTCGCACATATATACCATATTTATTTCTTCTCTATCTTAAAATGTAAACCATATTTTTACTACATTCCAGTTTAAAGTAGTAGATATGTATTAAATATCAAGAATGAAACAAAGACAGAAAATTGTGTAAATTGTACATAAAACAATCATAGAATCCCTCCATTTATAACAGAGTTTTATTCTTAACACTCTGTTTTACTCTTTGGTTGCAAGAAAGTTAAATGATAAACTTTTATGCACCGAATTTTCGCACCTTACACCTGGTTACAATAATTTCGGGCGCGAGGATTTTTATAACCAGGAGGATTTGGGCCTTTTCTTTTTCACAAAATGAAAAGTTTAGCATCAGTCACGCGTCATGTTAAGTTGAACGGACTGTATCATGCGATTCGGCTAAGTGGACTTTTAAAACGTTTAAAAAATTATTTAATATTTGTTTTTCAAGTAAAGTAAGAATATACTAAAAGAGAAAATTGGAATAAAAAACAAACAGTCGTTTCTTATCCTAAATAAAAATCCAGAGAAGTTCATATCTGTTATGCGGCGGGTCGTAATGTAAACGCACTATTTCTGATGTTGATAATTAAAAAAAATAGTCCATAGAGGCAATTTCGTGTAAAAAAATAAACATTATAAAAGCACCACAGGTGAACATGAGATTTTATTTACATTGTATGTAATATGTGTTACATTATTGATTCGAATGTTTTTTAAACATACTTTTAGACGAAAAACTATAAAATAAATAGTAATCATTATAAGACATGTAATAATAAACGGAGTATACGCATTTACTACCTCATATTACGTCGCTATTTTCCATCCTGTTCCCCAGGACGGACATTTACCCGTCTGTCGCGAACGGACGTATTCAGTCAGAGGTACATATCCAGCAAATTCTTGTTTTCTCGTCCACTGACATTTGCATTAGACACGTTACATATCATGCCTGTTCCATCAACTAACGCCTAGTTAAGCATTACAAGAATAGCACAGCATTTCTTAGTTCTACGAGTATAAATAAAATTATATCTAATGATCTAGGTTTTTTTTTTGCTAAAGTTATTTAATTGTTTATTAAAACACTTTTACTGTGTAGACTAGGAATAGATGTAAAAATTAAATATGTCATTGTTACAGCAAAAGGTGAGGTGAGGTTATTTTTTACAGGCTACCAAAGGATTTAAAGGATCTTATAATTGAAGACGGGAAAATTACAATAGCATAACAATATACCGACATAGATAAAACATTTTTATTGTACACCACAGATAATAATACAAAAATGCAAATACAATGGAGCGGTAATATAGAAGGTAAAATTTGTATAATTTAAAAATTCTTTTATTTGAGTTAGTCTAAATCAATGCAAGCAAGTATCTTATGATCTCATAAAAAAATCTATTTTTTTTAAATCGCTCCTAAGTGTAAAAAGTACGAACGAATTTTATTGGGGTTTCATCATAAGTTATGTCTCATTTTAGTCAAGTTTGCCAATGTGTTTGCCAATTTTTTTTTTCTATTTTTATGGCTTTACACAGATTAGCTATTACACAGATTACAATGTCAAGTTTATAGCAATGTTGAATTGAAGTTAGGGAAAAATGGCGGGAAACTTCGCACTGGGCGGACGCGGCTCCCCCAAACCTTTTCCAAATTAATACCTGTTAACCATTCAAAAAACTAGCCACTACATAAACCACACCAAAACTATAATGTCCACGACACAACAAACACCAGTCCTTTTCAAAATTAGCCAACAAACATTAATACAAGAAAAGCGTGAAAAAACCGCGCCCGCCATAACCCTACTCGTACGAAGTCTCCCGCCGTTCTCCTAGCCAATTTTGACACTGAATACATTTGGATTTTGAATATCGACAATTAACCACTTCATTCATTTGTCAATGAATGAAGTGGTTTGCTTTATACACAGTATGCCGGCAAGGAAACTGTTTTAATTGACCAAATAAAAATCTAGACACATTGAAATTGATTACGGGATTCTTTGAAAACGGTTCACATAAAATTTTTATTTGAAAAAGTTACGATGTCGGAAATAATAGGATGGGGAAGAAGTTTCTTCGCTTATTATATGAAAACTCAAGATATTTTTTTTTTTTCTTTCAGTGTTTACATTTTATACGTGCCATTTTAATTTGCTAAAGAGAAGATGTTAGGTTGGAGATTCGGGGTGATCTCCGGTAAAAACTTTCCAGTTTTCAAAATTTTTCACTAATGGTAAGCTATATACATTGTCAGCGAGTAACATAGACTATATTTGTCCCAGAATTCTTACGGTATCAGAAAATACGCGGGTGCAAGCGCTGAGCGTAGATTGTATAACTACTTAAAGTAAGAAAGGCTGTCTCATTTTATTCATACATCGTAATATATTGATGTTAATTCCATTATAATAGCATTCCTATATACACTACAAGTATTAAATTGACAGATAATGGTTCACATATTTGGACGTCATTTGGTCGAATCAATAAAATCTGTTTTCATTTTTTATTCTATTACAAGATAGCGCTTGACGGCACGGCAGAACAGACTCGAGCCGGGAAATGAACCCAGGACCTCCCCGACTTCATAAAACAACAGCGCGCGCGGACTGCTCCTCGGAGGTCGTAAAAATAAAGAGGAAAGTAAAGTTTGCGCACACGGCAGATGAGGGTTACCGGTTCGACTAGAAATATGATTCGGCATCTTAAAAAAAATACAATGGAAACATTTTGAAGATCATCATATTATTATTACAGAGCTATGCAATGCTAACTTAATCATAATTTATTCATACATACCTAACACCCGGAGTATAGCTACCCAGTAAGGTATGATTAGAAACGGGCTAAGAGCCATCTCGGAAAATATATTCCCAAGAACCTGATCATGCGAACGATAGTCCGAGCCGTCAATAATCGATCTTAAGCAATTAAACAAATGACCATATGTGCGAGCGGTCTTGCTATAAAATTACTTGTTCCGCGTGAAGTTGCAACCTTCTTTTATAGGTACTTAGAAACCTCCACCTAGGCAGGGCCGTTGTCAAGTTTTTTTTTTTGTATCTATCAATGTAAAGAGCATACATACATAGCATTATATATAGACACATTGGTCCAAGTTACAACTATGTTGTGGGTAAAAAGATAGCTGATTGTCGATCGTAATGGGCCATCAACCAAATTCAAAATCAAATAATCTTTATTCAAAAATTCCTTTACAAGGCACTTTTGACGCGTCAATAATTAACATAGTAGTGATTCGATGGTGATAACTACATTCGTAAACTTAAAACTAAAGCTATGAGGGTTCTAAACGGTCTAAGAAGCCCACAACAAACTTAGCCGGGTTTTTTTTTTCGTAATCACCATCCACATAATCAATAATAAATTATATTACCTATGGAGATAGAGCAATTCATACCCAAGCTTTTTTATCGTTTATATAATCCTTAATATCGTATTTTACAAATACCGATAAAATCATAGTAATTAGAATTCTCTGTTTTAATTAATATTCAAAACGAAAATAATTGGAAAGGAGAATGTTTTGTTAGAACATTATAATTTATTTACTGTACGTATAAGTATGATCTATATAAAGTTCCAATATCATATATGTATCATAATATCCTATCTTAACATTAGGACACATTAAATCTGCAGGAATCATTATTTTTCCGGGTAAGAAATGCTTAAAATGTAAGCTATATACGAGCTCGTATGTGTCAAATTTCGTAAATATAGTTACTGAACCTATAACTTGAGCCTTGCATGGTAAATTAGCAAACAGACAGACACTGCTGCATTAATACGGTGTAGGTACTTGCTGAACATTCTAATTTAATAAATAAAACTAGCGTGACTAAAACCCCATAGATAAAATTCCCTTAATAATCCTATCTAGCTACGTCCTTGCAAAAGTTACTTCACCGCATAACTGGTATGGACAACTAGATTTCCACGTTGGAGCGTTTAGAACGATTAGGCTGAGTTTGTTGATACGCTATCAGCTGTTCGAGCCCAGTCCGCCATGGTATTGCGCCTCGGACGCATGCGCACAACGCTCATCCGCGACTTCCGACGTCGCAGGCGCCATCCCACGAAATAACGACGGAATCGTAGCAAAAAAAATTAATAAATATTTATTTATTAAAATGGATGGTAAATGAAACGCGATGTCACGTGGCACGCGGAAATTTTTTCGAGTGACAAAATTTTTACTCGCCGGCGTGACAGTATTTTGTGTTAGTTGGATAGCCAGTGTCAACGAATGGCATTCGGGTTCGAGATGGAGTGAGCGGCGTGTTCAGGAGAACCTGTCAACCATGAGGACCATAGTCGGTTACTCGGAAGCCAAGCAAGCTGAACTCGACAGACCCTCGCCGGTAGCCTGCAGCAGGCTGCCAGCTATCCCAAAAATATCTTTTACTGTAAGCATTTAATGTTTATAGCGAAATTTACACGTAAAGCCATTTTTTATTACACAGAAATAGAAAAGCCTTATTTATTGAATCTTTGTTTAAAGAGTAAAAAAAATATATAATAAAATTAAAATTATTTGACGCAACGCAAAATCAGTTTACGATATTATGCCATTATTCTAAAAGAAGCATTGTGATTTTTTTTTTTTAATTTTACCAGCACATTCACTGTACACCACATACTCTTCTTCTCAGCATGATACGAGTTGATGGCCATAGTACATCACGATGGCCAAGTGCGGATTGCTTGACTTCACGCTCTTTTCAAAACATTGTAGAGAAACTCACAGGCATTCGCGATTGTAGCAATTTATATTATATTAAATACCACTCAAAGTAAAAACGCTATTATAATAATATTAATTAAATTTTATTTCAGGCGTAGCCCATATAAATTTCAATTAAAAATGATAGAATTATTAGACTAAAATACAAGTGGGTGTCTGAGATCGATTCTTAAACCACTTCCTCGATTTTTTTCTTAATTTCTAATATTGTTAAAGTACTAACTTTGAAAGGTTAAATAAAATAAAAATAAAAAAAGTAAATATACTTTTTTCAATAGGAGCTGCCAGAAACTGCCAGTCTGATCTTATACTTTTTTTCGATAGCCATCTTAATGATAAAATAAACATCATTTGTTAACGCTTATTAAACCACAGAGTATGGTTTTAATGTAAAACTCTTTTTATGTTTAAAATAAATCTATTCAAATAGTAGATGTATTAAAATACCCTAACATAACATACGACATAATGCAGTGACGTTTTCGAACATAAAACTCCAAGTAATTTAATAATATCGTTCTGTATGAATGCTATGCAACAATTACAATAAAAGTTTCTTTCTACCTATACTACCTAGTGTATAGATAACATAATGAAACATACCCATTATGATTCCTACACATTATCTCATACGGACATCGTCCTCTTCGGTACGATATAATATTGTCATTACATATCCCCAATCACCTCATAGGTAATAACAAAAGTATAAAAAGGGTAACTAAAAATAGCCCGTATATTTTTCTTCATACATAAAAACTCCGCATATTGGTAATAGGTATCTATCCCACGATTAATTCTGCACATTTTATTAGCTCATAACGCGATTTAATAACATCGTCCTCAGTAAGTGCTGTCCGACAAAAGTGATCATAAACTTTTTTTCTATAAACAATGCCTGCATTCACATGATAATTCCCAAGCTTTGAGTAACCAATAAAATGCAAATGAGTTGACTTCCTGGCACAATACAATTACTAGCTTCCTTGGCGAAATTTTATACACGGCATAAAACGTATGTCGCTATATTAACGATATTTCCTTTTTAAATACTACTCTATAGTCCACTTTTTCTTAAATTAAATAAAAAAAAAAACATTTCTCTTTTCATTCATTTGTTTCTATTTCTTGTAGCGCACTTTGAAATGACTTACAGAATAATACAAGTAATAATAGCATTCATAAACACAATAGACTCCTGCCGTGAAGAATTGTATACGTTTTTATATATTGCAAGCAAAAGTTAATTTCAAAATGTGCATTAAAATTATAAAATTTATTGCAGAGCTTTTTTTTTTGTAGTTCTTTTTTTTCGCGTTGATCGTTTAATTCTTTTCTATTTGAAACAATTTGTGTTTGCATTTCTGCCAAAATTGATGGTTGATAAATTTAAAATTGTATGTTAGATAAATTTAAAATTGTATGTTAAGAATATAAAATGTACATTACGGAATATGAAAGATACTCACAAGAAGAACAAAAAACGACTATATTTTTCTTATGCTGTTATTTCCTAATTTTTGGAAGCAAATCATAAAGTACTCATTTACATACTTGGGATCACGTAGACAGAATAACAAATAAAGAACGATTACGTCACTCAATGTCAAATGAACCGTCACATAATGACAAAGTTACGTCACAAAATGCCTAAAGCTTACGACAATCATCGCAAAATGCATTTTGGTGCATAGCAATGATTTGAGTGCCATATTTATATTCTTTGAGTCACTTAATGTTTTATTAACCGTCACAAAATGTCAAAGTTACGTCACAAAATGTTTACGACAATCATCGCAAAATGCATTTGGTGCATAGCAAAGATTTGAGCTATTTGAGTGCCATATAAGATCAAAAGCGCTATAGTAATTTATTCTTAATTTTACAAATATATAATTTTGGTTTTCATATAGTTAAAATAACTTGTACCAATTAAGTAGCGGCTAATAAACTTAATACTATAATTACGAATACAAATTCTTAGACAGCAAACTATCGAAATTATACTTTAATTGAGAGCTTTGATTGACAGCCTGTTGATCGAGTATCATTAAATGAAGTAATATAATCCTTTATATCACTATTATGTATGTACGAGGCACGTCATTGTTGGTCTAGTTTTAGGCATGTTCACTGTGTATCGATCACGAGGTTGTGGGTTTATTTATTCATTTATTTTACTTTTTATAAATACACCACATCATCATCATCATCATCATCAACCCATTACGGGCTCACTACAGAGCACGGGTCTCCTCTCAATTTAAGAAGGGTTTGGTCATAGTCCACCATGCTGGCCATGTGCGGATTGGCAGACTTCACACGACTTTGAGAACATTATGGAGTTTTCTCAGGCGTGCAGGTTTCCTCACAATCGCGATTTTGACCTTCACCGTTGAAGCAAGTGATATTTTAATTTTTTTAAACGCACATTTCTCCGAAAAGTTAGAGGTGCGTGCCCGAATTCGAACCGCCGACCTCTGATTAGGAGGCTGACACCCTAACCACTAGGCTATCACCGCTCAATAAATACACCACTATATCTATGAATATAAAAAAGAAGAACAGTAATAGATGCATATTATTAAGGATAAAAAAATTAAAAAAAATTTTAAATGTAGGTGACGCAACATAATCAAAAACATATACGAAAAACTACATAAATAAAAATAAAAAATTAATGTATTAGGTTTTATTGAAGTATTGAGTATGTTAAGTCTTTATATATATTATATATTTAATTTGATAATAATCTTTAAAGTACATTGATGCAGAATGGCGTTCCTACGCTCTAAACCCCATTCTGTAAAGAGTGAGGATATCTGAGCCCAGCAATAGGGCGATAAAAGGCTGAAGATGATAATGTATACAGACACCCATGTATATAGCAATATTTCATAGCATCCGGTCATTACACCCCACATTGTAATGCCTTTCTTTTAACACAAACAATATGTAGTTAGCACTTATTTACGACGTCGCAATTAACAACACTTAACATCACTAGAATACTATGTTTGCATACAGTCTATGCAAATAACAAAAGTCTCAGAAGATATTATGTTGATAAGACATTAATAGTGCAATCTAAGAAATGAGTACTTTAGTTCAACTATTTATTATTCACGTTTTCTTCCTGGGCTGAGGCCGGGCAGGATCGCCATGAATTAAGTGTTTCTCAAACGTTTCCCGATTTAAACAGATTTTTTGTTACTCACAATGTCAAGTTGATTGTAAACTGTCACATTATAAAGTTGGAGGTCCTGGATTCGATTCTTCGAGTCTGGTCTGGTAGGAAGCTTTGGCCGTGGCTAGTTACCACCCTACCGACAAAGACGTGTTGCAAAGCGATTTAGCGTTCCGGCACGATGTAGCGTAGAAACCAATTAGGAGTATGGGTTTACCATACCCCTAACAGGTTAGCCTGCTATCATCTTAGACTGCATCATCACTTACCATCAGATGAGGTTGCCGTCAAGGACTAACTTGCAGTGGATTGAAAAAAAATGTCATAGTAGGTGATAAGAATAAGCGCAAAATAAGATTAGGTAAACTGGCAAAAAGCACATTGCACGCCTTCTAAAAGCAAAGAGCAATGGCATAAAGCCTCACAAACTTATCTAACATGCGCGTTACGTATAAATTAAATATGTATACACATTTTCACATTTTACTTCTAAATAATAAAGCTTCGTTGGACATATTTAAGCACAAAGATAATGTTAGCACAAAGATTCGCTTCGTTACACCAAAAGAAAAGGTTAAAGAAATATCACTGTGATATTTATCTGTACGAACCGGGTAAGTCGATTATCTCATGTTTAACCGTATTTTAGGCCTGCAGAGAAGAGTTATGAGGACAACCACGTTAGCTTCGATAGAAGTGTAGAAATAAAAATATGCACTAAAATGGGTAGACATACGTAATACTTAATAATTTTCACTTGACACCCAATTGGCTAGGCCATGCTGCTGCCATTTTAAAAAGTTTCAAATTAGACTGCTGGGTCTACTGTTTTTATTATATGTATGTATAAACTAAAATTGGCACAGTTGAATAATACAGCACAGATCTTCTATAAAATATTTATATAAAATATTATTTATGTACAATATTACCAGTAGTAGTTAACGACCCCGTAAAATGATCGCGATATAAAATCCAGTACCAGACAAGTACCTACATAGGCAAAGTCTACTACTATGTTCTGTGGTATGTTGTAGTAGCATAAAATGTAGGACATATATTATAAAGCTTGCACGTTCGTGATGGGTTCGTCATTTTTGTTTAAATACTGATAAGATTGACTACATCACTAGTACGAGCTATTTAAGAAATAGAAATAGTATAAATGTAACTTACACCACACAGATGAATCATGTTGTCTCAGATTATGCACAATAAATCTTATTGTTCATTGTATATCTCCGATTTCTTCGAAATAATGCATTTTCTAACCAATAGAAAAGCATACTTTATGTGTTGTCCTTAGATTTTCATTTTATATATGGAATCACTAATGCAAGATGCGGCATACAAATGAATAAACTGAATAATGTATTCTAGTCTTAAGGTTACACACAAATGGGCTCTGGTCTTAGAAACCTATGTATCAATATATTCAACTATTACTTCATGCACTTACTATTACAGCCTCGGAAATTCTTGTAATCATCATTATCAACCCATTACTGGCCTTCACACCTCTAACTTTTCGGAGTTATGTGCGTTTTTAAAAAATTAAACTGCTTCAACGGTGAAGGCAAACATCGTGAGGAAACCTACACGCCTGAGAGTTCTCCATAATGTACTCAAAGGGGTGTGAAGTCTGCCAATCCGCACATGGCCAGCGTGGTGGACTATGGCCAAACCCTTCTCATATTGAGAGGAGACCCGTGCTCTGTAGTGAGCTGGTAATGGGTTAATCATGATGGCCTGGCATGACTGGCCTTCACAAGCCTTTGTCAACATTATTAAAGACTCTAAGGGCACAGGTTTCGTCACTATATTTTCTTACACCGTTCATGATTAATTCAATTCGCTTAAATTGAAACGCTTATAACTCCAAAAAGTTTAAGATAAGGTTTGAGATTTGGTCTCCCTGAAAGAGAAGCCGAAGTGTAAGCTTATATTACGCGTTATGTAAAACTAATTCCTAAATGCTCAGCGGATGATAGGGAGAGATAAGAGCTATGCTCGGAGTAGCTCTACGTGATCAAACCAATAATAAAGACCGTAGAAGAAACAGAGTAATCGACATATTTCAACGAGATGAAAAACTAAAGTAGCCATGGGTGGGGCACATGGCATTGAGAATGATGGGATAGCAACCCCGTATCGGTAAACAGCAGCGCTGGTCGATCCCCAACTAGGTGGACAGGCGATATCAAACGAGTCACGCATAATCAACAAACAACCTGAGATCGTGGACTTGTCGTTGTGTGTGAACTCCATACAAAACACCTATGTCTAGCAGTGCACTTCTATCGGTTGAAATGATGATGTCGATGATGAATGCATGTGCAGTGGTTCAGTAAACAAGCTGACGTGTCGATAACCTTGCAGCGGGAGCGGGTCTAAGTAAATCATTTACATAGTAATTTAATTCAGTTGCGATGGAATTGCTATGCCTTAACTATCACTAACGTACATTGGGAAAAAATGTGATTGGAAATAGATAAATAAAATTGCAGTAATTGGCAGTATATATCGTACTGATATCACCGTCCGACCCCCCCTTTATCCCAAACGTCGCCTAAGCCGAGGTTTGGCCTCAAAGGAGGCGCCCTTAGGCAGACATTCCCTTAGTTTCTTCGAGCCCTAGGTCTCAAAATTTCTTCTGGCAGAGCTTCTTTCCGAAGTTCGCCAAACAGCCCGGTTACGCTGTGCCAACCAATAGGGTTAGCACAGCTAATAGACTGTCAAAAAAAAAATCGTACTGAGCTCCCCAACTTGAATTATTATTGCGATGATCTCAAGTCTATAGTGCTTATTCAATTCCGCATAGATCATAATAATAAGGATGGCAACACTTTTAAAGCAATAAATTAAGTTCAGTTAAGAGATTTTAGTATAGTTGAATCGGAGACACTACGATCTTGAACGTTTATTCTTGGTAAATAAAATCCTTTAGCTTTTACGTGTCTAAATGTTTATGTTGCCTAAGGAGAGAACATCGCGAAAGTAAGCGTTCGGAGGTTATTCAGCACAATAAATCTATTATACCTTCCCGATATGGTCAAATCTCGGTCCCTAAGTTGAGAATCGTGCCTGACCTTATCCTTAGTAGATACAAAATGCCGCGTGGCAAAATGTATTCCATTCTAAGCATATTCCAAATACAGTTTTGAATATTTTAAGATCGATATGCAAAATAAAATATAATGTGGAAAACTGGTGTTTTTCGGTCGATTTTTATTACAATTTCTTAGTATTTAAGATTAAATCAGGCTTTTTTTCTTATCATGATCAACCCATTACCTGCTCACTACAGAGCACGGGTCACCTCTAAATATGAGAAGTGTTTGGCCATAGTCCACCACGCTGGCCATGTGCGGATTGGCAGACTTCACACGCCTTTGAGAACATTATGGAGAACTCTCAGGCGTACAGGTTTCCTCACGATGTTTTCCTTCACCGTTGCAGCAAGTAATGTTTTAATTGTTTTAAAAAAAGCGCGTTTGAAGCGGTGATAGCCTAGTGAAGCGGTGATAGCCTAGTGGTTAGGGCGTCAGCCTCCTAATCAGAGGTCGGCGGTTCGAATCCGGGCACGCACCTCTAACTTTTCGAAGTTATGTGCGTTATTTTTAAACAATTTTTTTTTTCTCAGGTTATAGTATTTTAACCTCGCTGTTAATTTTACTTGTCCTGAGTCCTGTCTTTAAACTCCATGTTTATTATGTTACGACATATCTACCTACATATACAATATACGCCTTTATTAGTAGAGAACATATTTTTACAATCGTGTACCATGAACTCGGCAATAATCGTCGTATCAGAAATTTATAAACAATGAAATACCAATAACAATAAAATATTGATTTCTTCAATGCGCTGGTCACGAAGTGGAAATTTTTACAGTCTTATGCTCTTCAATAGAGTAATAATATTGTTTTTTTTTTATAACGAAGTACCACTAACCTACCTATATAATTTATCACTAAGGTGTTTTATCTTCATGATTACCTTTTGAAGTAATTATTTAGAGGTGGAATCAATCAACTTTTTACACTGTAGGCTCTATAAGATAATGGAGTTGAAATCAGGCTAGGAATTGATTATATAGTATTACAGTCGTGCTCAATTTTATATTTAACTTGATGCCATTTTGTACGTGTGAAACGAGAACAAATTTTACCACAAAGGATGTCATATTCTTTTCTCTTTGACTTTTTGCTGTATTTAATCAAACTCTCTGTAACTCAAAAGGACTAGCATACTTGTTCACGCATCAGCTTTTGTTTTGTAGGTGCTTCTCCAACTAGTGAAGGTTGGCCGTCAGAAAAGCATAATTCGCCTCGTCTCTCGCGAGGTTAAACAGCTGGGCGGCACTCGCGATACCAGTCCAGCATATTACTCTATAACTCTTTAGTGTGCTACTCTTTAGGCAGAATTTTAGAAATTGGAATGATTGAATGAATACTCTTTTATTGTACACCACTTAAAATTTTGAAGCTGTGATGGCCTAGTGACTAGAGCGTCCGCCTTCTTATCAGGTTTCGAATCCGGGCACGCACCTCTAACTTTTCAAAGTTATGTGCGTTTTTAAGCAATTTAAATATCACTTGCTTCAACGGTGAAGGAAAACATCGTGAGGAAACCTGCATGCCTGAGAGTTCTCCATAATGTTCTCAAAGGCGTGTGGAATCTGTCAATCCGCATATGGCCAGCGTGGTGGACTATGGCCGAACCCTTCTCATATTGAGAGGAGACCCGTGCTCTGTAGTTTGCCAGCGATGGGTTGATCATGATGATGACAAAAAATAATACAAAAATGCAATTACAAGAGCGGTAAGATAGAAGCTACAATTTCGCTAAATAGCGATATAGCGATATTTCCTTAATATAATATAAGTAAAGTACTTCAATAGAACAACCGTACTTTCGTTCTTTGTTAAGCTTAAAAAAGAGGTTAGTAGGAAAAATAACTGTCCCACACATGTAAAGGAACTATTCGTCATTAAAATGTTAAACCTTAGCCTTCAAACGTGACCAGACCTCAGATCACGTTGCTCGCTATGTTTGACAAGACGGATCAAGACAAAGCGTCTCCTCTTTCAAAGACACGGTCTGGTATCTTGTTGCTATCTAGAGGCTATGATCAAGCCTGTAAGCAGGGGCGAGTTTAGGGAGTTTATTGTTTTCGTAGTAGAATTAACCTATTAAAATTTTCAGAAAAGTACCAGAAAATTGAAATGTAATAATAAATTTAATAAATCATTATTCGGAGAAAATTTAGCTATTAAATTTAGCTTCATAAACTTGATCCCTATATGAATGTTATTGCTTCTAGATCGATAGTTGATTGAATACTCCTCGTCAAAAGAGCGGAATGAGACTATTTTCATAAGGAGGGTTAGACTAGATAAACAAAATAACCAATAAAGATTATAGCTATTATATTTGTTTCTTTCGTCGGGGTTTTTTCTTTATGCTACAGAATACTTTCCAGCTCTTGAAGCAAAAAGTCGCTCTGCCTTATCCAAAAAACAAACATTCTTGTGACATTTATGATAAATTCAGTTAGTTATAATACATATGTGTATTGGAACTTTTTTTAGAATAACCACCGGTCGTATAGATTTACAGTTTATGGATTTTGAGTAACACATCCACATTTTAAACGAGATAAATCTTTTGTGTAAAATGTAAGATATTCAATAAATTTTACAATAAATAAACGGTGGATAAAGATCTCACGGAATCGGTAACCATAAAATTGAGTGAACGCAATAAAAAGAAGAATCGGAACAAATGCTCAGAAATAAAATACGCTGGCCTGCGCGTAATAAGGCGATTTTGACGACCATTCTTGCGGGACGGGCTTGTGGTACCACAAAACCTACGGACTGTATCTTTTTGCTATTTAGCAATTCGCAGTTACTACTTCATCACAACATGTCATCTGGTAAAAAACTGACAGGTTTTAAAGCAATCACCGATGACAAATTTTTACGTTCGAAGATAAATTTTAAATATTTCGCTGGGCTACTCACGTACAAAACGTTACATCTGAGATTACACCGGGTTGATTTTTTTATGCTGAAAAATGTTGCTTACTTTTTATGCTTAAAACA
Source organism: Lasiommata megera (assembly GCA_928268935.1). Lineage (NCBI taxonomy): Eukaryota > Metazoa > Arthropoda > Insecta > Lepidoptera > Nymphalidae > Lasiommata > Lasiommata megera. The sequence goes on along the minus strand of OV743322.1, from coordinate 9,938,215 downwards.
AAAAATAAAATTTTACGCTGCGTAATAGCTAGAGATGCATTTGCTCTTACCTGATTTTTATCTTTTGTTTTAATTTTTTTTTTATCTACTACTAGTCAACCCTTGACGGCAATCTCACCTGATGGTAAGTGATGATGCAGTCAAAGATGGTAGCGGGCTAACCTGGTAGGGGAATGGTTAGCCCATACTCCTAATTGGTTTCTACACGACATCGTGCCCGAACTATGTCGACTACTAAACCGCTTGGCGACACGTCTTTGTCGGTAGGGTGGTAACAAGCCACTGTCAAAGCCTCCCACCAAACCAGACTCGAGCCGGGAATCGAACCCAGGCCCTCTAACTTTATGATGCGATACGGAGGTCGTCAAATCTTTGTTTAATCTTTAGGGAGGTCTTTGTTTAATCTTTAGGGATGTATTTTACTGTCAGCAAGTTAATCAATCACAGAACGCTCTGTTAATATATCTTCTTGCCCTTATCCCACATTATGTGGGGTCGGCACAACACATCCTCTTCTTCCACTCACTTCTATCAGCCGTCACCTCACTACCCACACCTTTTACACGCACATCCTCTTTTACACAACCCATCCATCTCTTCTTTGGTCTTCCTCTACTCTTTTGCCCTTCCACGTCTTTTATAACATTATTTTGGTGACATCACTTTCTTTCCTCCGCATTATATGACCGTACCATGCCTGTTAATATATAAAGCGAAGAAAATAATATTACGCCCAAAAATGTTCAAAAACTGTGAATTGCAAAATCTTCTAGTTAGCAAAATCGTGTGCAACCACAGGTTTAAATACAGAGCAAATAATTTAACCAACCCGTCCGTCTTCTTTGTTTGCTTATAAAGCGGCAAAGTTTAATAAGGTTACAATAAGAGTATAAATCGAAATTGCACCTATTTTACTTTGTTCTCGGTAAATGTAAGGGCACATTTCTCTAATAAATAACATTTGATGATCTAATAAGTAAACCTATTCAATAGAGAAAGAGTATAAAACAATACTTGACACGTTCGAAAGCACAATAGCTAATCAAGCACGACTTCGCTCATGGTCCGTTTTGTGAACCAAAGTATCCTAAGTGCCAAGCACTGGAAATTTCTATAATGAACCTTGAATTTTTGCGATAAGATAGAATTTTAAGTGGCAACTAGATAAATATAAGCAGATTCCGTTGAAAAGGCTGGTATAAATCAGTGACTTTCCTCCGAAGCAGCAAACGAATGCTCGATTTATGCAAATTAACCGGCTACAGTCGATGCCGGAATGCATTGAAAGTGACACATCCTTAAATTAATTACTGCTAACCACGTTCTGAAGTACCGATCGTATTAAGATAATAAATTGTAACCGCTACCGGCACACGCACTTAAGGCCTACTAGCTACAACCCAGGGCTTTTCGCTACTCCATACTTGCCAGAGTTTTAATTTATATGTCGGCGCGAAGGAGTTATTAACTTCATTCAGCCAAGGCGGCGCCAAGAACAACAAGAATTCAATAATCACCCACATTTGAACTCTTGATGATTTTGTGAACACAATTTAGGCGGTAGCAATCAATTTTGTACAAGCATGATTTGCTATAAATACGGACGGTCGATGCCTTTGGTAGCATGCTCGCTCGAGACGTCGGACCGTTCGGACCTCTTAGTTATTGTCGCAATAAAACTGTAATCCCTCAAGATGTGGTTTTAATTACTATGAGCGAAAGTAAACAACATCGTGACGTCACTCTTACTAAAAAACAACTCGGACGGCCTTGATTCGTAATATATATTTATTAATATATCCCTCGATTTCACAGATGTAGCTACCTGTATTTTCCTATGATTGTTAAAAAAAAATAACGTAAAAAGAGTAAAACATTATCAATGGTATACCTACACACTACACATAGTTATCCCAAACGTCACCTACGCCGAAGTTCTGCCTCACAAGAGGCGCCCTTAGGCAGACGTTCCCTTAGTTTGTTCGAATCCTAGGGCTCAAAATTTCTTCTGGCATAGATTCTTTCCGAAGCTCGCCAAACAGCCCGGTTACACTGTCGCAACTAGTAGGGTAAACACAGCTAGTCAGTCGAAAAAAAAGCTGGCACTGAGATTTTGCTTGGTAGTAAATCCCACAATCTAAAAATTTTTGAAACGAAACATGAACCTCTTGATACGTAGTCGAATATCCTTATTTCGGAACCATCGTAACACATTGCTTCAAAATCAAAGTGAAACATTTGAAAAGTCAAAAGTTCCTTAGAACTTGTTACTCTATGTATTATTAGAAATAATATTATTAATACTTTATAGATTCACGAATAAACGGTAAGCATAAGAACGTACAAGTAAACAACTCTTATTGGTAGATAATTGAGTCCCTTACAATTCTATTTTAAATGCAAGTTGAATATTTGTGCATAAAGTACCTCGGTTCAAAGGCGATTGAAATATGAAGGCTGCTTGCCTGCTTTGTGATACCTGCATGAAAAGAAAACATAAAACTTAATACGTGGGAAGCAATCGTTACCTTACCTTTAGGTTTTTTTCAGTTGCACATAAAAAAAGCGAATAAATTTATTCGTACAATTCTTAGTAGTAGCGGTTCGCAAATTTCCCAATTAGGTAAATGATTACCATAATTTGCGCCACTCACGGCAGACGGATTTTTTTATAATAATAAGCCAGAGTAAATGCTTAATGTCAGGTAAAGAATATACCGAGACATACTGTGTATTGTGTCTTCATGATCAACCCATTACCGGCTCACTACAGAGCACGGGTCTCCTCTCAATATGAGAAGGGTTTGGCCATAGTCCACCACGCTGGCCATGTGCGGATTGGCAGACTTCACACGCCTTTGAGAACATTATGGGGAAATCTCAGGCGTGCAGGTTTCCTCACGATGTTTTCCTTCACCGTTGAAGCAAGTGATATTTTCATTTTTAAAAACGCACATAACTTCGAAAAGTTAGAGGTGCGTGCCCGGATTCGAACCGCCGACCTCTGATTAGGAGGCTGACGCCCTAACCACTTGGCTATCACCGCTACAAAAGCTCTCTTTGAAGTGCCGATAATTATTGGTGACTAGATGACCCTATACCACACCCTGTGAAAAGTTGTGTTGTTGGTCTATTGATCCTCGAGGCTCATATTGAGTAAGGCCTAGTGTACTGTATACTTGCAGACCATAGTGCCCTCTCACAAATATAGAAAGAAAACATTACTGAACAGATCTAAGTGAATAAACTACTCGTGCACACAAATAACATGCAAAATAATCTAGAATAAGGTCCAGAATTCAGAAATTCCGGAACATAAAAAATTAGTAATATTTACTTGGAACCATAAATAATCAGTTTATTTGATATTGAGATATAAGATTATTTTTTACCGAAGACAAACCTCTTTGGTTTTTTCGGTGCCGTTATTATATAATTAATTATATTCCTTTTATATTAATAATAAATGAATAATTGTATTCCAAATTAAAATTATTGGTGTAAGTTTTTCTCCATAATGTAAAAATAAAACAACTCTGTAGAGGTTTTACTACAATTTGGTATGTATTAAGTATAACAAAAACTTCATGAAAATCTTTGGGGGTTGGAATTCTAAATTCTTCATTGGATTAGTGACTGATATAAATAATCGGTATTTTTTAATCAACTGAAGTACGTTCAACTTCAAAATTGTTGTGTATACTCATTGAAGTCAGATGTGTTTTTAAACCTATTATTTATTTTCCTTCCAGAATCGCACCTGGTCACCTAACACCCAGGAACCGTCGTGGCAACATGTGAGGGGGACATCTGTATCGCTGTACTCCGCTTATTATGACGATAGGACTGCTCAACGCTACATACGCATTCTTGCTAATTTTCACGGTCAGTAGGAGCATTCCATACATTGCCATCTCTCAACATGCATGACATACCATTGTAATAACTCTTGGAGTACAGAGCTTCTTTGTATTTTTTTTTAATTATAGTACATACCAAAATTAAAATCCAAAATAGCTTTATTCACATAAACTTATTACAGGCATCTATGAATCGTTCGTTTAGTTATTTCTATTCGTGAAGTGATGGTGATAACTACAGTCGACAATTTAAAACTAAAGCTAAGAAAAATCGCGTTCAAATCGCGCCCAGGTCTAAGAAGAAACCCACAACAAACTTAGCCGGGTTTTTTTTTTGTTATCACCATCTCACATAATAATAAATTATAGGTACTATAATTTATTGTATTTATGGAGAAAGAGCACAAGAATTCACACCCAAGCTTTTTTACTATGACGTTAGGGATAACGGGGGGGTCGGACGGTGAGTGGTTCGTACGTCTCCTAGGCCGTGTATGGAGCCCACGTCCGGATGACGTAAGAAAAGACGCATTACTTACTCTGTAATGAACGTGATTTCTCTAATAATATTTATTGGAAAAAAAAATATTATTTTACTGTCTAGTAGAATCGCCAGAAAGTACCAAAAACCAACTGCTTCAAGAACCTGTGCATAATTTCGATTGCCAACTATATACGATAGCTCGGCTTAGTTTAATATTTAAAATGAATTGAGCAACTTAATGAAATTGTTCCGAAACGCTGTGCTATACTAAAAAAATGTCTGTAGTCGAGAATGAATCTTGCTTTACAAATTAATGAGATAATAATAAAACTGAAAGTATTTACCGCTGTTCCAGCTAAGTTTATTTTAACAAGATAATCAAGTTTTTCAACATTTATTACTTACTCGTACATAGTGTCGATTATTATCGGATAGTGTGGGCGTTTGGTTTGCGAATGAATAAAATAAACTAATTAATCGAGGTTTAACATCGAAATGCGTATCAATTTAAATCTTTCACTTTATGTTAGTAGATCTTTGTAAATGTGTTAAGAAACTGTACATATGGATAACGATGGGTTCTAAGGGCGAGATCTATATTTTGGCGACCTCCGTATCGCAGTGCGTGTCAACTCCAGGCTCGAGTCTGGTCTGGTGGGAGCCTATGGCCCGTGTCTAGTTACCATCCTACCGACAAAGAAGTGTCGGCAAGTTTCAGCACAATGTCACGTAGAAATCAATTAGGAGTATAGGCTTACCGTAATCCTAACAGGTTTGCCCGCTACCATCTGAGATTGCATCATCACTTATAATCAGGTGAGATGGCCGTCAAAGGCTAACTTGTAGTGTATAAAAAAAACAAGCTTTACCTCTTGCTTAGGATACAGATAGAACGAGACAACGATATGTACAAGACCTAAATCTGTCCCGTTTTAACACTGGCCGAGCAGTCAAAGTAAGCTCTATAGATCTCAGCCTAAGTGATGTATGATTATGAACAAACAGGTTAAGTGTATATTTATTCTCCATAATATAACAAGGTTGGTAACTACATATAATTATAATCAACATAGTTACAAATGTCAAGCAATTTATAGCGAACGAGGGCGTACCTGATTGTGTATATAACTCCCATGAAACAAAAAAATAATAAAAGGAACAAAAACATATTTAAAGAAATTTTAATTATTCTATCGTGGTAAAAGTATTTACTAATTTCTCTTGCGAAATAGGAACTGTTTAAACGAAGAAGAACATTCAGTCATACAAAACACTTATGCAAAACATTGTCTATTTGGTTTCATCGATTTTAACCAAATTTGACTACAACAACAACTAGCGTGACCTGAACATTTTTGATCTTGAAAATCAGCTAGCATTTCTTAAATTTCTTTTTCTTCTTTATGTGCCTCTCCAACTAGTGAACGTTGCCAGTCAGAATGGTATATTTTGCCTTGACTCTCGCGAAGCTGAAAACCTGGGTGGCGCTCGCGATCCCAGTCCACTCCCTGATGTTTCGCAACCGAGACTTCCTCTTGCGACCAATGCGCCTCTTTCCCGCTTCTTTGCCCATCATTATGAGTTGCAGGAGCCTGTACCTATCATGCCTAAGCACATGCTCCAGATAAGCAACTTTTTTCTTTTTGACAGTCTTCCAACGTTCGCGATGACAACTAACACGTCGCAAGACCTCCTCATTGGTCACCTTTTGGGTCCAGCAGATCTTTAACATCCGGCGACAAGCCCACATCTCGAATGCCTCTAGACGTTTTCTTAGTTCCTCTTTGACCGCCCGTTGTTAAATTTCGTATACAATAAAAACAATCGTGTCGAAACGTTGCAGACCGAAAGTTTGCATCTTCAAGATAGACGAAATGTTCACTTCAGCTTGGTAATTCAATTCCAGTGCAATCGCCTCCCAATGAGCTTCAATGTTTTAAGACTTTATTGATCGTCTGCATCTTGTCCTAGGAACCCTAGTGAAGAATTCATGCATTTCCGGTACTAATCTTCAAGGTCGTGTGAGCTGTATAACCAATAGCATCACTTCCTGTATCAACGTCCGAAAAGTGCATAACGCAGATAAGATAATATTTATTTTTATATACTAATCGTATTACGATTAATATTTTTAATATATATAATTTGACCTCAGCACTAGAAAAACCTGTATTGCACAGGATAGTTCCTTCCAGGGCTCCCGGATTGATCGGGGGTATGTGCTTTTCAGAAGTACACTCGCTAATTATTGTAAGAGTCCTTTTGACCTGAGATTATTTTTAAACACTACAAGTTAGCCCTTGACGGCAATCTCACCTGGTGATGATTCAATTTAAGATGGTAGCGGGCTAACATATTAGAGGTATGGTAAACGCAAACTCCGAAACTCTTGGTGACACGTCTTTGTTGCTAGGGTGGTAAATAGCTACGCCCGATGCCTCCCAACAGACCAGACTCGAGCCGGGAATCGAACCCAGGACCTCCAACTTTGTAATGCACTGTTCTAAGTAGGTCGTCAAACCCCCGGGTAGTTGCCGACCGGATGTTTTATCAAGATAGTTGTACAATATGTCTAATATATATTTTTCTAATTTTAACACAGTCAAACAACTCAAATTTTTTTACTTAGAAACTTTGTCAAAAGAACATGATTGTCTTAAGGTATTTTTTTAAATTTTAACACACTATACTGTAGTCGTAGGCGGGTGTACTTAAACAGTACTTTTAAGGCGAAACGAAGTTTGTAAAGAATCATTGGAAACATTATTCAACATATTGTGAATGAATTCAACATTCTGTTGAGTTCTACCTTTTATCTGACACGAATAGCAAGGTGTAACATAAGTTCTGTACTCGAAAACACCTGTGTTATATTTTTTTTAAATGATGAATGACACGTTTAGTTTTTGATTACCTCACTATAAGTGATGGGCGAATTAAAAATGTCTAGAAGTCTAGTCGAAAATCAAATTTCTTTGTACGGGACTTAGCCAACCTTAAATATCAAAAATATCATAAGAATGAGGATAAAAATTCGATAATTTTTTTATTATTTATGATATAAAATACATATTATACTCTGCTCTAATGCGAGTTTGTGGGCTTTAACGAACATAATCGCACTATAATATCCGAGTTCACTTACCCACTATTGGAGCAGCCTAAATAATCTATGATTTAAAATCCTTAGTCTGTGCCCAGTTAAGAACCATTAATAGGCTGAGGATGTTGATAATAACTTATTGAAGCCTTCACGTGCTTTTCGAGATAACGGTTGTAACCGCAACCGCACCAAGTTTCTTACTCAAAGCTGTTACTGAGAATTTTTAAAGTAAAACCCAATATAGATGTTTGATTCCTCCGCCCTGAGAATAGGACCCATGATGGTCCCGCGATCCGTAATCGAACATTTTCATACATGTGCTAATAAAAGTTAGCCCTTGACGGCAATCTCACCTGGTAGAGATAGTGCAATCTAAGATAGTGGCTAACCTAACCTAACCTGTTAAGGGTATGGTCACTCAATACTCCTAATTGATTTCTACGCAACATCGTGCCCGAACGGTGACACGTCTTTGGCGGTGGGATGATCACTAGCCACGGAGAAAGCCTCACGCCAAACCAGACTAGAACCGGGGACAACTTTTTAATGAGACAGCGTGAGAGGTTAGCATGTTTTTTTGTTTGTTTTGTTTAAAACATGAAGCGGTGATAGCCTAGTGGTTAGGGCGTCAGCCTCTTAATTAGAGGTCGGCGGTTCGGGCACGCACCTCTAACGTTTCGGAGTTATGTGCGTTTTAAAAAATTTTAAATATCACTTGCTTCAACGGTGAAACATTGTGAGGAAACCTGCACGCCTGAGAGTTCTCCATAATGTTCTCAAAGGCATGTGAAGTATGCCAATCCGCACATGGCCAGCGTGGTTAACTATGGCCAAACCCTTCTCATATTGAGAGGAGACCCGTGCTCTGTAGTGAGCCGGTAATGGGGTGATCATGAGTTTAAATCATGCTAATGAAAATGAGGTGCATAAAAGTTAAATATGGATAGTATTTCGCACTGATCGACTAAGGAAACCTTGCCCATCACTATTCATGGAAATACCTAGGTGGCGCAATTGACAAGTTTTATTAATACGCCCTCGGGCGCATGCGCATCTTGATGCACTGTCGGTTAATTAAAATAAACCTACCGTCATAAATTATTCACATGACATTATTAACGTTGGTGTACATTTTTTATCTGCCAACCGGCAAAGGGAAAAAGAGTTTTATTCTTTAATTATATGTTCCGAGCAATAGGTAATTAGCAGGTAATTGTTGAAGTCTCAATAAATATTAAGAAGTACGGCGAAACCATTGGTATGAGTGATGTAAAAAAATAAAACAGATAACATGTCTGTTCAAAAACCAAATCGCGTATTTATGCGATACAATGCATAAATACAACGGCTAGGTTTTAAAATTTTACGTTTAGTTACGCTAAAAGTTTGACGACCTCCGTGGCGCAGTGCGTGCGCTGTCGCATTATAAAGATGGAGGTCCTGGGTTCGATTCCCGCCTCGAGTCTGGTCTGGTGGGAGGCTTCGGCCGTGAGTAGTTATCACCCTACCGTTCCGGCACGATGTCGCGTAGAAACCAATTAGGAGTGTGGGTTTACCATACCCCTCACAGGTTAGCCCGCTACCATCTTAGACTGCATCATCACTTACCACCAGGTGAGATAGGCGTCAAGGGCTAACTTGTAGTGTTTAAAAAAAATGCATTTTGGCCATGCTTATTTTTGTTGCTTAATGTATATGATAATTCGTTACGTTTGAGAATAAAACGTACACGTAAGAATAAAAGTGAAAATTTAAAAATACTTATAGGGATAATGAATAAATAATGATGAATATCAAATTCCGTCCCAACAAGAAACATTTGAATCTATTTAATAGAGTATTTTGATTAAATAAATGTCAAAACTGAGAAAATTTCGCGAAGTGAAATTTTCCATCCAAAAGTACAAACACGTTAGTTCAAAGAAACACAAGGACTTCAATACCTGAAATAAGATAATTCTTGTTAGACGTTTTTAATTTTTACTCAACGACGCGAGGGTTATGACGTATTTTAGCTATTCCGTGACTCTATCATTACTGGTAACACAAAATAAATTGACAGTTCCAAGTCACGTTTTACACAGAGTCATCATCATCATCATGATCAACTCATTACCGGCTCACTACAGAGCACGGGTCTCCTCTCAGTATGAGAAGGGTTTGGATGGCCAAAATGGGATTAGGAGCTTGGTGGACTATGGAGTCCTAATCCCATTTTAATAAACAAATATCGCAAGACAGAATGCGTTAAATATTCTACTCACACCTCGCACAATATCAATATATCGTCATCAGAAAAAGTTTTGGAGGGAACTTTCAATAATATATTCTCTGTTACTTTATTCTATTTTGACGACCTCGGTGGCGCAGTGCGTGCGCTCTCACATTATAAAGTCGGAAGTCCTAGGTTCGATTCCCGACTCGAGTCTGGTCTGGTGGGAGGCTTCGGCCGTGGCTATAGTTACCACCCTACCGACAAAGACGTGTCGCTAAGCGATTTAGCGTTCCGGCACGATGTCGCCTAAAAACCGGGTTCGAACCCCCGACCTCTGACTATTAGGCTGACGCCCTCACCACTAAGCTATCACAGAGTATAAAGCAGAAATTAAAAAATGAGAAACGTCTGAAGCAATTAAACAATTGTCTGGTGCATTAACACAGCTCATTTATTAACACCTCACAGAATACTTGTTTTAAGTGCTTACCTGGACCATTTATTTAGATCTGACATTGTTGTTTTATTCCCACTGTACGAGGTGAGGAATTGTTGTGTTTTTGCAGGTAGGTGCGTGTAGTTGTTTTTAAACGTTTCAGTCAAGAACGTGTCTGTGCAATTTATATATATTTTTTTATTATTTTTTTATGATTAATTAAAACGAATGCAAAGTGGGTGATCAACGATCTCTATTCGTGCGCGTAGATCTGCTAGGCGGAGTTCAATTATTAAGGTGATTAAAAAAATAAGGAGAAACCAGTTATCGAATTTTAGTTACTCTCAAAATCACAGAGCTATTCTACGAGAGCAATGGACGGCTTGGACTGAGACGGGTTAAATATAAAAAAGGTTATCGAAGTAAATTTTAGGCAAAATAGTTGAAGGTATTCCGGATTTGAATGACCAATACCAGAGATTTGTGGGCGTCAAGCCGGTTTTGCAATTTTGATATGCATTTCTATAAAACCTTCATAGTAAAAATGTAAATAGCACATTTTATTTACGACACAATCACTGCATCAAGCGCGATGTAAACATGTGATAAATATGAATTATTATTTGCAGTATAGATTCTGGTGTGTTTAACGTTGAAAAGTGACATTACAAATTAATAGATTACTAGCACAGTAGCTGAAAAGAACTCGTTCTATAGTGTAATATATTAAAAGTACGAGTCGGATAACTTCAGTATCATTTGTCACCACGTCGTGCGAATTCCTTTTCGAGCAAGACATCCCACTTCACAGTATTGTGGTAGCGAGGACGATTTCTTTAAATACACTGCAATAAAAAAATTATACGCGCCTATGCCAGTGGAAACCGAAAAGCCCGGTTTGCCTTACAATGTAACGCATTATATTTGATATCGCTTTTTAATTATAGGCAAAAGTAAAGAGGCAATTAAATAGACGAGTTAACGAGCATAAATGTGAAAGTGAGTAAACAAGTTCATAGGCAAGTAAGCAGGCAAGTAAATAAGCAAGTGAACAGGCAAGAAGGCAAGCTAATTCAATCCGATTTTTTCAAAGCCACAGTAGATCTGCCATTTCTAAAATGTAAGCAACATCTTGGATAACGACAGGTTCTGATAGAAATACTTCAGTTGCCACATAATCTTATTCGCAAAACACGTTAGGATCTATAGCGAATATTCACCATTCCGTTTCACCTTTTCTCACAGAAGCAACACTCGAGTATGCTTTTTTCACCAAAGATCATTTAATAAGGCGTTATCTTTTCTGCAATACTTCGTGAAAAGGTCGCATTCTCTTCTGTAGGCTCTGAATACCCCAAAAAAGGTCACATCTAAAGATTGCATGAGGTGAGAAGTGTATAGCTGGTAGGGACAACATATGAATGTAGTTTTTCTTTCAATGCTCATAGATGGCCAAGTGAATATGATCATCTAGGATCAACAGAACCCGTTCTTCTGCGGAAGGTTTGGCATGCTGGCTAAAACCATTCAAGGAAAAGTTCCCCATTGATCCACCAATTGTCTGAGCATTTATAAATAGCTAGGCCATTCTTTTTTAAGGGTAGGGGTCACGGCTTTTCTTGATAACATAAACATAGGGGGAATATAACCAGAAGCACTCATAGTGCACAGCAGAATGATATGTTTTCCCCTCTCCCAGCTGGTAATAGATCCGAAGTCAGGAAATAGGCTACAAAAACATCATTAAACGCAATAGACTTTTAAATTATTCATTAATCGCATAATATCTTATCCGGTGGCGAGAAACAAAATCTATTGAGTGAGCGTGCAGTATGAACGCACGAGGCAGATAAGTTTACAGTCATTTGTCACTCGAAAGCGTCGAGCCCACATCGTGTGGATTCTTCCCCGGGTCCGATAAACGCCTCTGCCCATATAGTACTGACATATTAAAACCTCGGCCATGTCTTGTGTGTCATGTGTTTTTCTTATTATCGCATGGGGTGTCCATTTAAGTGAAGTATTTCTTTTAGGATTAAATAATATTGATTATTCCATTGATTACACAAAAAAATATATAAAAACAAAAGACGCCTCGGAAATTTTGCATAATTACTTTATATTAGTACCGAATACTCCAACGTTAAAAAGTATACCATAGAGGTTATATATTTTTTTGATATTTCTACAGCGTACAATATAACATTGTAAAATTGGCTCATTTTTTAATAATTTAGTACAAATTTTATCTGTGCATATTATTAGGTCTACTCACACAATTCTTTAAGCGCGAGCGTAATGTAATGATAGTGTAAGTGGAAGGTAGTTAGTAATGGTATAATGGCGGCAAATCTGTAAATTCGGCTTACACTAGCAATATTATTTATTTCATTCTTTATGACACTGGCCACTTCTCTACGACATCCTAGAATATATCAAGGATACAAAGGATACTTTTTTTAAATCCTACCAAGTATGTTTCTTTGGAATTTACAATTTTCAAATTGTGAGTTTGATCACTTTGCTCTGACTATTTTCTACATTATAGTAGGAAGTGTCATCCAGGTGGGTAGACGGCAATCGAAGAACCGTTGTAATGACGGTCCTGAGCATTGCGATCGCAAGAAAATGGCTCGGATAAATAACCATTATAAACCCACGCGGTACGCCATTTGTCTTGTACGTGCCTTTCACTGTACAAAAGTTGGCAGTTTATAAAATTATAAAAGCTAAAACAAATTATATTATATATTCTGTTATTCAGCTGTGAGGTTACTATCTATACATGAAAGTGTAGTCATCATTAAATTACATCATTAATGACAGTAACCTAAAAAGTCGTTATTTAATATTACAAAATGATAGAAAAACGGCTATGTATTTTCTGAGCTGTGATAGCCTATTTGTTAGGACGTCCGCCTCCTACTCTAACGTCGGGGGTTCAAGCCCGGGCACCTCTAACTTTTCGGAGTTATTTGTGTCTTTAAGCAATTAAAATATTACTTGCTTCACCGGTAAAGGAGGAAAATCATCATGAGGAAACCATGCAGGTTTCCTCATTTTCCTAAGAATTATTCATAATGTTCTCAAAGGCGTGTGAATTCTGTCTATCCGCACATGGCCAGTGTAGTGGACTATTGAGAGGAGATTCGTGCTCCGTAGTGAGCGGGCAATGGGTTGATCATGCTGATGATTCTGTTATTTAGTTTGTAGTATATAAGTATTATACAAACCAGTTTCCAGAATTTACAATACAAGCAGTTGCCAGCGACTTCCCGCGGGAATTGGTTTTGTTCTAAGATAAAAACTGAGTCTGGAGGATGCAAGTAAGCTATCTCTGTGCTGACAGACGCTCGCATTAACAAAAACGAATTCGTATTATTTTACAAAGCTCTTACCAACTATTAACCTTCTCTTTTATTACAAAATAATCTCATTTATTATAGAATAGGTTACTAGTTCTGTTTTATCACCATGTCAAAAATTGAGAACAATTATTGGCGAGTTCCAGATCTGCTTTGGCCTTTTAGTAAAATTAGGTTTATTTACGACAATTTATCTCAATATTCTGGGTTATTGGGACAGACTAAAATTTGTCATAAATAAGATTTCTGTGTCACTAAACACACAGCACTAAATCGAAGTTACCAAATTGGTGTTGGAAACCATCATACCTTGATGTCACGTCTGCGGTCCTGGTCGTTATCACTAACATTATGTTAATAAAGTTTTAGGATTTCAACCTGCATGCTTGTTGAATAAAGAAAAATCCCCCTCTCACTATCATTGTTCATGAAATAAGTACTAAACCATTTTTTTGTTGCAGGTCGCAACATATCCTCCGAAGAATCATTATTCTGCCAAACACGATCCATCAATGCAAACAAATACTCGGTAGAAGTGGTGGCAGCAAAACCGCAAGAAATATGGTGGCATGAATGGGACCATACACAATTCGAAGTTATCACACCGCTTCTACTGTCATGTCCCTTGACGGACGCTATAAGGGATACATCGATAGTATCCATTGTCACGCAACCGTGTGAAGATCCCTCAAACGGATTAATATTGACACCTACAAAGGCTGACTACAAATATGAAAGAAACTTCACAATATGCGTAAAAGATATGACATTCCAGAAAGATGTGTCACAAAATTTGGTGGAGTGGATTGAGACAAATAAATTGCTCGGAGTTGATATGATTGATATGTATATAGATAGTTTAAGTGAGGAAAGTGAAAATGTTCTACTCCGTTATCGCTCTCAGGGCATAGTCCGTTTATTTCATGTTCCTATTAAATATAGTTCCGGAAGATCTCTATGGCAGAGGAGAAGGGATCATATTTTAACATACAATGATTGTTTGTACAGAAATTTAAGAGAATCTAAATTTATTGTACCCCTAGACGTGGACGAAATACTTTTGCCAAAAGTAGCGTATACCTGGGGCGAACTATTGAAGCGATTAAGCTATCAGGGTTGGAATTCAAACCGATACTCTGCTATATTAGTTCGAAACGTTTTCTTCTTCGATTTTCTGCAAGAAGTACAAAAATATAAATCTAGCAAACATACGAATACAAGTAAAATGTATATGAAACGAGATGACGTACGAATAAATGATAATAAAAACTTAGCATTAGAACAAATTCAGTTAATCCACGATACAACTAGTCTTAAGTACGAAGTAGATAATCAAATACCAAAAGATGCGATGCAAAATAAAATACATACTTCAAATTGCGGCCAAGGAATGCCTATACCTAAACTAGCAAGTCATACTGTTAGCTCAGCAGTTATTAGCCCTATAGGACATTACAGCAAAAGCTTTATGCTTACAAAAAGAGTGCTGACAGCGTTCAATCATTACCCATTGGCAAGTCTCGGCGCGGCGGGTATCGCTGCTTGGTCGGCGCCCTTTAAAGAAGTGCAACTCAACCATTACAAGGTAAAATAAACAAATAACAACATTAATCAATTCGTTTTACGATAACAAACTAATTTTAATACGACCTATATGTATCTAGATGTGACAGCAAGTGGTTAGGGCGTCCGCCTTCTGATCAGAGGTCGAGGTTTTCCGAGGGCAGGCACCTCTAACTTTTTTGTTATGTACGTTTTGAAGCAATTAAAATATCACTTATAACGATAAAGAAAAACATCGCGAGGAAACCTGCACGCCTGAGAGTTCTCCATAATGTTCTCAAAGGCGTGTGAAATCTGCCAATCAGCAAATGGTCAGCGTGGTGGACTACAGCCAAACCCTTCTCATATTGAGAGGAGACCCGTGCTCTGTAGTGAGCTGAGAATGGGTTGATCATGATGATAATGAATATTACCTTGTCTGATTAATAATTTTTCCTCTTCACATTTAAATGTCTGGTATAACACGTGAAAGCATTTATTTGAAGTTAAATATACTGCACGGCAGTATATTTAACTTCAAATAACACGAAGTCGTGAGAAGATGCTGCATTTAAATACAAAACGTTCAAAGAGGAATTACAATAATTTTGCTAGCTCCCGGCACGATTGCCTTTTCTAAACAGCAGTTCTATGTTACAGGAATCATGCAACTCTACCGTAGTGTCGGAGTGCGATATATATTCGAAAACGGCACGTATCGACCATTCTGCAGCGCGTTTGAAAAAGCGTCTCAGAACAGCGCTCGCCATAGCTCTCTGTTCTAAATTAAACAATGTCTGAACTACATGTGTTTTATTTCTATCGACCACTTCATTAAAATAATAGTCCAATATAATACTCCTAAAACTTATAAATAACTAAATTAAAGTATTTTTTTGTATACACTAAAAGCTAGCCCTTGACGGCTATTTCACCTGGCGGTAAGTGATGATTCTGTCTAGGATGGTAGATAGCGGGCTAACCTGTTAAGAGTATGGCTAAAGCCACGCTCCTGATTGGTTTAAAAACAATCGCAGAGAAAAAGAATCGTATTGCACTTAAGCACTCCTAAAATGACAAATAAAAATGGAAGTAGATTGTAAACCTTTTTTTTAGTACGACCGGTATCATCTATCTACCTTAAGGAGTTATTTTTAATACAACAACAACAGAATACCCTATTCTCATAAGATAATCTTAAAACAGCTGCGTTATGTAGTACTGTAAAAGTCAATTAAGGCATTTCTTATGAGAAATAACATGCGATAAAATGATTGTTGACCTAATGGGAACTTGGTTACTACGGCATTAAAATAACATATGAATTAAATGATGCAATAACATATGAACCGATTCTATCAAAGTTAGAGTTCTCTTTAGTTGCGGTAATATCACATGCTTTTTATTTTTAATGTCATATATTTACGTTAGGCGACATGAGTAAGTAATGGTCCATGACAAACACATTTTGCTGATGAAATTGTAACGATGTGAGCTTGTGGGAATGTGAAATCGCATAGGTGCCTTCTTATTTGTAATCGCCATGGTTAATAATTTTTATGGGCTCCACTTCGCATATTTATCTTGATTTGTTAAACCTACCCACGAAAAGTTCATTATGCTTAGATTGCAGACCTATGGCCGGCAAAATGTTTTAGAAAAATTGGTCGATTATAACTTAAATTTAAGAAATTATAATTTCAAAATTTTCTTGGTTATCTTCACGTTTTTGCTCCCTTTTTTTCTTTTTCATATAAACATAATTTCGAGAAAGTTTGCCATAGCAGTCTGCAATCGACATCAAATTCAGATTCTCATATGGCGCGGATGTCATGTATTTTCCGGGATGAATCTGATAGTCTAAACCTACTTCCATTAAAGTAGTTCCGGCTTGAAGGAGTAACAAATGTACACGCACACTTTAATACAAACTTACGCGTTTATAAAGATTTTATTTTATTTTTATAAAATTAGTGGGAAAACAATTAGGATATCTCTTTGTTTCATACTTTTACTTTGTAAACTTCACAGACAGGGGAGATTGAAAAGTATTGTTTATCGTGCATTTTCTCGTGATACAGACAGAAATAATAAAGTCATTTACAGAACAGAACAAAGATAAATACAATAAAGGATACCATGTCTGCGACCTCACTAATTCAATACAGCGTTCCCGATGCTGACAGGGAACAGTAATGCGTGTAATTTATGAGCTAAATCTGAAATTATCATTGAATAGGAATTCACCAATGTGGTATCAACGTACCACATAAACAACTGTTACCTTGCCTTTGGATTACTTTTTACACGGCTTTTATCGGAGTGACTTCACTAAAATGGTGCCTTTTTATCGCCGTATTTGCATGAACAAATACGTCGAATACAGATTATCAACATAATCAATTTAAATAACGTGTTGAACCAGTGGACATTTAAATGCTATGATGTCCCTTACTGTCATTTACTTGGTAATCATATTGTACACTTACAGGTAGAGGTAGCTTATAGCGGCGGTGTCAGGCGGTTGGGCGTTGACCCGCTCTAATATTGAACCGCAGTAACTGAGTTATTTTATACTTCTTTTTTTTTGGCACTAAAAGTTAGCCCTTGACGGCTATCTCACCTGATGGTAAGTGATGATGCAGTCTAAGATGGTAGCGGGCTACCATGTTACGAGTAGAAGTATGGTAAACTCACACTCCTAATTGGTTTCTACGCGACATCGTGCCGGAACGCTTAAAAGCTTGGCGACACGTCTTTGTCGGTAGGGTAGTAACTAGCCACGGCTAAAGCCTCCCACCAGACGTTAAAGACTCTCACTCTTATTCAAGAATGTCCCCCGAAATTTGGTAGAAATCTTTGTATGAAAGATAAGTGTAGGTAGAATTAAGTACCTAGTTAAAGTTAACAGCTGTTTTGGACTGATATATTTAACTACAAGTTCATGATACCTGGCGTCACTTACCAAGTTGGAAAGCAAAACTCTTACCCCATACTTCTCTTCTTCATGTCTACCCACAAGGGGGAGTTACAGGGTTCAATACCCCTATGAAAAACCTTAACCAACACACTGTTATATTAACTAAAATTTTTTCGACTTTTCTCTGATGTGTGAAACGATTATCATTTTATTAGCGAAAGGAAAATCAACAAGCGATATAATTAACGGATTCATTAAACGTTCTTTTGTCTATTTTTTTTTCGTTACGTTCAATCTCTGGTCCAAAGCTCGATCCTCTCCTCCCGAAACGACTTTCTGGCATCCACCTTGTCTTCTGGAACCTCCAACAGCACGAGCCGTTATCACTAACAAAAGCTAATTCTTAACCCCACCCTAAAAATTGGATCAGTTCAGTTTCTCAAACTCTGAAACTTAACCCCAATATCTACATAGAACAATAAAAATGGCAGTTCATATAAAACATAATACAAATTCAAAATAATCTTTATTCAAATAGTCCCTAAAAAGGCACTTTTGACGCGTCAATAATTTACATATTAGTTATTTCATGGTGATAACTATATTCGTAAACTTAAAACTAAAGCTATGAGGGTTCCAAACGCGCCCTGGTCTAAGAAGAAGCCCACAACAAACTTAGCCGGGTTAATACTAATTAGTAGCCGGGTTAGTACTAGTTAGTTGGTAGATCACTACCAAAAATATATAAATCTATGATTTAAACTAGTTAATTTCATAAAATCTTTTGCTGATCATTACCCTATTATTATTGAAAACCTTTCTAAATATCCTTAATGCAGTATGTGAGATTAACTGATTTACAATCGAGTCACAAACAACTTTAAACTAAAATTACGAGAAAAGCTAGTTAAAACGAAACAAAAACCAAACAAAACAAAAGGTAAATAAAATTACTTACTACTAAGCTAGTAAGTAATTTTATTTACTCAAGTGTGTGTGTGTTTTTAAGATTATTTCTTACTTCAAAACGCAAATGTATAGAAGAAATAAACGACGCTAGTTGCGTTTAAGTTCCCCGAACCGCAAACTCTGCTGCACTGATTCATTTACAGCATCTGATAACATCGCCTACTTTATTGGACATTGTGCGTACGCTGCGATCGGCGATAAGACCGTATCGATGCTGCATTAATCAATTACCCAGTAACCTATACAATACGACAATTTTATTGCAATGCACGTGAAAATGAAACACTCATTGGAGATAAACGATAAAATAGTAATTGGACTTGTATTGCTACTCGCATTCAATTTGCAATGTTTGTTTATTGCTGGGATTGACCGTTTAAATGCGCAATTAGCAGGTTAACCGCTAAATTGGTACAATCCTAATGGACGTTAAGAATTACGTATGGTATCAGTACTAACGTTGTTTTTTAATGTTTTTATCCGTTTTACGTTTATTCCTTTGGATCATCATCATCATCATCATTACCAACCGATTGACGTCCACTTCTGGATATAGGTCTTTTGTAGAGAGTTCCAATGCCCACGGTCTTGTGTCGCTTGTGTCCAGCGGCTCCCTGCGACTCGTCTGATGTCGTCTGTCCACCTAGTTGGGGGTTGACCAACGCTACGTTTACCGGTGCGGGGTCGCAATTCAAGCCCCTTGGGATCCCAACGTCCATCGGTTCTCCGAGCTATGTGCCCCGCCCATTGCCACTTCAACTGGATTTTTAGGATATCTAGTAATTATAAATATAATATATTTCATTCATTTCAATCAAAATTTGTTGTTGAACCAATAAAACTCAGTTTTGCATTTATATAAATTATTAAGCAGAGTATTTCATACAACCTTCGCTTAAATAACCTTGATAAGAAATATTCTCAAAATCCGTATATTGTTTTTAACGTTTTGATGTAAAAACACACTTGCACTTTAGATGTATCATAATTGATTGATTCGTAATTGAATTGCCCATTTCTTTTATCTTTGGTAGAAAATCGATAGCCTGTGACACTGCATAGACATCCGTTTACGATAAGTAAGAAACGTCAATCTGTTTTTAATGAAAAAAAAAAAAGCAAAGGAGCAAACACCTCCGCATTTATAATACTATTTTAGGGAAGCAAAATATTTTCTATTAATTTATCACTCATAATCGCACATGCCTAAGACTAAGATAGAGAACGCTTACCTAAAAATGCGTTTTCACCCTTTTTTTGAAGGTCATGAAAGGTGGTGGGAAAACGAATGCCGACGGACCATTACAGTTTCATCTTATAAAGGTATAGACGGGATCAAATAGTTCTTGAGTATTCCCTTGTATGTATCAGAATACATACAAGAGTGTCAAATTTGTTTTGTTATAAAATAAGTTTCTCGACGTTTAAAGCGAGCAAAAGAGGAGTACAATAAATGGATAGTGTAGCTTAGACAATCACACGCCGCCGCCTGCCACTCTGAACTAAAATTAAGTGTGGTCGTATTGACACATTGTTACTCATGGATAGTTATCTTCAACATGTCTTCAACGAAACCATATATTATCTTATATTCGAATACAAGTAAGCCATTAACTAACATTTCAACCCTAGCCCAGTAGCAATAAAGGTTATGTAGGATGTAAATAAAAATGGCTTAGCATGATTAATACTCATCATGCAATGTATTTGTCCTGTTTTGTTGTACAAATCAACAACGTCTGGATTGGGATTGTAGCCTTGGATATCTTGTACAGTCTCATTAATACAACGTAACAAGTAAAAATACGTACCAATCTTTGGATATCTTGTACAGTCTCATTAATACAACGTAACAAGTAAAAATACGTACCAGTCTTTGGATATCTTGTACAGTCTCATTAATACAACGTACTCGTAACAATTAAAAATACGTATCAATCTTTGGTTATCTTGTACAGTCTCATTAATACAACGTAACAAGTAAAAATACGTACCAATCTTTGGATATCTTGTACAGTCTCATTAATACAACGTAACAAGTAAAAATACGTACCAGTCTTTGGATATCTTGTACAGTCTCATTAATACAACGTACTCGTAACAATTAAAAATACGTATCAATCTTTGGATATCTTGTACAGTCTCATTAATACAACGTAACAAGTAAATATACGTACCAATCTTTGGATATCTTGTACAGTCTCATTAATACAACGTACTCGTAACAATTAAAAATACGTATCAATCTTTGGATATCTTGTACAGTCTCATTAATACAACGTAACAAGTAAAAATACGTACCAGTCTTTGGATATCTTGTACAGTCTCATTAATACAACGTACTCGTAACAATTAAAAATACGTATCAATCTTTGGATATCTTGAACAGTCTCATTAATACAACGTAACAAGTAAATATACGTACCAATCTTTGGATATCTTGTACAGTCTCATTAATACAACGTAACAAGTAAAAATACGTATCAATCTTTGGATATCTTGTACAGTCTCATTAATACAACGTAACAAGTAAAAATACGTACCAGTCTTTGGATATCTTGTACAGTCTCATTAATACAACGTACTCGTAACAATTAAAAATACGTATCAATCTTTGGATATCTTGTACAGTCTCATTAATACAACGTAACAAGTAAATATACGTACCAATCTTTGGATATCTTGTACAGTCTCATTAATACAACGTAACAAGTAAAAATATGTACCAGTCTTTGGATATCTTGTACAGTCTCATTAATACAACGTACTCGTAACAATTAAAAATACGTATCAATCTATTAATGAAAGCTGAAATTCAAATACCATATAAATAAGTCGTGGTGAATATTGTCTAATTCACATAATAAAGAAACTTTGAACATTAAGTATACACTACTTGTTAACGTTTTTTTAAATAACCTTGACGACCTCCGTGGCACAGTGCGCGCGCTGTCGCATTATAAAATTAGAGATCCTGGGTTCGATTCCCGGCTTGAATCTGTTCTGGGGGGAGGCTTCGATCGTGGCTAGTTACCACTCTACCGACAAATACGTGAGGACAATGACAAGTCCACCAGGAGCGTGAGTTTACCATACTCCTAATAGGTTAGCCCGCTACCATCCTAGACAGCATCATCACTTACCACCAGGTGAGATAGCCGTCAAGGGCTAACTTATAGTGTATGAAAAAAAAAGAATTTGCTAATTTGCTTAGCTTGCATAAATAGTCAGAAATAGCCATATTTTATCAAACTTACTTTGAGGTTCTATTGGAAGATTTTGTGTCGTGTTATATTATACAAATCTCCCGGTTGTCGGCGGAGTATAGCAAATTATACTTGCTGTTAATTGTTTATCATGCACTTCCGCAAAGTAACGCCTGCTTCTATTCATTATTTCAAATTTACTCATTATTGTATAAGTATATATACTTCAAATGTTGACTATGTGGCGTCTATGGGAACCATCGCAGGTCGATCTGGCAGTGGATCCTGGAGTGCAGATCCTTCAGCTGGACGTCCTTTATGAATCTCACCCTGCAAGTACACAAGTAACCATTCCAAACACCAAAGAGGCGCTTCGCTATCTTCTGCCCCCTAAAAAGTTATTAGGTAAAAGTATACCTGTTATTATTGTTTATATGACTATCATTCAACGCCTTAGCCCGAGGTCGCTATGTTTTAATTCCATAGACCTGTTATCGCCCGACCGATATTACTCAAACTATTGCCAGTTGCGAGTGACAACAACGCAGAAGTATTAAATCAAATAAATCGATCAATCAATTATAATCTTTATTCAAATTCTCCTTTAAAAGGCACTTATGATGCGTCAATAATTTCAATCCTAGTGATTTGATGGTGATAACAGTCGTAAGTTTAAAACTAAAGCTATGAGGTTTCCAAACGCGCATCGTCTAAGAAGAAGCCCACAACAAACTTAGGTATATTTTCTTTTTGCTATCACCATCTCACATGCCATTAATAAGAATATCCCAAGAATTTATTATCTATAATGACTGACTCTACATAGCTATAGCTAATAAAGCTACCTACATCAATCAAGCTGCAAGGAGAACATTTTATTTCTTCAATAAATCCACACTAAGTTTTATAGCCCTGGTGCAGAGGTGCCATTGCAGTTTATTTTATTCCCTGGAACTCAGTATGTACAGGTTGTAAATGCTACTGTTGCATGTCGGTGTAATAACTGGTGCTACACAGGGAAGTATCTAACCAGATCTTTAGTTTAGACATAACGGGCATCTATATATAGGTAGCTGTATGCATATAGGTGATGATTTTAATACCATACAGGGCATGCAAGTTTACCGCCCGACCCCCCCCCCCCCCCCCCCCCCCGACCCCCCGTTATCCCAAACGTCGCCTAAGCAGAGATTCGGCCTCAAAGGAGGCGCCCTTAGGCAGACGTTCCCTTAGTTTCTTCGAGCCCTAGTGCTCAAAAGTTCTTCTGGCAGAGCTTCTTTCCAAAGCTCGCCAAACAGCCCGGTTACGCTGTGGCAACCAATAGGGTTAGTACAGCTAATAGACAGTCCGAAAAAAAAAAGGAAGAGCAGCAGCGATCTTACGGCAGGTTTTATCGTGACTGTATTTGCAGTCTTGCGAAAACACACACCAAGTGTGTAGCGACTGAGAAACCATCGTTAATCTAAGTCTCAATTAAAAGAAAGCTGCGTCCCAAATATGCCTTACTTTTGGAAAAAAAAATTGGTTTGGTTTTAATAAGCTAGAGGGTAGAACCACATTTTCTAATATCAAGTTAATAGTAATATCTGGTATTTACCAAAATATGTGGTGATAGACGGATAATTTGGCGGCATAAATGCAGCTTTCCAGTAAAGTAGAGAACTCCATCTAGTAAGAACATACGCAGTAGCTTACGGAAATAATTTGCATCGGATTATTGAATTTCCTGCTATCTAACAACTTAGGACAAGGTAGTGTACTGTATGCAACCAATGCACTATTGAAGTTTATCGCATCCTGCGAATCTAGCCTCCGAGGCTGGAGGCGGTCAACGACCTAGGAACAGCGTTAGGACACCTAGGTTATACCTCTATGGTATAGCTTAAAGTACAAGCTGGATAGCACGACGAACCCGGATGCTTGCTTGATTTATAGGACAGATAGTGGGCCGCCTTTCGAATAGCAATAAACTGGAATATCCTTTTATTATGTACCGGGTGTACAGCGTATTTGAAGTGTTTATAAATAAGTTGTTAGTTATTTAATGGATTTCCTCTATTCTTTTGTAATAGCTTGTGTAATCATAAAATAAAAACTAAGGACTAAGTTTGCTGAAGTAAATAACGTAGTAAAGTAAGTAGACTGATATTAACCACAAAAAAAAAGCTTTGATGGTTAATGGTTAGGAAGTCCGCCTACTAATCAGAGGGTCGGGGGTTCGATCGCGGGCACGCACCTCTAGTTATTTGAAGTTATGTGCGTTTTTAAGCAATTAACGTATCACTTACTTCAACGAAGAACATCGTGAGGAAATCTGCATGCATGACTTCTCCATAATGTTCTCAAAGATGTGTGAAGTCTGATAATCCACATATGGCCAGCGTGGTGCATAGCCAAAACCCTCTTATATTAAGAGGAGACCCTTGCTCTGTAGTGAGCCGGCAATGGGTTGATCATGATGATGATGATGAATACGTTCTAAAAATTCATATAAAATAGTTATAAATCATAATCAGCTCATGTAGGGTAACACACTTTCGATAAACGAAAACCTTTTTTGTTAGCCATATAGGTACTTACAGCAATCCGTTAGGTAAAAGCTACATAAGAATATATTATAGCCTATTCAAAATTCCATTGGCGTCACACATCAACTGCTAGAATCACAGCATATGCAGTGGTGAAAAATATCATGCGTGTTCTTAATCCAATTCTTGCGGCTATCTGCAATCAAATTGGGTTAGGTACATAAAATACATCCATCCAAGAGATTGCAAGACCAATTTAATTATGTGGCAGCCATTCCCTTACGTGAGAGATCTACAAAAATCAAAAACAACTCTTAAGACAAACTAGATAACTTAATTTTATAACGTCCCTTCTATCTTACGCTAGGGTGCGGTAGGAATGGCAAGTGGCAAAAACTGGTGCAGACACCTATATATGTATCTCTTACCTAAGCTCTTATATGTATATACAATTAGTAAAGTATATATACAATAATTAAAAGGCAAATAGTTCCACCCTTCCAGAGTAAACCTTAGTACCTTACATGCCAATTTTATCTGCACTCTTTCTAGACATTATCTGCAAGTTTTGTATATTTTAATTAATGAAGTTTTTCGTGCAAAAGTAAATTAATATCAGTTTTACGCTTGTATTTAACAAATAGATAAAGCCATCGTTTGCACATGAAACAGTAATCTTCTTTTTCTTGCTTTTATCCTACATTATGTGGGGTCGGCACAACACGTCTTCTTATTCCACTCACTTCTATCAGCCGTCACCTCCCTACCCACACCTTTTACCAGCATATCCTCTTTTACGCAATCAATCCATGAATAAAGAAAATGTTACTTTATTTTAGCTATTATACAAATTTTTCCCCAAATGTGACTTAAAAACAAACAAAAATACGGAATACTGAAATCTCTAAATAAACAGAATAGGCTCAAAAACTACTGGACAGTTTTTATTCTTATATTCTTCAGGTTTATACATTATCCACGAGTAACATAGGCTAAATTTTATTTTGGAAAAAATAGGGTTCTGTAAGATATTTGGGTTTTTTCGGACACAAGGTGTAAAAAATCTACCAGAAAGTTACTTATTTTGCGTACGCTGCCTAAATTATAAAAGATAGAACCATAAAATGTTCTAATTAATTGTAGATCTTATAAATATCTACAAAAAAGTCCGCGGCGCACTATCTATATCTATATATAAAAGCAAAATACCACTCACTAACTGATTGACTGACTTATGATCACGATATACTCTTCTCTTCTCGTCTCTCCTCTACTCTACTCTCCTCTACTCTCCTCTACTCTTCTTTACTCTCCTCTACTCCCCTCTACTCTCCTGTACTCTCCTGTACTCTCCTCTCCTCTCCTCTACTCTCCTCTACTCTCCTCTACTCTCCTCTACTCTCCTCTCCTCTCCTCTCCTCTCCTCTCCACTCCACTCCACTCCACTCCACTCCACCCCACTTTATAGATTATCCTGTAAATATTTCAAGGTTGTCGGTTTAGTAATCCATTGCTTCGTGATTGGAAAACAACCAAACACACTTTCACACACTAACTCAACGCATACGAAGTCGCAGGCATCAGCTAGTTTTCTTATATAATCCATAATATATACTCTTCTCACTTCCACATTCCTCAATGTTTATTGGCTTCATCTTCTTAATCTGTGGATTTGCACTGACGTCCATGTGAGATCAATTTACTTAAAATATAAACTCCTTCTAAACCTGCATACTAAATAGCGCCATAGTTTTATGTCAGAAAGCCTAAGCGAAACAAGCAAAACGCTTATTAATTCTTGACTCTATGCACGCGTCCTGTCCCATCACACTTATCGGCCGCCCACGCGATAAAAGCTTGTAACATGAAATTGTTTTCCTTTTAAACGATAATATATTTTTTTGTAGATTAGATAGTGCTCATGGTCAAAATAATTTTAGCCCCTCTGTGAAACTAGAGTGTTACCTAAGGCTATCTATGATTGAAATCTATCTATGAATTTGTACTTATTGTACAACTGTTATTATAGAGGTGTAATAGTGATAGGTAACATGTGGTAGATTTGACATGTTCATTTCAAAAGGTTAATAGGAAACTAGGTACTTATATAAACTGAAATAAATGAATCGTAAATTTAACCAACATTGTAAGTAGGTAGTATTATGGATTTACAATGTCACAAATTAACTAAAAAGTTCTGGAGTAAAATACACAATCAGTCGAGATAGATATAATAGCAAACGATTAGCAACATAATATCCAGTGCTAGGTCTGTGCGGGCACAGTTACTTTTGCGTCCTTTTATGGCCCAGCATTTGCTTCCGGGCAGTGCCTATTCGACCACTCTTAAGTAAGTGCCCATAGTTTGTCAACGTGGTTATTTAGCCCCTACCTACTTCGAATGTTAATGTCTGCTACATTTTATATATACAAGACTTTTCACAATATTTCAAACACTCTTATTTTAGTTAATCTTTTAACGGCGCTTCTTTGATGCATTACTGCTCTCATGTCAGTACCGGCCCGGATTTTGGATATAAGCTTTGTCCACCTCTGTGCTTCAAAGAGCTTTAGCGATCGACGGTTCCTATTATTTAAAGCCCGAATAGTAACTTCGTCGGGCTTATGCTCTTTAAACCTGCCTGTCTGCCTGTTAAGGGAAGGGAGACCTGTGTGGAACAGTTTATAGGCTGAGATTGAAGATACATGACAGCAATGTTCAATATACCGCTTACGCACGATACAACGCAGCCTCGTCAGAAGCAGAATATATTGTAATCAGATATATGTCGAGTTATGATGATGATGGATGAATAAGTTTAGTGAATATAAATGAGCTGGTTACGTTTGCTTACGTCGTAGATACTTATATTTACATGTTTCTCAGAGTTAGACGGTAGGTCGATGACACTTGCGATGCAGAGATTGCAATTTGAAACTGGTTGTAATACTCCCATATAAATTTTACATAACTTGTACACAGTACGTATACATATCACATGCTTCTGGTTTAAGATTAGATGCTTTATTTTGCTAGTAAAATTTTAAGAGCAGGTACTATACTAATTTAATTTAAGCAATTAAATATCACTCGTTTGGCAGGCTTGTTAACCATGACGCGTAATCAATTCGCGGCACTTCATTGTCTGGAGACAGGTGGCTGCTCTCGGGGGAAGTCCCCCACCAAACCAGACCAGGGAAATTATAAATTCCAAAAATTGCCTATATGAATTGATATGAATTTGCTTATAAGCGGTGATAGACTAGACCGAGCTCGATCCCCGGTACGCACCTCGAAATTTTCGGAGATATTTAATTCAGCAAGACACCGGCCAAAAACCTTCTCAAGCTAAGAGGAGATCCGTGCGCTGTTTGAGCCAGCAATGAGTTAATAAATGATAGCGAAACTTCGAACGAGTACGGATTCCAACCACCAAATACCTAAACGGTAATAGCAGTAAAAAAAGTTGCCGAAAAACCCAACCCAACCCGGCAATTAAACTTGTTTTTATGATTTCCCCTAAATGAAAATTCCACATTGAAGTTCTAAATACTATTACACAATCAAAGCTACTTCAAACTACCTTAAGCACTTCTGAAACGACAAGTCTCTGTTTGTAGTGACTCTACCACGTTAACCTTTAGAGACGTTTGTCTCTAAAAGTGCAAGGTTTATGAGTGTTAGTTACCTTTAGAGACAAACGTCTCTAAAGGTAACCAACACTCATAAACCTTGCACTTTGTAATGTGCTAGATGTGTTACCTTAGGTATTTTCGCGCTTTCTGCTGAAATCGTGCTGCAGAAGAGGGATATTCGTGAAACATATAAAATGGCTCCCAGAGATACGTTAAGCGATCTTAGAAAGTCAAAATAATTACAGTGCATGCATGGCTCATATATATTTGAAAGTTGAATGTTTGACTAATATATGCTAATTGAATAAAAATATCATTCTCAACATCAAAATTAAAACTAAACTTTTACTGCACACTATTTATTGTATGCAATCTTTAACAAATTAGCAAAACACATTTTTGGGATGTCTCTCAATCAGTTCAAAGTTTATTTAAAACTTAAACTTGAAAAAAGGTCCTATTATGGTATAAAGGATTATCTATATAATAAAAAAAGCTTGGGTATAAATCATTGCTAAAGTTTTAATTGACAATGGTAATAAGAAAAATAATACTTACACGGCTAAGGTTTTGTTGGTAGGCTTAGACTAGTGCGCGTTTGGAACCCTCGTAGCTTTAGCTTTAAGTTTACGAATGTAGTTATCATTATAAACTCACTATATGTAAATCATTGACGCATCAAAAGCCTCTCAAAGGATTGAATCAGGTTTATGATTAATTGATGAATTAATTGTAATTTGGAACCTGGGCCGAATGCGATTGTTTGTCATTCGGGATATAATAACACAACACCGAAAGTATCTGGAAAGAAAACATTATAGAAACCTCCATTGGATCCAATCTTATAATCGAACTCTAAAACTAATGCAAATATAAAATACGAAACATTTTTAAAGTTCCCACTTCATTGCATGAGTAAAAAATAGCTCTTTTATGAATAACAGTAGATACCACAAACGACAGTCATTAAAGGCACTGTAACTCGTACACTAGTCTACTACGATTTTAATTTTATTCCGTAGAACATGACCTGTGGTTAAACAATAATATAGTTAACCGTTAAATGTGATCTTTGAATAGAGAGCAGGCGGTAACACGAGATAACCTGCGATATAACTTTGGGACTCCCAAAAACCATGCCGTGTCTTATACGACTTAGGTGTACTTACTTGAATTTTAAGATTTACTGAAAACAAAAGAATATTTTTTATTTATTGGCATGACCTATTAAACTTCCCCAAGTTGAACTGTACTAGCTTGTTTTAATCCACACAACTTGGTATGATAGTAAGTATTTACATTAATATTTATGTAGTTCTTAGTAAAAAAAAATACTAAATTACCCTATTATAATCATCAGGAGCAGCCTAAATGAAAATATTAAGTATTTGGTAATTGTTAGCGAGGTACCTACCTGATTTGAGTACATCAAGTATTTAGTAAAAGTATGCTAAGATAATTTTAACAATTCCTTATATTCATGGTATTAGATAAGATTACTGCCTTTCCCTTTGTGTTGGGACTAGATTAGCAACAAAACCTTTTTTTTTTTTATTCACCACAAGTTAGCCCTTGACTGCATCTCACCTGATGGTAAGTGATGATGCAGTCTAAGATGGTAGCGGGCTAACCTGTTAGGGGTATGGTAAACTCATACTCCTAATTGGTTTCTACACGACATCGTGCCGGAACGCTAAATCGCTTGGCGACACGTCTGTGTCGGTAGGGTGATAACTAGCCACGGCCGAAGCCTCCCACCAGACAAAACCTACCTATGGATTAATTCTAGATGTCGCTATTCGCAGAACGGCTTTACAATACTAATCCTAGCTCTCAGTGAAAGTTGCGCCCTCTAGTAAAAGATCTTAACATTAAGTAGTATTATCGCAACGTTTCCTTTAAGATTACTGACTAACTGAACCTCGTGTCAAACTGCGAGAGCATGCTTTGACAATTTAAAAACGTCTACACGGCCGTTAAGGTAATGAAATTATAAATAGTATGCAAGGTAAAAACAAACGTAAAATGCTGCATTCACATTAATTATGTAGCTATCGTAAAATAGAGCGTTTACGTAAGTTTAACAGTGCGAAACTTATTTTGTTACTAGTGTAATTAATGTTCAATAATATGATTATTTCATTTCTGTTCGTAGTCTTACTTGGCCGTAACAATGTTGGCACTCTGAGGAACAAAATATATATACATACCTACCTATGTACAAAATATATACATACCTACCTATGTACAAAATATTTCGATAACCTCTGGCTAATATTAAATTTCTAACAACTATTATTTATTAATAAACAAAATTACTGTAACCTAAAAAGCTAATGATAATTATCGCAACTTAATTTTTTGAGTTATACTTATAACAATTTTTATCTTATATCTACCTATCTATTTTATCTACTTAATTTCACCTGGTGGTAAGTGATAATTTAGTCTGAGATGGTATCGGACTAATCTGTAACCTTTATAACAGTTATTTTAAACCTACACCCCTAATCGATTTCTACGTGGCACCGCACCGTACCGAAACACGGCGGCGCTTCCTTCGTCAGTAGGTAAGGTTAGTAGCCACGGCCGAAATCAACTCAGATCATCTGTTTATATATTTTACTAGCTGTTGCCCGCGACTTCGTCTGCGTAGAATTGCTGATTTCCCGTGAGATTCAGGTTACCCGTGCGGCCAATGCCCTGCTTCAGAAAGTAAGCTTAGTAAACAGAAAAATGACAAATTGCCGATTTTCGTGTTTCTAAATTAAAAAACATAGGACTTTCATACAAACTTCAAACCCCTATTTTAGCCCCTTCGGGGTAGATTTGGATTTAAAAAAATTCTAACTTTATACTTACGCCCTAAAAAAAACCTATTTTCAAAATTTCAAGCTTGGAGACTTCATAATAAAAAATAAGCAAAAACTATCATCCCCTTTTTTACCACCCTTAACAGGTAATAAGTAATAACTTATTTAAAAAAAATGATGTACATGTTTTTATTTATTATTATTAATCTTAATGCAAATTTTTGTGTCTCTAACTCTAAAAACAAAGAAAATTCATACAAACTTCCAACCTGCCTTTTACCCTCTTAGGGGTGGATTTTCCAAATATCCTTTCTTAGCTGACATCTCTTTACTATCAACTACCTGCTTGCTAAATTATAGCTTTATACGTACAAGAGTTTTTGAGATCTCGTGTTTAATCAGTAAGTATGTAAGTAAGTGACCTTTCGCTTTTATATATATAGATTGTGTGTACATGTTTGAATTTGTTGCCATTTGGAAGTAATCTGGTTGTCCCTTGCAACACTATCATTAAATCAATAATACAGTTGCTAGGAAATATTAAAGTAAACATAACATTTATAGTTGTCATGTTATTTTGAATCTCTATATTACTATTCAAACATTACAACGAATTATTTTTTGAGATTCCCAAATCGTCATGCATCTTAATAAGTTGAAAATATTAATAATTGGACCGTCTGATGTAATCAACTTACTAAAATCATCGAAACGTTCCGAGATTCACGAGATCATTTATTTTTGTTGCGATATAAATATGTTATGTACTGATTTAAATCTTCTTTCAGAGCGGTAAGACATGTTTAGCCAACTTCTTATCGGAATCCGTTAGTACCGAAGAAACTGCGGTACCCAGGCCAACCCGAGGCGTGCGAATTGTTGAGTTTGAACTTCCGCACGTGACAGTCAATGACAATCAACTTAAAGTTGACATCGAATTGTGGGACTGCAGTGGCGACCATAAGTAAGTATATAAGGTGTCAAAATTAAGATATGATTAATACCTATATAACTAAACTCAGTGTCAGGTTATAGAGAACCTTTTAAAACCGAAAGTTCACCCCTCATTAGTGTACCTATGTGTTTTTTGAATGAATAAACAAATAATTAAGATTGCCATCGCTTTAATTTCACATTCGTCTGGTGGGAGGCTAAGGACGTGGCCAGTTACTACCCTACCGATAATGGCGTGTCTGCAAGCGATTTAGCGTTACGGCACGATATCGTGTAGAAAACAATTAGGAATATGTGTTTACCTAACAGGTTAACCATCTAAGACTGCATCATCATAAGGTAAGATTGCCGACAAAGGCTAAGTAATTACTTAGTCGCTATATATCCTATCGATTACAAGTAAACACTCAAATCATTCCTCTTAACAATAATATCAGCATAGATACCAGAGGTAGCAAAATATTTTTTTGCGAATTTAATACATACTTAAAACTTAAAGAAAAACTTTAATTTTTAAATATTAATAGATTAGTTACTGGTCACAGGACTACTGAATAATAATTATAATAACT
This sequence comes from Lasiommata megera, assembly GCA_928268935.1. Classification (NCBI taxonomy): domain Eukaryota; kingdom Metazoa; phylum Arthropoda; class Insecta; order Lepidoptera; family Nymphalidae; genus Lasiommata; species Lasiommata megera. The sequence goes on along the minus strand of OV743322.1, from coordinate 9,905,612 downwards.
CCAGAACATGAACGTTATCTGTGGGCCTATTGAAGAACCTTAAAAATATATCTATACTATAGTAAATAGACACATGTCTGATGTGTATACTATAAGCATGATTAATGAACTTTGATCACTTGATCAGTGTGAACCTGTGATAGCCAAGTGGTTAGGACGTCAGCCTCCTAATCCGAGGTAGGGGGTTCGAACCCGCACCTATAACTTTTCGGAGTTATGTCTGTTGTTAAGCAATTAATATATCACTTGCTTCAACGGTGAAGGAAAACATCGTGAAGAAACCTGCACGCCTCTGAGTTCTCTAACGAGTGTGAAGTCTGCCAATCCGCACATGGCCAGCGTGGTGGACTATGGCCAAACCCTTCTCATACTGAGAGGAGACCCGCGCTCTGTAGTGAGCCGAGAATGGGTTGATCATGATCACTTTTGATGACTTATGGCAGTTTCTTGGCAGTGCATCAAATTGCACTACCAATAAAACGTATACAACTGTATAGAGGATACCTCACCTGGAGTCTGTTTGGCCAATTTGTTGGCAGAGATCAGGATCACGCTCTGGTGACGCAATAACATACAAATATCTATGAGCTATTTGGTGTCTCCCTTACTCGATCACCAGATTAACTACCTGGACGCCTCTCCCACACTGCACGTTCGTATAGCAAAAGCAGTAATTGAATTCCATTTTGAAAATAACCACACTGCCGTGTACTCTGGTGTTCCTAATTACGTAACCACGGTGCGATCAGTGGCGCCGCCATGCTGTCCTAGTGAGTTATTGGACGTATGTGACATGTAACAGGTTCGAGTCGTGTTGGCCCTCCCTACGCCTCGGCGTCGAAGGTGTCATTTTAGTATGTTCACCTAATACTGCTAATGTAGCGGCGAAGGAATTGGAACTACTGTATAATTATTTTGTAAGCCAAGCGAAACTGTCACCTAAACAATGCGTGGTGTTCTACAATTGCGAAGATGATCATGAAGATATTGACTCCTTAGGCCTATGTATGTATCTTTTTAACACCCATTTATTAGCTTGATATGTATGCATGTAACAGAATATTCAAACTTGATTTTCACCCCCTTCAAACATCGGTATAATTTGAAACTGCTCACATATGAAAAACTACCAAGAAAAATGCAATAATTTAATTTAAGTGATATTCCATGATTAGACTCAGAATCTTAAGTACTAGCGATTTTTTATATAATATCGCGTTTCTACTTTTTAGTTTGGTTATCCATATCCACAGGCATGTTTATTTTAGTTCATCATATTTTACTATAAATGGGAAAGTCCTATTTCAGTTTCTTTAGAAAATAAGATTATGATTTAAACATAATAACTACCATGATGTGAGATTTAGGTAAAGTTCAGGTTAGATTAGCTTACTCAACCTGCCATTTTAAAAACTTTAACATCCGCAGTATTTAGCAGATTTTTTTTTAACTGCGAATAGAACATATTTGAAACTTTTTTTCGATAAATGTACCTAATAAGATTTCTAATTTCTTGCAGCTCCCACATTTTCAAAAGTATCACAAGTGACTGTTAATTTGAAAACTGGAGGGAATCGTTTGAAAATCGACTTTTCCAATTACATCGCTTCGATATTACAGACAATAAATAAAGGCAATATCATCTAATTCCTATTGTTTTATTGTAGTACCTAAGTTACGATTCTTACCGGCACCTAATACAGCGTACTTACCTCGCCTGGATTTTAACATACATGATTTCTGAAAAACATCCATAATTTTTTTTTCGCATGTTACACATTTCACTTTGTTTTGATATTATTTTTCTCTCTAAGGGTGCATAATACTTCACTTTTCTGCTGTAACTAAAATAATAATAGGTTTAAAAAGTAGCAAAATTAAGACAGTATATTTATTAAAGATATGTTTATTTTAAATCGAGTAGGCTTAATTCGATACAACTTTTACCTACATTACATCAAAAAGAACGGAAGTCTAGTGTTTACTATACAACAAAAGTTTTTTAATTAATATTATTGCTTTTCATTAGGACACACTTACTAGTAACCTCATCTAAATGTCCACGTCTCTTAAGTCTGGTTAGTCGCAAATCTAACATTATTGTTCTATTCAGGCTGAATTTTATCTCAAAACTTGCTATTTGTATTGATTCACTAATATAATAACTAAGGATAGGTAATTTGATCACGATAACACCTAGATAGCTACTTTTAAACACAAAAACTCGATTATAAACCCGCACTCAGTCTTTAAACATTTGGCTCGTATAATGAGTACTTCATAATAATAAATTGAACTTAATTACTTTTAATGTTTCGTCTATTAAACATAATTAATTCTATATAATTAACCTTATTAGAAACTATAACGAATCGATTAACTTCAAAAAATATTTACACTGTTTGCTATATTTATGACCTTGTACAGAATATCTTACTCTATCAGGATAAAATAAATTATAAAAAACTATCTTTACAAGCCTGTTACTAATAAAAATTATCTCCTTAAGCACAATTTGTAAAATGTGGAAAGGTATCTTCGATAAAATTCATTTAAATATTTATCTATTTGCACAATCAATGCCTATCATTCTTCCAATTGCCGCGTTCATTGAAGTTTTTCCGATCTCTATGACCTCTTCCAGAACCGCCGCGATTCCAACGATCATTTCCGCGACCGCGGTGTCCGCCTCTGTTTGGAAATCTTTGAAAGTTTTGATCGCCTTCCATATAATTAAAATCACCTTGCGGACCATTGAATCCCATATTTCCAAAATTGGGGGGACCTCCATATGTATTGTTATTATTGAAGTTATGAGGAGGCATGTTCGGTGCTATGCCTAAAAGGCCAGGAGTAGGACCGCCTCTTGGATCAGGTAAACCTTGATTAAAACCATGTAAATGATTCATAGGATTCATCCCACCCATTGATTGCATGTTCATCATATTTATGTTACCTTCAATTGAGCCTGGAGCTCCTTGCATACTATTATTAGCCGCAAACGGATTCGGATTCTGATTGAAATTACTAGGGGTTTTTAGTAAAGCCTCCTTGGGTTTTGGTAGATATGAAAATTCAGCATTATCACCCAGCGTAACTCCTAAATTATTGAATATACTACAAAGTATGCTATTATTTTGTATAGGAGTTACATCAAATTTTTTACCAGGCATGTGGTCTTGTTGATACTGTTTTATCATTTGAGTAATCGGTGCTAGGTTTTGGTTGACAAAAATTTTATGTGTAGAGCTTAATTCCTTGTACCAAACTGAATTTTGCAAAATTGATTGTATCTCTAACGTGTTACTTTTCTGTTCTTGATAAGGAGTTTCAATTTGACCAACGATCTCTTTTGGTTTCCTACGAGGATCTATACGTGGACCAACATTTACAGGCTTAGTAGGTTTTTCACTATCGCTATTCGATTCATCTACTGATAACCTAAATACTTTTCTTAGCCTAGGATCCGTCAAAGCTTGAGATTTGGCTGTGCTATTTCTGATATCAGTGTAATCGGGTCGCGGAATATGCACTGGGACTAATTTGTATGGAATAGGAGGATGACTGTTAATAGAACCGTTAATCTCAGATGCCGGCGTGTAATTAGACATTGCTTTAAAAGGTAACGCTAAACGCAAGTCAATATCACCACTTGTGGTCTGCCTCAAATCAGTATCTCCAAAGCTTGGAGGTTTGTATTCTGGTTGCCGTAAATCTACATCAGTCCTTCTACGTCCGTCAGTTGGTTCGCCGTCTACACATTCATAAATTGACACTCGCGGGGTTTTTTTACTTGGCGGGGATTTAATTACCTTATCATTAGTACGAACAGGAGATCGTCTGGATCGAGGATCTCGCGACATGGTCTGCTCTGCCGGCTCCTGGGCGGTTGATTTGCTGTCCTGTAAATTATTCTTCATCGTATTTAACAATTTTGTGACCTCTTCGCTGATATCAATTTTCGAAAGGTCACCTAATTTACTTAAAACAGTCGATGGTTCTATGACATGAGGGGCAGGTGGAGACATCAATGATTTTTGTGGTGAACAACTAGAGGATTTCTTTTTGTTGCCCTTCTCTTCATCGCTTGAATACCATTTTTCATCAATCAATAAGTTATTATCTTCATCATCATCAGTAGTAGAGCGACGATTCCTCTTTTCAGCATTTTTGAAAATAGGTTCTGGTTGCAGAAAACGAATGTCAGTATCACCGTCAGTATTTAATAAATTTTCTGCTGCATCAGGTTGTTGACTAATCGGGTTGGCTTCTACGTAAGGGAGCACACGGTGATCAACATCTTTCACTTCATTCAAAATACTCCCCTTTACGTTATCTAAAGCTTCATTTGAGATATCAATATTTTCTTTATCTTTAGACGCAAATTTAAGCGCATCTTTAGTATACTGGTCGATATCAATCATATCCTTACTACTTGCATCCTTTTTCAAGGGTTTACTGACAGAAGTATCTTCATTTACACTAATTACGCTAGGTATATTTGGAAGAAATCGCATATCAATATCTTGTTCAGGCAATTCCGATGGCATCGCCAGGTTGTTAGTAATTGGCGCTGCAGGTGGAACTCGTAGGTCTAAATCTTTTACAACGTTAGATCCAATATATTGAGCCTGTTGTTCAGTATTGTTAATCAATCCGAATTTTTGTATATTCATTGTATTCAATTGAATTTCAGTTATTTGTTTTAATGATATCCCAATACTGTTTAACTGCAATACGGTCAATTGACCCAATTGATCGAGATTTTCGATACCCATTTTAGTAAGATCTGAAATTTGTCTCGGTGTTAAAACCCCGTTCAAATTTTTTATACACAATACGTTACTGCTGCCTACATTGCTATTTGGAGATAAATTTGAACTTTGTTCATCATTCTGCCACCTTGATTGCCGCACTTTCGGCGAAACTTTAATTTGTCGTTCACTGTGAAACTGATTATTTTGAACTGGATCGAAATTGTTTGGCGGGTTTGAAATATTAAAATCAAAAAGTGAAGGTATCCTCGGTTGACTGTCTGTGTTTTCTGAAAATTGTTGTATTAATTTAGATTGTGTGGTTTGAATCATTTTCATTGCTCCTTCCCTATTTAATCTTGGAAAATCACCTAAAATTTCTTTAGGAGCAGATTCGATATGCTTTAGTAGAATATTTTTTAAACCCTCATTCAGAGGTTTGCCATGTGCAAACTTACATTCATCTTTGTATATACAGGGAAGACCTGTATGGTAATATTTACACGGAAAATCTGCATGCATATATAAACATTTATCTCTTTTTGCACAACAGTCCATAAGATAAAATTTACACAATTCCATTTTTCGTGGAGGTTGAGCGTCGTGGGAATAAATACAATCTTCACCTTTATGACATTTTCCTTGCATAAAATATAAGCAAACGCCCTCAGGGTCTTGCATTGGGTGACTCCCTCGTCTTCTTTCATTTTTATTTTTATTTCTTTCACGTTGATGAGGTCTGCTTCGTTGTCGATGGGTCGAATGTGATCTGGAATCATGGCTACTATCGGACTCAAAAGAATCCTTATCTTCATCGGGGTACATTTCTTGAGGAGACTGTCTCTGTACTGGAGACGCTCCCCTAACGCACATCATTTCACTCTCATCCATTTCATCTGAATAATCTTGCTTTTTACGTTTCTTGCTTTGTCCTTCTTTACCATCGTACTTCTTTCTTTTCTTATGTTTACGGCGTTCTTCGACATCTTCTTCATCTTGCGCTTCATTTGCATTCGCTTTATTCAAGGCTTTTCTTATAGCTTTTTCAACACTACCAGCGAAATCTTCGTCAACTGAATTAACGTATTTACGGTTTTTTTTATTCTTATCTTTAAGTTTTTGTTCACTTTTATTTGATTTAGATTTCTTTTTCTTACCTGATTTAGAAAAGTAAAAATTTTGGACTTCTGTTTCATTCTTACTAATGGTTTCAACCACGGGAACAGCTTCTTCTGTTTTTACTTCATTTTGAACGTCGTTGGATTCCTCACCATCACTTTCAATTTCTCCGTCTTCCAAGTCTTCTACATTAGTTGCTAGTTCAGCCATTTTGAAATTTTCACTGAAATTGAGATAACGTAAAATTAATTTAATTTCTTACATTAATATGGTACATGGGACCAATAAAGTTTCATAAGTTCATTTGTGTTTAATTTCATAAGACGGTTAATTATTCTTTTGTGTTTAATTATACCTTAATTTGATTATTTTACTTTATTCTCCAAATTGTAATAAAAACTATACATTATTATATATTTACCATGCACGAAACCTATCTATATACTGTTTATTGTCCCTCTACTGCATAAATAATAATCATATATTTTGTATATATGTTGGGAAATGGCGATTAGTGTTTCCGGTAAAGTGAAAAATTCCGAATACTCAAACGTATTATTTTCAAGATTAAGTGTTATTGTTTAACTTATGTGTAACCCATTGACCATAATACAATATTAATAACTTTTAATACTATAATACCTACATAAATCTAGTTCTTTTTGATATAATCGATATTAAACAACCGAATCACCGAATATTTACAATGATTACTCATTAGTTATCACACGTAGAAGAAGTATAGTCTCACAGTTCCTGTGTTGAAACGTATTTAAATACGAGCTCTAGGAATAAATGCAAAAGGCATACCTATATACAAGTTTAACATATGTAGGTATCCGAAATATTTATATGGCTGTAAACCTTTTAAGGAAGGCAGAAGTTTCATTGTAATTAATTACAGGTACTTTTAAAAAACTTGATCAGGTAAAGAATTCCTCAACAAGAAAGTCTGGTAAAAATTACAGTAGGTAGGCAGGTACTAATTATGTAAAATCAGTGATCAGTCACGTTCAAGAAACATAGTGAACCTTGACCTAAATAATAATTTTGAATCATATCATTGCAAACAGGTAGATCGATCTATTGACACAATATTGAACAAAATAATATGATACCTATGAGATACATAGGTATGTAATATAAAATATTACCACGGGAAACATCGAGTGAAATTGGTTGTTTCGTGTGCCACCTACCTAAGTGTAGTTTTTTTGATTAGGTAGGTGGTCGGTACATTAGACGTATGGAATAAAGTGCCTTGAAAATATGTCTAAATTCTAAAGTTACAAAAACACGGTTGAAGATAAGTAAAATGACATAACTAAATAGAATTGTTGATGTTATTTGATTATTATTTGTCATTTATTTCGCAAGTTTTTAATCAGGGTTCATGACGCATGACGTCACACAATAAGCAACGATCGTTCGCCATTTTTGTATAAACCGACCACTTTGAGAAGACATCTATAAGTTTTATAATTAAATACCTAGGTATTAAAAATAGATTTCATGATAAAATTGATAGCACATAACAAAGAAAATGTACTCTGCGAAATATTTCTTGCTGTAACACATTAATTACTATGGAAAATTATCAATTATTGACACTGTAATTTCATCACAATCACATTTGTGATTTATACTCACACATACATGAATGCAATTTGAGACTGACATCCTATATATTTACTTTTATGTATGGATTACTAAAATATGATTCAAGATACATTCTTTACAATCATAATTTTATAAATTTACGACTACGTAGATATCTAGTTTCAAGCGAGAGTAATTACTGTCGGTAGTCTCTATACTATACCTAATAAACGTCGAGGAAACAATAGAGTCGATTGTCATTGAAATTATTTCTCCAGTAGGTTCACAAATTAAAGAAAAATTGCGCAGTTATGAATTCAACATGTATGGCAGGAGTCAATTGACTACTGACTAACTGTTCATAGCCACAACTTTCAAGTAAATTAATAGATACGGACAGATATGCAAGCAAGCAGTGGGTGGCCGTTCACATTTCACAATGGCTCGCTAGTTGGTGCGCTGCGCTCTCGCTTCGCCACGATATTGAATGACGTCAACCTTCTAGAACGGCGAGATATTATTTTGTCCTTCCTTTTTCGAGGTCACGCGTACAACGCTCACTCACACAAACACAGACTTACAAAAATATTGGCGTATAGTGACTCGCTTCTATGACTAACAACCTACCATTTTTAATTGGTCGTTTTATATTCATTGTAATGATACAACTTAACGATTGACATTACAAAAATAAATACTTAGCGGAACAAAAGAATCTCAATATAGACATTAAATTAGAATGTTAAAATCAATACAGAAGCATAATTACCATCACCATTTCCCATTAGTTAAAATAGGTAGGTACCTACCTAACCTATTGAAGTTACCATTCGTTAATAAACTGAAGTCATCGTTAACAATAATAATATAACAATGACAATGAAAATAGTTCATGCAAATACTATACAAATTTTTCATACAAATCATGTTTAAGTTAGAAATCGTAATCAAATAATCAAACTAAAATTTTAAAAATGGCGGCCGCCATTTTGAGAATTTTAGTCAACAACGTAATACGTTCTTTGATAAATCAATAATTGATAATGAGTTAAAATCTGAAACTTGTTGAAAAATATGTGTAGCAATACATAATTGCACGTGTGTGACAATTTGAGCAGACCAAGCGAGCACTTATTGCGATAAAAATATAGGGGGCACGCATATTTTGATTATGGCCTAACAAGTAAATACATAATAGTGTTACCAATCTTACATTTAAATGAACAAATCACTATGTGCGACTACTATACGCCATGTAAAAGAAATCTTTCATAGCATTGCTGCATAAAGACGGCGTAACAAATAGAATACGCAAAATATTGATTTCGAATTCGGACGACGACTGCAGCGAAACAAAGGCAAGTTTCGTAGTAATTTAGTTCCAATTTTTTAACACGTCAATTTCAAGGCGCTTTTGTAGCTACATTATCATTGCCACATTGAGAAACACAACATTTCCGGTCAGTTTGAGTTATATTTTAATTTTATTCACACTCAGATTGGAAGTTAAAATTATATTAAATAAATTTAACTTTAAATTTATTTTATTAGTATTATTTTTAATTTCAGTACACTTTCAGTATGAATTCGATTTATTTTTCCAAAAAAATGATCACACATTTTGATTCTCGTCACAGACTAACCACAAATAGTCCCATTTTCTTAAGCAAAATTTAACAGTACTATGGAGACTAATAATTAATCACATTTTGTTTTTAAAAACTAAGAACAACTTTGAATACAATTCTAAACACATTAGTAATATTATTTTTTTCTATAAATTTTATCATAAATAATGAAAAACAATATCTTTGAACGTAGCATGAAACCTATCGCCAGTGTCAAATCTTTTGTCAGTGTCAAATATTATCAAGTATTGCAGTTTTCTGTCTGTGTAGTGTGTATTATTTTTGACAATTCCTGACATCTCACATCTGTGCTCCTGAGTTTGTGATAAAGAAATTACAGTCAGCGTTTTTCGTGAAAGCTGATTTTGTTTAAATTAATACGGAATAAATTATTATTTTATTAGACCGCTGATATTGGTTTACAATGTGAATAAATACCAGTTTAAGAATTAATTTTGTTTTCCCTAAAGTTTGCATTATGTCTGACCCAAGTAATCCATTTGCGGGTCTGTTAGGAGTGTCTGGAACTGGATTAAAGGATACGAATGGTACAGAGTTTAATAGCAGTGCAGTAGAATTGGACGGTAAACAGTCGAAAGAGGAGGCACAGGTTCAGATAATAAACAAAATTGTTGAGAATGTATTCCATTTCACCATTAATTCAAATGCTTTAGATGGCCAAACTGATGAACAGCTAATATATTTAGAAGAACTAGCGCAAGCTTTGAATCCAAAAGTTTATATTGATCTAGAAACATTAGAGCAGGCACTTTTTGAAAGATTAATGTTACAAGACATTGGACAAAATGTTTTACCCAAAACAAGCAAAGTGTTTAAGGAACATATTACACAGAAGCAAGTGTTTACATATTTATTTAGTTCCATGGAAAATCTTCAGGGTTACAGTCAATCTAATAACCAATATATAAATTTTGCATTGGAAAAAATGAAGGAACTTATCCTTCGAAATGCTGTGACAGCTTTAAAACAGCCTACATTATTTGAGGGACAAGACTTTGGCGTGCAACTTGTAGAAATACTTAGAGTTGGAGGACCACAAAGTCATACTTTTTTTAATGAATTAGTGGAAGCATTTGTTGCTGATGGTGAGTAAATTTCAGTTTTATTGATATAGAGGTATGAATGATAATTAGATGAATTGGTTCATACAGAAATAGGATCTCTGTGGTAATGATAGGTGACTCTTCATTGAGTAAGCTAGTAGAAGTGGGGTGAAAAGGCCTACATGGTGTTTTCTTCATATAATGATATATATGTATTTGTATGCATATTTGATTACCAAATCTTAAGAACTGTCCACAACACACTTATCTCTAAAATATATATACTGAAAAGTTTAAGGATTGCAAAATTTTCAAATATTGGTTTACACTATTCTTATGCGGCCCTTTCTTTTACTTTCCCTATGCATTTTTTCTGAGCAATTTTATGCCATATTTAAACACTAACTAAAAAATCTAATTGTCCTGTAGAATGAGGTTTTGATGCCAATAAAATTCCTTATAAAATAGTGAGAAGATTTTAGAAAAATATCAGGAAACCTCATTTGTAAACTAAAACTATGAGTTTTCCAAATACACCTTGGTCCAAGAATAAACACACAGCAAACTTAGCCAGGTATCATACCCAACCTTTTTTAATATTTACATAATCTTATAACTATAATAGAACTTATAAGCTCTTAATATCAACTTATTGAGAGACAACTACGAAATAATACGCATATCCTTCAAACAAATTATTTTACTACTAATTTTAAATTGAATATTTTAAAGAACATTTTTTTTTAATTTACAAATTGTATTGGTTAGCAGCAGCTTAATTGTTGATAATGTTATTATTTTATTTAGAGGATATAAATATATACAAGTTAATTTATTTTGGTACATACTACTTCAACGTGTGATTATCATCATTATCAGTACCGGCTTAAGAAAGTAACTTTGTATAAGTAGCTGTTTACTCAACTGTTTGGCTGTGGTAATTAATATAGATATGTTTAATTTATTGCTTTCCCTCTGGACCAAATTAAACATTAGCCAATGGCTATTCTAGATATATCTTTGATCAATACTATACTTGATATTTACTCTCAATCCTAGAAAGGGTCTGTGAAAATGAAAAATAAGGTTTTTAATGATTTCCGAACCTACTTTGTACTACTACCTTAAATATGTTGAGTGTGTTAAACATATTTTAATTAAATAAACATAAAAAAAAATTAGAGTATTTTATCTTGAGCTACACCTTTTGTTTCCCACTTAGTCGCAATTTTCCAGGGAGTTCGTCCTAAATCGCGCAGCTCTTCAACCAATGGATGCATCCCTTTTGACTGAAAACATAAACATAGTAAACAAAATTTTAGTACTAAGTCTTAAAAAGGTCCCTTGCATTGCCTCGTATACAGGTCATAGTGGTGCTGCTCACTCATCTTGCAAAAGAAATCAGACCTAAATATTGTAATATTATGAAAATAATAAAACTCATTAAAAACCCAACAAGTAAAGTCTGACACTTTCCTCTTAAATTTTGTAGAGATGTAGTATTTAATTTATTGATCAAAGATTGGATGTTATGCCAATATGTTTCTCTATTGATGAACAAGGAACAAAGGGCATTCCAACAGAGTACAAGCGAACACAGTGTTCTCAATAGATCAATATCAATAATCAATAGAGTCAATAGCAAAAGTCAACTTTTGCTATTGACTCTTGAGTGGTCAACCCCTGCAAACAGAATTTAACAAAATAAAACTGATTTCTCTATTTTAGAAAGTGAAGATTGCCAGTTTCAACTGCGGGATTCAATGATACCAGTGCTAAAGACAATTCATATTGATATAAACAATTCAAACTTAATAAATTTACCCATTTACATATTACCAGCACTACAACTATTTGCAGGTAGATACATTTTTTTTTATACAACTTTAATTTCATATTTGAAACATATAGAAAGAATCAAAAATCTGAACTAGTTTTGGTTGGTTAGCAAACTAAAAAATAACTAATGGATTAAAACAATTTTCTCATTCCTAAAGGTAATACACATTTAGCACCAATATTGTTGCAAGTATGTGAACCAGAGAACGAAACAAATGGAAGACTGTACCAGGAATCTGTAATAGGTGGCCTGTTAAGTTTGTCAGTTTTACCTCGGAATACTGCGGGGTTGAATGATTTTTTTGATAATCCTATGGACCAGGTATATATTTGATTCTGTATTTTGTAAAATGAATACACAAAAGACATTAATTGAGTTTGATTATTTGCAAAACTTAAACTAAGTAAAAAAAAATGTGGATTCTTAATTGGAAAGCCTCAAGATGTTGTTGATTACTTTAACTATTAAAGTAAAATCTCTTCTTTTATAGCATAAACAAGGGTGTTAATTCTGTTGTGCACAAATCTGTATATTAAACTAAAAATAACAGAGGTAAAAACAAGCTCAACTCAAGGTCCAATAAAAGTGTTATCCGAGCAATAGTTTCCCTTCTGATAGTTTAGTTTAGAAATGTATGTACAACATAATCAACACAACACACATTCTTGAAAACCGAACTACCACTTGTAAATTATTTTAGTTCAGAAATCTCATTTCCAATGTTAGTTAATTTTTTTTAATTAAGTTTACGTTTTTATATGTACCACCTACATCAATTATTCCTTTCAGGCAGCAACATCAATGATGGAAACATCTATCATGAATGCCTCATCGCACCTTACAAAGAATCTGCACAAAATATTTTTGACTCTCCTAAAAGGTGGTCCAGCTATAAAAAATAGGTTGCTGTCATGGATAGGAAAGTGTTTGAAAAACAACGCTGCTAGGGGAAAACTATGGAATCTACAGGTAATGTATGAAAATTTAACCTTACACTTTGACATTAAAAATCAAAAATACACTCATAGGCACAGGAAGGCATAAGTTTCATGTATAGTTGCAAATTAATAATCATATTTTTTTTTTTTTTTAATAAAGCGGTGATAACCTAGGCGTTAGCCTCCTTCCTAACTGCGACGGTCCGAATCCGGGCACGCACCTCTTAACTTTTCGGAGTTATGTGCGTTTTTAAACAATTAAAATATCATTTGCTTCAACGGTGAAGGAAATCATCGTGAGGAAACCTGCACGCCTGAGAGTTCTCCATAATGTTCTCAAAGACGTGTGAAGTCTGCCAATCCGCACATGGCCAGCGTGGTGGACTATGGAAAACCCTTCTTATATTGAGAGTTGACCAGTGCTCTGTAGTGAGACGGTAAACTGGTTGATCATGATGATAATGATTCGTTTAACCACATCATATTTATTTTTACTTTCCAGGCTGGAGTAATGAGTGTGTCAACGTTACGCTGTGTTTCCGACGGATTTATGTTGAACCTTGGCGCAGTTCTTTTGCAGCTTTGTCAACCATTTTGCACCACGGCTGATGATCCAAAGTCACTTAAAATTGATCCTACTTACGCTGCAGTACTAGTAAGTGAAACAATCATTAGTGATAATGTTATTATATAAACTAGTTTTATTTATGTGCGACATAATTTCACGTTTATTTCTTTTTTTTAATCCCGGAGGAATTACATATTTTCCTGGGCTGAAAAATAATGCTTTGTTTCACATTAGGGTTTTTGTTTTAATTGTCTTCCCTGTCTATGCGAACTGTCCAGGTGTGCTTTTTGGGATAAAAAGTATACTTATAAACATTTACTTTTTGCTACTTGCTATCGCATTTATAATAATCTTTAAACGATATTTTTATTGACTCCAGTAGTTTGTAAGTATTTTAGAGCAAATAAAAAAGTAGTATCCTTAGCCATTCGGTATTTTTTTCTGATAGGTGATTTTCTACGAACTTTCCTTTGTCCGTTTCTATTAATCAATCATCATCATCATCATTTCAACCTATAGATGTCCACTGCTGGACATAGGTCTTTTGTAGGGAGTTCCAATGGCGGTCCACGGTCCTGGGCCGCTTGTATTAATCAATACTTAGATAAAAATATGTAAATCGTATTTCTACTATTCAATTCTAACTTATGTGCCAACAAATATTTCTCCTATCATTTTGTTTAGTAATTATAACAAATAAACCAACCAGACCTATTGGTCCAAATTTACCCAACCAATAGGTTGGTTTGAACTAATTACTATAACACTTCATTCAACTTAAAACTAAAGCTACTTGTCAAGTCACGAGTACTGTCTCAATTATTGTAATTAGCTAGGTAGAGAAATTCATTCATACCGAAGCCTTTTTGATCGCTTATATCATCCTTCATATAACAATAAGACTTTTCTATAAAAAAAAATATTATCTTACTTATTTCAAAGCCCGAAGAATGTGCAGCCAAATCTGTTCATCTCGATTGTCTGCACACCGAAACATGTTTATTACCGGCACGTGAATTAGAGGATGGGCAAACCATGAAGAGGCTAACTGCTGACACATACAGTTTTGTCACCGAATGCTTCTTCATGACCCAGAAGTGCATTGACTTAGGTGAGTCGCAGGTCAGCTGTTTATTGATAGCATATAAGTGAATCGTAAAGGAGATTAACAAACAATGCATGCATATAAGTGAATCGTAAAGGAGATTAACAAACAATGCATACGACCTTCATGAAGTTTAGTTTGCTATAATCCATACCTGGCAAATCTATACGTTTATTGTATACCAACTAATGCCTGCGAATACGGCCGGAAAGAAATATAATAAGTAAATATTAGTAATATTAATAATAGGTGTTTACTTAATATTATAATATATGAATTTAATTAATATTGGTCATATTTACTAATAGTTAATTATTTATTTGTATTGTTTGACTATTATTATTTTTAATTTTGTTTAACTAACCAATTATTTGGCTACTTCCATTAATTTTAACTTCATCCGGGTCTAAACCGAAAATCAGCGTTATGATTCTGGAATGCAGAGCATTTATGAGCTGAGATAATGTGATTATAGACAGACAGAATCTGTAATTTTTATTTTGTCATTTTAAACAAGTACAATATTTAAACTTAACAAGGAAAAAGTAAGTAGGTACCCAAGTAGGTTTTCGTTTGTAAGAATTGTGTCAAAGTTGTAGAAGGAAATTCCTCTAAATGTTGTAGAGAAATATTTTTTGATAAATAACCGTTAATCATTTTGATAGGTGTGCGTGTGTGTGCGGAAAAACTGTGGCGCTGTGGCCAGGAGCTGGGGAGAGCTCAACGTGCGATTGCGGACGCCTCGGCCGCTCACCACATGATCGAACCCCTACGACAACAGGCACACTTCCAAATGATCAAGTAACTACCAATTTACCATTTCAATTGCTCATACGTCGTTGTTATAATCTCATTAGTACAATGCATCCAATTTTTCAATATTTGAATAGGCTAGAAAATTATTATTAAAATCTTTTTCGAAATTTCGATTGTAGCTTCCGCGATAAAAGTTTAAAAATAAATTCCTCACTAAAGAATCGTCAAGTTACAGTTTTCTTATAAGGATGAATAACTAACCCTTATATTTATTTAATTTTATCTATGCAATACCTCAGTGCATAAAGACCATATGTGGTACAGAATGCGTTAGTTTTATGAACCATATAGGAATGGAAACATCGATGATACAGACCAAACAACACAAACACAAGTTTAGGATCTATCGCTCCTAAACTTTAAGTAAGTTAAGTCCTAAGTTTTCTAATTCTATACAGGCCTACTCCGATCTCCTTCCTTTCATAGCAAGACGGATTTAAATATTGAACGCTGCTCACATTCAGTAGTGTTTTTAACTTTAATACAAGGTGCTGGAATGGCGACCTCGAACCGGTAAACGTAGCGTTGGTCGATCCTCTACTACTAGGTCTACAGACTACATCAGACGAGTTGCAGGGAGCCACTGGATACAAGCGGCCGAAGACCGTGGATATTGGAAAAGAACTATGTCCAACAAAAGACTATGTCCAGCAGTGGACGTCAATCGGTTGAAATGATGATGATGATGACAAGGCTTACATTGGAATTTCGCAGAATACTTCTTACATTCAGGAACTTATGCATTTATATGATTACAATAGAAGAATGGTAACAGAACTCGCTTGTGAAGCTTCTGGTATGTGTAGTGGTTTCATTATACATATAGTGGTTATTATTATTATCATCAGGTTCGTCAGCTTCCGGTGTGCGCTGCTAGAGAACGAAATGTTGACAAACTTGCACCGACTGCAAGCCACGACTTGCACTTGGCTAGCACAAGTGGCGATGCGACCCAATCCTGAAACACCGCAGTCAAGTTACGCGCCCGGTACTTTGCTACCGATCGAGATGCCCATAACCACACCGCCCCCTGATACCTTAAGGTTAGTGTAACCATGAGACAAGCTCCTGAAAACAAAAGATAAGATAAAAGATAGATTTTTTATTATTCCAAATAATACTCCTGTATTATTTGTTCCTAAAGCTCTTTAAGCTTCCTAGTTTGTTCTTTAAGCTTTCTAGCTTAAACAAATGAAAGCGATGATCCTGCCGAAGTATTAACTGTGTAGCAGTAATCAGCGCCCTCCAAGAAATAAATACAGTGTTTCACAAAACAAAAGGATAAACAAAATAAAAATACCTATGCCATAAAACGTATCAATGTAGAGAAATTTATGGCATTAAATAATGATAGAATGGAAATTTATGACTGTATGTACCTAATGTGTTGGTCAAAGTGTATGTAATATATTAATGTGTGTGTGTGGGTATGAATGTATACGTTTATGTGTGTTTATGCAAATATTATGTGTGTTCATTTTATTTATAAGACTTTAAAAGTTGAAAAACAAAATTGCATCCTGTGCTGACAATCAACATAATCAACCCATTGCCGGCTCACTACAGAGCACGGGTCTCCTCTCAATATGAGAAGGGCTTGGCCATAGTACACCACGCTGGCCAAGCCGTGCGGATTGGCAGACTTCACACGCCTTTGAGAGCATTATGGAGAACTCTCAGGTATGCAGGTTTCCTCACCATGTTTTCCTTTACCGTTGAAGCAAGTGATATTTTAATTGCTTAAAAACGCACATAACTCCGAAAAGTAAGAGGTGCGTATCCGGGTACGAACCCCCGACCTCTGATTAGGAGGCGAACGTCCTGCCCACTAGGCTATCACAGCTTATAATACTGATAATACGAGGATATTTTTGCCAGATGCATTCCAGAATTCGTGCTAGAGAATATTGTAGTGCTGATAACAATGGCGCGGCGTACTGTAGGCGCCATTACCGAAGAAGCGGACGTAACGGGGCTGTTGCAACCGGCCCTCACACTTGTACTCACTTTTATGGGCGACTCCTCGCGGACCTACAACCCACACTTAAGGTAATTTGACTACTTAGAATAGAAATACGTTTATTTATTAGGTCAACACAATTACAAATGATCATGATGATTATTTTATATAAATAAACCGAACTAACTTATACGTTTGTTATTATTTTAGGGCTCGTCTTGCGGAGTGTCTCGAAGCAATGCTGCCAAACCATCCAGATGATCAACAACCTCTTAGCAATATTGCATCTTTCTACAGGGAACAACTTTTCAAAAATCACCCTCATAGGCTGCAAGTAAGTTTTTTTTTATTGAATCTCAATGGTTAAAATTCTATTTTATATATTTTTAACACCACTCGCTCTAAACTTAGCGTGCTTGTAATTTTGTACTAAAACCCATTACACGGTGAGAACATCCGATATGTGACGAAAATTTAGCTCATTCTCATGTTTCTCGCTTCGATTAATGATGGCGTCACTTTTTCTCGCCAGTGCTGGTAATTCGCAAACCATAGTGTAACAGAGATTTTTTTTATACTACAAGTTTGCCCTTGACGGCTATCTCACCTGATGGTAAGTGATGATACAGTCTAAGATGATGGCGGGCTAACCTGTTAGGGGTATGGTACCATACTCCTAATTGGTTTCTACGCGACATCGTGCCGGAACACTTAATCGCTTAGCGACACGTCTTTGTCGGTAGGGTGGTAACTAGCCACGGCCGAAGCCTCCCACCAGACCCGACTCGAGTCGGGAATCGAACCCAGAACCTCCGACTTTATAATCCGACAGCGCACGCGCTTCGCTACGGTGATCGTTAAAAATATCTAGGAGTCGGTAAACATCTTCTTTTACTAATATTTACATCGTTGTTATTTATTCAAATGATAAAAGACTGGACATACTGTAGATATCGTGCTGCTACTGTCCAACAGTGAGTGTCCGGTCGTCAAAATAGAATAGAGTAACAGAGAATATATTATTGAAAGTTCCCTCCAAAACTTTTTTCTGATGACGATATATTGATATTGTGCGAGGTGTGACTGGAATATTTAACGCATTCTGTCTTGCGATATTTGTTTATTAAAACGGGATTAGGAGCGTGGTGGACTATGGCCAAACCCTTCTCATATTGAGAAGAGACCCGTGCTCTGTAGTGAGCCGGTAATGGGTTGATCATGTAGATGATGAAAATGGGATTTATAAAACAAGTATTGAAATCTTCTTACAGCTCTTGCCTTGCCTACTGGACGTGTTTGTAGGGATAGAAATGACGGGGCAAAGTGTGCAATTTGAGCAAAAGTTTAACTATCGCCGTCCGATGTACCTCGTCATGGATTTCCTGTGGGGCATGGAGGAGCACAGGGAAGTATTTACGTAAGTTTTTTTTTTCAGTTTTTTTTCATAAACTATATCATCTTTTTAGCCTAGAACCTTTTCGCATTATTTAAATCTCGTTCCTCTGATAATATACTTTCTGATTAAACTGTCATCTTTTATTGTCTATGTGTAATAAAATGAATTGTCGCTGATTAATAACACAAAATCCTGCGACCGCTTTTGCTAATTTTATTTTGATATATTCGTAGAAGTGTAAGGTTTAAAAAAAATTGCAAATTTGATAACCTTTATCGAAATTGTTTTGTATTCAAACTGTGTTGAATTTCTCTCCACCCCAATTGCAGAATAAATTACTAAATAAACAGTGCTGTTTTTAAAAGATATTTAGGCAACTTTTATTAGCGGCACGAGGTAGCTGGGTCAGCTATAACTTGTATTGACCTAATTGGCCACTATAACTATTTCACAATACGAGTATATTTGACAAGGAACAAAGAAAATATCTTAATATCATAATCCGAAGTAGATAATGTAATTTTTTTTTTTACAATTGTAGATTGCTTAAGCAATAAGACCGCCTTTGCATACTCATGTGTCAAGTAATGAATAGAAACAGGCGTTACTTTACTTTTCTCGCTTGTGAAGTCAACATCTCCTGAGGATGATCCGGTGTCGGGTCGAAACGTGCGTAGAGGTTCTAGTGGAAAATTTTGTGTGGTGTTATATTATACAAATCTCCCGGTTGTCGGCGGAATATAGCAAATTATACTTGCTGTTTATTGTTTATCATGTGTCAAGTGTTCCTTATTCTGGTTTCTTTAAAATTTGTGTGCAATAAAGAGTATTTATCATATCTTATTGTCGCAGACGACTAGCAAGAGAAGCCGAATCTAACATGGACGCAGTGCACCCGCCGTTATTCCTTCGCTTCGTCAATTTATTGATGAACGACGCCATTTTCCTGTTGGACGAAGCGCTTGGAAACATGGCTCAGATACGGACGATGCAAACTGCCCAGTATGTATTTTATTCTTTCTTTTTTTATACACCACAAGTTATCCCTTGATGGCATCTCACCTGATGGTACGTGATGATTGCTCTAAGATGGTAGCGTGCTAACCTGTTAAGGATATGGTAAATTCATACTCCTAATTGGTTTCTACACGACATCGTGCCGGAATGCTAAATCGCTTGGTGACACGTTTTT
This sequence comes from Lasiommata megera, assembly GCA_928268935.1. Classification (NCBI taxonomy): domain Eukaryota; kingdom Metazoa; phylum Arthropoda; class Insecta; order Lepidoptera; family Nymphalidae; genus Lasiommata; species Lasiommata megera. Next base: position 9,885,633 of record OV743322.1, on the reverse strand, counting down.
GTAGGTAGGGTGGTAAATAGCCACGGCCGAAGCCTCCCACCTCAATCCTCAATTATCTACAGCATGGCACACGTGAAAACAGGTTTTTCGTGTTAAAACATTTTTAACGAAACGAATACCGTATAAAGCTGACCTAAAAATATATTATAATATATATAATATAATATATATATATTATATTTAATTTTTTAATATATTAAAATATTCTTTATTCAAATGTCCATTCGTAAATATGAATGTCTTTCGTAAATCAATATGTTTACCGAATAATATACAGTGATATGTGCGGTTTTTTTATTATTTTGAAACTGTTTGTTTTTCCATGCCTTTAAATTATTTATGAGCATCTTCATTACAATAGCACCGGTTCATCCAATGAGCGTTTCGTAAATAACAAATAAACATACACACTTTCATATTAATTTGCATATATTAAAATTTGCTGTTTCCGCGTCTTGGTATCTCGATTTTTTTGATTGTCGTAGTTAAAAGAATCCTTTATCCATATCCAACATCAACTTACTCTGTAGTAAAAAAAAGTGTGGCGTAAAAGGGTAACAGACAAACAGACAATAAATATACTTTTTAATAAAAAATTTATTCTTTAATTTAAAAGCCAGTTCTGTACGGTTCAGACTTATCCATGAATCTGTCGATGTCACTTACACCTCCCTAAAAGTCCGTTTCGCAACCTTAGTATTTATTCGTCACAAAAATCCATTCCCGGTCCCCTATTTCCTTTATTTTCCATTGTTATTTTATGAAAAAAGATATTGTTTGTTTCTTACAGAGAATCGGGTGCATGGGCAAACCTGTCCGCACACGAACGCGAACAAAACCTCGCGAATTTGTCACACATTGGCATGTTAGCACGTTTCGACAACATTCTCGGCCGGGACACGGTACGAACGCTTGTGAGACTCACGGCCCACGCTCCGTACGTGTTCTGCCATCCCACGCTCGTGGACCGCATCGCCTCCATGCTTAACTATTTCCTGTTGCACCTTGTGGGGCCCAATAAGAAGAACTTCAAGGTCAGTTGCACTTATTTTCGCTACATTACTATTTAACACAATAGATAATTATGAAGTATTTCTTAATAATAAAATAAATGATTTTTTAATTTATCGTATTTAGGTACAATAAATACTGAGCCAAATGAATTGAACGAACACTGTTATATTAATAAAGTTATAACTCAAACAAAAATAGTAAAAATGCGCTGATTTTTCTGACATTTGATATCTTAATGGTGGTTACTGTGGAATGCAATGTGACCAAATTGAAAGTACTACCCAGGCTTTGGAATAGATTGGATAGCGCTTTGGAGTTCTGTGCGATGGTAATACGATCAAGGTCGAATAGATCTCAAGCACGCTCAAGTATAAAATTCTCTACCTCTTTTTAGGTAAAGGACTTGAAAGAGTACGAGTTCGATCCAGCAAAAACGGTAATGGACATTTGTCGAGTGTACGTGGAGCTGGGCAATAACCAGCGATTCTGTGCCGCCGTGTCCGATGACGGCCGCTCCTATTCACCGCAACTGTTCACGCTTGCTGAGGCTGTGTTAGGTATGATAGCGTTAAATCTGTTGCGAAAGTAATAGGGTGCGGCTTAGGTTGGTCAAAATGTAAAACAGAACTACTCTCACCTTCACGGATAAACCTCAAGGTAGGATAAAGGTTGACGACCTCCGTGGTGCAGTCCGTGCGCTGTCACATTATAAAATTGGAGATCCTGGGTGCGGTTACCAGCTCGAGTCTGATCTGGTGGGAGGCTACAGCCGTTACCACCCTACCGACAAAGACGTGTCGCTAATCAATTTAGCGTTGGCACGATGTCGCGTACAAACTAATAAGGAGCGTAGGTTTACCATACTCCTAACAGGTTAGCCTGCTACCATCTTAGACAGCATCCACCCCACCACCAGGTGAGATAGCCATCAAGGGCTAACTTGTAGTGTATATAAAAAAAATTGATGGACTTCACTGTTCCTATGATAGCTTATGCGAATTGAATATTAAGAGTTCTAGTGGTTAGAAACAAATGCCAAATCAAGCCAAAACCTATTTAATCATGTTGGTGTCACAGGCACTTCTAAAGAGTATACCTATATTTTTTTTTTTTTTTTGAGATAGGTTTGCGCTTGACGACAATCAGTACCAGAAAAAAGGCACTGATGAGGTCTAGGTTGGAGCGCGCTTACCTGGAAAATGCCTATTCACCCTTCCCTTGAAGGAACTAATGTTATACGTGGCTGGAAACGCAGATGCTGGAAGAGAGTTCCACACCTTAGCGGTTCGATTCAGAAACGTTGTTCCAAATCGTTTCGTCCGAGTATGTAGGATTTTAACCACGTAAGGGTGCCAGCGCTCACGATTCCTCGAAGTTCTGTGGTAAAACGGCGAAGGGGGCACGAGGTTGTAAAGTTCTTGAGCGCACTCTCCAAAATATATCCGATAGAAGACCGATAGACAGGCAACAAGGCGTCGGTGCTATATATTGATTATTGCATTTTTTTTTGTGACGACTTTGATAATAGACATTCGTTAACTTAAAAACTAAAACTACGAGGGTTCCAAACGCACCCTGGTCTTCAAAGCAGCCCACAACAAACTTAGCCGGTTCTTGAACTTTGTTTGTTAGATGACACAAAGTTATTTTAATTTTATATATTTTAACTTAAAACGGATCAACGTTTCTAACAGTACGCATCGGCGGTGGCTGTCTTATAACATCACTGCAAGAAGTAGCAGCGCGCGTCAGCACGCTGGCTGAGCAGCGGCAACGAGACGAGGAGATCCTGGCCAATGCACCCGAAGAGTTCCTCGACCCCATCATGAGCACCCTCATGATGGATCCCGTCATATTGCCCAGCTCGAGGACAACAGTCGATAGAATTACTATCGCGAGGTAAATATCGGCTTCGATTCCGTTGAACACAGTTCTCAAAAGTTAACAAAATTAAACAATCTGGACATAGTGCTATCCTTTTAAAGACAGCAGTTCTGTCAAGATGATGACGATGACCGCCATTATTTAAACGGCTAATTTCAATAATAACCTCTTTCAGGCATCTGCTAAGCGATCAGACTGATCCATTTAACCGTTCCCCGCTGTCCATGGATCAGGTGAAATCGAACACCGAGCTGAAGGATCGCATACAGGCGTGGATCGCAGAACAGAAGCAAAAAAATGATCAAAACACAGCCAGTACTTCTTAATGCTATATACATTTATCAATTGTACATTTTACTGGAAGTAGACTAAATTACTTTATGGCTTACTATCAACTGTTACTCCTAAGCAATTCAAAACTTATACTCAATCTAAGTTTCCGCGTTCTTTTCTCTGTAGCATGACATTTTCAGCACTATTAATATGAACCATTAATTTTTAGGTGTAGTTTTGATTACGCAAAGTTATTAAAACCGTTATCGAAAATAACAATTATAAACTATAAAAATATTCCGTATCCCACACGTTTACATGCCCGCAATACTTATTCCTCTAGCAGTGCATATGAGCATGATCTTGCTTGGTGACCTTGAAATTGGCATCAAAGTTAGTGCGTGCGGACAGACGTCAGAAGTCGTATATAATGGCCCTAATATTAAGTAGCCTTGAAACAGTGAGATGATCTTCATTTTAAACAATAAACAGCAAGTTTAATTTGCTATATTCCGCCAACAACCGGGAGATTTGTATAATATAACACCACACAAAATCTTCCACTAAAATCTCTACGCACGTTATGACCCGTCACCGGACATTGTGAGGAAACCCGACATCATCCTCAGGAGCTGTTGACTTCAGAAGCGAGAAAAGTAAAGTTTAGTTTTCTCCCTTGTGAAGATTCTAGTGGAAGATTTTGTGTGGTGGTAAATCTCCCGGTTGTCGGCGGAATATAGCAAATTATACTTGCTGTTTATGACTTCCCCAAAGTAACGCCTGCTTCTATTCATTATTTGATCTTCATTTTTACTATGATGCAAAAAAACTAATTAAATCAGAAATACTGATAGAAAATACGGTTCTTAATAACATAAGGTACAGTGCCAATACTTTGTTTGGCTAAGTTAGATTAAATTTGCCAAACAAAGAAATTCCGTCTCAATTTTATTACAAAATCCCCATATAGGTACGTTTCTCACTTCCATACTCCTCAATGTAACATGGTTGGTTATGGTAGCAAAATTCAACTATGTAAATGAAAGACTTTATTTCATGTTGATAGTAAGCCTATCGAAGATTTGAGTTGCACTTTTGTCATGTAGCCAATAAATGTGGTGAAGGATATTTCGTAAGTGTGGTGTTTTCTGTAGTAATTTGGACGAATTCAGATGAAAAATAAATACATATTGGTGCTAATTCGGTTAAACAGGAATACTTAACTGGACAGGTTTAGAGTTTTGCCATTCTTTTCAAGAACGGTGGGAAAAAAGGTTGGCACAACTGTATGACGGATATGTTTTGTATCCTGATCTTTTGCAATCTAATTGGCACCGAAGCGAAAACAAAGCGTTTCCCACACTGAGGCGGTGTTCATTTTTCGTGCGGACACATTAATTAACTTTGATATAGTTCTCACTCCTATCTATATATGACGGCGAGTTTGTTTTTGTAAGCGTATGCAGTTTTGAAATAGATTAGACATGAACAACCGTTTTTTTTTTCTTAAACATTTGCCTACGTTCATAGATATATATATAAACGCCTTGTAAAACGTATTCTGCCCGCATGTGTAAGAATCCTTATTTTCTGAACTGCATATGTCATATACAACTTTCATTTGAATATAAAACAGATTAAAACTTTAGATCTCATTGACATATAAGTTCCTGTCACATATGGAGGCTTCTTACCATCGCTTGACTTCTTAGATCCCCTGATGAGGTTTATATGAAAAGCCCGGAGCGCAACCACCAACGCCTCTATTAGGAAACGCTTAATGGTCCAGAAGCTCAAAACTTATTTTGAAAAGGTTTTAGTTGTTATCATGTTGCTCAGTTGCGACGGGTATTACAGTGGCCATCTAGACTAACCATTCCTTAGTAACCTTATCAATGTACATCATGAGCTTTTGTTCCATAATGTTTCTTTTTTTTTAAGTTAAAGGAAAAAAATAAGTATTTCACGTCCAAAATGAGGGTGAAATACCTGATTTCTCTTAACGGTAGCATTCATAAAATTACCATTAAGTTACGGGACCGAATTCCGGACAGCTACATGCTGAGCTGTCCCTAGTCGGCAGTAGATTATTAATTTGTACGTATTTCATTTCGTAATGATATGCCTGAGGCCATCAAATTTCGGTCCTCTATAATCATTATATGTATATTAAAAGGCATGAAACTATGGCAGCCACTGGCATAATACATGTTGAGATGACAAAATGTATCATACAAAATATAAAAATCCCACCTCCAGTCTGCAGGCCATATGTTTCAAGCTTGTTAGATACTTTTTACATTTTTGTATCTTGGTGTGTATATGGCATATATTATATGATATACATAATAATTATCAATTATCAATTTAACCAAAGCTAACGGAATAATGTTAACAGAAACTGCAAATCTGTTGTAATACTGTCTCAATTAATTAGTAAATTGAGTCGATATTTCCGTTGTAATGTAGATGTTGATGACTTTGATTCCATATCAGACAAAGAAAGCCAATTATTACAAAAAAAAACATAAAAAAACCTTTATTTAAACACTAATGGGCCTTTTTAAGTGAACATATTTTATAGTAATTTTACCCTAGTATTACTGGAATATTATTTGATTTCTGTCTTAAGTTGTCTCTTTATTAGATAGCGACTAAGTAACTCAATGCTTCGAAGTCGGTTATCCTTAAAACCAACCATATCAAATCAAATACCTATAATTTAACTAAAATACAAAATTAAACCTGAAACCATATTAGTTCGTTAAGATTTTGTTTAGCTAAGGTACATTTTTATTTTTATCTGTATCATGCAGCTACTAAAAGTAGCGTTTTTTTGTGATATTAATTTCGTTATTATATTTTATTAAACTATTATTGAAACTCACAACTTAGTGTTTTTAAAACAGGAAAACTTGTTAGATTAATTAAAAGACAATTATGTACTTTCTTAATACAAGTTGATTTTTGAAGTGGAGCTAATGCGTCAGCTAGGAAACGAAGAACAATAAATGACACTACCCAACAACAAATCACGAAACCCATTTTTCGAACTACTACTTTTAGTATCACTCAAATCCGGCCAGATTCTCACCATCGGAAATGTCTATCCGGCTTCCTTTTTCCCCACCAAATGTAATAAAATGCAGGTCCTTGTAGCCAAGAGCGATAAATCAGAACAAAATATTTGATAACCGTTTCAAACTCCTGCACAGGTCCAAAGTTCTGCTCCCTTCAATTGTTCCATTTGTCCAGAAGAACTTCAGTGCCTGATTTTTGCAAAAAAAAAAAACACCTCTTTTGTACTGTCTAAGATAGATACCGACGACAATTGTATGGCCGGTAACTTTTCGAGTTTTATTATCAGCTCTAAGAATTCGCGTGGTTTTTGATTGAGCATCTCCAGCCCATATTCAATTCCCTGACATTACTCTTTAGCAGTCTGCTATGCTCAATAATCAGCTCTCTCCAAATTTCCTCTGAATGAATTTCATTTTATGTACGAAGCCGAAAGTGAAACAAATACTTATATTTAAACACAATTTTACAGGAGAGGTGATCAATGAGTGAGACGGGACTACTTCGAAATCAACGTGTATTTTTTTTTTATGTACATAGCACCAGTGACTTGTGTAATACATTCGCGCTAAAATCTTAACTAAACGAAGTTGTCCGATATCCCAATTCGGCCAACCGTTTGAATAACCTTATGGAGAACGATTCGAGCCTACGTATTATAGCATCTCACTGGAAAGCATTTAAAACTGTTAAGTCGCTTGAATACAATTCTCTAAACTAATCTTTACTGAGAGGCTATACTTTCATAATTTTCCAAATGGAATGTTTAGACTACATTAAACTGACTATAAAAAAAAATTAAGATTAGAGACTTGTGTACAATTGAATTTGCTCCGTTTGAAAACATATTGAATGACATTTATTTAGTGCAATTTGGAAATGTGATTGAAAATATTATATTTATTTCCAACTGAAATTTTATTTCTATTTTGTTAAAGTTGGTTTATTTAAATCTACCCAATAAAAAGTACACAATCTATTCTTTAGTTTTATTTCACATAATTTTACTTAAGAAAAATGGCACAAAGTAGAGATCGGGGTATCTCTTACCCCTTATCTCTTCTAAGTTTCGCTCGCTGAGTCCTGATAAGGCGACCGAAGAGACCGACCAGAAGGCGACGACAGAGACTAGAGGACCGAAATTTGATGGCCTCAGGCATATTAATTTGTGAATCTGTTTCAGAGCTCAAAGTCATCACTGGGAAGACTAATAGAAGATACATTGAAAAGTTTTCGATTAGTAAAGTTCTGCAATTTATATTTTTAATATTGATAACTTCTAGACGAAAAGTATTACAGAAAGCTGAAAACTGCTTAAGACAAAGAAAACAGAAATATTGATAGAAATCAAGATCTTAGTAACAGTGGTAACATTGCCAGTATTTTGCTTGACGAACTTTTAAAGTTCCACCAATGGAAATTTACGCTCCTCACTTACACATTCCCCACGGTTTCATGGCTTCATCTATTTAATCTGAACACGAACTGATAAATGAGTACATTGTAGACATGCTATAGACACAGGGGATTTTTATATCGTGTCATTTTTAAAACGCAGACCGCAAAGTCCGTTCATTAAAAGAAAAAAAGTTTTGACCAGAAAGGACCAGCGACAATATTTAAACCACAGACAATCTGTCATGGCGGAGTAATCAGCTGTTAATTGCAATGCCGACGAGTAGAAATAAATTGTTTCGTTTCAACACTAATGCACAGTTTTCTTCTTGCTTTTAGGTTTAGCTATTACAATAGAAAGTGATTTTTCATTGAAATTTTATTTTATAACAGCTAAAGAATGGCGCGATCTTCCATGTCACCTGTCAGTTTTATTCATTCATCCATTATAGTGCAGAAAAAAATGTGACTTGTTTGTTAAATTCTCTTCTATCCACTACTACGTGCTAAATGAAGATTAAGTGGATCCGATTTATGTTTACTTATAGTTTTACGAACTCGCCGGTGCCAGTGCTGTATTGTATTATCTTATGTATACGTACGTAGCGCACTCTTTTTTATGGCCTAACAAATTCTTTCTACAAAGAACGGCGTCGGCGGTTCATGTTGTTTTATTGGACATCGGGGGTTAGCTTATGTGTTATAGTTGGTGCAAGGGTTGTTTATTTTTTAAGTGATAGTTACGCGTGTGGGTGGAAAATGTCGGGCCGTGTTCGAAAACAGTCTGATTGTCCAGTGGGGAAGCAAGGTCCTATGAGGGCGACACTGCCCGTTTCGTCAGTGATGAAAGGCGGTGGACTGAAAAAGAACGCTGCAAACAGTCCAACGCTGTCACCTACCAACGTGTGGCGAAGGATATCGCCCGATCACGCGCTTTCTGGCCAGAGAAGTCCAGGAGCCGTTAACTACAAAGGTATTGTTTACAGTCTTTGTTTATACTTGATCTCACTTTTATATTGAGCACAATTTTTACTCTTATTTAATCATTGTGTGGTAAAGTTATGTATGTATATAGAGTAATAAAAGTCTAATATACATACATTGTAACTTATCTTATACCTATTTAACACATTTTTTTTTAAATTAAGGAATATAATTTCCAATTAAAAAAAAACTAAAGTATAGTAATGTATTATACATACACACTTTCTATCCTAGCATAAAATCAAATCAATCAAATCAAATTGTATTTATTCATGTAGGCCTATCAGAAGCACTAATGAAGCATTCATACAAATTAATTCTTGCATAGTCTTGGTCTAAGAAAAAGCCCATAAAAAATAGCATGGTATATAATTTTATTTTTGTTATCACTATCTCACTGTCTATTATACTTAATAAGCTATGAAGTTATTGCATTATCTAAGCTACTTTATAGTTAATTTTATTCTTTATATTATAACAATGTAACAAGATATTAATAAAATCTTGGATCTTACAGACATCTCCAAGATTTCTTTTTGAAGCTTATAAAATAATATTCAATTTTCTTTCGTTTGGATTATTAGTCTAGTTTTTCTTAAATTCTTTAATATTTCTATGAACAAACAATAAATTTTCAAATATATATTGATAATGCATTGTCATTATTTATTAAGCATCTTTAGGACCTATTTGATATGTGTTATTTTGCTTCAAACCACACCATATAACTAATTTTATGTTATATTTTCCTATTTTTTTGGCTTTTTTTTATTTCTTACAGTGATATTATTTTACAATGACAGTTTTTACAGTAAGACACACCTCAATGTCAAATACACAAGATAATTTTTGAAAAAATAAGCATCTGAAATTTGGATATAATATTGATTGAAGTATTGAAAGTATAAGTGCCCACTTTGACAACATTATTTGGACTTAACACTGTGTATATAATTTATGTATATTTTGGGAACTTGTGTATTCCCATTGGATACTGTATTCAGTAAAATAGACAAATAAAAAGATAATCAGTGTAATTTCAATACTTGATAAAGATCTTATTATATGTATGTAAAATTTCATTCTCCATTTCTCCTTATTTACAGGAAAAGGGCGCTTTAGCTCAAATGTTATCAGACGAACAGCCTCCCTAGACACACTTTATCATAAAGGCCAATGGCCAAGGGACTACTACCTTCATGCAGGACAGTTACAAGTTGATAAGTCCACACAAGTAAGAATTTATTATTTAGATTTATCAGTATACATAGTTGCAATGAAACAGTTGATTAGAGTATTAGAAAAAGTATTAAAACTAAAATTAGCTAATATTTGTTTTTTATAAGTCTCACATTCTATATACTATTGAAACCCTCACAAAACACATCTGCAATTTTGTATGATAGCATTTTCAATATTATTTGTTAATAAACTTAAGCTAAACATTAAGGTTTGGTCCATTCTTCTCTGCAATTTTGTCAATTTATAATCAACTATGTTCCACCCTGTTGAGAGGATTTCTTATTTCCAAGATGCCAAATCAGGGCATAGTGCAGTTGTGGAAATGTTTGTATGCAAATGTTACCATTTCATAAAACAATTTAATGGTATAATAAGCTTGATAGTCTTTTTAAATAACTAACGCTAATTACCTCGCCTGTTCGCTGTTCACTTTATAAAGTTGAAGGTCCTGGGTTTGATTCCCGGCTCTAGTCTGGTCTGGTTGGTGGCTTCATCTTATCATCAGATGAGATTACTGTCAAGGGCTAACTTGTAGTGTATTAAAAAAAAACTTATTTATGTCATGCTCTTACGAAAACTTTGCTAAGAAACTATTTTTTATAATATTTAAGACTGATGATGGAGGTGGAGTTTCTGGACGGTCATCTAGGGGCTCAGAAGATGACAAACTAGATCGTTTCCTAAGAAGCCGCCTTCAAAGACCACACAAACCATCAGCATCGGGAGATTATTCATCACATTCTATGAGTCCTGGTTTCTGTGAGTATAATTATTTGACTGCAATTATATTGACAATATTCCTGTGCATCTTGATAATGTTTACTAATCATACAGGTACTCAGAATATTGAATTTGTCTGTGTTAATATTACATTTCTATAACTGTTCTGGTAATAATAGTAATGTTGTTATAGAAAGGTATATAGGTATTTTCTATCTACTGTCCCAACATATTTTTCTGCTTTAATGTAAATATAACCGATGACTATTTTTCTGATTTTTGATTAGCCAAAAACCTAATTGGATAGGAAATTGCTGGATATCTTGGTTGATTCTAAGGTTAGGCAAGAATTGTTATGGGCTTTTCTGTAGAGATGTTATTATCAGAACTGTCTGGTTAAGAAAATAGAATCTGCCATCCTCGTGCCTCGGAGAGTATGTCACAACATCAATAGGGAATCATTAGGGAAGTCTTTAGAGTGACACAATAATAATTCTGATTTGTGTTGATGTACTTGTGTTTCACTGGGCTGCGAGCTATTGCTTATTAAATTTCAATAAAATAATTTTTTTGGTTAAAATATAAAACTTATGTAACAAAAATATTTATATATTTGCAGGGTCCCGCTTTGGCACAGGCAGTGTGCCCCTTAGGGCAGCACGTTCATCAGTTGAAGGTCTTAATCAAGAAATAGAAAGACTTGTCCTCTACCCAGCCAGTGGCACACAAACATCGCATATTGATCGGCTACGAGATAAGGTAACCTAAATAACCTGATCTAAAATAAAAGAAATATACAAACTAAAGCTCTGTTTAATATACTAATCTAATAATATTAAACTAGCTTAGAAATTGCTCAGAACTATTTAAAACAAGATATTTGTTGATCTTCGTTGTGCAAGAGTAATGAATGATCTTCTGTCGTTAGTAGAAGACTAACTATTTAGTTGATAAAAGTTAAAAATGTGAAGTAAATTTTTATTTTAAACCTAACAATAGTCTGCTGAGTTATGAGTAGGGACAAATTTGGAAACATTGAAATCTAAATAGGTTTCATATCAATTTATTTTTACCCTTACACTACCAGTTTGCTGTGATTAGTAGCATTGTTATCATTCATCTGTATTTAATAATTGTTTATACTACCATGCAAATATTTATTTTATATACCACCCACCTAGATTGTCTAGACCAACCAACTAGACGTAGGTAACATATTGTAGTAGTGCAATCAATTGTTTACATATATACATATTTGGTTTTAGTGGCCTATTCAACACTGAGATCCCATTGACCTATATATATAAAGCAAAGAATGTATGTAAAAAACATCTTTTATATTAATTTTATTCATCCTCCTTCCATAGGTCACGCCAGAAGGCCACCGTGCGCCACTAGCGGAGCTGCTAAGACGTTCAGTAAATACACAAACTCCACACGATCTGTGCCACACAGCCCACTCATCAGGTATGTATGTAGTTTAAAGTATAAACGTCTAAAATACTTTTATGTCTTAAACCGGTTTGTCCTTCCACCTGTAGCTTAGGTGTATCACATGATATGTAATAGATATATATTTAAAAAATTTACACAATGTGTATTTTATTGCCATTATAACAACAATAAAAAAAATTGTTGTGTATTAATAGGACATTAAAGAAACTGGTTTATTTTTAAGATCACGGAATATCAATGCATTTCTCAAAAATAAGGAATATTACTTTAAAAATAGTATTAGATTATTGTTTCTGTTTGCTTATATTTTGTATAATACTGCGAATGCAATCTAATTTATACTTTGACTTCGAAACTGACTTTTACTCTCATTTTAGAGTATTTTAAGCTATATTAAGATAATTACTATTTTACCTGATTAAAGTTAATTATTATACTTAGGTTCTTAAGTAACCTTAATTTCGTTAGTAAGATAGGTACTTCGATCAATAATTTACTAATTATACAGTTTAAAATTCATTCATTTTATGTTTTTCGGTGTGAAACTTCTTTAAGAGGGGGTTATGGCATTATTTATGACGTTTTGGTATATTAGACAGTATATTATTGATTGAAAGCTAGGTATAACTAAAGTTTCTATATAAATATAATTAATTGTGGGCATAGATCCACCATCCCGAGGGTCTCTCTCCAGCGCGGGCTCAGCAGAGCTGCTAGCGACAGGTCTTTAATTCAACTATAATTTACAATTTACATTTAGGCACACTGCAGTAAAACATTAAAAGCTTTACGTCAACCACACAAGACCATAGTAAATTTCTCTTGCCTGTTTTAATTATTTTAAAAACCAAAAATTACAAATTGTTCATTAATACTTTTTAGATTAATGCATTTATTTATTTTTTTATTTATTATTATTGATACACTTACAATATACATAATAAAAAATACATTGCAGCAAACAAAAGTGTCACATTCACCAGTATGCAGATCGGTTACAAGTGTACACAATATTGACAGCAAAAGTTACATGTAAATGTATTATTTGTAAATAGAGAGAAAGCTGTGTTCATAAATATAATTTTAATTAATAATTAATAAAAGGTTGTTTAAAACAGGTTAGAAAAATGGACTAAACTATTATAAACTATTTTTTAGAAAATTTGGCCGTCCTACTTAACATTGTATGTTCCTGTGTGAGTTGACAAAGAAATTTATGAAATAAAACTTCATTACTAAAATTGCAATATTGTAAATCATGCTCACTTTTTATCAAGTGCAGATTAAATGATTGTGTATTTTGTAATAAAAAAAAAAAATTTGAACAAAATCAACAGTAAATTAGATTTTACACACTCATTTCAACTGTACATGTGAGCTAAAAGTGCATAAAACTTGATTTGGTCCATGCCATCAGTGCCATGAATAACAAATGCGAGTAACAAAAATTAAGAAATCCATGAATACGTATTGGGAAGCTGCATGCATTCATTTCACGAGAACTGAGCAAAATACAGCAGTGTGTTTGGTCACTTAGATCCCTTGCATCTTATTGCAATGAATAGCAATATGCACCAACAGAAAATCCAAGCATGCAATTAAATATGTCCTATAGTTGATATGTGATTGAGTAGTATTGAAAAAAATGATTTTCTGTATTTATTGAATACAGAAAATTATTATTTTTTTTAATTCAAGCATAATAGTATGCTGAATACAAGGAATCATGAGTATTAATAAGTATTGTTAATGATATTAGTTTTCTATAACAATGTTTATTAATCGGTAAAGGAGAAACAATCCTATTTGAGTTAGTCTGAAATCCAATGCATCTTTAATTAGAATACTATTGCTTGTTAGAAGAATTATGATCTTTTGTAATTAAATGGTACTATTTTTGCTTTTTTTTATGTTGTCATATTCAACTTTCCAGGCGGTAGCGTCTGCTCATCACCTGATCTCGACGGCTCGAAACTTGGGACTTCACCACAAATAAACCGATTCCTAGCCCGTGAACCTCCAGATGGTTGTGAGAAGGTGACGATTTTTACTTAATAGTTCTCGTAAATTAGGACCCACTAAGAAAATCCTTTATTTAGTATGCGGTTCAGTTTTTAGATCACTAGAATCAACATTAACCAATAAATATTAACGTAAAAGCAAAAGGCAACCTTATCATTAAAAGTGATCTCTTCCAGGCTACCTTTTTGAAAGAAGCCGACAGATATATAGAGGATGGAAATCGCAACACTAATGCATATATCCACACTAATAATATATTATAATATTATACATTTAATATGCGTTCAAAGAATACTGAAACACCCCACCTAAGGTTAATCAATATATGATCACTAGATTTGGAATGCATAAATGATGAACGTGCAACGTCTGCAATCTTCATAGGGCTGCGATATCTAATTTACTTCATAAAAAAGATTCATGCAAAGATTGTTTACATCATCTCTAGTAACAAAAAAATGGAGTAAACATATCATTCGGTATTCGCTTTTTGTTTTAATTCGTATCACGTGTGCATCCAGGTGAATTTGAAAGCGGGCGAGGGCGCGTACGTGGAGACGATGGTGATAAAGCCGACGGTGCCCGCGTTCACGCTGCGGCCGTCGCTCGGCTCGGCCTTCCAGCCGCTGCAGCCCGCGCCCACCTCGCCCGCCGGCCCCGCGCCCTTGCCCGCCACGCCGCACCCCTCGCCCCACTGACGTGACGCGCGCCGGGAGGCCAATGTCACTCGACGGCGCAATAGGGTATTTGACATTTTCCTACAATGCTTCAGATGTTAAAATTTTCGACCGTACTACATACAGTATGCAGTTGTCGAAAGTAGAACCTGTTATTGGGTACATGGAGTTGATTTTGCTGTCGCATATAATGGCTACTTGTGTAACTTATCAAGTAAACAAACATAAAAATGTCTTGCGGTGACAAAATTCGTTGTTTGATCCTCCCTATGAAATGACATTTAAGCTATGTTAGTTTACATGAAAACTTGCACTAAAGCTGAAATCTATATTGTGATTTGACTTCTATCTGGCAAAATTATCGTCAAAACGAGACAGACATGTGTCGCACATATAACGTTGTCTCGTTTTAACGGTGTATTCAGTCACAGGTTAGCTGTACAGATCTGCTGTATAGATATCGGCCTAAGGCTACGGCAGTACGCGTGGTCGAAGTTGTTCGGACTTTAGGAAGGCATCCAAGTATCACACAGACAAAAAAAATTAAGAACTCAGTTATAGTCTGTGGTACAAGCTTGGACCTCTCAAATGCAACTTCAGTCCGGTCAAGTAAGATTTCACGAAATGTAGATGCAAGCCACATTATAACGAAGTACCTTTTATATTTTTACTTCATTACCCCGATTTTAAATATCGCGCTTCGAATGTTCTTGTCATTTTTTCTCTAGACTGAATAAACATAGCGTCGGAGTAGTTATCAGAATTTGAAACTACAACTTTTGGTGTTTTTAGTCTTTTTTTTTTTTTATCTATATAATAGCGCTTCACTGCAATGTAACGCAGTTACCTAGAAGGTACTTATTAACTCTTGATTTGAAGGTACGCATATAATAAACGAGGTGAGGCAAAACCATTGTACGTGCACTTCGTATGTGTCGATGGTATATTAGATATGACGAATGAAGGGCGTCCGAGTTGTTTTTTTAGTAAGAGTCACGCTTTTGTTTACTTTCGCTCATAGTAATTATAACCACAACATGAGGGATTACACTTACATTGCGACAACAACTAAGAGGTCCGAACGGTCCGACGTCTCGAGCGAGAATGCCACGAAAGGCAACAACCGTATTTTAGCAAAGCATGCTTGTACAAAATTGATTGCTACCTTCTAAATACACTGATTAGCAAAGAAATGATTAATTAGTGATTTAAAGAGTTCAAATGTGGGTAATTATTGAATTCTTGTTGTTCTTGGCGCCGCTGAATGAAGTTAATAACTCCTTCACGCTGACAGATAAATATAGTATTACGGTATAACAACTTTTTTTTTATACACTACAAGTTAGCCCTTGACAGCAATCTCACCTGATGGTAAGTGATGATACAGTCTAAGATGGTAGTATCCTGTTAGGAGTATAGTACCATACTCCTAACTCCTATTGGTTTCTACGCGACATCGGGCCGAAAAGCTTAATCGCTTGGCGACACGTCTTTGTCGGTAGGGTGTTGACTAGCAACGGCCGAAGCCACCCACCAGACCAGACTCGAGCTGGGAATCGAACCCAGAACCTCTAACTTTATAATGCGACAGCGCATGCACTGCGCCACGCAGGTCGCCATATATGTACTGGCCTCTAATAATAATGTCTCGGAATCAAATAAGCATAAGCAAATTTAATGCAAGATTCATGTTTGAAAATATTTAAAGATTTTCCGCGCTTTGATATAATTTTCCCCCACGTGTTCTGATAACTAGACCGACGATAAGTAATGGAGCCTCTAATAAAAGTAGAATACATTCTTAGTTCTCCTTTCGGAGCGCGTACTGTACATTTTTTTTTGTAACAATTTTTTATTTAAATTTGTGTGGTTTTTCCCTAATTTCTCAAATGTCAAATACCCTATTATAATGTCGCCATTCGACCACAAACATCACACATCACCCCAAAAATCATGGTTCAAAGTAACGATAACAAAGGACATTAAACATTAATTGAACATTAAACAAATTTTTACATATAAAATCCATCCAATTTTGCAATAGACACATTTTCATTTCATAAAATATATGAACGAAACACGTGCAGCTGAAAGTGTCGGGACATCGTAATATAAATCGCGTTTGTGTGAATGCCAAGAGATCGTGTAGTTTAATGTTTGTGTTTTTGCATTTTTACCTTGTAACATTGTTTTTTTAATGGATGTAGCATTTTTTCGCCACCGTTGTCCTAGGTGAACATAAATCGCGTTTCGACGTAAATATTAAATATTCTTTATGGGTATTTGCGTCCTACATTGTCGTATTAACCAGTCTGCGAAGAACGCGACTTTGTTATTCCGGTAGAAGTTATGGAACTCCAAATTGCTTCTAACTATATGATATTTGTGGTCACGTTACCTTGGACAACTGGTTATGCGTTACTGAGAGAAGAAAATTTCGATTTGTTTAACTTATAATAACTAGCTACAAGAAACTACTGTTCCGTAGGTCATTTCATCTTAACTATCTTATTTATAATGTAAACTTATCGTTCGCTTTAGAGTAAAGTATGTTTTTTAAATGGAAGAAAAACTGGTGTTTTTTAATATTTATGAAACATATTTTACTCATGGAGGTAATTAAAATGTTGATTTTCTTTTATAAATAAGATAATTTTCGATTAATTGAATCCTAGGATTTAATTAAAATAGATACGTCTAAACCCTCGTTATACATATCCACATAATTGTCAGCTCTTGATTTTCTGTCAACTGTTAAATGATGTAAAGTGAATTTAATCTACCAGACTTCTTCACCCCAATGTTGTTAACCATATATAAACATGAAAGAATATTGTATATAGAAAATACTTTATGTTCTTTCCATTTTAAAAATGTAACAACACCAATATGGGCTAAAGCTATAACTAAACTAAATTGATACAACTTTAGGTTAAGTCAGGTTTTATTTTAGTTCAAAACTAAAGTTTTGTTCAACATAATAGGCACAAATATCGTTTTGAACCATCAATGAAATCCGATAAAATAACCTAATAATATAACAGATATTATTTGGAGATTCAGTAATATTAGTTAACAGAGTGAAACAAATAATGTTGTAGTTCTCAATTTAGACAGAATCTTGATTCTGTGAGAAGAGCAGGAGGAATTTCTTGTTACAAATCTAGGGCTTAAAATGAAAATCAAAAACTTCGTAGAATTTATGTCTGAATGAAATTCATTTTTAATGTAAATTAAATAGTATTCAAGTACCACTACTTTGACTATGACCATATTATATACTTTAATTTTTTTTTTTTTTGTTATTTAGATATTAATTATATATAACTTCTCTCAGAGTGTGAGTTATTTTAGTGAATAGAATATGATAAAAATAGTAACAAAATACTAACTAAAATAACTAACACTTAACAGTGACTAATTATAAAAATGTTTTAGTACTACATCTTGAATCAGTAGTGACAATAACAAATAATATGTAAGTTAAATTGACTATTTGAATACTTATATGACAGCACAGAGCATTCACTTTAAGAATTAAAAAAAACCATCAATTTCTTTGGAAAGTTGATGTTACTAGTATTTTCCAAATCAGATAAACCAAAGTAAAACATTATTTGTCAAGTTCATTTACATTACAAATAATAAACAGTGTTACGATTATTTTAAATTGATTTTGGTATTTTTCTCAAGGTAGTCTACACTTTATAAATATCATAAAACATGTTGTAAAGGTAGTAGTAGACATGTTTATGTAACCTTATTATACGGTACCGTTAATTAAGTGTGGACAAACTTGTTCTATGACAATGTAAAACATGGATGTGTTATGCTACATTAGGTTTATAACATGTTACTTAATCTTGGCTCACCTTTAAAGAAGCGTTTTAGAATAAAACTACTACGAATAGAAGTGGAGACTGGATTACAATTTTGATCTCAAATATCGTTTAAATCTTGTACATAAACTCATATACATACATATAATTATGCATTACAAAATAATAGTTTTGAGTATTAAATATGTGTTTCTAAATTCAAGTGATAAAAGTTGAGAGTGGAATCCGAATGTACTTTTTTCTATATTTGGTGTTAAATAAACTTGGACCAAAATTCTAAAGGGCTAGAGTATCTGAGACGTGAGGAAAGGGATGGGCTCGAGGTACGCTGTTTTTCAAATGAAGATAGCTTTAAATTATGGGATTTGACAAGAAAATGTTGAAGATGATAGACTGATTTTTTAAATCTTTACTCATGCTTTGGTACAGGTATCTTGACAATGATTATATAATAAATATAAATATATATATATACTCGAGAGCATGCGCGCCATTTTCTTTCAAGCCTGGTGTGAGGCGTGCTGTACATATAAGCTAGTAAGCATTATGGAACACATCCCAAATGATAATAATTTTTATGACACTTGCTCCAATTGCTCCGACGTAGACTCAGAAACATTAACCGGAGATGCCATTGCCATTGTTCGACTTTTCTTTTCCAACAAAAATGGCTGAATCGAAATGAAGCTTCTAGCATGTGTATAACACTCCTTAGAAACGTGAACTAAAGCCACCTCATATAAGAACATTACCAAGCGATGTGTAATAAAAGAATGTTTTTGATTATATATTAAGAGTATATATACAGTGTGTTGTTTACATTTTCTTGAGAAATGCGTAGGTCAGGTATCTGTACTGGGTGCGATGCAACGGATAGACACGGTACTCGTTTTATATCATTGGATAGGAAAGTATGGACCATGCATATTGGATCTCTCATTTTGGCCAAAACGCATTTCTATCATCGAGACTGATAATGTAGAATGTTGAAAACATAGTTAGATCTGTTCTATTATTTTTAAAAGTTTTTGTAAATTTCGACGGCAAATTATATATTATATTTTTGACGGCTCACCTTTGGAATATAGAGTATATTAAATCTTGTCATTGCTCAAATCAAAATTTTTATTAGGAGCCACACTTATGATGTATGCCGAATTTCAAATGTAAACATGTGATTGTAATATCAAGTTGCTTATATATCTTATATTGTATCTATTATAATTTCATATGAATTGTGTGTATCGATTATATTGTTTAACAAATGAATGTGATATGTAAGAGAATATAGGTCGTAACTTGACAACTTCCGGTACTGATGCGCGAGCGTGTCTGTATGTGATCTATTCGTAGGTCGGCACAAAGTAGACAGTGGCCACGAGTTGTGAAGTGTTACCGAAGGTGCTGCGGAGTGATTTAGTGTAAGGTGACAGGCAGTGGTTTGCGCTGGCTTGTAACAAGGCAGGGTGTTGGAATACCTTTTGGACTTGCGGTAACTTGATGGCAGTTTTTTCTTAAATTAGTTTATCAGTGTATGTGACGATCGGAACTGTTAGGAGTTTTGACTATGTACAAATAATTTCACATATGTATGTATTATTTTTTTTTTTCATAAAGAACATGTATGTAGATACCTACTTTAAAAATTTATTAAGTAGTATTATAAATATGAAGCCAATAAAACTCATCTATGATTTCACAATCATTAGTAGTTAATGTTGTAATGATAATAGTAATATACGCTGCGCAAAAAAAAAAAACATTTAAATATGAAATACAAAGCCGAGCCAGTATTTAAAAACCGGATTACTGTGTAGATTTCTCTCATAAGTGCAATATCTAGCTGTAATGTTGACAAATATTCTAGCCAACCGTATATATGTCTTAAATCTGTGAGTTTATTTCGTCGCCTCCAAAATAGTTCTTACATTTAGTTGCACACACTTAGTCGATTCGCAAACGTACATGTCCTGTACCTGCGGTGTGAGTTTTCAATTTCACCGACGTAAAACCATCAGAGTGACGTTAATCTGTCAAGATTTTGTTTAAAAACTGATCTGCCAAAAAGTGACGTCGCGTCGTCCTCATAAATGACAGATAGTTGATTTGAAAACTCACTTGGGCTACTGTTACCGAAGTGGACCATAAATACCCACAAGCATTCATTATTTATATGAAATATATATATTTTTTGCACAAATGACTGCAACGATCGTTAATCCATAGGTTAGTTGTTAGCAACGTCAGCTAATTAATAATAGCTTTCATACAAAAAAACACGCAATACGAATTATTTTATATACAAATTGTGTATAAATATGTCACGCATGTAGGAAGCGTCAAGGTATATGCTTGTGTCGGTATCCTATTCTACGAAAAATAAACCAGATAATCGCTGTCAGACGTCGAAAAATACCACCTTACAACGTTTGATCGATATTGTACTAGACATGCAGATATAAAAATTCATCTTTTTATAAACTTGTCTTATCAATACATCTATTTTTATGTAAATAGATATTTTTTGGTGTAGATTGTTTTTAACATATAAAAACGTATTTTGACAAATCATCGAAAAGAAAAATATATGTTTATTTTTCGTTTTTTTTTAATATACTTTACAATGAGAAAGTAAAAAAAAGTCAAATTAATCAATTAATGGATCAAAGGTCCACTCCATTTCTGCAACGGTGCACGGTGCCCTCAGCCGGTGACAAAATATGTTCGTTTGCGTAACGCCATAAAACCATTGTACAGTTTCTGTAATCGTCGTAAGCTTTATATTCGCATCGCTTCCTGTTAGCTTCCATGATGTTAATAGATACCCACATGAAACCCAAAACAATATGCTGTAACGTACGACTTACAATATTTAGATTTACGTCACAGGTCCAGGTTGTACTTTAGGATTTATCTTTCCCAATGTCGTTACCTAATTTAAGATTTAGTAATTTTAGGTGACCCGAAAACATTAGCTGTTAATAAATGTGTGCTATACAACGGTACCCTTGCCGATTATTTTGTGTAAGAGCTTTCTACGTAGAGTTGTTTCCACAATCCATTATAATCACACTCATCGATAAATTTTACAAGAGTCGCAACAAGTATAATGAGAAAGTGTTCCGAGTCAATTTCCAAGTGTCTATCCGTAACCTAAGCCGAAACGAAAAATTAGATTTTGAAAAAACCTAATTTGTGATTCTGTACATTTCTAATTACAATAAACATAGAAAATATCTTCCACATTTTACTTTTTGCTCTCTAAAATACATTTGTTAACCATATATTGTCACTGAATGAAACAACTTTGTGTAGAATAATTAATGTTTTTTAAAGTACATAAAGATATTTTTGTATGTTCAGGGTAGGAGTTGTGCGAGATGATGTAACATAAAAGTAAATTTGCTAGAACCTTAGATTTGATAGTTCTTTTATAGATGGTTAATATTATTTTAAAGTTTGCTTTTAGATGATTAATAAGTTTGTAATTTTTATTACTACGATATTAGAATAAATACTAACATAAAACTAAACCAAAAGTGCCCATTGAGATAAGTTTATAAATAAGCAAGCCTTTTGTTCAGCATTTTGTTAAAGAGTAATGTTTAGGCGACTTTAAAATTAGTGATTAAGGAAATTATTGGGAAGATTGTTGAGTTTTAGTTTTCTAAAATTGTTGAGGTTTATTGAAAAAAATTCTTTTATTTTTTTACACACAATGTTCAACAAAAGGCTTGTTTTTAGAGGCATTAATTAACATCAATAATAATAGTATCGATTTTAAGTAATGATAAGAATGGTTTTATTATAGTTTTGTTTCAAAGAAGAAATTCTAATTACTATTTTTGTTTCCAATATTTTATCACTTTTACCTGTTTTCATTGTAATGTATCTTGCTGTATTGCAGACATATCCAATATACAGACTGATTTAAAAACTTGTTTTTTATTTAATTCAGTGTTGCCCTAATAAATATATAGCAATATTGAAATGGCCTCTATTTGTGACCCACATAGCAAGTGACCAGTGTATCAATATAGTCTTGGTGAGCTACAGTTTGAAAAAGCAATATATAAACATTTCCCTTGCAGCTTTTGAACATACTGAACATACAACTATGTAGTTTCGTCGGCTGTAGCTTTGTTGTATTTAATTAACCTTTAATTTGAATCTGGAGGACACTGTCGAAACGTGTCGCCGCTTTGGAATTTATTGAATTGAAACAAAGATTTATTTATTTGATGAAAAGATATTATGTATTATAAGTGTCTTAAAATTCAAATGGTAATCTATTGGAAAAGAAAAAAAAACATTTTTACAATTAAAAAACTTTTACTTTCTTAGTGGCTGAAGTTTTTATTGTCAAAATATAATAGTGAGCAAGGCGTAGGATAGATTATGCTTACAAAACTTGTTTAATATTTCTTAGTTATTAAATAAATTTTTAAAAACTATAACTTATTAAATTTAATGATTCTTAAACTAGTACTGGATACTCCTTTTAGTTTGTATGTCATCTAACAGTATTCGGAGCTCTTCATCTTCAAATCTGCCTTCTAAAGATGGAATTAATGCTTTTGCTTCTTCAGGTGTCTCGGGACATAAATTTGCTAGGCTGGCAATTTCAAATTTATGCAACTTTTTTGACTGTAGAAGACTGAAAAGGAATAACTTACAAGTTATATTTTTTGTAAATCGTCATCAACATTAACTTAGTCATTTAGTATTTCTGAATAGTTTTTTGATTGCCATGTATTCTAAGATCTATTTATTACAAGTATTTATGCATAATATCTCAAATCTATATTAAGATATAACTTTTAGATGTCAATTGTCAGGAAATTACAAAATGCATCATATAATATAGTGATAACTGACACTGATTCCATTTCTATGACAACCCATAATAAGCCCATAGTGATATATATTATATTATGAGGTTTCATAGTTTAACTGAAAATTTATTCAGCTAAGCTCACTACAAACTAGTAGTTTACTAGAAGTCAGCCCATTTACATATCAAAATTAAAAAACAAAACAGGATCTTTGCATATGTATATCTGGAAATTAGAGCTGACTGTCTGGCTTACTAGTGCAGTTCCATTGTGATTTAGGAATAACTTACTCTATACAGTGAATATTAATCACTAGTTACTCACTTTCTAATAGCAGTTATAGTTTCCTTATTTTTAAACTTTTTGAACATATTTGTATATGTCAGGGTCTTCATAAACACTTCGGAAAATTCTTGTTCTTCTTCTGCAGATTCATTCTGCGCCTTCCTATGCTCTAACAACATGTCAACTTCTGATATAAGTAATGTTTCAGCGTTTTCAAATTCTGTATACAAAAACAGATATACAATTTAAAACAAACAAACATAACCTATCCGACAATGGAAGAGAGAGGTAAAGTAATTCATACCTTTAGGAAACTGTAAATCTGCAGCATCTTCTTCCACAACGTCTTGAATAGGTCCAGACATTATATGTTATTAGTTATTAAGTTTAGTTTTTTTACAAATTTAAATTATACTGGTACTGATTTTAGCATTTGTAAACTAAAAATCTAGCTTGACAGGTTTCCAAAAGAGATTTCAGAAGAAATTTAA
The DNA here is from genome assembly GCA_928268935.1 of Lasiommata megera. Taxonomy (NCBI): domain Eukaryota; kingdom Metazoa; phylum Arthropoda; class Insecta; order Lepidoptera; family Nymphalidae; genus Lasiommata; species Lasiommata megera. The sequence continues at coordinate 9,861,439 of OV743322.1, read as the reverse complement.
ATTTTTTCTCTTCACTTATCGTATAAAGTTATAATAAGTTTTCTATTTAGTATTTGTATTCTTATAGTAGAGATCCTTATAATACCTACATTTGTTAATTGTATTCTTTTTTAATGAAATGTAAGCATTGGCTTCTAGCAGTTATCCACTTGGAGTATATAGTGTAGTCTATGGTAGGAGTAGGTAAAATAGTGATTATATCCTCTTTGATATGAACTTTGACATTTGATAATGACAATTGACAGAAATTAGCATTGAGGTTAATTTAATATACCTACACTCTACAGTATACAGTAAAAGTAAAAAATAATGTGATTCGTGATTCTGAAAATAAACAAATTTATTAGAATAATGCGCGAAGGCATTAAGATATTTTAATATATATTAAGGGCAACTATTATATATGAACGACAACTTGAATATTTTTTAGAAAAATGTCGAAAACTCCAACCAAAAGGGCGCAAAAATTAAATTTCCAATTTAGTCCAAAGGGTAAATTTATTTGTTGCAATATTTAAAGTTACGTATCCAGGATTTTTTGTTATCATAACGTTGTATTTTGCAGAAATAACCAGCCCGAATAAGGATACGCCTGGGATTTCGAAGACTATTTACAGTCATCTAACGAATCTCCACCATCTCTTAAACGATTGGTCAAGTATCCGGAATAAAGGAGTACTGATTTGCAAATCTTTGAATGCTTTGAAACTGTATGAGTGTGAAGATGACTACTATCCTCATCAAACCAAACCCCTCACAGAGAGCTTACTGCAATCATTAGGAGCTCTGAAGGATATAGTTGATGGTTATTATTTTTATAATCACTATCCCAGAATGTTCCACTTTTGAGCTTGCTTCGTGGGAAACCTAACTGACAAAAATATGCCTCTAATTCATTTAGCCACCATCCAGTATATTGCTGTGTTAACTTTATAAGGGTAGCCCACTACCATCTTACACATCATTACAATATACAAGGTGAGATCGCAGTTAAGGGCTTACTTGTAATGAAACAAATAAAAAAGGTGTTAATAGCCTATTATATACACTATATATTCACCTTGGGTGATTTTAATATTACTGAATATTTATATTTAACTTTGAGGCAGTGGTGCCAAATCATGAAAATTTTCTAAGCAGAACCAATGTTATTTTTCTAAAATTAGTCTCACCTGACTCTAGTGGCTATAATGTTATATCAAGTTCACTATAGTGAAATAATAGCACTATATTTGGATCAAACAAGTTTTATTAGTTTAATTCTTTTGTATAGCATGTCTTTAACATGTCAAAGTCTGAATGATGATGTTATAATTAATTATTTGATAAAGCCTTGCTGAATATGAGTATACTAGGTTTGATGATAAAATATAAATGCCTAATGCTTAGATGTGACTTTTACAATAGTTAAAGTAAAGCTGTCATTTCAACTTTATATAAATCTGTTAACTGAATAAAATTAATTTTAATTTACAGGAGCTGAATTAATAAACTGCCAGATGCAGGCTCTATCTAAATTACAGTCATATGAGGAACCTGTCATAAACACTTGGTCAGTCAGTGAACTATCTGCAAGCATTCGCAATATATGTGAAGCCTTAAAAAACGAGCTTAGATTAAAACAGGTTATAACAGGTAGGTATAAAAAGTGATTTTTGTTAAACATGTTGTTAATAAATATAGCAATTGAAGCCACTTTCATATGATGATGAAAAATTATGAATATTTTTTCATTTGGTTATATAATAATTCTTATCATTATTTGTTTCAGAAAACATTGCACATTGTAGAGATGAAAATTTAATTGAAGTTTATGCTAGTGCTTGGGAATTTGAAGCATATTTTAATATTGAGGAAAATTCTTATTTGTTTGCAGAAGTTGGTTTAGTAGGAATTACATAAAGAAAATTTATTGTACTTTTATTTTATTGACTGATAAATATACGCCAGAAGTTTTCAAACTCTTAATGGTTAAGGTATCTTTACTAACTATATTGTATCAAAGTTAATAATAAACTTATTTGAAAATAACCCATAGGCTATGTGTTTTTCTAATAACTTTGCTATATAGGTAATTGTTAAGTATTATCAAAACCTGTAGGGTAGTGTTAGAGTGATAGAGTTACCCAGACATCCTTTCATATAAAATTAAGCATCTAAAATATAAGTAGGTAGTGTTATTCTCATGATTCAGTGTTTATTAATATAAAGCTGTATAAAAACCTGTTCAGTAGTCTTTTTCATGAAAGAAAACAACTTGAGGCACGGCTGCTATTAATAAATGTGTCAACATATGTTCAAAACATGTATATGTTCATTTTAAAACATTTTGATACTAAGTGACAAAACTGACCTGAGAATATTAACATACTGTTATTAATTAAATTTTGTTTCTTTAGTTTAATTTGGGGTTTATTGTTGTATATCAAGAGTGATTGACCAAGCCTTTTATTCTGTATCCTATTTTTAGAGTTTACGCATACTATTATTTTACTGGAATGTTTTGGAGTAATACATAACTAAGGCCAAAACATGCTATGAAAATATTGTATTTTATTCTTTTCAAAATTTAAGTGCACTTACATTTAAATAATGTCAATAAACGTTTTGTTCATTTTCATATTTTTCAAAACTACCCTGAGTCACAGTTTCAATTCACCCCTTGTCAAGGGGTTAAGTCTATTTATACCCTTGACAGGTAATATTAAAAAAAAAAAATTATTTATTATTATTAAAATTTTTGTGCCTCTAACTCTAAAAACAAAGAAATTTCATACAAATTTCCAACCCCCCTTGTACCCTCTTAGGGGTGGAATTTCCAAATATCCTTTCTTAGCTGACATCTCTTAACTATCAACTACCTACTTGCTAAATTATAGCTTTATACGTACAATAGTTTTTGAGATCTCTTGTTTAATCAGACCTTTCGCTTTTATATATATAGATTGGTCAGTTTTTTTATCCCTCTCCATACACTCTCTTTAGGTTTCCTTACCCGAAAGGATAGAGTTCCCCCAATAGGTAGAGATGAAATTTTCACAGAATATGTAGATGCTTATGTCTGTGGCCGCAATAACAGCAATTAAAAATCAAAATAAAGTCAAAAATTACAGATGGGTTAATTAATTACTAATTATTAGACGTGATTTTTTTTAATTTTATTGGTGTATTATTCTCGAGCCCAAAGTAAAATTTGACTATTGTAGTGTAGTTTGATCCTATACACTTATGGAACGCATTGGGCATGGCTTAGCCTTATGAGTCGCTTCCTACACTGCCGAGTAAGGTAAATTGAACGCGCGGGAGCCCTATTGCTGAGACCAGGGCGGCTGGTAGTCCGGAAAGTATACAATGGGTTCACCGGGCGTTCAACGAATCCAGCGAGTGGGACATACCGTAGTGGTTTTTATACCCTAACGATGAGGGCCGGAGTCCTACATAACCTCCGTCCTGCCCAAGGTTTAGAGGTAGTCAAAGCTTCCACCACGACAAAAATAAAAAAGGTAAATTGAACGGATCGTATATGCCTGTACTAGGTCGTGAATAAAATAAATATTATAATTAATAAAATAAGTATATAATAGATATTTTGTTTCACATATTTTGGTATTTATTTGCAATTTTGAAACTTTCCAATTTAATGAGATCCTTGAACTTTAATTTGTGAGATGCGATATCAAAAGGGCATTTACTGGGGGTAAGGTAGGTAGGTATTCACCTACTTAAGGGGCAACAAGGTTGTATCCATAGCAACGCAAACTAAAACACTATTAATTCCATGTACCTACTAAAATTATACAATTATACCTACGCTATGATATAAATCTATTTTGTAAAAGAGCTTTTTACACATGAGCGGATTTTGTTACCGTTTCCAAAATTGTCAAATTATAATATATCCATATAATATTATGGTTTATCTTGCTTTTTTATGAAACTGGTATAGGCTGAAATGTCTCGTTAGACCCTTTTGAGAAGTCTGTTAAACGACTTGGATAGTTGCATACATTAAATATATCATTCACTGAGGAAAGAGCTGGGATTCCAGCGAGCTACCAGTCAGGGTCAGTAAAAATTGCGTTTATTTAAATTGATATCACGGAAATCTCCCCAGCACCTACAGAGGCCAGGACACTGATGACTACATTATACTATACTACATAAGTTTCTACACTATCTTCCTTTTTCCATTCCTAAGCCTTGAAATTATATATTCGGGGATTGCTAACAAGCACTGACTATTAGACAATAGATGGCGCTGTTTTAATTCCATACAATTTGAAGTTAACTTTCACGGGATCGAATAAGTAGAAAATCTCCTGCTACTTGGCCACTCACTGTTGGACAGTAGCAGCACGATACCTACAATACGTCCAGCAAGAGTCTTTTATCATTTGAATCGATGACAACGATGTAAATATGTATTAGTAAAAGATGTTTACCGACTCCTAGATATTTTTAACGCCCTCCGTGGCGCAGCGCGCACGCTGTCGCATTATAAAGTTGGAGGTCCTGGGTTCGATTCCCGGCTCGAGTCTAGTTTGGTGGGAGGCTTCGGCCGTGGCTAGTTGCGACCCTACCGACAAAGACGTGTCGCTAAGCGATTTAGTGTTCCGGCACGATGTCGCATAGAAACTGATTAGGAGTATGAGTTTACCATACCCCTAACAGGTTAGCCTGCGACCATCTTAGACTGCATCATCAATTACCATCAGGTGAGATTGCCGTCAAGGGCCAACTTGTAGAGGATAAAAAAAAGAACATACCGTCACTAGTGGTAAGTATATTATCAACAATACCTCGCGAAATGTAAAATTAGATGAGAAAAATAGTGATTATTTACCTAACCAACCAATCAACCTTGACAGTAATTATAATGCTTATTCGAATGAATAGGAGCGATTTATGGTTTTATAAGCAGGTACTTACGATACATTTATATAACCTAAGAGCACTTAAAATAAGTACTGTTTATTTTAATAGATACTATCTACTTTTAATACTATCTACTAATATTCTTATTTGTTGATATACATTTTTGAAAGTACCAACTAATAAATAGTTGCTTTTTGGGCTAGTTGATTTTTATTTACTTCTTGAAATCGAATCCTAACTGGGTATGTTATATACTTTTTGCTATACGAGCAATTTATCATACCCATTTCTTACTGCTGGGCACAAACTTTATCCCTCGCAAAAATAAGGTTTATAGAGCTGATCCACTATCCTATGTGGGTTGTAAAGTTGCCACCTACCTATTGCCACACAATATTCTTGTAGACCTAATAAACCCTATTAAGATAATGAGGCAAGGCAGCTTTCGCCGTCTTGCAATGAAAACCCAGAGTGTGTACTTTGGTGAAATATAAATAATTTATGTTTGAGAAAATGAGTAATATGATTTCGGTGCTAATCGAACATCCTCTCCCAGTACGTTTCCACTCAGTCAGTTTCCTAGTGGAAAAGACGCGGCGCGCGGCGGTGCAATTTTTTATTTCGGATAGTCTATAGACTAGCTGTACTAACCCTATTGGTTGCGACAGCGTAACCGGGATGTTCGGCGAGCTTCGGAAAGAAGAACTGCCAGAAGAAATTTTGAGCCCTAGGGCTCGAAGAAACTAAGGGAACGTCTGCCTAAGGGCGCCTCCTGTGAGGCCGAAGGGCGGCGCAATCTACCAGTGTTCAGATTTCACTCATTCACTCTAGCGAAAAAATATTGGAATAGATATTTAATCTATCACAAATTTTTGCCAAAATTATTAAACGTTGTACTAGAAGGTCTGTCGATGTAAAACGATAAAAAGCCTCCTAGTGGAGGTGTACAAAAATATAACATGTTTATTTCGACCCAAAAATTAATAGGGTGTAAAATTGTATGTAATAACCGCCATCTTATTACGGCTTGCCGGATTTCCTTGGAATTTAGGTCAATTTGTCTGCCTCTGGGGCTCTGGGGCGGGCGAGGTTGCCCTTTTTGATTTCCGCCTGTATTTATCACTTCATAGATAGGTGTACGTACGTACGTTCTGCCAAATAGGTATGAAGGCCTGGAATTATCTTGCTAATTTATTTAATTTATTTATTAATGTGGCAAAAACGTTAAAAATAATCGTGAGACGATATTTTTACTCTTAAATATATAAACTAATATATAATAATTTAAAGCGATAAAGTAGTACCTAATATCTTCAGTGTTAGACAAGTGATATAAAATGATAAGGAATACCCCACTAAATGTCTCTGGAAAAGTTCTGGGAGCTTACTACCATCGCTTAATGCAGTGTTATTAATATTGGGCTCTTGTTTCATAATTATATTTCTTATTTTAGACGTCAAGGTCTTAAAATCATTGAAATAATACTTCTCTAAGCAATGGCAGTAAGTACACTGATCGGCGTTACACATTGTTTCTTATGTTATGTAGTTTGATAAAACAATGAGTTGGAAATACGAGTATATAGAGTTGCCTTTTCAGTACTTTGTTTTGTATTTTATTTTATACCATCATCATCAACCCATTGCCGGCTCACTACAGAGCACGGGTCTCCTCTCAATATGAGAAGGGTTTGGCCATAGTCCACCACGCTGGCCATGTGCGGATTGGTAGACTTCACACGCCTTTGAGAACATTATGGAGAACTCTCAAGCGTGCAAGTTTCCTCACGATGTTTTCCTTCACCGTTGAAGCAAGTGATTTTTTTATTGCTTAAAAACGCACATAACCTCGAAAAAATGAGGTGCGTGCACGGGTTCGAACCTCCGACCTCTTATTAGAAGGCGGACGCCTTAACCACTGAGCTATCACTGCTGATGGTATTTTATTTATATTTTCTTAAATACACTCTATATTCGATATCTATATCGATATATCTATATATATATAAAAGCGAAATACCACTGACTGATTGACTGATGACGATATCTCAGGAACTATAAAACATACGATCTTTAAATTTGGAAGGTAGATTCCTTTTATGAAGTAGAGGTCAGCTAAGAAACGGTTTTGAGAAAATTTAACCCTAAGGGGTAGAAATGGGGGTTGGAAGTCGCGGGTGCCAGCTAGTATATAATATTCTTCAAAAATGACAGGTACTACTTTCAATTGTGGAATTAAATATTAAAACATTCTTATGTTACTCGAAATTTATAAAAATGAAGCAGTTATGGAGAAAGAGGAAATTAAACACGTGCATGTACCTATCTATCGTCTGTTTACTCGCACATTTCAAATATGATAACAGTGACAGCTTTATTGTTTCTTAACCTTGCAAGAACTGGAACATATGTGGAGTCAGTATTAAAATATTAGAAGTGTTTTTAAAATTAATACAACAATAAATTTACTGAACGAATTATCAAATGAACCAAGAAGAATGTCCAAGTTAATTTAGATACCAAACATTATCTTCGTGGCGAGGCAGGTATATCATATATTCAAGCAGAACTTTAATTATTTTGTATCCCTTAGCGCGAAAGTGGATGCAAAGGTCACTAGATACCTTAAGGAAAAACACAATCAATGAGCGATGACACGTTGCGTGTCATTAAAATAGAACAGGGCTTTTAAAATCATACTTAAACTTTTACTAAATTAAAAAAAAACTAAAAAGCTGAAAGCAAAAAAAATGCTATTATATTATTTCACATTTAAAAATGACCATTAACTTCTACAAGATATATTCAGACTCAAAATTAATGTTATTTTAATTGTATAATGGTGTACTAATAACCGTTGTACACCACAATTTGACAATCTGAAAAATAAAGCAGAGTATAACTATACAATGGACATATACCGATTATTAGGATAGGGGTTAGAGTAGAAATAAGAATGATTTACGCATTGCTAGAACGCTATCCAGTTAGCTTTTGAGTTAAATAAATATAAATCTAGGTAGTATTTTTTTATCCACTAGAAGTTAGCCCTCAACGGCAACCTCACCTGATGGTAAGTGATGATGCAGTCTAAGATGGTAGCAGGTTAACCTGTAAGGGTAAACCATTACTCCTAATTGGTTTCCACGTAACATCGTGCCAGAACGCTAAATCGCTTTGCGACACGTCTTTGTCCGCAAGGTGATAACTAGCTACGGCCGAAGCCTCCTACCAGATCAAACTCGAGCCAGAAATCGAACCCAGGACCTCTCATTTTTATAATGTGACAACGCGCGCGCTGCGCCACGGATGTCGTCAAATTTTATAAAACTATATTGTTTTAAATGGGTTTCTACTCTTGAGTTTTTTCTGCTCGTGCGCAAAACGCAGCCTATAATTTCGGTTAGCGCCTCACTCCACGCATCATTTGTATCCTCGACGTTACTAACTATACGAGGCTTTCTTACGGAATCGTGATATTTCTATTAAATCGGTAGCAGAGATGTAGCCGATTCGCGCATTAGCCGACTAGTGCGGTAGTTTCGACGTAACTCCAAATAATCGTCTATTTTTTTTCTTGTAGTTAATATTAGTTTCGTTATATATAATTGTTTCGCAACATCTAATTAATCGTGTCTTTGAATGTATGTTATCGTATCGTATACTAAAGTTTTGCACACGGTCAGCATTGAAAATTGTAGATTAGGTAATATGGCGCATTTAATGAGGAGTGCTTATGTTCTCGGCGCTGGAAAGGACTATGAAGGTAAGAGGCTTGATTATTTTAATAAGTTCATTAATGTAACTTATATAGACGACACTCAGAATTTAACACTAGCTATAGCTAGTGTGTAGATAGGTTAATCATTCTTAAATGTTAACACCCGTTATTCAAAAGTGTAATAGAAGCCGAGCGGAAGTATAAAAATCAAAGTTTTAGGTAATGGTAACCTATGAAGCTGTGATATGATGCTTAGTGGTTAGGACTTCCACCTCCTAATCAGAAGTCGGCGGTTCGATCCACGTATCTCTAACTTTACAACTTTACGAAGATAAGTTAGTTTGTTTTGTAAACAATTAAAATATCACTTGCTCCGACGGTGAAGAAAAACATCGTGAGGAAACCTGCAAGCCTGAGAGTTCTCCATGATGTTCAAAGGCGTGTGAAGTCTCCGAATCTGCACGTGGTCAGCGTGGTGGACTTTGGCCAGCCCCTTCTCATATTGAGAGGAGACCCGTGACTGAGAGACGTGAGACTTCTCTCAATATAAGAAGGGCACACTAGCCGGCAAAGGGTTGATCATGATGATGATGTTGAACCTTTTGGAAAGTTTGATGTTGGATATACCATTGCTCGTTTACTACCCTCGTAGTATATACCTCTTATCTTTAAGTTACAGAACGTATGATAGTGGAAAACTTTAAATATAGATGCGCATCTTTACTTGACTTGTACTTTCTTTTGCCTTCTATATGTCTATTTCAATAAGGAAAATATTTACTTAGATTTTTTTAGAACCCAATTATTAAACAACGAATAAAATTCTCAGATCTCAGTATATAAGTTAAAATTTACGTTTTGCGATCTGAGCTAACTAAAGTTTCAATAATCAGGGAAATGAAACTTAATATCAATTGTATTACATTATTTTCTTGAATCTAGATAGGTACATAATTACCGTACGCGCCATATTAGTATGCCGAACTGAAGTATAGCAGGTGCTGCGCAAATATGGTACTAAGAATTCAATCAAAAGGTGGCATTTTCACATATTATAGACAGTATAGGCTAGGTTATCAGGGCACACTTAAAAGCATAGCACAACACAAGGTTTAGGCTTATTACCCTAATTTGTTGTTGTGTGTACGTACGAGTACAAACGTCTATTAGGGCCCAACGAAGCAAGATTTGCGAATTGCATCCACGACATGTAAATGTCATCCACAGACATATACACTTTTGACTGCCATGAGAAGTAGCTCCCGGCAACAATAGCAGCAATATTTATTTATTTTTATACCCAGGTTTTGTTTGTCGTTTACTTTATATATACTACACCCACAGCCACCCACCCAAACACACACACACACACACACAATCACACATACACACACACACACACACACACACACACACACACACACACACACACACGCACATGCACACACATATGTCATTGGAAGACAAGCTTATAGTGCTTGTTTTATTTTTAATGTTCTCCGTCTTAAGTCTAAGTATTTTATTTTCGTAGGTATGTATTTTTAAGTATGAGACATCCAGCTTTACCAGAATGTTGACTTTACCACAAACCTATATAAATAATTTTTTTTTAGTTATCGTATCGATATCCGTGGAATTCCGCAAAGTAAAGCCTGCTTCTCTCCAATATTTAATGGCTGCGCGTAAAATCAACAGTCTAGTCCAAAATGCATCAACGGGAGCGTTCCGTTTCGGTAACCGTCTAAAGCGTCTCGGTTTGTGACGAGCCTTACACAAACATAGATTAACTAATATAATGGATATGTCTACCTAAGCCTTATTATTCCTATATTTATCATTGTGCACGTGTAGGCATAACTATGTCTATACATTATTAAGTACATTTTTAAGGACATATTGCGGCTTAGTATAATTATTTGGGGTTAAATAAGAAAAAATAAAAAATATATAAATAGATTTCTACGTCGACAGAGCAAAGTTATGAAATTTATCCTGTCTATAGAACAGGTTAAATTAAGGATGTCGTTACGGAATTTGTTCAGATTTTTTAAAATTCTGTACGTCTATTATATGTTAGATCGGTTGATTTGACGCTCTAAAAAGAAGAGAGCAGAAGTTAGCATTGTCTATGTTGAATTCATGTGTTCACAATCAACGACAGCCTAAAATGAGACACTAGCGTCCAATTACCAATACAAGCTATTATCTCGCTTAACAAACATAGGTAGTTACAACAGATATAACATTACGTATAACAAAAATTGACTTCTACCCACTAACGTATAAAGATGGTTCAACGGCCAAGTCACAGAGCATTAACTATAATAATAAAGAAATCGCATTGAGGAACCTTACACGACACCTTGGCGCGACTTTGTCTAGATTACTTTTTAGCGATAAACAAGCAGCTCCATCGAGACTTGGCTAGTTTTTTTTACAGAATGTTTTTGGGGGGATCCCTTTTACATTTCTGACGAGTGTAAAAGTCAACGTAGGTTGTGCAAAGATGTTTACATAGAGTATGTAACTCTATGACCTATCTACTTACTCTTTGTCCATTGCCAACGCTCCTGCCCATTCATGTAATTCTGTCGCACTCGTAGCGCTTCCCGTATCGTAGCTATTCGGGCATTGCTACGAGCTTAGATTTTAGGGCGGATTATCCGGTGAATGTTGATTTCCAATTGTTTAACAGTCACCCATCAATGGCAACCCTTACATTGTGATTAAACCTTAAACACTGCATTTTTATGTATATATACACGTACCAATTTTTTAAGCCATTTGATTGAATGATTTAGTTTCGTGTTTCTTTTTCGATTGGAATTAATCTGATATATTCACATTAAATTTTTGTTTTTAATGGAACTTTGGCGTTAAATTGATAAATTTATATCACATATCCTGAAAAATTATAGGGTTTTCTATAATTAATCGGGATACTATGTACGGCCTTAAGCGTGATCCAAAGTAGTACTTATAAGTGTAAATTGTGACGGTAATCACTTAACATCATGTGACCCGTGTACTCGTTCACCCGCGATGTGAATAGAAATATAAAAAAGTCATCTATCATCATCATCGTGATCAACCCATTACCGGCTCACTACAGAGCACGGGTCTCCTCTAAATATTAGTAGGGTTTGGCCATAGTCGCTGGCCATGTGCGGATTGGCAGACTTCACACGCCTTTGAGAACATTATGGAGAACTCTCAGGCAAGCAGCTTTCCTCACGATGTTTTCCTTCACCATTGAAGCAAGTGATATTTTAATTATTTAAAAACACACATAACTCCGAAAAGTTAGAGGCGCGTGCTCGGATTCGAACCGACCTCTGATTAGGAGGCTGAAGCGCTAACCACTTGGCTATCACCGCTTCAAAAAGTCATCTATAATATAATAAAACTGTAACAGGACGAATTCTGTTCATCAAATATATTTTGAAAATTGGAGGATGCTTTACTATCGATACTGAGCCCAAAACAATTTTTTTTTATATTTTTTATCTGTCAGTCCGTCTGTCTGTATCTTGGTCGCGCATCTGGATTGATTTAAATGAAATTTGGTATAGGAATAGCTGATATTCTGGTTTAACATATAGGGTAGCTTTATCTCGGAATTCAGCACGGTTCCCTTGGGAGAGGAGATGAAACTCAAAATGTGTGTTTAGTTGTAATTAATTAACGCGTACTCCGATTTCACTCATTCTTTTTTTTGTTAGAAAGGAAATACTTTACAGATTATCCTGTAATTATTTCAAGATCGTCGTTTTAGTAATCCAATGCTTCGTGATTGGAAGACAAACACACTTTCACACACACTAACTCAACGCAGACGATGTCGCGGGCATCAAAACATATTTTAATTATTAAATACAATCAAAATATGTTTTTTTACCCTCTTAGGCTAGCATGGAAGTCTCTTATTTAATATAAAACTAGGTTATGCTTTGCAAAAAGAAAAAAGAGTATATTTAAAGTAGAAAATTGTTTACTGGTGTTAGGTTTGGCTTGGAAACAAAAATAATTTTATCCGGATTTGTCACAATTATCTTTAAGCTTCTTTACATGCTCACTTTTATAGATACCTGGTACATTTATTTTAAACAATATAAGCACAAACAAAAGAAAAGTGAAAAAAAGCCGACCTTATCACTTAAAGTGATCTCTTCCAAGCCGCCTTTTCGAAAGAAGCCGACAGAAAGATAAAAGCGGGAAATCGCAACACACATACTAATAATTACATACTATTAATAAATAATTTATTTAATATATGTATACTAATATAAAACTTTGGAAGGAATAAATAGATATTAAATTGACAGATAATGCTTCACATATTTGGACGTCATTTCGGTCCAATTAATATAAACCTTTTTTCATTTATTATTCCATTACCTACGAGATATCCCTTGACAGCAATCTCACGAGGTGGTAAGTGATGATTCAGTCCAAGATGGTAACAGGCTAACCTGTTAGGAGTATAGGTATACCATACCTCTAAATTATTGTAAATTTCCACGCGACATCGTGCTGGAACGATAAATCGGTTGGCGAAACGTCTTTGTCGGGTGATAACAAGCCACGGCCGAACCTTCCCACTAGACCAGACTCGAGCTCGGAATCGAACCTAGGACCTCCAACTTTATAAGGCGACAGCGGACGCGCTGCGCCACGGAGGTCGTTTAAGTGATGAAATCTTACAGCAATCGTTCGAGCAACTTAATAGCCACTAGATAATGCAATTATAATCAGCATTAGTGGTTGTTTCACAAATCAATACACCATTTGCTAGTACATATTTAACACGCATCGATCGGAAACAAACCAAGAAAACGTAGCTACTATGTATTTTCATTTATACGGCGAAGAAAAAAAAACAGTAAACATAATCCAGTAGACGAAATCCGGGATGCATGGACTAGATACCCAATCAAAAAAATGGGATTTTGACAGATTTGTCGGCCTCATCAGATATGTTTGACGACTTCCATGGCGCAGCGCGCGCGCTTCACATTATAAAGTTAGAGGTCCTGGGCTCGATTCCTGGCTTGAGTCTGGTCTGGTGGGAGGCTTCGGCCGAGGCTAGTTACCACTAGGTTGTCAATGCGAATATAAACGCTATCAGTAAAATTACAGCAATCAAATCAGCAAGTTGTACCTCTCTCATAAACCTATAAGATAAGTGAAGTATTTTTGCACAATTTTATGATATTTAAAAAAGATATAATAACGATAGCAAAAACAAATGTGTCTAGACAACCTGCAATGTAAGAATTATCACGATGAAGAGTCAAAATTTTCAGATGTATAAAGCGTTGATAGCCTAGTGGTTAGGACGGCAGCCTCCTAATCAGAGGTCGGTGGTTCGAATCCGGACACGCACCTCTAACTTTTCGGAGTTATGTGCGTTTAAAAAAAATTAAAATATCACTTGCTTCAACGGTGATGGAAAACATCGTGAGGAAACCTGCACGCCTGAGAGTTGTCCATAATGTTCTCAACGGCATGTGAAGTCTGCCAATCCGCACATGGCCAGCGTGGTTAACTATGGCCAAATCCTTCTCATATTGAGAGGAGACCCGTGCTCTGTAGTGAGCTGGTAATGGGTTGATCATGATGATATCTCTATTGCCATATAAAAATGAACAGGGGTGGTCATAAAAAAACCCGTTCATAGGTGTTTTGATTTTTCGTCGTTGCAGCGTGACTCAAAGCGTGACGCAAAAACACAATGTCACTTTACGACAACAAAGTCACATGTTGGCTGTTCTCGTTCACGGGTACTTTACCTCTTTGTATTATTTATTACCGTTTACTATTTGCCGCATGATATTTGCATTGGCTTAGCATGATTGACGTAGAAAATAATCTAGCCATATTGCACGACTGACGACTCACGTGCAATCTACCTCCGTCACGCAGATAGTGCGCTGTCACATTATTAACTTGGAGGTCCTGGGTTCGATTCCTGGCTCAAGTCTGATCTGGTGGGAGGCTTCGGCCGTGGCTAGTTAACATCCTACTGACATAAATATACCCCCAAGCGATTAAGCGTTTGGGTGCGATGTCGCATAGAAACCAATTAGGAGTATCGGTTTACCATAGCCTTAACAGGTAAGCCCGCTACCATCTTAAGACTGCATCATCACTTACCATCAGGTGAGGTTGCTGTCAAGGGCTAACTTTTAGTGGATAAAGAAGCAGGAGTAGGCACGAGTATCTCTTTGTTGGCGACATGTTTTAACCCATATCATACCTAATACAACTGTGATGATTGAGTATGATTTTGGCATTATTTCAAACCGTCTAAGACAGTTTTACCATCTTACTCATAAACTACCAATATACATGTACGATACTGAATTGTACAAACGCCTAGATCTTCTATCAGATACTGTAGGTTTAAAGTATAAATATAGGTTCAATATTATGGGTAGGTATTATACAACTGGAATACGGCTGTGTGAAAATTAAACGGTAAATTTGGAATTTTCCGAGATCTAATTTCCGAGAATCAAATCTGTTGAGTCATTTTGGCGGAAAGTTTAAATAAAACCGGTTACGTTTGAGTTAGTCTCGTACACGAAGGGTTCCGGAGCCAGGTTCAATATGAGATAGCATACCTACAGTATATATACCTAAATTTACTTTTCGTGCTTGTGAAGTCAACATCTCCTGAGGATGATCCGGTTTCGGGTCGAAACGTGCGTAGAGGTTCTAGTGGAAGATTTTGTGTGGTGTTATATTATACAAATCTCCCGGTTGTCGGCGGAATATAGCAAATTATACTTGCTGTTTATTGTTTATCATGGACTTCCGCAAAGTAACGCCTGCTTCTATTCATTATATACAAAAATTAACACGTTTCTAGTATTGTACTTACTTCTTTCATTTTTTTTTACTATATTTTGTTATAGCTATTTTAAGCTATTAAAATTTGACTTCCTTGAACGGTGAAGGAAAACATCGTGAGGAAACTTGCACGCCTGAGGGTTCTCCATAGTGTTTTATAAGGCGTGTGAAGTCTGCCAATCCGCACATGGCCAACGTGGTGGACCACGGCCAATTCCTTCTCATATTGAGAGGAGACCCGTGCTCTGTAGTGAGCCGGCAATGGGTTGACAATGATGATAAAAGAGCATTCTGTGAAAATTTCAGCTATCTTACTATTACGGTTCATGAGATACAACTCACAGATGGATTTGCCCAGTTTGCATCATTCGGGCATGGAAAAATGCATGTTTAACGTAACGTAAGTTTAGAAGTTTGTATGATGGATGGAACTGACACTTACAAAAGTGTAGAGGTTATAATATACAACTATGTACTTACCGCAAGATTTCTTACATATCTTAAAGAATGAAAAATAAATTAACGTTCAATAAAACTTTATCTTTATTTACTTAATGTGTGATTGCCATTTAGTTGGTAGGTAATAAACCAAAAGAGTATAATATTATACTTAGATATTAACTATTGACTTGATTTAAGATAACATTTATATATTATCTGAAATATTGCACGTACTTAATTACTAGTTATCATTTAAATAGTACAAATAAGAGTGGCGGAAAATTAGTTTCATGATGACGCACTTAATTTTATTTAAACTAAGTATTACATTTTTATGAGACAAATATATGTGAGATAAAATTATAATATTTTAGATACAAACTATCAAGCCTTCATTTATCATCATGATTTACCCATTTCTATCCTACTACAGAGCACGGGTCTCCTCCCAATATTACAAGGGTTAGGCCATAGCCCACCTAGCGAGGTGGCCAGCGGACCATGTGCGGATTGGTAGACTTCACACGCCTTTGAGAACATTTTGGAGAACTCTCAGGCATGCCGGTTTCCTCAAGATGTTTTCCTTCACTTTTGAATCAAGTGATATTTTAATTGCTTAAAACGCACATTACACTGAAAAGTAACAGGTGCGTCCGTGCCCGGGATTGAACCTCCGACCTCTGATTAGGAGACGGACGTCCTAACCACTAGGCTATCAGAGTTTACCACAGTTTTAATTATTATAGCCTTTACCAAGCTTTATTTAACCTTATTCTGGACACAGACCTCCTCTCAATAACTATTGGTACAGACCTTATTGGTTAATAGATTTTTAGATTTCAGAGTCACAAAATAGTAAAGGATTGTACAAGAAATCTTAATAAAATGAATGATGATTTTTGCTATCTTGTAGGTGGTTGAATGATTGTGAAATCCCTTTTGTGCTCAATTCTCAGTTCTTCAAGTACTGATGTGTCAAAATTCCTGGATTGAAAAGGCTTTGTGCTACTCTATCTGACACTGCATTAGGTCGTCACAATTTTAATTGCGGCTTGCATTGCATTAATTTCTTTTATAGTAACAAAGTTTTACAATGTAACGAATTTTTTCATTACATTCACTGAACTTGACGGAAAGAAAAATAAATTAAAAATTGCTGGACAACAACAACATTAAATTAATTTGCTTCTTATTTTTTTTAAATAACCTTTAAAATGTCACTAAAATGAACCGGATGCAAATAGTTCAGCCAAAAAGATTTGATTAGAAGTTTATGCCTACTATATGCGAAAATAATTTCCTGACAGTATATCACGCTCACGTATGTAGTATTGTTTTTATTTTGACTCTAAAATAAATACTGATGAAGAGCATAGGGGATCGAGGATTTAGTGCGTTTGCTAAAGTCTCCTATATCAAGTCTAATGTCAAAGTTAACGTTTTGTTAAGTCCTACCTTCTGATTCTCTATGAGTATTAAATCATAACATACTCTTCATAACTTTTACATGGTACGTTAGCTTATGGTTATAGGTAGAAATATTGATTAATGATAGAGTTGATTATCGTTTTGAGTACAATGTTCCTAATGAAAAAATATGGCATGAAAATCATACCATCAGCTGTATTTGCATTAAAGCTTAAATTACAAGTGAAAATGGGACGTCATGTTATCATCCATAAACCTGTTCTCTACCTGCAAGTCATATTTGATTGCTAAAAACGTTCATAGCTCTCAAAAGAAGGGCATGCGAGGGACCGAACAAGGTCCCACCTGGTGATAAGTGGAGATGCAGTCTAACATGGCAGCGGGCTAAGTAAGCTGTAAGAGGTATGGTGCCGCATCACGACCTCGCTTGGCAACATGTCATATCGCTACAGCTGGAGCATCCCATCACACCACAATACAGCCGGAATTCGAACCCAGGACATTAGAGGTGCTGGCTTTATTTATAATGCGACAGTGCATGGTTGAGTTATTCAGCGCAGTGACAATCATGCTGTGCAAATCGTCTTGGCACTTTCAGAAAATAAAAGTAAGAGGGTACACCAGGTTTTATACAGTGGACGACGGGGATGTGAAAAAGGGGATGAAAGTGGGCTAGGGATGTAAAAAAATTAAATATCACTCAAGACAAAGAGTCTTAGCGTAGATGAACGACACAACCGAAAGATGGAACACGGTTAAGACAAAGTTGACAGAGGTACTTCAGACCAACTAATATGTACATATGCATGCTCATGTTCGTATTAATAAACAATTATTTAGATTATAAGTACGTCATATGACATATGTAAATTTTTTATCAGGCTCAATAGGATGTTTAACATAGGCTTAAAGCGTGATACATTTTACTGTTAAGTGACAGAGTGTTTCTCATTTGCGAGTTAGTGTCGTTTCAAATTCAATCAAATAAACCGCCTGTAGTATATATTTCGAATTCATTTACGCGCCCGTTCGCATCTCTGATTATTTTTAAATAAGTGCCAGCTTATAAGTGGTTAATTTTATTTTAAAAATTTCTAGTGTTACTATTTCAATTCGTACTTGTTAATAAAACCAACACTATGTTCGGATTGTTTAATAATAACGGTGTGAGTATTTGCTTACTTTATAGATGCTAAAATTTTCGTACTTTGTTACTTTCTTTTTTCTTATATTATTTAGGAACTTCCATTTAAATTTATATAATTAATTTAATTCAATGAAATTATAATTGGAATGTTTATACTTTACAATGAACATTTAGCTTAATTTGCTGTATTTTGCGTAAAACGCAAAACGCTACGGTGCAATAAATAAATAACGCAATTTTCAATTAATTCACCGTATAAATATAGGATATTTAATTCAGAACAACTCCAGTGGAGGAACGAAACATTGGTTAAGAGCTCATTCTAGTTGGGTCTGCAAAGAAAGTTATTAAAATTATGAATTGCTCATTAAATTTAGCTTATTGTTCATTGTATACCTGGACTTCTTCAAATTACTCCTCTTTCTTTTCAATAAGTTCATACTTTACTTTTCTAACTTCTTATATATTTTTTGCTGTCTAACTATTGTGTTGTTCGTAGAGACGGTCTCTTATCAATTTTATTAGAAATTTATATGCTAAACGTGTTATCGTTGTCCTCATTAGGCATATTTTTTTTTAGACAAGCAAGGTTTTCATAGTGAACCATATATTAATATACTCGTGTATATATAGTTGCCATCGGCTTGAGTTTCCCGAGATTGGTCCAAGGGAAGTGTCCGGGCTAAGTTTTATTCGTCGTCAGGAGTTTATGTCAAAGGTTGTTATCGGTCGGTTGCGCAGAATAATAAATTGATAAAATAATTAAATGTATAATTATTTTATCAATTAAAATTTTTTAATCAATAAAAATAATTAAACAATTTAAGTAATCTTTATTCAAATAGTCCTTTGAAAGGCATTTTTGACGTGTCAATAATTTACATAGTAGTGATTTGATGGTGATAACTACATTCGTAATCTTAAAACTAAAGCTATGAGGGTTCCAAACGCGCCCCACTCTAAGAAGAAGCCCACAACAAACTTAGCCACGTAAAATTAATTAATAATAAATTTATTTATTTGCTATAAACGTGGGTACAGGGAACAGATGTAGTTATAAGATATATGGAACCAAACATATGCCTTTACGAGCGTGCAAATATTTTTACTCAGGTGTTCTTAATTATTACTGGGATAAAGGTTTTCATCATCATTTTAACCGATAGACGTCTACTGCTGGACATAGGTCTTTTGTAGGGAGTTCCAATGGCCACGGTCTTGGGCCGCTTGTATCCAGCGGCTCCCTGCGACTCGTTTGATGTCGTCTGTCCACCTTGTTGCGGGTCGATAAAGGTTTTATTTACTTGTAAATAAATCCAAACAATGTCAATACTATTTTATTGTACCTACATAGTAAATGTGAATGAACTGAGAAAGCATTATTAAGGTTACTTACATGTACTTGAGAAGATTACTAATATCAGCAGTTATTTTATTATCTCGAGGAAAATAACAGGCGCTTAAAATTTTCAGATATCCACTACTTCAAAGGGCATCGATATAATTTTTATCCGAATAACAATTTATGCCTACACCTCATTTTTAAAAATGTATCCCATACAACAAAAAAAAAATACTAATTGTAAAAATAAAGTCCTCGTTCAAAAGAATATACATATATTGATTATAATCATAAAATAACTAGTTGACTTAAAATGTATGTCCAATATATAAAAGTAGTTTTTCCTAATGGTCGCTAAAGCTTAATAACACGAGCCTTTCGCATCAAACAAACATATAGTAAGTATGATAAACTTCATCAATAATGTATATGAAAATATAATGCATACAAATTATTGCAATATAATTCGAGCCCCAGTGCTCAAAATTTCTACTGGCAGAGCTTCTTTCCGAAGCTCGCCAAACAGCCCGGTTACGCTGTGGTAACCAATACGGTTAGCACAGCTAATAGTCCGAAAAAAAACATAATATAAAAACCAATAAAAATACCTACGTACATATGTCACCGTACCTAATACCCGTTTTTAGTATTTTGCTAAGTGTAATACGAAGGCGAAGCCTCTTTAAAAATTGGCAAAAAAAGGCTTTTTGATGAAATTATGTTATTTTTTTTGTTTCCGATAAATAATATGTGCTTAAATATAAAATAGATACTTATACACTCAATATTAAATATTACCTTCAATGAAAGAATCTTCTTGTTTTTACAGCGCCTAGCCTACTTTCCTTTACAAACTATAAGTATGTCTAAACCCCTAACATGACCATGCCAGTTCATCTTTATACAAACAAATCATAAAATACTCTATCTACTAAATAAACACCCCAATTTCACGTCTTCATATCGCCTTCTAAAGTAAACCAGGTCTTGAAAATGAATTTTCTTATTTGCAAAAGCGCCTGATAGTGTTTGCTGGCACTTCGCACACCGCAGATAAAACATTTTCGAATCTCCGGCAAGGCAATATCGTTCGTTCAACGCGGCGGTACACTTATATCAGCGGCCATGTCATCTCGTACTGCAACTGTATTTTTATTATAAAGTGCCGGTCGTCTCAGTTTTATCTCATTTATGTCTTGAGTTATAAACAAATCAGTATCTCGTTCGAGTCGATCTCAACGTGGTGTCTGTGAATTTATTTCGTGCGAAAACAAATTTACGTTCCGAAAGTGTGTGACTGATAGGTTTTGTGCTGACGATGGAGTTTCAGTACTACGGGAACTTTGAGAGACAGCACCGAAGGGTCCAGGACCAGCCTTGGTGGGATGAGGAAGACAACCTCACAGACAGACGTATAAATGGTAAGGCTTGACCCCTGCATAGGTATATTATTAGGTTCATCATCGATATCTGTCAAGTTCGAGGTCACCAAACCGATTTATTCTTGAGGTCAATACGTTGGTACATTTAATAGATTTTTAATGAACTTTAAAGAATAATATGTAGATATGTTCATAATATAAATTAGAAAAGGTAATAAAATCCAAAGATTCAAATATAAATATATGATTCCTTTATTTTCCTTTTACGATTTGTCGTTCTAGATTATGAAAATTACATGTTTTATCTAGTCTTTACATACCGTACGTCTACTACTTTGGATAAATTACAATTCTCAAGAAGTTTGTATTCGGAACTAAACTTGTAAATAACAAAGTTTCGCTTGCGAAACCAGGGAGCTTATTGAAAGCGAAATGGCACCTGGTCCCGTTATCGAGTTTGTTCACATATTAGTTACTACGTGCGTATATTTCATACATTGGTATAATTCTCGGCTCACTACAGAGCACGGGTCTCCTCTCAATATGAGAAGGGTTTGGCCACAATCCACCACGCTGGCCATGTGCGGAACGGCAGACTTCACACACCTTTGAGAACATTATGGAGACCTCTCAGGCGTGCAGGTTTCCTCACGATGTTTTCCTTCACCGTTGAAGCAAGTGATATTTGAATTGCTTAAAAACGCATTTAACTCCGAAAAGTTATAGGTGCGTGCCTGGATTCGAATCCCCGACCTCTGATTAGGAGGCGGACGTCCTAACCATTAGGCTATCACAGCTTCAATACTTAATTATTACAAATGTCAGTTTTATACTCCAGGACGAACGTCTTAAAGTGCTCGGACTAATTTCTACAGTTCTTTTGATAATTAAAATAGTCATAAAATAACATAAGGATCATTTGTGAACGAAAAAAAAATCATACACCAGTCCTCTCTAAGGGTCGAGTCTTATTTTAGAAGTGAAATTATGGGAGAGAGTTTTTTTTATAATAAAACACAAATAAGACTACTGTGTGAAAAAGTTTGATCTATTCCGGAGAATAAAGACTTTTTTTCCATTTTCCCCGGTAGCCTGGTTTCGGCTGGGGCACCGCGGTTGTCTATAAAATTTTAGACCCAAACTGTGAACGAACTCGTATACACTAAACCAAAGTGCTTTAGTAGGTACTAATAATAATTAAAATTATATCAGTAATATATAAATATTTATTACTTGTCTTTAATTACCATAAATCACTCTTCTTTCTCTCTGATGTTACGCATCCTATAAGATAACAATATTCTAATTATATATAACAATATAGCATAGTACGTACTTACAATTAATTGATTGTAGTTTCATCAATCAATAGATTAATCAATCAAATAGATACAACCCAAATTAATACTATAGTAATGAGGGAGACGTCCACGAAGAAATAATTTTGAAAATTTATCCCAACAGGGCAAAGTTTAGAAATGTTTAGGAAAGTCTATCGCTTTTGAAGTTAGAAGTATGAGAACGAGGTAGGTACCTAAAGTGAGCGTAGCCGCGGGCAATAGCTAGTAACAAAGTAAACATTTGGGACGTTTTGTTTGAAATAATCGGATATAGATATATGGTTCAACAACATGTATGTGTCAAGTGATTTATCAAGATAATATTCTATGTGGAACAGGAGATAAGAACATCTCTTCATCTAACGCGCCATTTTCATGTAGGTAATAGGTATTCATAAAATGTAGGTCTGTATATGCCCGTCTAGACGGCACGGAAACCCAGGATGTATCGATTAGAAAGGGGATAATTTTAGAAAAGATCGCGAAACTTAGTTTAAAGTGAACTCGGTTTACCATGTCTGCGTGAAATTGAAAATATAACGTTCTTGATAAATAACTGATCTTATTGTTAGTCTCTTAAACTAAAGATGTCCTGGAAGTGTTTTATAATGAGATAGGCATGAATTACACTCTATAATGCCTGATGAAAAGCAATATTATACGATAGGTTCTGTCACGCTTGCTTAGAAAATGGCTATCCACTTTTGCCTCAAAGGTACTCAAATATTATTATTAATTAGTCCCTATTTTGCTTGTGAAATAATTTTATTTGTGTTTATTTGTAGACAAGCTGATCCGGTGAACTTTGTCCTACCTAAAATTGTTTTGATTGTAACTATTCATTATCTATACGAAAATAGATTTATTTTTATTTTCGAATGTTCCCTTGAGATAAAGGTAAAGATTTGAAGATTTTATTAGGAACAACGTTTCAATAATATAATATAAGAATTATAATCCTCATTCAATTACAAACAGCTTTGTTTCATAATTTCTTAATTTGCTCGTTAACAATTATAGTTACAATAACATGATTGTAATCAATAATAATATGTAGATTTGTATAAATAACAACTTATTATCGTCTGGCCCATATATGTATATGTATTTTTATAATTTGTCTGATGAATTTCAAAACTTTTATCCCTTGCAGATAAAATAATTAAAAATGCGAATCAAACTTCCCGAGGAACAAGTCGATAATAGTTCTCCGGAGGAACGGCTTTTGTTTTTTTTTTTTTTGCAAATATTTTACTGGCAATATCGAAATAAATTAAAACTTGACGATGACTTTAATATTATTCCTATAAAATAAGGCCGAACTTAACATTCGAAAAACGACGGAACCATTTTACTATACATGCCAAGTCTTGATCCTCACCCGTCGAGCCTAATCCTCGGGTCGGGAGGCGCGTCCAATGGTCCTGGCGCGCCTCGGACGAAGCTCGGGGGTCAATATAGGCCCCCCGTGGAGGGTCTGCCTCGGCGGAAGCCGCTGGCTGGGCCGCGGTCGAGTGCATCAGTGTTCCCGTGACCCAGCCACCAGGCGACGCGAAGGAGCATCGCTGTGTTTTAGTGGGTATTCTGGTCGCCAGCCTGGCCGCCGGGGAGTCCCACATACCCCGTCGGAAGCGGCGCAGTCTTGCCTGCGTCGCCTCCGGAGGGGATGCGTAAAAGCATTTCCCAGCGGAAAAAAAAAAATACATGCCAAGTCTTGCCGCTTTGATGAATAAATTAAAATTGATACTTTAATGTAACGTTCAGTAAAAATCCCAGTCTTATCCCATCCCATATTTAGTGACATACTACCAAAAATCCTTTTTAATTTTTCTTGTGTAATTTACCTGTTGCAGTTACCGTTTAACGTCAATCGTATTATAAAGTCCTCCATCCTTGGTGCCCTTTCTTTTGGTAACAATAAGAGGTTAGATAGCCCGCTGATATTTTAGACTGCCTACTCACTCACTACCAGATGCGATTGCCGTAAAGGGCTAACTTGTAGTGAAATTTAAAAAATACCAAATTTCGGTTGCCAACGGCGATGTTATATAAAAAATTGATAAGATACATTGCCAGCTATCCATACATTTACAAGATAGGTAACTGCAACCTCAGCTATAACCCTGTAACAATAATCGACTAAAAGCTATTCAGGTCACCGGACAGGGTGCATTGGCCATTGGTTTACATGCTAAAGGTTCTCGTAAAACGGTAAACATCGCGTGACTCACTATACATTCAGTATTCAGTGTATTATTTTAAATTGAAATAGATCTAATGATAAATGGTATTACATGCATATTTAATAAAATTACAGTTCAATACTCTATAAAAATAATATATTCATCATCATCATTATCAAGCCATTACCGGCTCACTACAGAGCACGGGTATCCTCCAATATGAGAACGGTTTGGCCATAGTCCACCACGCTGGCCATGTGCGGACTTCACACGCCTTTGAGAACATTATGGAGAACTCTCCAGGCATGCAGGTTTCCGCACGATGTTTTCTTTCACCGTTGAAGTAGGTGATATTTAATTGCTTCGCACATAACTCCGAAGTTAGAAGTGCATACCCGGGTTCGAACCCTCGACCTCTGATTAGGAGGCGAATGACCTAACCACTAAGCTATCACAGCTTCATTCAGATATATAGGTGTTGCAAATAAAAGCGATAAATAACGAAACTATAGTGGAAACTAAATATATACGAGTAATCTACCGAAGGCAAAATATTGTAAAGTTCACATTGCTGAAAGTAGATATACCTACCCTTTCTTTTTATGTTTAGAGGTCCTGGGTTCGATTCCCGGCTGAGTCTGGTCTTGTGGGATTTGACTGTGGCTAGCTACCACCCTACCCTACAGACTGCCCTGCGATATAGGCTGCTGTCACGATATCACCAATTACACCAGTGACAACAATTAGGCATTAGGTTACCATAATCCCTAACAGGTTAGCCAGCTTACAGATTTGACTGCATCACCACTAGACACAGGTAGTGATTGCTGTCACTGGCTTACTTGTGGTTAAAAAAAAATCGCACCTACTTGGTACCCATACACTATATAGAGCTGTTATTCTAATTCTTTCTAAAGACAATCCATCTTTAATGTTCATAACGTTTTTCAAGGAGCTAATTCCTTTTATCTCTGTCTACTAATATAATATAGTAAATCTGTCTGCTTTTTACGCTTAAATCGCTTAACAGATTTTAGTAAAATAAATTTGGCAGGGAGATGGATTGCTACGTCAATCTGTACATATTTGTCCAACAACAACAAATTGTTCCCGAGGGAATAAAAAAAACCCGGATGAAATCCCGGGCAACAGCCAGTTGTATTTATTGCTACACGAAAAACTCATATTTTTTTAAACCAATTCTCGAAAAAAACTATATTTTATTTATTACCAACATTTTTTTTTTACGCTGGGAAATGCTTTTACGCCTCCCCTCCGGAGACGACGCAGGCAAGACTGCGCCGCTTCCGACGGGGTATGTGGGACTCCCCGGCGGCCAGACTGGCGGCCAGAATACCCACTAGAACCCAACAATGCTTCTTCGCGTCGCCTGGATCTCCGGAACACTCGTGCACTCAACCGCGGCTATTTATTGCCAACATAGCTATTTTGTACCTACCCACAAAATTTTCAAATTCAAAATAATCTTTATTCAAATAGTCCTTAAAAAGGCACTTTTGACGCGTCAATAATTTACATAGTAGTTATTTCATGGTGATAACTATATTCGTAAACTTAAAACTAAAGCTATGAGGGTTCCAAACGCGCCCCGGTCTAAGAAGAAGCCCACAACAAACTTAGCCGGCCACTATGTTTTAATGACTGTAGTTTTATACATAAATCTAAAGTTTCTATTATTTAATAATTATTCTAGTTATTTATACAAATATATCGTATAGACTCACACTGGAATGTGTGCAATGGAATGGAAATCGATATGGATTTGTTCCGCTATAGTGTTTCCCAGCAATTCAATGCATATCTTTTGACCACCAAGTCTGGGTCTACCCAGCTTTTTCAGGTGCGAAAACATAATTAAAGCACCTTTCGACCCCAACGTCCATTGGTCCTCCGAGCTATCTACCAATTGCAACTATATTGTGATATACTATTATACTGAAACCCTAAATAATAAATAGAATTACATTTGTTGAATTATACAACGTTATGTCTTTTTCTTTCAAATGTGGAATAGCCGACGAAAGAACCATTTGTTCAACTATTTACTAGATACAATAATATTATAAATTAGAAATATATTTTTCTTTGTTTATTGGGAATGAATAACCATTCGGCTTTTTATACCAAAGTAACATCGGCTATTATATTAGACTAATGAAAAAAAAAACCACCACAGCATGTCACTCTCGCTAATTTTGCTGGAAGCCCGGGGGAAGTTATGACCCTAAGAAAACCACTAGGAACAGCTAGTACTATGTAAATCTATTCGTTATGCCATACAATACTGGCTCTAACATTTGAATAGCAAACAATATTTTTTCCTGTTCATTTTCCTTTGTGGATGACCACACCAAACAGAGCAGTTTTAATTGAATCCGCAGCTCAAACGAGAATTCAATTTCATCTGAATGCCAGCGACAGAATCACAACAGGTTTTTTATTCTAATAATGAAAACTCGATATTGTCACTAGTTTCCTTGCATTACGGATAATAACCCCTTGCGCTACTATTTTATTAGGATTTAAAATTATAATTACCTTGCGATATTTTGCCTTGAACTTCACTTATGTCAACTGACACATTTTCATACTATTATGCACCCTTAGGAGATAAACTTTTTTGGAATGTTTTCTTAGCGGATGCTTATGTTACAATAGCCATCTATATGCCAGTTAATTAAGTCTACGGTATCCTTCCAATATGCCATATGTAAAATGAAGTAAACATATGTTTTTGTGTTCTAAAGCCAAGCTAAGAATACAGACTAAATGTCTGTTTTCTGATCTCAACTAACTATCGATTACGAAAGACTACATCTTCGGCAGTCAAGTCTCTTGCAGTGGCTAGTAAAAAAATAATTATAATAGGAACATAATTAAATAAATATTCTTTAATATGTAAAAAGCTACAGAACTACCGAAAAACTTGAAAACTTTGCGCAGAGTTCCACAATAGATGACGCTTTTCGAGCGTGTAGTTACACTGTTTGCGTAAACCGTCCGACCCCCCCGTTATCCCAAACGTCGCCTAAGCCGAAGTTCAGCCTCAAAGGAGGCGCCCTTAGGCAGACGTTCCCTTAGTTTCTTTGAGCCCTAGAGCTCAA
Organism: Lasiommata megera; assembly: GCA_928268935.1. NCBI lineage: Eukaryota > Metazoa > Arthropoda > Insecta > Lepidoptera > Nymphalidae > Lasiommata > Lasiommata megera. The sequence goes on along the minus strand of OV743322.1, from coordinate 9,833,600 downwards.
AATTTCTTCTGGCAGAGCTTCTTTCCGCCAAAAGCTCGCCAAACAGCTCGGTTAAGCTGTGACAACCAATAGGGTTAGTACAGCTAATAGACAGTCCGAAAAAAAACTGTTTTGCGGGTTCAGTGTACACTAGTATCCTTAAAATTATCTAGGGAAAGACTTTATTCCTGATGATTGATTATTCCTTTGCAAACTCGCAACAAACTCGTGCTCTGTGGTTTGCGGTGTTTATTCATTCGTTTACGAAACATTTATTAATATACTATAAAGGGCAAATCAACTCACTTTCGCATTCATAATACAGGTATTGATAGTACAGTTTTTACTCACTTTTTTTAATGACTAAATATTGGGTATACATAAACATATTCCACAATACATTTTTTAATTTTGTATACGAAGGTATTACGAAGATCAAGACTTTAAAAAAAAACGTATTCAATATTATTCAAGTGTAATTTATATGTGAAGGTTCTATATATACACCACATATAACACCATATATAACACTTTTTTTCTTTCGTAAAGTTCACTTCCTTTCGTAAAGCACAAATATTTAGAATGACCTAACCAGTCTGTCTAGAATGAAAATCGAAAGCGACTTAATTAAAAAATTTCAGATTTGTCGTTACGTAAGTTTGATCGATAAGCACAACTTTCTTTTTTTACATACTTAATACTTATATACATGCACACAATAGAAGTAAAGTAAATAGGAATCCATTTTATCCGTTTTAAATTGTACATAATCCTTTCTGTATTTAACAATCAACAATATAAGTGAGGCATACATTAACAAAAATAATATTTATTTATTTCATTTATTAATGCATTTTAACTATTATTATTTTCTTTCAATTTTAACAAAATATACCTACTTTGACAACTAGGTAACTCAAACTATAAAGAATCAAAACAATTGAATTCAAATCGTAAGACATCTGAAAAGAAATGAACTAAGTAGACATATGGACGTGGATTATTTAAAATATATATATATATATATATATAGCGTATCACAAATATTCATGTCTCGTTATATAGCCTCATACATTTTGACAAACTAAGTAAATAAAATGGTTATTTTATTTACTTCGACGCCAAAGAGTTTGTTATATCTTTATTGTCAAACTTTTCAAGGGAATGAAATTTGTTTTTGCGTCGTGGGGTAATGTTGGAATAAGAATGGTAGGATCAAAGCAAACCTCTCCTTCATGGTATGAACTATTTGTGCAAGTTTGTTATCATCAAACATCAACAATTAACATATATTATAATCAACATATTGACACGTATTTGTTTAGTGTCAACATTCCTATAATGGAATTAGACAGCCAATTTTCACTAATAATTCCACTGTTATCATAGCAGCGCAAACACCTCCGTAGTTGCTAACGTAAATAATTAGCCATAATCAACGGGTGCTTACAACCTGTTATTCCTTATCACACAAATAGCGGAAAAGTTTTACTTTGTATTGTCTGAAAGAATTAGTTTTTAAGAAAATAAAACAATGCAATATCATCATCATCATCATGATCAACCCATTCTCGGCTCACTGCAGAGCACGGGTCTCCTCTCAATATGAGAAGGGTTTTGCCATAGTCCACCACGCTGGTCATGTGCGGATTGGCAGACTTCACACGCCTTTGAGAACATTATGGAAAACTCACGATTTTTTCCTTCACCGTTGTGATATTCTAATTGCTTAAAAACGCACATAACTCCGAAAAGTTATAGGTGCGTGCCCGGATTCGAGCCCCCGACCTCTGATTAGGAGGCTGACGTCCTAAACACTGGGCTAACAATGCAATATAATAATTAAAATATGATAATATTTCTGAGGGTAAATACCTACTACAAAAATTATGTTCTTATTTTCCTTTCAATTGTTACAGGTAAGTGGTAGACCAAGATCTTCAGTTTGTTCCCGTAACCACTCAAATAATGCTTCTTATTTCTGGAGGTCCTATTCATCAACAGCATGCTTGCCATCTAGGTAAGCCATATCAAGTATCCCAGTGTACTAAATCTTTGCTAAACGCATTAACTGATTAATAATATCTAGTGTTAGCGAAATCCTGGTTTCGGTCTCAAAATTTGTGATCACATATAATTATGCACTACTAGTTAGCCTTTGACGACAATCTCACCTGATGGTAAGTGATGATGCAGTCAATGGTGGTAGCGGGCTAACCTGTTAGTAATAATTTATGTATGGTGAACTCATTCTTTTGATTGATTCCTACGCAACTCTTGCCGTCAAGGGAAAACTTGTAGTGTATAAAATAAAGCTAGGTATAACACACGAGCCCCCCGGAGGGTCTACCTCAGCGGACGCCGCTGGTTGGGTTGCGGTCGAGTGCACAAGTGTTCCCGTGACCTAGCCACCAGGCGATGCGAAGGAGCATTGCTGGGTTTTAGTGGGTATTCTGGTCGCCAATCTGGCCGCCGAGGAGTCCCACATACCCCGTCGGAAGCGGCGCAGTCTTGCCTACATCGCTTCCAAAGGGGATGCGTAAACGCTTTTCCCAGTGGAAAAAAAAGGTATAACACACGAAAAGCCCATATGGCCCATTATAAAAAATCAACTTTTTCTTCTACTCTAATAAATATTTTAACAGATAAGCAAATAATGTTATTCATTAATGTAGAAAATTCAAGATGTCAGAGTACACCTCCAGTCAAGCCGATAACCTGTGATAGCGGGGTTCATTGTCGTCACTTACTACACTGTTTATAAGTAGGGAATCAAAGAATTACTGTTTAGTCTAGCCGTGGGATTGCGATCCAATGGCACGTTGAAAAATAATTGGGCATGGCATTCACGGAAGCATCCTGATATTAGAAATATAAAAAAAAAGAAAATTAATAATTTTGTGACGAAAATATTGAGTACTGTTACAAATAAAAAATATATATAAGAATATTTTTTGAAGGGCATTATGGATATTTAATGAACATTTTGAATAATTTTGCTTCAATATATTCACGGAGAAATTTGTTTACCTAGAAAATTCCAAGCCTTAACCAATTTAGTCACGTTTAGATTTTGCGCTGGATCCTTCAAGTTTGAGCCAACCATTCAGATATTTTTTTTTTTCAACATGAAAAACGAGTCGATTTATAAAAATAATAATGACGACCTCTGTAGCGCAGTGCTTGCGCTGTCGTATTATAAAGTCAGAGGGTTCGATTCTGGTCTGGTGGAGGCTACGGCCGTGGCTAGTTACCACCCTACCGACAAAAACGTGTCGCTAAGCGATTTAGCGTTCCGGCACAGTATCGCATAGAAACCAATTAGGAGTGTTGATTTGCCATATCCCTAACCCGTTAGCCCGCTACCATCCTAGAGTGCATCATCACTTACCACCAGGTGAGATAGCCGTCAAGGGCCAACTTGTACTGAATTAAAAAAAACGAAACAAACTACGATCATCGCTGGATATAATGCAGTCATACATACTAATTACTGATGTCCTTGCCCACAAGTGCTTCGACACTGCGTTGAACTGCGATTCTAGAAAGCGGGAAATAACCTTATCTTTACTTCAATAACAATTAGTTATCGCACTCATTCATATCTTTAATTAAATTACGAGTTATATAGATATACTACATTGATATCAACAACTATCAGAGATCCTCTTGACGTGAAGTTGTCAAGTGAACTAACTTTCCGTTGGTGTAAGCGTATCACGGTGATAGCGTAGTGGTTAGGGCGTCAGCCTCCTAATCAGAGGTTGGCGGTTCGAATCCGGGCACGCACCTCTAACTTTTAAGAGATATGTGCGTTTAAAAAAAAAAATTATCACTTGCTTCAACGGTGAAGGAAAACATCGTGAGGAAACCTGCACGCCTGAGAGTTCTCCATAATGTTCTCAAAGGCGTGTAAAGTCTGCCAATCCGCATATGGCCAGCGTGGTGGACTATGGCCAAACCCTTTCATATTGGGAGGAGACCCGTGCGCTGTAGTGAGCCGGCAATGGGTTGATCATGATGATGATGATTAAACTATTGACAAGCTTTGACAATATGATAGGCCCTTATGGCAAACGGCATGGTTTTGTCTTATGCCTACAGTCGTATTCAGCTCCTTCATTTATGCATACTAATCATTTTTATATTTGTACTCCATATTTTTTTGATTAGCTATCATGCATTATAATATTGACTTTTATGCGAATATTATAAACTTTCAGGCGTTAAGGTTTCCTCACGATGTTTTCCTTCACCGTTGAAGCAAGTTTTATTTTAAATGCTTAAAAACACACATAACTTTGAAAAGTTAGAGGAATTCGAACCCGCGAACTCCGATTAGGAGGCGGACGCCCTAGCCAAAGGCCATCACAGCTTCGCCAATAGGATATGAATAATCAACTTATAGGTAGGTAACCTATAAAGGCAATGTTCCATTGCTGCGCAACCTGTACACGGAGGATTCATTTAAATCATGTCTACCTTGAATACCTATACTGCTACGAATAAGTGTAGCTCCTAGGCCATTGTCCAACTACTATCACAAAAAAGCAGAAGCTGCAAAGCTATTCAACTACTCCTTTTCGGGAGTACATAAGGCTAAGTTTAAAAAATATCTATATTTAGATTATCGATATACATATAGTCCATCCATATTCGATACAAAAACAATATTAGCATGTTGCTTATTCCTAAATTGTACATTACGTGAGAAGTATTACCTGAAGGTAAGACGAAGAACCTGATTACCGTCGCCTATAAACAGCTAAACACATCCTCCTAATAGGTTTCTCGGTATCATAACGAAATGCTAAATCGCTTAGCTAAGTGTCTTTGCAGGGGTGGTGAGTAGCCTCCCAAGCTGGAAATCGAACCCAGGACCTTCCACTTTATAACACGGCAGCGCACGGAGGTCGTCAAAACCTAAAATCTTATAGCAAGCAATACTAAGTCACGAGCATTACGCACTGTCTGTGCGTAACAGTAGAATAGCGCCTTTAATAAAAAACGAAGTCTTGTTAAGTCAGGTTTTAATAATAAAGGTATAAAACGTTTTTCTTTTTTTTACTCACGCTAACTTTTACTTTAAATGAAAAACATTAAAATATTATAATATTTATATTGATAAAACACGATGAATAAATTAAATCAACATCTAAAAGTAGATGTTTAACTGCGAAACAAAAAAAAAGTGTCGTCCCTTAATCACGATTGAAATATTGAAGACAACATTACTGCTGACGTTCTTCTCTGCTGTTTCTTGTGTTAATATGATTTCTGAACCAACGTTAGAGTCTTTAAAAACAATCTTGACGTTTAAAAAGTTCTTCAAAAGTCGGAAAATGGATAAACTAAATCAATGTTTCTCCGGCTAAGTTTGTTGTGGGCTTCTTCTTAGACCGGGGCGCGTTTGGAACCCTCATAGCTTTCATAGCTTTAGTTTTAAGTGTACGAATATAGTTATCACCATCAAATCACTACTATGTAAATTATTGACGTGTCAAAAGTGCCTTTTAAAGGACTATTTGAATAAAGATTATTTGAATTTGAATTTGAATTCAATCAATTGTATGGTACCATGTTACTCTTATAATAAATAATGTACTAAAACATAGCAATATTTAGTCTAAATATTAGTCGAAGTATTTTGCACTTATTATTATTCGACGTCAAAACACATTTTATATATTGTATGAGTTACTTATTAACATATAGTGTGCGAAAGAGGCCTTAGGTCGCGTTTCCACTGTATGAACGTCTTGCATGCAACTAGAAGGTCACATGTGAATACATCCAATATTGAAGTAAAACGCGTAACTTTAACATACTTTTAAACATACATGTTAATACGAAATATTAAATTAAACATATCTCTAAATACCAATTTTAAGCTACTTTGATTTACGGAGGTAACATTCGAATATTATCATTATTGATTAAGAAATAAATTACAATTTCATTAAAAAAAGTAAATGTAAAAATATAACTACACATTTAGTTTAATACGAGGTTTTACTCATATTGTTTGATGTCAAATCAAATATCTATTGGCATGCTAATTATGACTCTCTGTCTAATTCGTAATGATACACGGACGTACGTGCGGGTATCTGAATAATAATAATCTAACAGTAATCATAGCTTCAGTTTTAAATTTACGAATGTAGTTATCACCATCAAATCACTACTATGTAAATTATTGACGCGTCAAAAGTGCCTTTTAATGTACTATTTGAATAAAGATTATGATTGATTGATTGAATATATACCGTTGGCTTCCATTGGGTACAGAAGATTATAAGCCAATTCAAAATAATAAAAAAATAATTTAAAATTAAAACGCGCTAAGAAGAAGCGCACAACAACTTAGCCGGGTATTATCTTTGTTTCCATCTCACATTGTCTCAACTTTTTATACCTTTTTAACATTTAATTTAATTTTGTTATTGGTAATTATATACATTTTTCCAGGTAAATCGCAAACATGCGAGGCGCCTAATATATTTGTAATGCAATATACACGAAAATGTGACGTCACACACGCACGAACTCGCACAATGGAAACGTATAGGAGGAATCCAAAGTAGGCGTAGTGGTGTTGATCAACTACATCATGACACTTCCCGATTTCTATAATAGATCGTATTATAATTGTAAATGTATGGTTGTATGTCCTTGCTACAGCCTACGTAAGCGTTAAGCGTAAGTCTTGTTATGACTGCTAAGGTTTATTTTTTTTGTATAACCATTGATTCCGAGCTATTTATATTCAGGCCTTCGATATATGTATATTATACGCTACACGCGAGAGGTTTTATAGTCTGGCGTGTTGGAAATTAGGCCGAGATCTATATAGAAAGCTAAGCCTTACCTCTGACTTAAGATAAACAGTTAAACCGAGCTAAAATTTTTTCGGACCCAACTCTTGCCACTGTCTGTTTAAGTAAGTGACTTAGTTAGCTTTATACTCATAGATCTTGGCCTAAGTTTGCTAAAATGACGTATCAGTAAATCGTCACGTAAGGAAAAAGCAATATCCCCATTTGAGTCGCTAAGTTTCAGCGTAGTTTGGATACGGTTGTCAAACGCCGGTTGCTTTACCTGTTTACGTCATGCGTTAGTTAAATGTTTATTTTATTCATTTCGATGGCCGGAGTAGATTGCGGAAATTAGCTCGTGATACGGGTCATTCGTCAAACCACGATTTTTTATTACAACGTTTTATCAACAACTATTAAAGGCTATGTTCTGACAGCCAGACTGCAAAGCGAAAACGACTGACTGTAGAAATTTGAAATTTTGTGATAATATTTTTCGTTCTTAATTTCCCAGGAGGTGTGTTAAGAAAAGTTTTCTAACAGCCTACACTTAAGGGGGTTAAATAAAGCAAGAAGGTTTATGTGAAGGTCCCTTATTATTCAAGTTATGGTACTTAGAATAACAAATAAGAATTAAGAAAGAAGTTTTTCCGCGGACAAAACAAGGGACGAAACTTAGAAATTCGGGAACGACCAAAAAAAGAGCAAACAGAGAAAACATCTAAATGGCGGTAAATTTTATCGATATCTATGCAGCAAATGGCGTTTAAAGATACCATACAAACCCTTAGCCCTTGACTCCGATCTAACCTAGTTATGATACAGTTCCATGCTATGTTAGCGGGCTAACCAATTAGTGGTATGGCAATTTTTTAAACGCAAAATCGCCATGTATATTATTTTTTTGGTTTGTATTTCACACAGCCACGAAGTATGAAATCGAAGTAAATTTTTTGCATAGAGCTTATTATAACTCGCAGATTATTTAAGGCTTCTTATGTCTGCAAACCTGTCAAATAATAATTTTACTTATAGACAATTGAATGAGGGTTTTGGAGCAAGGACTTGCCAGGTTGCTCCAATAAAATTTGGCGGGCTTTAACAATTAATTATTACGTCATGCGAGACTTATTATAAAATTAGATAGAAAAATAAAATAAAAATAATTTCATGTTAAAAATGGAAGCGGTCAATCCTCCCACGTATAGTAGATATCAGATTTCTATGGTTTTTATTCTTCAACATGACTGAAGCGTATTGCCGCTTGTAGGACTTCTTCCTGTATCCTGTTGAACAATAAAGCCACCTGCGGTTAGTTGATAATTTATCAGCACAGTTAAAAAATCGAAGTTTTAGAAGGAAAAATTAAGGTATTTCACTCCTCCTTGACATTGACTCATTGATCTTTTTTTTCGATGCGGGAATTATTGCATAGAAGCTGGCGTTCCTTTGTGGAAGTTTCAACTTGCTATAATCCGAAAAAACCGGGTAAATCTGCACGTTGCAATTTATAATTTTGTCTGGCGGGAGGCTTTAGCCGTGGCTAGTTACCACCCTACCGACAAAGACGTGTCGCCAAGCGATTAAGCGTTCCGGCATGTCGCGTAGACACCAATTAGGAGTGTGGATTTACCATTCCATCAGGTGAGATTGCCGTCAAGGGCTAATTTAAGTTGATAAAAAAAGTTTGTTTAATCTTTACGCACGAAACGAAATTTCCAAAATTTCCAATGGTTTGTATCTGATACCGGAGAAGTTGATTTCACAGCGTACAATTAGTTACTAACAATATCTTGTTTGTTGTTGTTAGAATTGACAATAGCTGATAAGGTTATAACGCAGAAGAACCAAAGTAACCGACCTAGCCCAACGGTTTAGCAAGTTAGTGGGCGGGCCATATCTGTCGCAGAACCGAAGGCCTTTGGGGCAGACGTGTTCTGGAATAGAGGCCGCGTACCAGTAAGCGCAGTGTAGGACGTCCTCCTGCCCGCTGGATCGATGTCCTGAAAAGGATCGCAGATAGCGGGTGGATGAGTAAAACGGAGGACCATGTGTGGTGGCTCGCTCTTGGAAATACCTACGTCCAGCAATTGACATCTATATGCTGATTTAGATAACGCTATAAGTTATTATGGCGCACCTATGGCAAGCGCGAAGTTTGGCCTGGTAGAAGACAATGATACCGCGAATACTTGAGCATCTCCTTTCCACTCATGGGCATGTACTGTGAGGCTCAGAGCTCGACACAAAAGACTTCGCAATCTAAAATTTAAAAAAATATATGGAATGGGAATATTAGTCCAAACGCCCCCACGACAAGGGATATGACCTACGTACGTGTAGATAACAGGGACATATGTGATATTTATGTTATGTCCAGTAATGGAGGTCTACGTGGGTGGTCAGGTCGGGTCGTAAAGGGCGTGTTTAGGGCGACTCTTGATGAGAGCGACGTTGGGGTCGAAAGTGAAGTTAGATGCTTCAAGTACCAGCGGGTTGGGTTGTCGGGAATAAAGAATTACTAAATTAGTCCCTAACCTAATCAGACTTGCTACAAAGTTTACTGTAGTTACAACTGGTGGTGTCACACAAACCACGCGCATGCATTTACTGTGCATTCATTTTTTAGTTTTGTTAATCACATACAAAAACGGAATAAATAAAAAAAAATAACAAAACAGATCATCATCATCATTATTACATCAACCTTTTATCAGCCACTTCAGGGCGCGAATCTCCTCTCAGCATGACAATGTTTATGGCCTTAATCCACCATTTTGAAACAATTCCGGTTGGGTTTTAATTACCAAATGTTTTCGTAAAATCACCTGAGAAATTTAATACGTCCCACTCTTGATGAAGTTTGCAGTCAAGTATTTATAAAGTACTTTAGTTTGATGCTCATAAGTAAAGTAATACGGAAGAAGAATTGTTCGCATTAGCTACAACAATTAAAAAGCCTACGTACGCCAATGACCACCTTGGTGGTACTAGCTCGCCGCTACGTTCTAAGGCTTCTCTTGCTACTAGTCAAGAATATTTACTCATTAAATGGATGAATATTTCAAAACTTCTTGGCTACCCTATTATCTTCCCTATATGTCCGATATCACAGGAAAGTCTCCGAGCATAAACCCAATACGGGTTAGTCGGCTATTTACAATTTTATACAAGAGATTATCAGTTTATTGATGCAGACATAACTAAAATGTTTAGTAGAAATTGCTAAGGCATACATTAATGACATGTGACATAACTGTCATCATTCTAATGATAGGCAATACTTAATTTTATAGGAAATGTAGGAGCCAGTATAGTTAAACTATTCATCATCGAATCTGGTCTAGTGGAAGGCTTCAGACCAGGCTAGCTTCAAGTGATTTAGCGTTCCGGCACGTAGTCGTGTAGAAACCAATGATAGGTAGGGTATACCATACCCCTAGCAGTTCAGCCGGCTACCATCTTTGACTGTAGTATCACTTGCTGCCAGGTGAGATTGCCGTCAAGGGCTAACTTGTAGTCAATAAAAAAAACTATACTTACACATTTGAAATCGAATTGCATTGACCCACAATACAAACGGCTATAAACAAATCGTTGAACTCTTTTGTATGGAAATATTTGGAAATGCCATAACATTAGAACGCAAGGAGCTTTGTGATTCGATATTAAAATAATGTCGTTTTTTCACCCTGACATACGTGATACTTTTTGTAATGAGGAATGCTTGCTAGGCTGCGGATTTTAACATGCAATTTCACGCGTATTAAATATTCGATTTAATGTAGCTCGAATATTTACGATCACCGGCAACAATCTCATAACGTTGGAGCGAAATTCGTCTATTTCCCTCTGGTTGAATATCTGAATGTAGGAGGTGGCGAAGTGACGGGCGAAGCCGTGCGACCGCCGGCAGTCGCAGAATGGCGCCCGCTTCGGCAGCACGTCGCGCCGCGCTTTCTTGAGCCCGACACGCGCGCACCACTGCCGACTGCGGCTGTCCGCACAGACATACCGTCCGGTACGATGACTGTCCGTGGCTGTGGACCCGCCATCCGCGCTTTCTACACTCCAACGGTACAGGGTGACCGCGATCCGAGCCGTTACACTAATCTTGTTTACATCCCAACTGTTTACTAGACGTATTGCAAAGTTTCCCGACCGTCGACATTTACTAAGTCGTGCGAATGCGTACCGGCTGAAACATTGCGAAACTTTTGAAGTGAAGTTTAAAAATAAATTTGCGTTTGTGCTGAGTGACGCTCGATCGAAATGTGCTCGTGCAGCAAGTTCTACGATTTTTGGAAAAACTCATGTGGTGCAGGTGAGCAGTCCCATCTGTGGACTTTCAAAGTACATTCTCCATCTGCCTGCAAGCTAGGTGAAGTCTGTGGATTGATTCGAGAGGGCTATGGGACACGAACCTTTATTACTTTAGTCACTTTCACCTTCCTATACAACCTCAACATGAGCTAGATTATCATTGTTCTTTGAAAGTATGGAAATGTCAAAAAGTTCGGTTGCAAAAGCATGAACTAATAAAACCTATTTTACTTTTTTTTACTCCAGTTTGAAAGATCGATATTTATCCAATCTAATAGATAATTGTCTACCTGCAAACAGGTTTTATAATGAGAGTATATTAATAGTGAATTGTTACCATGCGACAAAGCAAAAAATGTTCGCGGCATTAAGAACCTATTAAGAAGAGAGATTGTAGTTCCGCGTCGCTGACACCAGGGTCACCAGCATCATGAATGGGCATGTTTGCAGAGTCCGGTTCTTGGCAAGCAAATTTTTTAATCGTGCAATTAATATTCCGTTTTCTGCCAACAAAACTGGTGTCGAGCAACCTTTATTTAAGGTTTGGAATTCGATCAAAACATTTATAGATTAAAAACCACACCAACTTGGAGGTGTGGAAGGTGTGGAACGCATAAATGAAACAATAAAACATTGAGCACCCAAATTCAATGCATCGCTTTACTCGCAGTGTACCTTGACACTCTTACAACACTGCACAGCGGTAATCCAATATGAATCGCAATATCTATTTCCCACAATGACTTGAGGTGCTCTTTTGCAACGCAAGCACCATAATGAGATAGACAACGCTTACAAATGCTTGATATAATTCTTATCAATATGTTATTGAATCTGTGTCAAACACTTATGAAGTGGTTGAAACCAGTTGGCGTGATCGTTTATTGTTTTTTTTTTTTTTTGATTTGTCGCTCCGCCGATGGCCTCTGTATCAAGCGGCTTGTCCTTCACCATCTCCATTCGTTTTAAACCGACTCGCAGCTCAGCTGATCAACTGAATCTACGAGATACTATTGTACGCCGATTTATGGAGTGATGCCAAATCTTACCAAAATAATGACGCATTCTCTGACGGTGTTTTGAATATAACATAGCATGTTACCTGACCATTTGCAAGTCAATGATGGAAAATCGTGACTGACCTTATTTTTATCCTTAAATGAACTTTTGTAGCAAGCAGTTTAGTATATATCATTAAACACACCCATTATGAAAATTCATTGAGCAACTACCTTTTACGGAGCAAATAATAGTAATTAAATCATATCGTTTAAACTATGACAGTGTGAGAAGTATGTAATGAATGGCTACTCTTTTGTTAGATATGCTTTGCATTCATTTTTTTTTATTATTGTCGTCGGCGTTGTTTGTGCAGATTTGCAATAAAATGGATCATTTTGCGTACTCACAAACACTTCCCGGTAAAAGTATTGTTTTCAAGGCTAGATAGATGTTCGAAACGATGATGCTTTACAATGAACCCTCATTGTTAAGTAATATCAGTTTCCGTTGATCTATTTTATATTAGGATTGCGTAAAATTGCAAAATCTTGTAGCTACTTGCGAACCATTTTGGATTTTTAAACATAGTAGTTATATTTTGATTAATGTAGATAATATTTTAATTGTCCATTACGAGAATTTTAATTACCACTCTATTTTTTTACAATAATCTATTATTATATTACTTTTTTCTATATGTAGTACATACACATAAATGAATATTCTCTTCTTCTACATGGTTATAAAAAAAAAGTTATTTATGGTATTCTTTTTAAGTTTTAGAGCACCAACCTTTATTTTGACCTTTCTCGAAGACCCTGATCTAGATAACCAGTAAGGTCAAATTTTGGCAAATAAAGTAAGCTTGGACATCTTTAGAAATATCCCTTTCAAACGTACCGGCAGCTGTCGTTTATTCCCATAGTATTTCTGATACTACGACCATAGTACTAGAATTTTTTGTTCACTAATTGTGAGGCAGAAAAACACATTAATGCACGATCAAATTAACTGATAGGTGTTTTTTTTTACTATGCTTCGAGCAATTTAGACTCTTATTTTTTTAAACATGGTACTCATAGCAGCTCTGATCAAATCACTTTAAATTAGGTATGATTGTTGTTAGTCGGAAACAAATTCCGTTATAATAGAAAACACGTGATATGAAGCGGTGATAGCATAGTGGTTAGGGCGTCAGCCTCCTAATCAGAGGTCGGCGTTTCGAATCCGGGCACGCACCTCTAACTTTTCAGAGTTAAGTGCGTTTAAAAAAAAAAATTAAAATATCTCTTGCTTCAACGGTGAAGGAAAACATCGTGAGGAAACCTGCACGCCTGAGAGTTCTCCGTAATGTTTTCAAAGGCGTGTGAAGTCTGCCAATCCGCACATGGCCAGCGTGGTGGACTATGGCCAAACCCTTCTCATACAGAGAGGAGACCCGTGCTCTGTAGTGAGCCGGTAATGGGTTTATCATGAGAAAACACGTTCGTATGCCCAAATTGTGTAACAGTTAGGTAGGAATCTAATATGATAAAACCAGTTTCAGTAGTGTCAATTGGTGGTAATTGCTTGAATCATTAATGTCGCTCGGCATAACAATGATGTCTCTTCATTACTGTAACCCACCTCATTGGCTTGTTACGAGGTAAGTGACAATCTGCCTGCTTTAATTATTCATGAACATTTGTGATAAGCTTGTCTGTCTATGAAATTGTCGTTGGGCTAAAACAAGTTCCTTACACCCTTGTGATTTTGTATATATCTACGTAGCAAATTGTATAAAGGACACCTAGTACCAATCAAGTCCATTTAAATATGTTCACGAAAGTTCCATTGGTATTAGAGATAAGAGAACTATCTAGGTCAGATAATGCAGAAAAAGTCATTTTTTTTTTAATATTGGAGGAAAACAATGAATAGTATGAATACATGTAATGAATAATTAGTATTTCTGGATATTCTTCTAAAATTAAATTAACTAACGGTTAACGGCTGTGTTTTACGGGAATACAAAATGATTGATATCCTAAATGGTGATGTTCTTTAATTCTTTAGGGCTTTGTTATTATTATGTTGTTGACGACCTGCGTAACGCAACAAATGCTCTGTTGCATTATAAAGTTCGAGGTACTGCGTTCGATTCCCGACTTCGTCTTGTCTGGTGGGAGGTTTCGGCCGTGGATAGTTACCACAATGCCGACAAATATGTGTCGCTAAGCAATTTAGCGTTCGGGCACGATGTCGCGTAATATCCAATAGGGAGTATAGGATTACCATACCCCTAACAGGTTAGCCCGGTGAGACTGCCTGCAAAGACTAGCTTTAAGTGTATAAAAAACAAATTGTAGCTATGCACTGGTCCTTTTCATACACTGAATTTGCTTCACTTTTATATTATATTATTGTAGTGTCGCGTAGAAACCGATTAGGAGTGTGGGTTCACCATGCCCCTAACAGGTTAGCCCGCTACCAGCTTAGACTACATCATCACTTATTATCAGGTGAGATTGCCGTCAAGGGTCAACTTGTAGTGTATATAAAAAAAAATTATAGTAACTATTCCCCAGCATAATATATTTTGAATAGAATTCAATTAAAACACAGAATTACCTAGTTTCTCGCTATGTTAACAACTTTACTGCACCTTATAGTAAAATAGAGATAAAAACTTAGGCCAAGGCTAAACCCGGATCGAGTTTTTATTTACAATGCAGCAATTGTATAACAAGATTAGCGAACTGTGCAGGTACCTAGCTATTTACACATTTTTGCTTCATTATACTTATTGCGCCTTAGGACTAGTTACCCGCAAGACGTGTTTCAGTTCATTTACACAGCCCGTGTGTACCTCTTTGTTGTTTGTTTACAAATCTCTTTAGCATTTTATGACGCAAGTGAATCCCTGCAATTTCCTCATTGATGAGGCTAACAGTCGAGATTTAGAAACATCTATTTTCTATAACTCTTCACAGTTAGGTACCGGTAGGATTGTATTTTGTTTTTGTAAATAACCTTTGTAATCTAGATATTAGGTGTACATAATAAAGGTTTTTCTTTATCTTTTGATGATATTTTAATGCTATATACATCAAAAGGATCTATTCAGTTGATAAGATTTTATTTATAGTTATGTTTGTGTTCTCGAAAAATTGTTTTATACGAATCGTCTGGAATTAAGCGATGTTTGTTTCTTGTTAGAATTGAACGGTGAACATTGAATCATCATCAACATCATCATCATCGCTTTACCGGCAAAAACAGAGCGCTTAGAATATAAAGTGTTGCGGCTTTATCCCACCACGCTGGACAAGCGGATTTTTTGACGTTAGACGTCTTTGAGAACATTAGACACCGACATCCATTATTTTTATTTTTATTTATATTATAATGCACATAACTCCAAAGAGTTAAAACTGCTTTCCGGGTATAGAACCCGATTCCTCAGAAATAAAGTCCAGAGTCTTAACTACTACACTATCATCGCTTAATCTTAAATATTAGTCTGTAAATGATAGATTCGGTTGCCCATAAATATCTTTTAAAGGGATGTTTTTCTTAGGCGTCGAAAAGGGCGACTAAAAGCCAAGCGATGACGATCCTAGCAATAGCTTTATCTTTAAATATATTGCTAGTCAATAATCTTATTTTAGAACAGCCTACATAATATAGAGTACTATTAGCTTAAAAGGTACGCAAGCAAGTATAATAATATGACCGGTAAATACTATTATTATATCAAAGAGTTATAACGCTAATTCGTTCTGTTTAAATCATTATGAATAATATTTTTTATTAATGTCGTCAGCGTCATTTCTAATCGTGTTCGGTCACAGTTGATCGCGCCATTCGAAACCGTCAGGCCAAATCCATTCGCTTCACAAAACTGCTCGTGACTACGGCAAGGGACAACATTAGATATGTAGGTAGATTTTCTATCATTCTTTGCCATATTTCAAATGATTTACTCGTAAAACAACGATCTGGATAATAATATAAACATAAAATATAAGTTACAAGTCAAAATTACAAAACTTCGATATTGCAGCTAGCGTGCAATTTTTTAGCAAGACTAGAAAAAATTAACTCGTGGCAATCCCATTCGGCTAGGTTTAGTTTCTAGGCTATGGTTTTTTTTTTATCCACTACAAGTTAGCCCTTGACGGCAATCTCACCTGATGGTAAGTGATGATACAGTCTAAGATGGTAGCGGGCTAACCTGTTAGGGGTATGGTAAACTCATACTTCTTTCGGTTTCTACGCGACATCGTGCCGGAACGCTAAATCGCTTGGCGACACGTCTTTGTCGGTAGGGTGGTAACTAGTCACGGCCGAAGCCTCCCACCAGACCAGACTCGAGCTGGGAATCGAACCTAGGACCTCCAACTTTTTTATAATCTGACAGCGCGCGCGCTGCGCCACGGGGGTCGTCAAAAATGGTCAAATCGAAGACTAGACCAAACACGACTTTTCACCGCGAACACTCGAGATTTACTGTCGGAAGAGATTGTACAAAGTTTCGCTTCGCTGCTCTCCTTCTGATGTGCTTCCTTGGAGCCTGGACGATAATAAAAGATACGTTTTAATAAAAAATACTTGCAAGACTAGTTCCATCTAGACCAATCAGATTATTCAACGATGGCGTGATAATTTCATCAAGACTTCTTTCGATAATTGGATTGGTCTGTACAGCTTCGCTTAGTTGAGCGGGTTCGATTATATTATTATTTATAATCAATACCAAACTGACTTTAATCACATGGTACGATAGGGCATATTTTAATATCATTGCACGTTGAATTTCAGAGTGAAATACGCAGATGCATTTCACATGTATCTATATATATAAAAGCAAGCAAGTTTGTATGAAATTTCTTTGTTTTTAGAGTTAGAGACACAAAAATTTGAGTAAGAAAAATATTAAAAATTAAAAAAAAGTACATGATTTTTTTTTTAAATAATACCTGTTAAGGTTGGTAAAAAAGGGGATGTTAGTTTTTGCTTATTTTTTTATTATGAAGTCTACAAGCTTGAAATTTTGAAAATAGGTTTCTTTTAGGGCGTAAGTATAAGGTTAGAATTTTTTTCATCCAAATCTACCCCAAAGGGGGTAAAAGAGGGGTTGGAATTGTGGTTGAAAGTCCTATGATTTTTAATTTAGAGACACGAAAATCGGCAATTTGACATTTGCCTGTAGCTTACTTTCTGAAGCAGGGCATTGGCCGCACGGGTAACCTCAATCTCAAGGGAAATCAGCAATTCTACGCAGACGAAGTCGCGTTCAACAGCTAGTATTTTATATATATGGCTAGGTACTTATATTAAGGAGCTGAAATCGTTCTCTGAAGTCACGTCCATAGATAATATTAAAGGCTCATAAAGAAATAGATTGTTAAACGTTTGATTTACGTTAGTCACGACGGAAGATAGTGATTTTAATTGAAAGTAAGACACCAATACACTTGCGCCAATGACGACAATTTGTGAACCGATAAAAGCAATTGTATCTTATTTATATAGTTGTACAAAACACTAAGTAAATATCACACATGTGGTTATTTAATAAATAGTATAACATTATATATTTTATTATAAAATTTTATACGATTCCAGACGAGACGGCGTTGTTATCTCCATTTTAATTAACGCTAGGCAAGTCGAGTGTTGCAAATTGAGTAGCTAGCGTAGTTTAATATCGGAAACTATTCAAATGCTGTCCACCTTGGCGAGTAAGACGTGTGTCACGTATGTGTGCAATTAATATAGCTCACTGACCTTTTGTATTAATCTGGTATATACAAGAGTAGGCAGGTAGAAAAGTAAGAACATGACATAATTATAAAACCAGATAATCCTTAATGAAAGAGTGATATTTAGATCATAGCTTGAAATTTGATTTTGAAATTGTAGCAACGTTTTGGTACTCATGAGTGACCATCAAATGACAAATCTACCTTTAAAAACTCCACTAGAAATTAACACTTGATAGCAATCCTACCTGATATTAAGCGATAATGCGGTGTAAAATGGTAGCGGGTGGTAATCTGTTAGGAGTATTGTAAACCCATACTCCTTATTGGCTTCTACAAGACATCGTGCCAGAACGCTTGGCCTACCGCCAAAGATACGTCAATTTGTCGTTAGGTTCGGGCCAAGGCCGAAGCCTCCCACTAGACTCGACCCGAGAATCGAACCTATCAACTTTATAATGCAGTCGTCAAAACTCTTTGTGAATAGTTTCGTTTATACTTGTATTTCATAAGTTTCTCTATTAATACACTGCTATAATATAATATTTATAATCAAATCAAATCAAACATAGCTTTAATCATATAAACCTATTACAGGCATCTAAGCACCGTTCATAAATATCACATTTTTCATTATTTCTATTCGTGAAGTGATGATGATAACTATACTCGCCAAATTAAAAATAAAGCTAAGAATTCAAGCGCCCAGGTCTAAGAAGAAACCCACAACAAACTTAGCCGGGGTTTTTTTTATCATCACCGTCTCATCATCATTATTTAGGCCTTTACGTCTATTCTAGGCGGTTTAAACATTGTCTCGGAGGCATTTTCTCCGGTGACTGTGGAGACCAATCCGTGAACGACAGTTACGTCCGCACTTACTGCAGCAAAACCCAACGACGTAGTCCGCCGCTGGAACGCCTTCTCGCTCTCTTCACCATCTCACATATTCAATAATCAATTATAGTACCTATGGAGACGGAGCAATTCACACCCAAGCTCGACTGGTGGGAGGCTTCGGCCGTGGCTAGTTACTACCCGAATGTCAAAGACGTGTCACCAAGCGATTAAGCGTTCCGGCAGGTTGTCGCGTAGAAACCAATTAGGAGTGTGGGCTTACCATACCCCTAACAGGTTAGCCCGCTACCATCCTAGTCTGCATCATCACTTACCACCATGTGAGATAGCCGTCAAGGGCTAACTTGTAGTGTATACAAAAATATGATAGTGAATTAACCATACACACAACACATAAGTATGTGTGCGCAATATTAAAACATTGGGCGATTGTTTTATCGTGCTATGACAACCCAACGAGGTGACTGTTAACGAAGATCGGCTGCAAACAAAAATATTCAACGATATTTGCATAATTCGTCCTCCAATGCTTCCGGGTTTAATAAGGACCTACGCGTTAATACTTTAATACTTGTTCAAGATTTTTTTTGCTGTTTACTGATCGATTTAACTTGACATTCATTATATATTATAATGTTTGTATAATATAACGAACCTCTAGCTTTTCGGAGTTCTGTACGTTTTTAAGCAAATAAAATATCACTTGCTTTCAACGGTGAAGGAAAACATCGTGAGGAAACCTGGATGCCTGAGAGTTGTGTGAAGTCTGCCAATCCGCACATGGCCAGCGAGGTGGACTATGGCCAGACCCTTTTCATATTGAGAGGAGACCGTGCTTTGTAATGAGCCGGCAATAGGTTGATCGTGATGATGTATAATTTATTTATAATATACAAAGACGTGTCGCCAAGCGATTTGGCATTCTAGCACGATGTATAGTATGGGTTTACCATACCCCTAACAGGTTAACGCTACCATTTTAGACCGCAAAATCACTCACCATCAGGTGAGATGCCGTCAAACTAACTTGTGGTGTATTAAAAATAAATTAACTAAAACTTGTTCCGGCAAGGCTTCGAATTCATAATTTAGGAACTTTATATAAGCGAAAATCATCATTTGAAGATATAAATATGAATATTTATAACAATAACGTATTGGCCTGATAAAACCTGTAGATATCTATTGACCTAGACAGATACGTTGATTAAGTACTTACCTACATTTATAAATTGCGTAATGCATACCCACGCGCCACTGAAGGAAGCCCCTGAAGCTCGTTATGCAGGAGGAGAAAACATTATTATTATAATCTACAGCTATATAGGTAAAGAGGCATTAGTTGTTGTGCCTATTATATACACACTTATTGAACTAATTGGTCTAGTTATAAGCACGTGTGGCTATGAATTCACAAGGTCAAAAGATCCTGGTTCGAGTCTTACACCTACTATTAGATTATGCATTTCTTTGTTAAGAAATTCCAGTACCAGACCGGAATCAGTCGTAATCAACCCATTGCCGGCTCACTACAGAGCGCGGGTCTCCTCCTAATATTAGAAGGGTTTGGCCATAGTCCACCACGCTGGCCATGTGCGGATTGGCAGACTTCACACGCCTTTGAGAACATTATGGAGAACTCTCAGGCATGCAGATGGCCTCACGATGTTTTCCTTCACCTTTGAAGCAAGTGATATTTTAATTTATTTAAAACGCACATAACTCCGAGAAGTTAGAGGTGCGTGTCAGGATTCGAACCCCCGACCTCTGATTAGAAGGCGGGTGCCCTAACCCCTAGGCTATCACAGCTTTTTTTATGGAATCAGTAAAGCCTCGTTATCCTCCCCGTGCCACTCTAATCACGTAAAACCAAAGAACAATACTGTTATAAGCAACATGTGTTAATGTTAATGATAATTGTTAAAAGGCTACAGAACCTCATTGGTGGCACGTGAGAGGGTCTAACTTCTATCCCTCTCTACGATGTCTCACCGAATTCATGGTAGGTACATTCGTTTCAATGCTTACTTTTCGACCGTCGTGTTTTTCGGTTGGTTTGTTTTTCGGACTGTCTATTAGCTGTACTAACCCTATTGTTTGCCACAGCGTAACCGGGCTGTTT
Source organism: Lasiommata megera (assembly GCA_928268935.1). NCBI lineage: Eukaryota > Metazoa > Arthropoda > Insecta > Lepidoptera > Nymphalidae > Lasiommata > Lasiommata megera. The sequence goes on along the minus strand of OV743322.1, from coordinate 9,812,751 downwards.
GGCGAGCTTCGGAAAGAAGCTCTGCCGGAAGAAACTAAGGGAACGTCTGCCTAAGGGCGCCTCCTTTGAGGCCGAACCTCGGCTTAGGCGACGTTTGGAATAACGGGGGGGTCGGACGGTGAGTGGTCCGTACGTCTCCGATGCCGTGGATAAAGCCCACGTCCACGTCATTAAATACATTAGGTTCTTTTCAAAATCAAATTCGTCATAAATAGTGTTATGAATAATATAACAATCTTTAACTTAGAAGATAACCGTTACAGCTATAACGCACCTAGATTATGACAATAACCTAGGATTATAGTTTATCTCGTATGAATTGGAGTAAAACCACAAACGCATTGGAGTAAAACCACATGTTCTAAATCTCTCTATTAACCGTTATTAACATACGTTTCCTTATACTCTAACGATTATCGTGACCCCCTCAATAACGCATCTGACTTTTATCCCTACAATTAAGGCAATAATTTTAAATTGCGGTAAATTAGCTCAATAGAAGAGAGACGCCTCTTCAACTCGCCTGTACTAAACGAAAGTATAATGAAATAAGTCCACACATCTAAGTGGCTAAATATTTATTGAGATTCTTTTACGCGTAGGTACTTCAAATAAAAATAACAGTTTTGACACAGTTCCAACGGAAGATCTTATGAAAATAAACAACATTCTGCTGTCCGAAACTGTTGAAGTTGAATGTAAACAGTATAATCGCGATCGTGGCAGCCACTGATTAAGTCACTGACTAATTATACCAAATACCCAAACGTTCTTATTTATAAATTACTAGCTGTAATCGGCATGCAATGCCACGTAAAGCATGAAGGAACGAAATGGAAAAAAATATGTATATAGATTTTTTGAACCAAGAACGCGGGCATTTATCTCCAGAACGCATAGATCGCACATAAATAAAAAAAAAACATTTTTATTTATACAGATTTCTAAAACTCTTACAGAATCAGAGAATCAAGTTTAATCTTTATCATTGTTTTTTTTTTAATTTATTTATTACAAATTTGACGGCAATCTCACCTAATGGTAAGTGAAGATGTAGCCTAAGTTGGTGGGGAGTTAACTTATTAGGGGTATGGGTAAACGAACGATATTTATACGTCGAAATGGATTATATTTCTGGAAGTTAAAATCACATAGACTATATCTATGGAGCATAACTTTTTGTTTTTTTTTCAATAGCCTAGTTCTATAGATTGGTTCTTCCGATGATAACTATAACTCTTTACACGTTATGTAAAGACTTTATCCCGCCAAATTGCCGCTTAAAGTTATAAAACTTCTTGCAGATATGACTCGAATAAGACGTATAATAATGCAAAATGGGCTGTTCGTCAATCGATTCTCAAACCTTATTCGTGAAATAATAGTACCTTCACTAGAACATACAGTATAAGTATCATCATCATGATCAACCCATTACCGGCTCACTTCGGAGCACGGATGTCCCTCAATATGAGAAGGGATTGGCCATGTGCGGATTGGCAGACTTCACACGCCTTTGAAAACATTATGGAGAACTCTCAGGCGTGCAGGTTTTCTCACGATGTTTTCCTTTACCGTTGAAGCAAGTGATATTTTAATTTTTAAAAACGCACATAACTCCGTAAAGTTAGAGGTATATTAAGATAGAGGTATAATAGAATAAGTATATTAAGATATAATAGAATAAGTATATTAAGATATAATAGAATTAGATTCTTCAATTAAATGGTGTTTGGGGGTTAGGTTGGTAGCGAAAGATTGTTGGAGTTTCGTTCATTAATAAATTTGACACGCACTGCCATGATTTATGACCTCTTAATTAACACGAAAGCGTGGAGCCAAGGCTTCTTGAGTAATAACATTCGGGTAAAAAAAATATTTTAGGCTCAGCGAAAGTTCGTGACAGGCGCAAGGTTGTGATAGCCTAATGGTTAGGACGTCGGCCTCCTAATCAGAGGTCGGGGGTTCGAACCTGGGCACGCACATATAACTTTTCGGAGTTAAGTGCGTTTGTAAGCAATTAAAATATCACTTGCTTCAACGGTGAAAGAAAACATCGTGAGGAAACCTGCATGCCTGAGAGTTCTCCATAATGTTTTGAAGTCTGCAAATCCGCACATGGCCAGCGTGGTGGACTATGGCCAAGCCCTTCTCATATTGAGAGGGGACCCGTGTTCTGTAGTGAGCCGAGTATGAGTGATCATAATGATGGTGAAAGTTCGTGGAATTTAATAACACAACATGAAAACTTTAAGCAAACAATGGTCATTATTAAACTATTTATTTAGCATCCCTGGTTTAACGATTTGTAGCAATAATGTCAGATTAGCTCACTTCATATGTGGCTAAAAGAAAACCAGTTGTAATATTGCGATATGCCAATGCAATGCAAAATACTTTAGGTACATTCGTTTTAAGCTTATGCACATTGCCAACCTCGGACTATCACCTATCAAAATTGTGTCCCAGGGTCAACTCAATACTCAAATCTTTCTACAGTTTATAAAACTGTTTTACAGCGATATAACCTATAAACAAGATACTCTAATGCCGTAATTATAGATGGCGCAGATTATGAAAAACAAAGTGTTAAGTAGAATCCATAACATTAAGGACTTCAGGCTTAATCATCGTACCTTTTTAATTTTACCATGCACCGTTTTCTTACAAAAGTTGCATAGAAAAGAAAAGATTGCAACTCACGTACAAATTTTGAACTGGCAAAATGCAAGTAAAATATTGTTATCAAAATAAACCCTAACAAAGAGATGATATCCTAGTGGTTTGGACGTCCGCCTCCTAATCAGAGGTAAGGGGTACGACCTCTTTCTCTCACTTCTAACTTTTTTGTTGTGGGCTTCTTATTAGACCAGGGCGCGTTTGAAACCCTCATAGTTTTAGCTTTAAGTTTACGAATGTAGTTATCACCATCAAATCACTAGTGTGTAAATTATTGACGCGTCAAAAGCGCCTTTTAAAGGATTATTTGAATTTGAAGTTATGTGCGTTTTAAAGCAAACAAAATGCCACTTGCTTCAACGGTGAAGGATAACATCGCGAGGAAACCTGCATGCGTATGAATTCTCCATAATGTTCTCAAAGGTGTATTAACTGCCAATCCGCACATGGCCAGCGTACTCCGTACAGCGTAGTCCCGACTATGGCCAAACCCTTCTAATATTGAGAGGAGACCCTTGCTCTGTAATGAGTCGGCAATGGATTCATCATGATAATGATGATTAAACCCTAACAAAAGTAATATTTATTTAGAAAAACATGTATAGATTGACATGATTGATAAAGAAATTCATGGCAACATTATTAACGTTTTCCCAACGTAACCTCAGTCGAGTCGGGTTAATTACCCGTCGTAACATTTCAGGGCGTAACGCAGGGCGACAAAATAGCTGTAAAGAAAGCCATTGTAAACTGAAAGCAGGGGCCGCACGGTTATCGTCCCCGATATTTCAGTTCGTTCTCACGTGAGGGCGAATGAGTGACCTGGATTAATTATCACCATTTTTCATTTCACTCTTTTAAACGCTTGATAACTATAATACACTGCGTTTAATTTTTACTTCTAGGATATAATGTGTGCTTTAATTGTTAATATTGTAAGTTTTTTTTACGGCTATCTCCCCTGTTGGTAAGTGATGGTGCTGTCTAGGACGGTAGCGGGTTAACCTGTTAGGAGCATGGTAAACCCACGCTCCTAATTGGTTTCTATGCGACATCGGAACGCTAAATAACTTGGAGACTCGTCATTGTCGGTAGGGTGGTAACTAGCAACGGCCGAAGTATCCCACCAGACCAGACTCGATTCGGGCATCGAACCCAGGACCTCCAACTTTATAATAGGACAGCGCACGCACTGCCCCAAGGAGGTCGTCGTCATTTGCTATTGTTGCCTTGTTGCCTGTAAGAAATCGAATTATAAACTAGCTATGAGGCCTTATCTGTGTTTTGCATTTGATGTTATGTATTAAATTGTGTAGTTTAATTAAATGTTTATGCTCGTTTTAGGTATTCCAACGACATGCTGATCAACTTACTTACATCGCAGTATTAGAGCTTTCAATCGGCCCACCGCGGAGCTTACTAAATTAGCTAGATGCCTCACGTCACTCACTTATTGATACGATCTAAACAGGAATCGAATAATAATACAATATGAAAATAAGCCACCAGGTGTCTTGTTGTTACTCTTGGACGCGATTGTAAGTTATTAGCTTTATCACTAGTGTAGCATATAGTCTGTGTATTTTAAAGATGGATGAATAAAGTAAAATAAATAAATAATCTCTCGTCGACGTACATTTTAAAATGTAAGTGTGTGTGTATGTTTTTTAAATAAATTGAATACTAGTGTGTAATTCGTTTCATTACTGATACTATATATATTATATAGTTATTTGATATTCCTCCAGCACACTCGTGTTTACTACCATACTTATAATACGTATAGATTTTTTTTTGTAGTTAATTAGCTAGTCATGCACGATATAGCCATGGGTCCAAAACTTGGCATCTTATTGATATAAAATCCTTGCAAAGGACGAATAAAATAAAATAAAATAATTAAATATAAAAAAGCAAGGAGCAGAATAGCCATGAAACCTATCTTGAAGTTTAGCACAGAGATTAGCCACATCCTAAGGGTCTGAATAAACAATTTTTTTTGCTTGCAAAACCCAGTATTGACCTGGTTTCACCTCAAAGATGTATTCGATCAGTGCATACCCTACAAAAGGAGCCGCCGTCGAAATGGAAACATATTCGTTACAAATCTGTGTCGGCTAGGTGCGTCAAAGACACTAGCGTGCGCTTCTACATTTACTGTCTGTACCAAAACTAAGACCATTATAGTTTTTTTCCATATGGCGTTTTCGACTGCTTAAACCGGTCAAAAATCCTGGGCTAACCTCTGATTAACAGTCATTTGAATAAAATGACACTTAATGCCTTCATTACCAATAATGGCCTCCATTTATTCTGCGGAATTGGAGCGCGTCATGTGACGTTACTCCTTTGTGAACTAGTGCGTAATATTCGCATTTTGAAGTTTAGATATGGCGTTGTTATAGAAATGTTTTTGCTGCCCGCCAATTTGCGTTGAACCGTTAGTCTTGCTGGGCTAATATTGTTTCCATCAACGTATACAATTTAATATTGGCGTTTAGGGCCGAAAACTACTGTTTTAAACTCTACCCCATGACAGAAGCCTGCGCCCAGCTGTGGGGGTCATAGGCAACAGATAGTTATGATTGGGAACTAGATGGTTAGCCCGTACAAATTAATGTAATTCAAGAATGTTGTTTACAGTGTACACTGTTGTTTAGCAGGGTTATGTAAAGGAAGCTATTTTCGTTATGTGTGAAGGTCGATTCCAACAGTTCGTATTCATTGGAGTTGTATCTACAAGCCCTCGGTACGAATGTTCGATGTATTTCACGGTCTGCTGAATCTGCTTATTCTCGTAATTTCACTTCTCTAATTGATTCCCTCAAGACACTCTTTATATGTCTTGGCTTGCTTGAGTGCCTTGACTTTTTGCAAACTTTTTACTTCGTCTATCATTCACGGAGAATTGTTACCAATTAAAATATATATACGTAAGTACATCTAGTTTACAGACACAGGGATTCTCTCTGCAAATTTAATTAAAAAAAACTTGAGAGATGTCAATGGACACCCGGATGGAACGAAGTTCCTTTCGATTAATTAGTAAAGGTATTGTAATAAAATTTTATTTTATTTAAGTTATAATAATATTTTTTTTATTATAACAAAAAGTGTCGTGACAACTTTTTGTAAGATTTTTTTCCGTCTAGCCCCCTTTCACAACGCGCGATAAGGAACTTCGTTCCAAAAAAACTAGTAAAATTTTAAATAAGTAACAAAAAATACTTTAGTTCATTTTTTATTGTGGATTAAAAGTGAAGTAGTAGTTTGTTCACCAAGGTGAGAAAGAGACCGATTACAAGCGAAGGTTAATTTATATCTGTAATATGGTTAAAACGCGTAAACAAATATGCGAAACAATGGCCTAGCTCGATTAGATTCATACAGATAAACATTTCTGTCTAGAAAAATCTGTGATAAATAATAAACAGACTATAGATATGACGGCAATCAGAGAGCAGCGCCATCTCGTAGTGATCCTACAGATATACCTATTTAATAAACAGGTTTAAGCCCATAAAATTTTAACGTACACTTTTAATGTCATTATTGTGTACGTGAGTAAACAGGCATGCATCATGTTTGTTTATCTGTTTATCCACGTATTCCTCAGGTTCTGATTGTTGTTTGTTGACCTATCTAATTAAAAATAATTTATGCGAATTTACAGCAGCTACGTGATCAAATACGGAGGAACATTTAGGTGATTCAATTCAATAAGTTAGTACAGATAATTCAAACTCAAATTTAAATAATCTTTATTCAAATAGTCCTTTAAAAGGCACTTTTGACGCGTCAATAATTTACATAGTAGTGGTTTGATGGTGATAACATTCGTCAATTTAAAACGTTTGGAACCCCCATAGCTTTAGAGGGTTCCAAACGCGCCCCGGTCTAAGAAGAAGCCCACAACAAACTTAGCCAGGTAAATTTTCTTATACCATGATGAACTGATCGCACTTAGGAAAGCATCACGTTTACCGGAGGCTGAGGATTCTACTTTAGCTTTGGTGAGCCAAAGTTAGTGTTAAAACGAGTCATATTGATTGTTCGACGTATTTGTTTTTCTCGTTTTTACTATATCTTAACAGTAAAGTGAGACCAAGCCTGTTAATCTCATCATTAAATGGTAATAAAAATCTCATATTGAAAAATATGTAAACATTTCCTCAGAATAAGAAGGATTAGTATATAGGATGACATTAAACAGTCCTTTGACAATATTATGGAAAACGCCCTGGCATGCAGGTTTCTACGCAATGTTTTTCGTCTATCGTGTGGTAATTAATTTGGAGTGGCTTAAATTAATTACAAAAAGCACATGACTCCGAAAAATTATATGAGCGTACCGGAGATCGAACTCGGTCTGACCGAACTGGCGTCTTCGGTCCCTTTCGATGGGACCGAACCACTACGTATCAGCGTTCTGTATATACACTGTTGGCCATTAATTGGACATTCCGTTGGTTGGTGTGTCGTTGACTGACATTATACTTAGCATATAAATGATAGAGTTTACTTTTTATCTCGTATAATTTCACCATTTTATAGATCTAAAGGAAATTGTATTATACGCTCTACATGCTGGACACAGAATGCTCTTTATCTCAAAAAGCTTTCAGCTTTAAAGCAACAGTGAGATTGAAGATTTTTATCGACCAACGTGGCGCAGTGCGTGCGCTGTCGCATTTTAAAAGTTGGAGGTTCGATTCCCGGCTCGAGTCTGGCCTGGTGGGAGGCTTCGGCCGTGGCTAGTTACCACCCTACTGACAAAGACGTGTTGTCAAGCGTTTTAGCGTTCCGGCACGATGTCGCGTAGAAACTAATTAGGAGCATGGGTTTACCATACCAAAAGGTTAGCCCGCCACCATCTTAGACTGGATCATCACTTCCCATCAGGAGATTGCCGTCAAGGACTAACTTGTAGTGGATAAAATGAAATAAATCTAAATTAACAATAATTTATTAATATAATCTCGTATATTTGCTTCTAGACAATATTGGTTTCTAGAAATGACGTCAATTATTTAAAACCTTTTATTCAGCCCGAAAATGGATGCGATTATAAAAGTGATAAAAACTAGTAGCTTCGGCGGAACTTTACTCTATAATCATCATAAAGTGATCAGTCCGCTTAGGCTATTCATTTTTTATACAAAACGTTATTGATTGACCCAATACTTCGATATTACGACTGATATGCCTCAATTATTATCAACATTCGATTTTACAGTAACATGTACGGATAGGTATGTAGATATGTTCTATCTACTTTCATATACTGCTTTAAAATAATCATAAAATTATTCGTTTTCATCTGAAAATCAACATACAAAGTTAGGTTACTAATAATCTAACTGAATAGTTAGTCATAATTGTGCAGTAATAATAATGTCATGGTTTTTTAACAATTATCTATCTAACGAATAGAAGCAGGCGTTACTTTGCGAAAATCAATGATAAACCATAAACAGCAAGTATAATTTGCTATATTCCGCCGACAACCGGTAGATTTGTATATTATAACACCACACAAAATCTTCCACTAGAACCTCTACGGTTACGCTCTAAAGCGAGAAAAGTAAAGACCTTTACTTTTCTCGCTTGTGAAGTCAACATATCCTGAGGATGATCCGGTGTCGGGTCGAAACGTGCGTAGTGGTTCTAGTGGAACATTTTGTGTGGTATTATACAAATCTCCCGGTTGTCGGCGGAATATATCAAATTATACTTGCTGTTTATTGTTTAATTATCTATCTAATATCTGGGTTATTATAATATGGTTATAAGGTTTTGGTAGGAGTCGCATCTTTGGCATAGGACTTAATGCTAGGGTTTTACATTATTATATCGCCGCTTGCCCCCCTGACGAGGAGCTCCGGGTGATGGATGAGAGGCATCTTCACCCGTCGAGCCTAATCCTCGAGTAGTGAGGCGCGTCCAATATTCCTGGCGCGCCTCGGACGGAGTTCGGTCATCATAGGGTCCCCGTGGAGGGTCTGCCTTGGCGGACGCCGCTGGCTGGGCCGCGGTCGAGTGCACGAATGTTCCCGTGACCCAGCCACCAGGCGACGCGAAAAAAAAGGGTTTAACATTATCAGATATTAAATGGAAATTTTTCAATAGATCAAGAGACTACGGTCGGGCACTGAACTTGTTAAAGAAAAGCAAAAATTGCGTTAATATATTCTATTTTCGGGTAAATATATATATACTTCACTAACCATTATAGAATGACCTAAATGTTTATATCTCTGTATAACTACTGAAGTCATTAACACCGGACTAAAATAGATTTCAGCTCGGAGTTTAAGATATACTTGTCTCACGTATATTTTCTGTCTTATACACACGTAGGTATTCTATTTTCTACCTACACGGAAGCAATAAAACGCAATTATGATTAATGCAAATCTATGCAGACACGTTATAATTTGTTTTGTTATTTTGCTTATATATCTATTCGATATAGTCAAGATTAAAGTTTATGAAGCTGGCAAATATTTTCATGTATGTCATCTGCTAGTGATTTGTAACTCATACTATGGTAAGCGGTGATAGCCTAGTGGTTAGGGCGTCAGCCTCCTAATCAGAGGTCGGTGGTTCGAACCCGGGCACGCACCTCTAACTTTTGGGATTTATGTGCGTTTTTAGTAAATTAAAATATCACTTGCTTCAATGGTGAAGGAAAACATCGTGAGGAAACCTGCACGCATGAGTTCTCAAAAATGTTCTCAAAGGCGTGTGAAGTCTGCCAATCCGCACATGGCCAGCGTGGTGGACTATGGCCAAACCCTTCTCATATTGAGAGGAGACCCGTGCTCTGTAGTGAGCCGGTAATGGGTTGATTGTGATGACTATGGTATCATATTGAGAAGAGACCCTTGCTTTGTAGTGAGCCGGCAATAGATTGATCATGATGATGCTGATGATATTGACGACCTCCGTGGCGCTGCACGCGCGCTGACACATTATAAAGTTGGAGGTCCTGGGTGGCTCGAGTCTGGTTTGGTGGAAGGCTTCGGCACGAACGTGCCAAGCAATTTACTGTTCCGGCACGATGTCGCGTAGAAACCAATAATGAGTGTGGGTTTACACCACAGGTTAACCCGCTACCATCCTAGACTGCATCATCACTTACCACCAGGTGAGATTACAGTGAAAAGCTAACTAGTAGTGGACTAAAAAATAAGGATTTTTAAATCATAAGCACCAAAAGATAAAGGGCGGGGCACCAATGCTAAGATATACCCGGCTTGGGGATCAAATCGAAAGGATAATAGACGATAGTAGACCCAGGGCTATTCTTCTTTTATTCTTAAGATGTTTAGAGATATGAAAAGAATAGAATTCTTCGTTATTTACCCCATATGTTGTATGTGTGCAAATAGATTCGAGGAACCAATGAATACTCTACAATAGTTATTATAGAGCACAAACTTTCATGTAGGCATTTAATTGAAGATAATCAAGTCATTGTAGTAGTCGATTAAGTTTTGTATTGATCGCAAAGGTACACGAACTCACAAGGATACGTGCTGGAGATATATATATGTCATTATCATTAGTATATATTTATTTATTTATATATCATCGTGATGCTACGCCTGTACTGCACGGAACTCTTAAATCCGAAAGTTGAAATAATAGTTTAGAACGGTATCGGCCTTAAACTGTACAAACCTAATTAGTAAGAGTGCAAAAGTTGGTTTATAGTAATAGCCTAGCTTTAGCGAACTTGAAGCCCAGCCCTAGAAAATAACACCAGGGCTCGAAGACATCGGGAGAACGACCCCCTCCCCCCCAGCACCTAATCTTAGGATGCAGTTGGGTATTCCCAACGAGGTCCTACGATTAGGTCTGTGCTAACATATTGTTATGCTAAACTGTGAGTTCAGTCCAAACGCCTCCGTGACCATGGTTGATACCCATGTCCGTATGACGTCAGAAATCGGTGACCTCATCTTAGCTGGCGTGTCTGACCCACTCGTGTAGTGTTATTGTCCGTCAGTTGCAGCGGTGTTAGGATCAGCAGTGTCTTTTGACGCCTCAACAATGAGCGGGTTGAGGTGGTGGAAAACTCCCTCAGAGTAAGCAATATAAAATGTTAATACATCACCGTTAGGTGTGTTGTTAACTGACATTAAACTTAGCATATAAATGACAGAGTTTACTTTTAATCTCGTATAATTTCACTGTTCTCTAGATGTAAAGGAAATTTTATTATACGCTCTACATGCTGGACACAGAATGCTCTTTATCTCAAAAAGCTTTCAGCTTTAAAGCAACAGTGAGATTGAAGGTTTATCCTTTTTTCACGCAGCAATTTTCACATTACGCCAAAGAAAAGGTATCGTAGCTACGGATACATGAAAAATACACGCAGTTGAAGAAGAGTTGGTGTAGCTATAACTCTAGTGACTAGTTTGTTTTCAAGTTAACTAACGTCACATAGAAATTAGCGTTAATCCCTAAAGCCATTTATACGTAGAAATTAATTTTTACAGCTCTGACAACAAATACGTGAGACGGTGATGAGATAAACTTGTATATGTAACATTTGTTAAGTTGGTCGAACATAATAGTAGCTCTGAAATAAATAAACCGCTGCCCTGCAAACTTCAATCTAATTTTTTTCGTAAAGCAATTTTGGAGAACTAATCCGACGTGAAATTACCGACTTTTTTGTATATGGAGATATATCGTAGTTCACCTACTATCAAATAATAAACGGACCGTAAAGGCGTAACATTATAATCCCTATTTAAGTATTTCCGCTTTGTAATTTTTACGGCAGTCATTAGCCATTGAAATTTATAGTTAATAAATCAACTTCATTTATATTAGATTAAGTTTATATATATATATATAATCTCTGAAAATCTCTCTCCTATAAGAGAGGCAGCGGTGTAGCAGCGGGACCTAAAGAGGTTGAGGATGAAATTAATGTATGTCTGTGATTTCGAAATAACTACCTTTATATTAAACATAATGGTTTTGATTATTTAAACAATAGCCTAATCCAAATACAAGTATCTATTTAAAATATCGCCTGAATGTTCGTCCAGGTTAAACGTCGAGGCACCTGAATTGGTTCTCATGGGATTTTCACTTAACATTTTTTCATTTCACACACGCTCACTTTTACCGCAGCAAATTTTGACTTTGAAAGATTTTGACTGAGATTTCTTCAAGATGATTTTACAACTTAGAATGCCATTTTAATATTTACCGCGAAAAACAGGGAAGTCGTGGGTATTTGTACAAGCTCAATGATTTTATGATTGAAGCAGGTAATACCCAGATATCTTTATTATTAGGTAAAACAAATAAAGTGATATGATTTGAATAATACCTTTACATATTTGCTTTCTTCGGTTAATATTACCCGTGTTTTTAACACAACAAGTTTATAAAATACTTAACTTACTACTTAACTTTACTTAATTTTCTTAACTTATATATAAGAAGATTGTCTTATTAAGTAATTATTCAAGTGCATTTATAATTAATATCGACTCGATATCTTGATCTCATTGTTCACTCAGTGGGAAATTTTCCCACCTATCTTCTCAGAGATTTGAAGCCTCTGGTAGTACGTCATAAAGTTTGCCTAAAATATCATAGTACCCATAGGTTCTTTTCTATTTATTTCCAATTATTATTGCTTCAAATTCAAAATTTCAGATATATGTTTACCAAACGTATTTTCGTACTAAAATATGTATTCATTAAATGATTTTATTAAAATCTAATATCATAAAATATGTTCAGAGAAAGTTCTTACATGATCTTGAAATTAGGCGAGAAGGTGGGGTTAACCTCGTTATGGTCATATAAAGAGAAATTATCCGAAAATCATTGATTACAATTTCCTTGTTGAGTTGAAACGAAACCGACTTATCTGCTATAAAATTCGTGATTCGTATGACATTGGCCGTAGTACATTGACCGCTGGCCTGCAATCTTGAATTTCGGTGTCGATGTGTTATTTAGCTCAAATGATAAGAACATACTGAAAACCAAAGATTTCAATTTCCGTGTTTAATTAACTATAATGGCCCAGTGGTTAGGGCATCAGCCTCCTAATCAGAGGTCGGCGGTTCGAATCCGGGCACGCACCTCTAACTTTTAGGAGTTATGTGCGTTTTTAAAAATTAAAATATCACTTGCTTCAACGATGAAGGAAAAACATCGTGAGGAAACCTGCACTTCTGAGAGTTCTCCATAATGTTCTCAAAGGCTTGTGAAGTCTGCCAATCCGCACATGGCCAGCGTGGTGGACTAGGGCCAAACCCTTCTCATATTGAAAGGAGACCCGTGCTCTGTAGTGAGCCGGTAATGGGTTGATCATGATGATGATGAATCAATAATGAGGTCAAATATTAAGGAAGGTTGGATAGCAGTGGGATATCACACGAAAGCTCGCTCTGTGGCTTACAAAATAATTTCTAGTTTTATTTTGAGTCGTACAGTTTTAAATTCACGAAGAAAAAAATTTACTGATTAAATATCTCGCACGCCTCGCACGTTTCCTTCCAAGCTATTGCGCGAGTTTCTCCCGTACTTGAATAGTTTTTCTTATCACACCATGAGGGTCTCTTTATCTGCTATTCCATTTATATAGAACATAAGATATAATACTTAAAACCCTTCAATAACGCTAATTTTTAATTTCAATTTTCAGGTAAAGTACAAAATTTCATCTGTTTTAAAGGGTGAAGGTAAGCGTGACTAAATATGTTAAATACTAATGACTTATTAATTACGGCATCGATATGTCAAATCATAGTACCAAAAACCACGTAAGGTAGAAAATTTCCGTGAAAAAACTAATATATCCATAATCTCAAAAAAAAATCACAAACATAAAGTCAAGTGCTGAATGTCATTATCTTCCCATTGACGGCTCACTACAGAGCACGGGTTTCCTCTCAACATGTTCTCATACGGTTTGGCCATAGTCCACCACGCTGGCCATATGCGGTTTGGCAGACTTCACACGCCTTTGAGAACATTATGAAGAAGTCTCAGGCATGCAGGTTTTCTCACGATGTTTTCCTTCACCGTTGAAGCAAGTGATATTTTAATTGCTTAAAAACGCACATAATTCTGAAAAATCACAGCATTCAAGTGCTGAATATTACAAACGTATTAAAAAAAATCGCGACAATTAATTTCTGTTATATTTTTTTTTGGGTTAGAGTAATTATTGACAATCGTTACTTCAAGAGACTTACTTGTATTGATATTAACTTAGTACATGCTAGTGGTGTTTAATTATTAATAATCCTTGTTGTGTACCGGGAGTTGGTTTATAGTAATCTAGAGACCAGCGTGTGAGCGACTTTTTTTTTTTACATCTGTATATCCAATATCTAAAAATCGAACCCAGAACATCGCATCCGTTGTGAAAATGACAGTCAGGAAGTTAGTTGTGTCAAGTGTCAACCTAAATTGTTAATATCGGCGAATTGGGCCCTACGACACAGGATTACCTAATATGGGTCCCAACGGATGTACTAAACTTTGTAAAGTTGTTTCAAAAAAATATAACCAACCTCTGTTTTGCATTTTCTATGATTTTCCACCAGATTATGTAGTAGTCATGATGTTTGAAGATCAACACTTACTAAAAACATGTATTTTTAGCGTGAGTATCTGATATATCGTTCTATAAGTTGTATCAATAGAAATATGAACATTTGAAGCGGCCAGTTTGGAATTGAATTAGCGACCAGCTAACTATGGTATATAATAATTTGTAGAATACATTTTGATGACCTCCGTAGCGAAACATTTGTGCGGCAGTATTATAAGATGGGAGGCCCCGGGTTCGATTAAAGCGATTTAGCGTTTCATTTTAAAACCTTAAGATAGATTAAGATTTCACGACCTCCGCGGCGCAGTGCGTGCGCTGTCGCATTATAAAGTTGGAGGTCCTGGGTTCGATTCTGGTCTGGTGGGAGGCTTCGGCCGTGGCTGGTTACCACCCTACCGACAAAGTCGTATCGCCAAGCGACTTAGCGTTCCGGCACGAAGTCGCGTAGAAACTAATTAGGAGTGTGGGCTTAACATACCCCGAACAGGTTAGCCCGCTACCATCCTAGACTGCATCATCACTTACCATCAGATGAGATTGCTGTTAAAGGCTAACTTGTAGTGTATAAAAAAAAATAACATGGGTACAGTCGGTAACGCGTCGGTGGCTCTTCTGGTGTTGCAATTGTGTATTTATAAAATAATATTAAGCGTACGGAATCTAACATGTATGCATATAATTATAATAAAGTAGGATTAAGTGTGTTTAGGGTGAGAACCTTCCGCTGTACCGATAATACTTCTGGATGACCAAGTAATAATAGTTCAGGGTAAACCGGCATTACGGTACGGGTTTTACGGCATGCCAGTGAGTTGTGTTTTAAATCTATAATTCAAAAACTAGGAAATACAATACCTACTGCTTCATCTTAAAACCCGATCTGCAGATTGATGTCATAATGACTAGGTTTCCTTATAATAACCAATAAAATTAAATTCGTTTTTAATTGACGTCAAGTAAATAATTTGTTTTTAATGAGGTATCTAATAAAAATGTCGATTTCTACGTACTTTGAATCTATAGCCTCGTGTATCAAAATGAAAACCAAAAGTGACAATATCAATGTAAAATTATAATTAGTCTGGTGTAACAGCAATAATATAAAAAAAAAGTTTAGCAGTAATATTCCTAAAGAGAATTTTGACGTAAATAGTTTTTGGGATATTTTTTTGCGTTATTTCCCGGGTGAAAGCTATATATGTGAGCTAATTTCATCATAATTGCTAGAGTTTGTTGAAGCAGTGAGAATTTGTAGTTTATTTATTATAAATAATATTATTTCGGGTAGTTTAATAAAGGTTAAGCTAAAGCCCGGCTAAGTTTGTTGTGGGTTTCTTCTTAGATCTGGGCGCGATTTGAACCCTCTTATCTTTAGTTTTAAGTTGGCGAGTGTAGTTATCACCATCACTAATAGAAATAATGAAAAATGAGATATATATGAACGATTAATAGATACCTTTGGTTTATATAAATAAAGCTAGCCAGCTACTTATAAATTTTGTTATATTTGTTATTGAAATATGTTATTATATTAAACGTTCGTAAAAAATTTAATACAAAACTACTATCTCGAGAGCTAAAACATCAACACATATTTATTTCTGGATATTATCTTAGAAACGTAAGTGTAATATTATATGTAAGTATAGAAATATTTTCTTATTTTTTACTAGTTATGAATAGGTACCTACGTAATATTGCGCAATGCACTCGATATTCCATGCGTAACACAATATCACATGAAATTACACAAAAACACACTTATATTCATACAGGTACATGTAAATACTCGTAAATGTATTAATCTATTATTGTAAGAATAATAATCATAAAGTAATTTTCCTTATAATTACCCTTCTATTATGATCCCCGCATTTGAAATTTAATTTATAAAATTAATATGGATCACAAAATCTTTTGTCATAATATAGTGATTTTTATCTCTAGTGAACATTCGAAGAAGTTTCGGTTTTAACATAAAATTTCAGTTCATTATCCAGTAATAATAATGTTTTTACACAAATTTGATGTATTCGTAGATACACCATTTATTGTTGTGGTTTTTAAATATATCGCTTACGTGCAGCCGAAAATCTTTGGCGAAAAGCTTCGGCCATTAAATAAGTCTTCCTATGTTATGTATTCCTTTATATGTTTTTTTTGTAAGGAAGACCTATAATACATATAATACGCAAAGGGGTGGTAATGTGCGCTCGGTCGCGTAGCATTATCTACGTCACAACTGGAGTTACGACTTTTTGCCGAATAATTATTATAAGCGGACTGCCTAAGGCATTATAACCACACGTAAAGTAGTCGGTGCCCACGTCGGACGTGGTGTTACAACTTATCAACACAATTAACTGATAACACACTATTTAAGTGCTCGTTTTTGACGTCATCATATGACGAATTAATTCGGCTCACCTGTGACATTTTAACGGTTGCTTTTTATACTGTTATTGTTTTAGTGCTTGTGATTTGTGCCAGCTTTTATTTGGATTTACGAAACCATCAAAACTTGGCAGGTACGTTGATAAGCTATTGTGGATTTAGTAATAAAAAAATATATATTCACACGCTCACATAATTACATACACACATAAACGATAACCCAAGGTGGTGCGGCGTAGTGGGTCTATTCTTTCGTATGGGAGAGGAGGTGCCCGGCATTTTGACAGTTGAATATTTTAACTGTATTGACCGTTATTTTACGTATAGAATTAGTTCGAAAAAAGATAAAGACTACGGAATATTAACCGAATTCTAAAAACTATTATTTTTTTACCGTTTTTTCGTACTCGCCGATTTGTGTAATATTTTTTTATTTGATAAGAAATGCTTTTGAATAGCTCAGAAAAACCATTTTGGTCCGTACCATAGTACACGTTTTATAACTCGTTTTTTTTTTTCAAATGTATCTAATTGTTTCTTCCTTTCAAAATCAGAGTTTTTTACTAGCCTACCTCATAACAGTATAGGTAAACTATTCCGTTTGAGGTCCCACCTAGAATATCTCAGTGCCAGGATGATGAAGATGAGATCTTTAAAATAATTATCATGGGTATGTACATCAGTGTATCGGAGCTCTGTACTAAACTCCACATTATAAGGGCTTATATTCAGTTCAATTAAGGTAAACTAATTAAACTCAACTAAAGCAAAGTATTTTATATATTTTAATATTTGAAATAACATAAAATAATATAAAGCTTCTCGACCCTTATTTTATGAATTATATTATGAAAATTATTTTTTAAAAATTAATAGAATCGAAGTTTATTTCGAAGTCTTTTGTATAGTTGATAGTAAATATTTGTGTCGAATATAAGATTTATAAATAGCTTTGAACGTTTTCCGCATTATGGCATACACCGGTTTCTTGAAAATCCGATGAGGTATAACACAAATAACAAGAAACCTCATATGACTCACTTTAATTACAATATTAAAACATATAAAACTTTATGCAAAAAACCTCTTTGTGTTAATACTCTGTGGTACGGACTAGCTTAGACTGTTTGTGTAGGTTAAAAGACATAATAATGAAATGAAATGAAAATACACTTTATTGTGCACCTCACAAAAGAAGAAATACAGACATTAAAGAAACACACACAAAAGAAAACAGGTACAATAGGCGGCCTTATCGCTAAAGAGCGATCTCTGCCAGGCTAATAATACATAATATCTACTTTAATTAATTACTGTAAAATTGTATAAAGATTTTTGAATGACCGGATAAATGACACGTTAAGGCAATTTTCAATGAAGTATGACACCATTTTGATTAGGCATAGGATAACTTTTATAAAAGTAAATATATCCCCCGTAGAAATTCAATGCGGACGTAGACTATTCCTTTCTTATATTCTGATATCCATATAAAATATTTATTCTTCAATATTATTATTTTTGACATTGGTTAGTCGGTTCATGGTTACATTTCACTCTCAATTACGGGTTTTACATTTTCATTTACACCAAATTTGTTTATATTTCTCATATACTTTTATATACGAAAGCTGCGACCTTAATTGTCAAATATCTAGAAATCAGTCCATCCGTTTTTCGCAGAACACTGAATTTTCACAATAGTATCCACCAAAAACATTGTAGATATTGTCACAAATGTTTCACATTTAACAATGAAATATCAAAACAAAAGGCGGTAAGTGTGTTACGCAATTTTCATGGCTGTTGTTTGTGTAATGGCCGGTGCCAGTTGATAAAGCACGAAACTAGTAGCTAATACGGTATCGGCTATAGTGGGTGTGTAACCAGAACGTAAAGCTTTCATTGACTTCAAATCATTAGTCACTTAACTCCGCTTCTAGTGTACCTTGTTTGAACCTACCGAAACGAAGCAAAACAATACACTCATAGGGTTACTAGCCTTATAAATTTCTTATAATAAAGTGTTTGTTTCATATTGGAAATATGTTATTTCGATGTGGTTCGTTCTTGGAGCAGTGGTGCGCTTCGTCACTATTATTACCAAAACCATGTTCCTAGAATTCGAAATAACCATAAAGTACTGTTTATAATGGTTGTTACTAAAACTAATCCGTATTCAATATAATTATGTAGTAAGTAATTTTTTTTCGAAGCTATATTTTCTGAAATTCTTTTACGAGAGGGGAGGGCTAGCGTTCAGAAGATTAATGAGCCTGTAGAGCACACACCTAGAGACTTTTAAATATATTTTTCAGTTCTCGTGCTCTAAAAGTGTGTCATTTTCGCTAAGGGACATTTACTATTTAAACTCTATGGACTGATTTTTAACTTAACCACAGTCCAAAGAGTATATAAACACTTCGAACCACAGACTACAACATTAAATGCCTGCAGCCTAATATAAGAAGTTTTCTGTTACTGAATTTCTATCGCCTGGCTGACATCGTCACACACTTATATGAAACTACGTTCCGATGAGTCTGATTTTAGTTCAAGGCTGGCTGTTCGTGACACTAATTTCTGATGTCTAGTACAGAATTTATAGGGGGCATGCTCTGTGACATTCTGCTTAGCAAACAAAAACACCGTTGTGGCGTTACAGAATCATTAAAAGTGGACGTCACACACGAACAAACCACAGTAATATCAGCAGAGCTACTTCCGGTTAGCTTGAAATATTATCTAACAATTTTTTTTATGCGACAGGTCCAAAACTTTGTTCCATTTTTTTAAATTTCTTCCAGAAGTTTGAACTGAATCAACCCACGTCATTCTTGTCTTCTATTGTCAATATTTAAAGACATCTTTTATGATGGCCAATCTACAGACGTAGGTAAACGCCATTTTGTCTTCATATATTGAGGTTTAGAATTGTACTCACTAAAATTAAAACTTAACTGTTTCTTATCTCTATCAATTAAAAGATAAAATACGTTATGGCCATTCGGGACTATCTACGCGGTAGGGTTTTAAAATTCCTGAGGAATAAGCAAAGATTTTGATTGAAGATTATTTTTTTTCTCTTATCTTATTTCCAGTTCACATCTTCGATCCTTTCCCAATTATATAAATTTAATATCGAGAAAGTTTGCTATGAATAACTAAAACTAGATCTAGTCTAACTCATCGACGTGTAATTCAAATTTTCACAAATCCCGCGGCTACCACAGATTTTTCCGAGATAAATGGTTACCTATGTACTAAATTAGGAATAGAACATAATCTATCTCCATTGCCAATTTCAGCGAAATTGACTTTGCGATTCCGGCGTAACAAACATATAAACATGCACTCTTACATAAAAACTCTCGCCTAAAATCAGACTATGTGCATAAAATCTAAATTTAAAAATTTAAATACCTACGTTTGGTCAACCTACACCGGGCGTTCAAATGCAACGTCAGACCTCATGGTAATAAAAGTGTGCACCTTTATGAGTCACAATCGAAACTGGCCGTCGTGCTCGTATGGGAGTCACTACGAACTTTCTCCTTCATTACTCAGCAGTAGCGCCTATTCCAGTCTTTGGACCGCTTTCGTTTGCCAATTTCTAAGTTATATTAACGTTCATATTAAATTTAAATTCAATTTTTTTGAGAGATTGCAGCTTAACAATTCGATGTTGTTATGATGAACAAATCCGAATTGAGCGAGTTTACAAATGTTCAGCTCAAATTGTGAGATTTGTTTGAAAGTTAAGTATGCCATCGAACCCCTGTTACGGTTAGGGGCTTTTGGACGCATTTGAATGATACATCCTTTATATATCTGGGAACATTTCGCTGACAAAAGTGTTAACTTGGCGATCACTTTATTAGCTACAACTAAATTTTGTATGTTTTTGTTGATAGGATTCTTATTGCATAACTACATCAGATCAGCTAATAAATAACTTACTTACCTTAGTACCTAGAAATCTACCTTAGTTATATATTACCTTAGTTATATATTGTATATATGAATGTGAATGGGGACTGACTCTCATCTGTCAATGCACAGCTCAAACTACTGGACGTTTTGGGCTGAAATTTGGCATACAGATACAGAATTACAATCAAGGAGCCTAATAAGTAAGGATTTAAGATATTACGTTGTCTAACGGGTAACATAGGCGTTTGAAATAGGTGCGAAAGTTTTCAATTTTTAAGTTAGAATCACGAGAATGACGTTGGAGTGAGCGACGCTGCGGGCTGAAGTTGGTTAACATTATCACTGCGTTAAGGATCAGCAAATAACCGATAAACAATTATTCCGTCAAGATGTATTAACAGAAATGCGCTTAAGATAATCGTAATCGGTATAATAAGTAGCATAAATGTGACTCTTGGGTCCATAAAAAAAAACAATAAACCTCCTTGCAAAACCTCACGTCACTATTGCTCAGTTATTAAGTATTAAAAAAAAGACCTTTTTAATTACACCACATTCTAATAAATGGTTTCTGAAGGCATATAGGACTTTATTTATTATATAATGTGATAATGAAGATACAGACAACCTCTTAACCTCTTTGAATTCCTAGACTTAGTTGTTGGGTTAAATAAGAACATGCTCTTGGGACATCGCGCGCGTGTTAAATTTTTAGGAATTTTATTCGTTTGATAATGAAATATTTTTTTATTGTATAATTTTATAGCGCAATGTCTTATCTAGCTTACACATCATGATATCGGTCATTAAATACAGTTATTTAGCCTTATGAAATAAACACTTGAATAGCAGAGTGCACTCGATGCATTTATTGCCTTGCCGATGTTTGAGCCAAGCCGCAACGTCGCGTCGCGCCGCCCGGCAACTATTTCCGGCACGACGTTATTGACTTTCAGTATTTCAAGTCTAACTACCTGTTCGTTTGCACCTCTATTTTTAAATCACCAACCCGTGGAAATATGGTAAAAATAACTCGGAAAACTTAAAATATTTACGTAAACCATTAGGCATGCCTGCGTGTGTTATGAAAGCGTGATCGACACTTTAACAGGCTTTAATATGAATAACGACTTTGTCACACGCTGATATTTTTTTTAATAGACACATTATTTTCACTTGGTTGATATTTACAGCTTTATGCTACCTGCGGTTGATATGACCGTGATCTTCAACGTCGAATGTAATTTAGTTCAGACTTTTTTTTAATACACTACAAATTAGCCCTTTACGGCTATCTCACCTGGTGGTAAGTGATGATGCAGTCTAGAATAAAGCGGGCTAACCTGTTAGGGGTATGGTAAACCTACACTCCTAATTGGTTTCTACGCGACATTATATCGGAACACTAAATGATTTGGCGACACGTCTTTGTCGATTGGGTGGTAACTAGCCACTGCTGAAGCCTCCCACCAGACCAGACTCGAGCCGGGAATCGAACCCAGGACCTCCAACCTTTATAATGCGACAGCGCACGCACTGCACCACGGAGGTCGTCGAAACACTATCTATACAAACTGCCTACCTGTTACTAATTGTGTTTACAACCTCAGTTACTTCATTGAGAAAACCTCCGCCATTTTGCATTTGACAGCATCTCATAGAAGCTTGTCCTTTTCAAACTAAGTCTACAATTGACGAAGATATAAAGAGAATAAACATAATACATACAGTCGAACCTAGAATCTGCTATTTTTTATACGCTCTGGAATCTGTGCACACCAAATAGGGATTCTCCGGCTATATTAATCTTCTATCAATTATCCTTGTAAAAACCATTATGCCGACAGCTAAGTCAACGCAAGGTGAAACATAAACGTGACTATATCGAAACGCATAAGTGCAAGTATTGCAAATAGTTTACAATTGAACAGCGTACAAGAAAAGTCACGTAATATTTGTCACATATTACCGTTTTCGTGTGTTGCTTGGTACGAACTCGAAATTGGCTTATGCAAAATTGTTTCCAGTTAGATATACTTGCAAAGTATATAAACGATTTATTCAAATCTGTTGATTTAATTACTCAATAAACTCCAATTTAATCGTGGGCGTTAACATATGTAATAAAATAAAATATGGAATCATCATATAACTCTGTTGTTTGCATGATATTAGGTACTATACATTTACAATGGCGTCATTGTCTAACACTCCCCCGACCTAAGCGCTCCTCTCCGAAAGAGGAGACCTAAACATATCCTTCATGATCCTGACGATCAGATGACTACTGACAACACACTCGTACCACCTATCACACAATCATACGCTACACACCGTCTTCGCCGGCGAAGACGAGGTCCCGCTATCTTACGTCATCCGGACGTGGGCTCCATCCACGGCCTCGGAGACGTACGGACCACTCACCGTACGACCCCCCCGTTATCCCAAACGTCGCCTAAGCCGAGGTTCGGCCTGAAAGGAGGCGCCCTTAGGCGCACGTTCCCTTAGTTTCTTCAAGCCCTAAGACTCGAAATTTCGTCTGGCAGAGCTTCTTAAGACATTTTTTTCTGACTGTCTATTAGCTGTATATTGCCGCCAATTTTTTTACAAGATGTCGGCTTATTTGCTTAACTTTATGAAACATTACAGAAGAAGATAAGGAACTGTTAAAAATTATAATTGGTTATTTTTTACATAAATATTGAAAAATTACACAATATTCTTTTTATGTAAATGAGTATAGGAACTATACAACTTAATAACTGAATAAAACAAGTTTTTATAATTCTATGATTTATTCTATGATATTTAATAAGGAAATATTTTCTGTGTCTATATTAGCATAGTTAATTATGCGTACCTACCTAAAGGCTTATGTAGTTCTCTTGCAATTCTTTAAAGTGGTATTCAAGTTTTTTCCCGATTGAACTCATTCGAGGAAAGACGATATATATTATATATTTTCGCCCAAAGTAGCTCGGTGCCTTAAAACCCAAATATACGGACAATGCGTATTAACAGATATGCTGTAAAATATTGTTACATCTTTATTCTATGGCCAAAGCTCAGTGACGATCGGCAGACAATGTTAGAGATGCTAAGCTCTGTGTAGATACTCCGTGTGATTAAATAAAAAATAAAAGAGATATGTCATAGAAACAGCGTAATTAACATATCTCAACTCAACAAAAGAAATTATGCTGATAGCGTTTTTTTTTTAAATTGTAATGAGTTCCATTTACCACAGACTTTATCAAGGCTTAGCAAAACTATGACAAAGGCTTATTTTATATTACGCAACCTTTAGCAAGACAATAGATACATAAATACAAGTCGATAACCAGTGTCCTGCTAGACACAATTCTTTATATTTCCTTTATCAAAATTTTCGTTCAACGCGATTTACGTGTGATTATACCTGCCGAGGCATTATTAGTCACCTTTGTGCGAAAAAGCCTTCAAGGTGATTTTTTGTTACTTAAGCAATCGGTGTGGCTATGCAAAAAGATGATTTTATTGATTTCGTCACATTACATCGAATTGGGCCGATGTTTCTGGGAAGTTCTCGGTGTTGCTATTTATCACATTGAATCAAATCAAATATCATAATGACAACTTCCTCATTGGTTCTTATTGTAAAACCATACCTTATCAAAACCGACTGATATACCTACTACGCCTACTCGTACAATTATTTCTATTGATGACCGAATTGTATGTAAATTGAGAAACAATCAAGTCAAAATTGGGTGGTATGATGTGACAGCTATGAACGAAATTATTCTTTGCAAACAATAGTTTGTCGAGTATAGGAAATAGTGGGTCATCAGAAGATGATCTGCACTCTACTTTCATAGATGAGTGTGTGGGTTTATATCTTTAATGACAGAAAGCTAGAACAAAATATAGAATTATACCTGTCAAAACAGACTTTCTCTCTCATCACATGTAAGTACACAACCGTTACCAACGGATAGTTCGGACGGCTTAATTTGCTATCCTCGGCTCGGGTTTTGACAAGGCTTATTTCCTAAATCCCAGCCTTTACTGAAAATTTCCTGACATTAACCAAGCCGTCGTAAAACGCAATCAAACAAGTGATTTGCATATCACTTGAACCTCAAGCCATTTGAATCCTAATCAAATATAAAGCCAGATATCCTAATCAATTTGAATCTTTATCATTTTAAAAATACATTAGAATCGCTGGGAACGAAAAATTACGTCGAATTACAAGCTTCTCCTATGGGAACTTCTTTGAAAACTTTTCTCCAGAGTATAACCTAGTTTGTGTGAGGTCCCAATTTATTAAACAAATAGAGCTTTCCAAAAGCTAATTTACTAATTAATTTAAATTATTAGGCACACTGAAAAAACCTACTCTAACTACAGTAGGTTTTTTCAGTGTGCCTAATATCGGTATAATTTTAAAACAACAGACAAAATTAACAACTACGGCAGAAGATCAATTCTTTGGTTTAAGTGATGGGAAGAATAAACCACATTTCGATTGGACAGGAATACCACAGACAATAACCTTTAAGTGCCCGTGCGAAAACTGCATGTCTGAGAGATCTCTATAGTATTCTAAAATGCTTGTAAAGCCAATTCGCACATGCCCAGCGTGGTGAGCGTCCAAACCCTTCTCATATTGAGAGGAGATCGGTGCTCTATAGTGTAATCTAAATTAACCCATCGATGCATATTAAATATAATAAATAACAATAATGAGGCTAAAAGACGTAGATACAACATTGTGTAACAGTTATGGTAATTGAAATTTGCAAAATATATCAAAGTGTAAGTAGTATATTAGGAAAGGAATTCATTAAGTGAAAGTCTTCTTATAATATGGTGGGCGAAAGCACGCGGGCGGTAAACCATTATGTCTATTGCATTAATATTCTCCACAGAGATTGAAAGTAGGCTCCTTATATGTTATTGTGTAATAATAGTACCCTATTAGTGTAGTCTTACTTAGAGGTATTCGCGACGATAATATATTGGACAGGAAAATAATCCTCAACTATAAAATTATACAGCGCCTTAGTTTAAGAAACCAATCAACTACGCTAATGAATAGTTAATTAAATTATTTGCAAATATATAAACTTGAATATAAACTTGGTCATAGAAGTTAACAAGAAATTTATTATGACAATTCTATCCCATAATATTGACAGATAGACGTCACTGCTGAACCACGGTATTCCTAAATTCAAGGGTTAAAACCAGCTATTCTGTGTGTATTTTGTAACGATATGATCGATATGAAACAATTTTCTTTAACACAGTTTATGATAGGAGTTAACTGACAGTAAGCGTCTCGTAAGGAAAATCTTAGTCCCCTCCATGCGACCCGTTCATTTATCAGTAACGTCTGTCCTACATAAGATATTGTAGTCAAGCCTTATCGAGCATACTTTTTTTTACGTGACGTTTTCCGTTGTTATTACACGATGTAGGTTAAACGTAAAAAATTAGGCAATAACTATTAGAATCCGTAAACGGAGTACGTATGCTGAAGTGCTACCCAACCTTCAGTTATTTATTGTTTTATAATTTAAACCATCGGTGATCGGTAGTGGGTTTTGTACTAAATCAAGATTGCTTAGCTACAAGTACTAGGGTATCATACACGTATCAATAAGGGTTAACTATCAGTATATACACACGCATCTAAAGTATGTAATTTTATACTTCTGTAACTGAGAAAATAGGTATTTACTTATTCGGACAACTAAAGAGATCGTGTTTTTCAAATCGGGTTTGGACTAGGACAATACAAGTGGTTCGTGTCGCTAATATTAGGTTCCCATCTCAAAACAGTAAAAGATCACTGAATAAATATTTCAGTTCTTTTTGATTTTGAGATGTCATCTGTAGTCAAGTGACACTTAACTGAAATCAATAATTTCAGTTAAGTGTCACTTGTACCAAGGCAAACCATGTAACTGATTGCTAGTATAAGACTGACGCCCTATATCTCATTTTAAAATTTCACAATTTCAATTTATTATTTATTAAATTAAAATGAAACATTTCCATCCCACATGAATTGTGAATCTTAACGAAATAAAAAAAGAGCCTGTATCACTCGTTTTATTAATTATCTCTCAGCTTGTTTTTGCGTATAGAAGGACAAACCAACAAACACACTTTCATATATAATATTTGTGACCATTGTTAGTTACAATAGTCATTATAGGTTTGCCTAGTCAGCAGATGTTAGTGAAGGTTAAACTACTAGGTGTATATCAGCGAGTAGGTGCTAAAGGCTTCCGTATCAAAAGGTCACTTGCTCAATTCCCAGCGTAAAAATAATGTCACAAGCAAGTAATATTAATAAGAGTTATTTTTTTGCATATAAAAAAAAATTGTTTTGCACAGTAAGGTATTTTGAAGTGGGGCAACTATAATTTAATAATTACAGGTAAACTGATCTTAAATTATACATTTTAAATTGTTTATTTTTTTCGAATTTCACGTATTTTTTTATTAATTAAAAAAATCGCTCAGAATTGTAAACTAAGTCAAATAAGGTTTTCCGAAAAGGATGGTTGAAGTCTATTTTATTTTATTAATTTACAGGACTGTTATAGGTATATAATATGCCATTTACATATAGAAGTCTTATACAAAAGTTTTTACCGTTATTCTCTACTAATACTTAAATGTCCAATCCAGACATACTCGTAGTAACGTACTTGGTAACCTTCCATGCCTTTTCTATGTGAAACATATCCGTATTTGAGACCCTCATTTGTTTTACGTGCATAAGCACCAATCTCTAACTATCCAATAAAAAAACTGTCACAGTCGGGTGAATTTTAAATCAAAGGATTTTTGCTATGCATAACGAAAATGTTATTAATAAATGTTCTCACATACAACTAGTAGGTACATTGTTGTGTTATTAAATTAATTTAATGATCTTTCAAAGTCAAAGTCAACTTGAAAATTATCTTCCAAATTGGCCTTTAGTGAACAATGTACAATTAAATTTTTTCATAGAGCAACGAGATGATGGTGACAACTTCATTCGTAAACTCTTAAAAGCTATGAAGCCTGCTACTCTGATCTACGATGAAGCCCACGACAAACTTAGCAGAATAGTTCTTCTTATCAGATTGTCTTTTAAGAGCTAAACTAGTAGAGCTACATAACTAGGTTGCTAAACTTACTAGTTACCTACTGACTCATCTTGTGCTTCTAAAGAGCATGGAACATTGACTCCTCATTAATAGAATATATAATCCTATCCTGTGATAATGCAAAGTTCTGCAACATTTCAGGTTCATATACCTGTATATATCGAACAGTCAGAAAAAACTAACGAAATATTATGGTATTTCTTCTCTCCATATATTAGCCCCAATAGCTATGATCTCTACAAATTTAGCTCCAGAATGCTTGAGCCGTATACGATCTTCGACAGCTATCACCACACTACCCGCATACACTTCATAGTAAACAGACAGTTTTGTATCGGTTTCGGTGCGGTTGGTAGAACTGCATAGATAATGTAAACAGACTGCACAACGTTGCACAGGTTATCGTACATCAAAGTTACTTAGAACCAACCTACATACAGCCATCAAAGCAGTTTTGTAGAAGTTTCTGTGCGGTTGGTAGTACTGCATAGATAATGTAAACAGACTGCACAACGTTGCACAAGTTATCGTACATCAAAATTACTTAGAACTAACCTACATAGAACCATCAAAGCAGTTTTGTAGAAGTTTCTGTGCGGTTGGTAGTACTGCATATATATTGTAAACAACGTTGCACGCGTTATCGTACATCAAAGTTACTTCACACCAATCTCCATACAGCCAAAATTGCAGTTTTGTACCATTTTCGGTGCGGTTGGTAGAACTGCATAGATAATGTAAACAGACTGCACATCGTTGCACGCTTTATCGTACATTAAAGTTGCCTAATACTAACCTTCATACAGCCATCAAACCAGTTTTATACCAGTTTCGTTGCGGTTGTTAAAACTGCATAGATACTGTAAACAGACTCCACAACGTTGCACGCGTTATCGTACAACAGTTACTTCTTATAAACTTGACATTGGCTAATCTGTGTAAAGCAATAAAACGAGAAAAAAAAAGTTACTTCATACAACCAAAACCAAAGCCAATCAAACCAAAAAAGCTTTGCACCATTTTCGGTGCGGTTGGTAGAACTGTATCTAAACTATATACAGACTGCACAACGTTGCAAGCGTTGCATGGTTATCGTACATCAAAGTTACAGTGTAACAAACCACAAAGTTCCCCCATCCAAATGGTCACGGAGTCCGAGCACGCAGCACCGGTACATTTTCCCGGTTCACAAATGTATTGTACTGTCTGATGTCGGTCTACTTAACTCAAGTAATTGCCATGGCGATAACCATTGTTCTAAACAAGCAGCCGTATCTTTAGACTATAAAATAGATTTCGAAAACGGCCCGCTTCGATGTAACTTTATACTGCTAAGATGTCGTGGCGATTCCTTTAAATTCGAACTGGTGGTATAAGTTTATCACTCAAATTTAAGTGTACCTGATTTTCTTTCAAAAGTATCAATGCCATAAGTCAAATCTTAAAAAAAACCTGTAAGGCTTCCTAAATAGGAATATTAATTATGGCTAGAGGAATAAGTTAGATGTGTTTTAAATTATATGTCAATAAATTGTAGTTAAATCGCTTAAAAAAAATGATATGTACCTATATATGATATAGGCATAGAGTAGAGGGTTTTTGGACCCGATAAGACTTATGAAAAGGAACAGTGTCCACTTATACTATCGAGCCCTAGGGCTCAAATTTCTTTTGGCAGAGCTTCTTTCCGAAGCTCGCCAAACAGCCCGGTTACGCTGTCGCAACCAATAGGTTTAGCACAACTAATAGCCAGTCAGAAAAAAAACTTATACTATCTACTTATGCGTGATTGTACCAATGTTCAGGCTCCCACGGAAAACCAGCGTTGCGGCTTACTGCAGCTGATGCTGAGTGGGTTGTCTTTATTTGGTCATCATCTGTGTATGTCAAATTATATACTTACGCATGCAAAACTGTATTGCTTAGTAAAAAACGTTTTCTTTCTTTCTTTCTTTATAAGTATCATCAAATACGCGGCCAGCTCTTGATGGTATGAATGAATTTTTTTAAAGCTTTTTCCTCATTTCTAGCAGCTCTTACTTTAAACGGCTTTAAGGAATTTCGTTCCAAAAAGTTTACATCTTATGATAGTTCATTAAATTAACATCTTATGCCCTTATCATATCTTATTTAGTTCACAAAAGGGGAAAAACCAGCCTTTATAATATTATAATTCTCTATCTTTCGCACATTTTATTTCGGAGTAGCCTCTTAACCAAGATGAAATCAGATCGACATATAGTACAATAAATAGAATAGTTAGATGTAATTATGGTTTATCCGGGTATCACTCATAACGTAACGTAATATACCTATAAATACTTGAGGTAATACGCCTTCTTTATTCGACCTAATGGTCCATGTATTATTACAATGTAACGTGAGCGCAATTCCGTACTAAAGCTAGATGGTATATTGAAACACTAATTTATAATGCTTGTACATTCTTCATCATTGAATGAGAATATTTTATAATTACATCATCATCATAATCATCATCATGATCAACCCATTACCGGCTCACTACAGAGCGCGGGTCTCCTCTCGATGTGAGAGGGTTTGGCCATAGTCCACCACGCTGGCCATGTGCGGATTGGCAGACTTCACACGCCTATGAGAACATTACGGAGAATTCTCAGGCGTGCAAGGTTTCCTCGCGATGTTTTCCTTCACCGTTGCAAAGGATTTTTTTGAAGTGAAAACTTCTTTAGCGGCGTTGAGCACTTTTTCTGTAATGGGTATAAAATCTTAAACTCGCGTCAGGACACGTGACCTGATCGAAAAAGCGTAAGACGGATGGAGAGTAGACAGCTATCCCCTCTCTACGGCGCAGCGAAAATGTATGCCTACTGTTTCGTTTAGGCAGCGCAGGGCGCTTGCGCGAATGTTCGTGTATGTTACAGCGTGCCACGCGCATCCATGGATGGTGACAGCTGATGGCTCGACCGTCTGTGTAGTGATCACATTGTTGTAATGTAAAATAATTGTAATAGTTTTAAAGTGTTGAATTTTTAATGTAATATAAATTGTCATGTTTGTGTACGATAGCGCAATAAATGAATATTGTATTCTACCACATAAATGATAGTACTTTTATACTGATAAAGCAATTGGTGCAAAATTATTCCCTAACCATTCCAAAATATCAAACATGCTCAACGTTAATAATTAAGTTTTCACTTCTGCCGGCACTCCCGGAGTGCAACCCGTCTTTTTTTTTTTTTACATATTATAATTATATAACACTAATCTTATAGTTATATAAACCTAATATTTGGTGCCAATTATGTTGTAGGGTATAACCTCTTAACGAAACTAAATTGACGAATTAAAAAGAAGCTTCTTTTCGAATTTTAGTATAATGGATATGAACTATTGCTCTAACGCGAAAATATGAACTGGTTATAGGAAAAAGAAAAAGTTAAGTTATAGTGCAAAATTTTTTATGGACGTCGTCTTAGACCAATAATTTCCGCCCTCGTTTGAAAAAAGATCCCCATGTTCAACTTGCAGACAAATCACATCTACAAACCTCATGTGAGTTTAGAATAGTTAAGAAATAAACGTTGTAAATATTGTAGTTATTTTCTCCTAATGGCCAGTATGCGGAAGCCCGCATCCTGCTTTGGCCGTCACGCTCGAAATGCCAATAAAAAGGTTATAAAATACAATAGTTTTAAATTAATACAAATAGATAGGTACTTATTGGGAACTGGAATTTAATAAGTTTCGTAACACCATTCAACTCAAAATTGATTTGAAAGCAGCGCTCTGTTTAATTTTGTCTCTGCTAGTAGCCAATCAAAGCAAAAGTAAACCAGTTAGCCAAATAGGCAGCGTGTTGGTTAGAAGATTATTTATATTTTGATCTTACGTAATACTAACTGGGCCCCTAGCGTAACTTATAAAGGTAACAAACATAACCACAAACTGTCATATTTATATGTAAGCAAATGTGACGTTTGGCCCTGGCTTGTCTAATGTTGGATCTGGCACCTTATCTAACAAGTAACTCCCTATCTATATGTATGTTTTTCATGTTGTTTTTCTTGCCTCATAACGAGGGTAGTTAAAAAAATGAAAATCAGTAAACAATTGTATCAGCTGAAAAATATATAAATGTTTGTTGAATAGAATTGATGTACAGAAACTTCGATCTGACGCCGTACGAAGTAGGTTTATTGGATCAATTAGTAAAATGTTACTTTTTTTTAATCGAACTATTAGTATAATTAATATTAGTATAATTAAGCAGCATGTGAGTTGGTGATAGCAAAAAGAAAATTTATCTGGCTAAGTTTGTTGTGGGCTTCTTCTTATACCGGGGCGCGTTTGGAACCCTCATAGCTTTAGTTTTAAGTTTACAAATGTAGTTATCGCCATCAAATAACTGCTATGTAAATTATTGACGAGTTAAAACGCGATAATTTGAATTTGAATTTAGTATTTCCTATTGGGGCGCTCAAACTTAAATAAGAAGTCTTCAGTTTTATAACATAAGTAACATTTCCAAAGATGAAGTGATTCAAATGCCTGTAACTACATTACGTTAGTTAAAGTCTTGCTAAATACCAAATAGATGTTCCACCCCACGTAGGTATTATTATAATTAGATCCATCGTGTCTGTATCCCCTTGTCCGACCACCTGGCGAGAATTCTAACCACGTGACATTCTATACACGTGATAGGAAATGCACGGTCGGCCATACGCCATACCTACTGTCAGGTACTGCCTGATATAAATGAGATATAAGTATTAATAATAATATGTACCTATACGTGCATAAAATACACTTGGCTACTTTCGTAAAGACGTATAAGATTAAAAAGCTAATTTTAGCTTGACTTATTTGTAAATTTATACATACACTTAAATATTATTATAGGTTACTTAAACAGTTACACCTACCTTCAAAAATTTCAACGTT
Source organism: Lasiommata megera (assembly GCA_928268935.1). Classification (NCBI taxonomy): domain Eukaryota; kingdom Metazoa; phylum Arthropoda; class Insecta; order Lepidoptera; family Nymphalidae; genus Lasiommata; species Lasiommata megera. Next base: position 9,780,057 of record OV743322.1, on the reverse strand, counting down.
TGGTATAACTTCGTCACAAGCAAATCTCTCAACTAACCTTGGTGACATCTGCTGATCATATAACCGAACAAGAATCAGCTGAAGTAACTTGTGAATGAGTGAATCTAACGCTGCAACCAGGAACGACTGTGAAATACAGCGAGACAAGAATACTGGCGGTCTAGCTGTTACTAGGAAATAATATTATAGTATAATTAGGATTCTTTATGATACCAAATTTAAAATGTAATTGATGGAAAATACTATTAAAACACAGCAACATCTTTTAAAAAACCACATTCTAGTCGGTCTATTTTTTTGAGCAACATAGTTCAGTTGAACTCACCGCATGCCCATTATTGTAGACGTTTTTTTTAAATACTATTAAAAACTTTTTCACTGTAATTTTTCACTATAACAATATTTTACCATCCCGTCAAATTCCTAATCCCCAACCGCCATTATGAGATGACGTGTCATGTGGTCATTGGCGCTGATTCTTTTTTGACCACAGATCATATACAAAGTCAAGCAACATACATTGCTGTCTTTCAGAAGATTTCAATTTTTAAATAGTAAAGGTTTTAATGTAGTAATAGTAAATAATTATGGCCTTGGAAACGCGTCTGATATATATTTTAACAAATCATGACCTTTAAGACTTTCATTATCGCTCGTATTGCCTTTAAGTGAAGCAATGTTGCATTGTCTGTTTTTTACATCGGATCTGTACCTGAAAGGTTCTTTTTTATTAGTAAAGGTGTTTTCTTTACTAGTAAGACTCCGCTGTCTCTCTGTCTGTCCGACACCGGTCTCAGTGACACCAAGCGACTATTGCCGCTATAATACAACAAATAATTAAAAATTAAAGATAATTTTGATTAATTTTTATGCAATATCTGTTTTCGCTATCAATCTGTGTTTGCCAAGATTACCCTAAACATATCGTCTCCCCAGCAATGAATGTAATTATTCAAAAAATTTCAGTTCGTATTTTTAATAGCAAAGTAGATAGCTTAAGTTTTTTAAATAATATATCAATAGTAGTAAAAAAGGGTAACTTAACTCAGGGTAAATTGTCTACGACAATTATTATTAAATATGACTGTCCTATGACGTGTATGATTGACATCGAAATAAACATGGGCGCTATTACTTTAATTACTAGCAAATAATATGACAATAATTTTTTGATGACACGTATCCTTTACTTTTAACAATTTGATGCGGTAGGTACTTAGCGATTTAGACTTATTTTAGCTTCATCATCGCTTTCTATCTTTTATTTAAAGATAAGTATGAATAAATTAAAAATACTATATATGTATATACACTCACACTCTATTAATAATATTTGTTTATCAGGTTATTAATACACTTCATTGTAACATATCAAAAGTAATTAAAGAAGCAATAAATACTTAATTCTAAGTAATAAATAGGCATTAATCCCTAAGTCACGTTTGTTTTTTATAGAAAACACGTGTAAACAAAACGTGTTGTACTAGGTACTGACCGGTTTTATAATATTTATCTACACTATTCCATAACATTTCGTATATCCCTAGTAAATATAGTCAGTAGAAGTGAAATATGAAGTAGGTAGGTATTAGTAATTAAATAAATATTATAATAATTAAACAAATAATTCTTCGTGAACAAAAGAATCGCTATGATGAAGCCAGCGCATTTAAAATGACAGCTGTGTTCATGGTTATAAGTTTAGTTACAGCATATTCTTGAATTTTATATAAAATTATGAATTATTGTAATATATTTTCTTATAGAAAGGGTCACTCTTTTTAATATATAATATTAGGAAAACTGTATTACTATTAAAACTGACCATTTACCGTCCGACCCCCCCGTTATCCCAAACGTCTCCTAAGCCGAGGTTCGGCCTCAAAGGAGGCGCCCTTAAGCAGACGTTCCCTTAGTTTCTTCGAGCCCTAGGACTCGAAATTTCTTCTAGCAGAGCTTCTTTCCGAAGCTCGTTAAACAGCATGGTTACACTGTGACAACCAATAAATAGCTATATAATAGGTTAGGTTTATTTTTGTTTTTGTTGTAAGTAGGTTAGGTTAAATAAACCTAACCTAATACCTAACCTAACCTAACCCTAACCGGATAGTCCGAAAAAATAAATATTCATTATACTTAACTTACTTTATATTCAAACGAATCACGTCCAATATGCAATAAGAATAAGAATTGCTATGATTAATCATCAGTTCTTGAATCTAAATAACTATATACCTAATAACGGCTATAAGATGAAAACTACGTACCTAATTATCTATATTAATATTATTGGTTGAACGCGCTAATCTTATGAACTACTGGTTCAAATAGAACGATGTTTTTTTGAGTTGAATATTCAGTATGGAAAAACTCTAGGCTATGACATATCACGCCATGAACAAAAGGAGCGCTGTAAAATTTGCAAAGACGGGAATAAATATACCTTTTCAGAGCTAACAAACGCTGCCAAAACGGTAAAAGTTACGCCAAAACCAATGGAACAATATCCTCGACAACATATCTATCTTTAAAGGTTGACTCTATAACCTTTTTTATGATAATTTTGTTAAGAATAAAGCATATTCGAAGGTGTTTTCAAATATATATAATTTTTTATCAAATTATGCATCAAAATTATTAAATTTCGAACAAAATTGCCCTTAACATAATTTGTTTTGAATATTTCAAAAGATATTCATGCTCTAATACTATCGCATTAGATTTTTAAACAGCTATTTAAACAAAATATCAAGTACGTTGATTGATGGTACTGAGGGAGGAAAGTTAATAAAAATTTCAAAATAATTAAAAATTTTGTTATTGTTAATTTCTATTGTTTGTTTTTTCAATTATTTCAAAGTATTAAATAATAATAAAGTAATTTAGGTTAATCGTAGATTTTTTCCTCAAATTAACATCAACGGGTAGATCGTAAGATTATGAAACGTAAAAATCTTTAAATACTTGATAAAATATTCACAAGTCAATTGGATTTTCCCATAAAAAGGTATCTTAAACAATGAGCCGTTGATATTAATTAAAATGAATACTCAATAAAAAAAATACCTATATACATTATGAAAAGGCGGGTAGCCATAATCTTTATATTAAAATTAGTGACTAAATAAAGTAAATTGTGGTATCAATTTTCTGTAACTCTTTTATTAAAGCTTCCATTTTTCAGGACGATCTGTAAAGAAACCTTATTTTTGGTAAACTGAAAAGATGACAAGTAGGTAATTGGAGAGGCTAGTATTGTATGGTTAGAAAGTAAGACGAATATTAAATATGGGGTAAAGGGATAGAGGAAGCAAAGAAGACATGGATGGATTGTGTGAAAGAGGATTTGTGTGTAAAATTGTGTACAATTGCGTAAGATTAATGTAAAATAGATTTAGCACTTACAGTATTGTATTGTAACCCCAATTCGGCTCGCCCAATGAAGCGTAAAAGCATTACAGGAAGCAGGTTTGTACGTTTAAAAATATTAGCAAAGTGTGGAACTTGTTCCCGACAAAGTTACTAACAAAGTCGGGAACATTCCTCTGCACTTTTGCCTTTGTCCCGTGTCAAGATACTTTTCGTGTCCATTAATTTGCTCTGAACGACCAAAAGCTCTTAAGAGTTTTAAAGAATTTTTAATAAATGAGTCTTGGCTTTTATAGAATTAAATGTACGTGAAACTACAGGTAAAGCTATAAATTACTAATGTTATAGAGTCAGCAGCCTTTTAATACTTATCCCACTGCTGAGCACAGCCCGCTATCTTATAGCATACGAGTACATACATTTAGACCATATACTGACGCTCCAATACGAGTTCAATAACCTGCTTTGACAGGTTTAACAAAAAACCCCAATAGCTTACAAAATACCTACTCAGGTATCAGAATCCCGTGAATTTTTGTTCTTGTGTGCTAAGGTACTAGATTCTTATACAGTGTCACGAAGATACATGTAAGATGTCGCATTCTCAAAGGCATGTGAAGCCTGCCAATCCGCTCTAATCCAGCGTGGTGAACTATGGCCAAACCCTTCTCATACTGAGAGAAGACCCGTGTCTGTAGTGAACCGGTAATGGGTTGATCATGATCATAAAAAAAGGCTTATTATTTTAAAGGCTGCTTTATTTATGCGAGAAAAATTACTGAATCCAAAGTGGACTAGTACAATATTAATAAAGAAAGTATGATTAGGTACTAGATTCTTATAATCCAATGACACGAAGATACATGATGTCGCAAGATGTGCATTAAAAGCTATTATTATTAAAATACTTATTATTTTAAAGGCTCCTTTATTTATACGAAAAAAATATACTGAATCCAAAGTGCGGTAGTACAATATTAATAAAAAGTCATACCTAAATTGCCGGTTAACCTTTCCTTTTATCCAGAATACGACATTTAAACTTTAAATACTAATAATAATATACATACGCTGATTTCACACAGGTAACTAAAATCCTATTACCGAATGCTATCGCATTAGCGAGCAGTCTGACAATGGGCGACCGCGTAGGGAGGAAACCCTACTTGTTGCCTGCGTGGGTGGGTTTAAGCTAAGTAGTCACCTGATTTCATTACTCCATAGGTAACTGTTGTTATAACAAATGTCCGGTAATCGTTAAGCATGAGATAACAATTACGAACACTCAATCTCAGCCTTTACAATGAACACAAGCTCAATTAATTTGCTCTAATCCGCTACGACCAGACAAAATAATGTACGACTTACTTTATTTATAACCTTAATTAATTATAACCCTTTACTAAATTTTATTTGCATAAAATTAAAATTCATATGAATCCTTTACGTTTAAATACACTTACTTTGACTCTTCGACAGCTTTAGTTTATGTTTGAAATACCTCTATTTATTACGGGCAATTGTGATGGAAAGATTTATTATTTTACAATTATCTATCCCACACTTTCTATGAGAGATGAATTATAGAAAAATCTACAGACTCCACAGATCTACCAATTAGAATTCTTGTGTAATTTTTTTTGCAGTTTTATAAAGTAAACAAAGCATTCTGAATCTGTACCAATCTTATAAGATATAACAAATTTTCTTCGAAAATACCTAGAAAGATATTAACTTGATTAGATAACGTAAGATGTATTTTTTGCTGCGTTTTAGTATTTCACCTATATTATTTGGAATCAGACGTAATATATTGTTGTAATTTCTGCAACTTTGTAATGGTTTGGACTGTGTACCAGTTTTCAGTGGACAATCAGTTTACAGTTCGTAATGGTGTATATAGTAAGTGATTATCTAATTATGTATACACGGTCTCTTAAGTTTATAGAACTAATTTGGGTCCAATTCCGAAATGAACTGAATTAGTAGACTGAACAAAATATTTTGACGATCTCCGTGGCCCAGTGCGTGCGCTGTCGTATAAGTTGGAGGTCCTGGGTTCGATTCCCGGCTCAAGTCTGGTCTTGTGGGAGGCTTCGACCGTAGCTTGTTACCACCCTACCGACAAAGATGTGTCGCGTAGAAACCAATTAGGAGTGTGGGTTTACCATACCCCTAACAGGTTATCCCGCTAACATCCTAGACTGCATCATCACTTACCACCAGGTGAGATAGCTGTCAAAGACCAACTTGTAGTGTATAAAAAACAAATAAAAAAATAACCAAAATGGCCACTTCTGGAACGATTACAATAATTTCTTTGTAATTCACAGTAATGTCTAACACAAAACAAATTATTACCTTCCTTCAAACGTCAATAATCGAGATAAATGACATCTTACCATTTTAACGTTGAAAAAGTATTGTTTTGCGGTATTCACCTTGATGGATTATTGTCACCAGTTACTCATGACTATTTTTTTTATACAGCTACAAATTAGTTGTTAACGGCAATCTTACCTGATAGTATGTGATGATGCGGTCTAAGGTGGTGGCGAGCTGACCTGTTAGGGGTATGGTAAACCCATACTCTTAATTGGTTTACACGACATCGTGCCGGAACGCTAAATCGCTTGTCGTTACGGTGGTAACTAGCCATGACTGAAACCACCAGACCAGACTCGAGCCGGGAATCGAACCCAGGACCTTTAGCTTAATAATGCGACAGCACACGCGCTGCGCTACAGAGATCGTCAAACCATACTTCGAGGCACTTATCACCATATTAGTAGGTAGGTATTAATCCATATTCATCATCATTCTCTGTAGGGTACAAACCAATCAACGAAACAAGCCAAGGCTGAACCCTCACACTAGACCTGACTAGGGAAAATTCGGAACCATAAATTCCCAAATCGCTTCTGTAACCTCTGTTAAGACCATAGTGTCAGGTAGGTCAAAAGTCTCAAACATAATCCGTTTTTGTACAAGTTATTACTTATAATATTAAAATAAATATGTGTAATTAAAAACAAAAAAAAAACCGCTAAGTATATGTCTTGTATATTAGTATGCAAGGCTATTTTTAGTATGCCGTTGGGCATTCGAAACATATTTAAGACATCTTTAACCAACTGTCACCTTCAGGCCCAATGTCATCTTCTATCTTGCTAATTAAACCTATTTTACCTGTTGTGAAATATTTCTTTTATCAAATTTTAAGAGAAAGTACGCGAATGTTTTCGATTATTATCTATTGTTTTGTTGTACAGGTGGTATTGATACAAGTAGGTAGGCTATGTACATAATAAACATGTAGGTATATTTCGTTGATAACTACAGATATAGCGATAAATATTAAATCCTAAACATTTACATGTATCTTTATGCGTGACTAATTTATTCACCGTCACTCAACTCAACGTTCCGAACTTGACCCACATCTTATGAGAATCTATTGTTTCCCGCCTGACCTCGATTTACGATGTCAACCAACGTCTTGACTTGAAAACACTTGCATTTCCTTAAGCGTCCTTCCAAAAACAATGGTTAAATCCATTCGAGAATACCTACTTCATCTTCAGTTTCCTTACCATTATACGTAATTATTTTTCATAACTTTTATCCGTACTTTCTTTGTAGGTACTTTTTTTTAATTGTCTATAGAATTCTAATTGACCGCCAACATTTGTAACTTTTTCTAATTTATTATCATTTTATTAATTAATTTATTGATTTATTAGTATTTTATTTACGAATGGACGAAATCCACAAATCTTTACTATGTTAGATATTGCTTTCTAGACCTGTACGCTGATATTATTCACACTTGAATAGGTACTTACCTAACTATTTCAAATTACATTTCTAACTACGAAGTCTCATAAAATTTTGCAAGATCACTTAAATTCAAATCAAGTATTCCGTCAATCCAAACTTTCCTAACTTTCATTAACCCACTGGCTACATAAAAGAAATCCCGTTATAATATACCATTGCCCCAGTCTACAGCATGACAGGTGCTTTCCACGGCTTTGATCATCTATACGTTTACTAAGTTACTTACAACATTACTGGTGAAATTCTGAAATGTAACCGTAAATAGTTCTTAATTATTTACGTTTTACCGCTTAACCTACTTACCTTCTTATTTATACACCTTCCAACCGTTGTTACCTTACTAAGCGATAACCACAGCAAAGGAAAAGTTGTAAAGGCTATATTATAGTAAAAGCAAGAAAGACGCCTGACAGTCAGCTAGCGTGTGTGGTACCGTACCTATTTATTCCATTCCCATCTTTGTTCTGTAAGTAAATAGAGCGTATGTATGCTATTGTATTGACAGTGCACTCTTAGTCATGAAATAATATTATTTTCTGTCTACTTAATTACTTAATGTCATCTGACATCATCATGTGTGCGTAACTTAGCCGTACAAACAGCCTGCCCTTTAAATGCGGAGGGAATGTAATGACCTTACTGTGTACCATCACCGATTCATTACCATTCCCACTCCCGCAAATGACTTGGGTCAACATTTCTGATGCAACGCGCTGTTAGTTAATAGTTATAGTTAATTCAAGCCGCCTTCTTTGGTTCTTGATTCGTCTCTATAGCAAATTGTAACGAAATGCTTATTAGAATAATTAGCATATAATTATTCTAATAAGCATTTCGTATGTATATTTCGTTCGTGTTATACAAATAGGTTATTAAATAGGTACCTTTTTGGCGTATTACAAGAAATTACTGCACAAAGTCATTGATTTAAATTAATTCATCGTAATTTTTATAAGATAACTTTTATGTCGAAATATCCCCCTGAATAAATTAATGATATAAATTAAAAACCAGTGAACATTGGGAAAGATACCTCATTAAATTAAGATTAATATATAGGTGTTCGGTATAAACGTACGTGATACGTGTAACGGGAAGGTTTTGTAAAAATCTCATTTTGAGGTTTTGTTTTCATATGTCATAAACTCCTATAAATGGGTTATAGGAAGGAGTTAAAGAGACCCTACTATGGGACATAGGCCCGATCTTTCACACATCGCCATCTCCTTTGATCCTAACTTGTCCAAGTCGGGATTCCCCAGTCCTCAGAGTTTACTTTGCTCGTTCTTGCATTTTAAGTTCTCTGTGACTGTCACAAGGGCAAACAGCACAGCAGCAATCCCCGTAACAGGAAAAAATCACAGCAAACACAGGAGTGCACTTTCGTGTGACTCCGAAAGAAGCAGAACGTGGGCAAAAGGCCGCACACGCCACTCGCTACTTATGTGATTTTAATATATCACTAGGACAAATTAACTGAATTGCGTTTCTTTCAACGCGAAATTTATTTTTACGATAAAGATAATACAAAACCCATTTCCGCCGGCTAAAACGATTAATTCCAAAGGTTTCATTTAATCTCCATCAAAACATGATTAAAATCGAGTACACAAACTCAATAGCCTAACTTTTTTTGGTTCCAGGCATGTCCTTAGACGAGGGTAGACAGTCGCAGCGCCCATACCGCTATGGCATGGTGCTGCTGTGCGCCGGCGCACTCATCAACTGGCTGGGCCTGGCGGAAGACTACGCGGAGCCCGTGCGCTACGTGGGCGTTGCCTGCATCGTCGCCGGCGCCCTGCTCATCTGCGCTGCCATGTGCTGCTGGCTCCAATCCCCTGCTCGCCAGCCGCAGAACGACCGCACTTCGCCAGACACCCACCAGGTGAGGGCCTGCCATTAACATCATCATATCTTAATTGAAAACAAAATCAGCTTCCCATAATTTATTTTATTTTATTTTTATTATTTATGTACCAAATTTGTGATATCAAACTCTTACAAAAGAAGTATACAAAGGAAAGCTTATCCCTATAAGAGATCTCTTCCAGCTACCCTTAGATGTGAGTAAGGTGAATGTATAAAGTGGAATTTATAAGGTGAATTTGTAAAATTTAATACTTGATGGTGCAACCACAATTGACGTGTTGAACTTTTCGAATTTCAGCCTTCTTTAAAGGCCAAGTTTCTAAGCCAAAAGTCGTCCCTGACTGTTGGACTACTCAATTTAGCATTTAGGCACTGATAGATTTTAGACAAATTATGCCACGAAGTATTCGGTAGCCTTAGTATAAGGTTTGCAATTCGATATTCGCAATCGTGGAGTCGCTATCGAGAATCGAAATACTACAACGTCAAAGTAATACTTTGTATATTCAGATAGTAGTCGCATTTTCCGTAATACTTATTGTCATTTTACACTTTTGTGCTGTGGAAGTTTAGTTAAATTTGAGTATTTAAACTAGTTGGATACAAATTAATACTAACGGTACGCTGTCCAATACGAATCAGATTCGGCATTTCACTGCTTTCTTGAAATTTAAGGTTGGTTCCTGACTAAGTCGTGTGTCTTTGCTATATATTATTACACATACCTGTACTTTCAATCTTTCTCTTCCTCATTTACATTCGTATGCCCATTTGTTGATATACTCTACTGAGATCTTCGAGCATTGTTTCACTCATTATCGGTAAACTGAAGCTAAGCTGTACATAGCTTAGCTTACGGTGAGTACCGTTGCTATTCATGCCAAGCTCCACTTCAATACAGAACCTTAGACATGTCACAAAATAGCGCTAAACTGTTTTACGGAGACTATACCTCCCTCACTGTGATTAGATTGGCAAAGTAGCCTGATCCTTTTTATATGTAGCCTGAATTTAGTACGAAAAAAAATTCTGACTCTCACAAAATGAAACAAAATTATGAATTTTTGGTTGTTAGAACATATTATGACCACCCAAATCAAGCTAAAGACCGCCTACGATAATCATATATTTACAACAAAACAAAAACATAATTTCAAAATCCAGTAATGATAAGGAAATTTGATTCATCGTGGAAAACACGAACGGGGGTTTTCACACGTTATTGTCTGCACGCAATTTAATACCATGAGCCACAATGCAATGCAAGTTAGAGTGCGTACATATACATGCATCATAGTACAGATTAGTACCATATATTGAAACGTTAGCAGTTAGTTGCCCGTGTTTGTTTCAGTTAAAGATCACACAGTAGAACCTACCGTTTGTTCTCTAAAAAGTCTTATCTATTCCATTTAGAATGCAAGCACACAATATAAATGTGGCATATAGAGAGGAGGTTCCTGGGCCTCCAAGCAATATATGTTCAGAATTATGAATATTAAAACTTACATTGTTTCGTTACAGATTGACGATCCCATCCACGTTATATCAATGCCAGATGAGGAAACGATGCAGCAGAAGCCACCAGACTACGACACAGTGGCGGGCGCCCCGCCGACGTACGATGACGCCATTAAGTTGAACCCGGCGAGACTGTTGCCGGCGACGAGCAGCGCGCGAAGCCCTGCAGCCAGCGCCCACTCTCCCAGCACAGAGGTGACCATCATCCCGGGGCAGCTGGACGACGCGCAGGCCGGGGCTGCCGCGCACGCGCCGCACGCGCAATCACAGGTCCCCAAGACCCCGCCCCCGCCTTACAGACCTCCGCAAGCGATCAGATGAAAGATCACCCGGAAACATGTGCTACTTTATATCGACTGCTGTTTCATGTGATGTGACTTGTAAGTTGTAAATATGTTAGACGCCGCGGGCCGTGCTCCGTGAGCGGCTCACCCACGTGGCACCCCACGGACGCATTGAAATGTTGCGGTATTATTTCGATCGTATCGTTTATCATACATATCCACACATGGAATATATTATTAGGACGTCGGACGATAGGAACGATGCGTACTTATGTGATATTAAAAAGTTAAACGTTTAACTTAATTTACGTACCTTCTGTATATATTTATTTTATAGACCCCCTTATAATTTAATTTGTTGAGTAGTGAGCAACTAATAAGATGTACCTACCTAACCCGTAAGTAATTAAATTCTACCATACGGCATAAAATCCTGTTACCTATTATTTATTTATTAAGTAAATGTAGGCAGCTTAATTCAACGAAGTCTTTGGTTGACTTCGAGGAAAAAATGTTAATGTAGCATTTAGAATCAAAGCAATAGTGCCATTCAAAGAACAAGGTAGATCTAATAATCTTTATAATATTTGGTACAGTATTACCGATATACTTACAGCCTTGGTACGGCTGTAACACTATTACGAATATAGTGCTTTGCTTGCTCAATTGAAAAAACTTGTGTTCGTAATTTATACAAAAACTAACTGATAAGAATAAAAATCAAATGTCTACGAACGAAAAGTTCATTAAAAATTGTGTTTACAACTACTGTATAATAAAATCTGTAAAATAGAGTTTAGATGCGACCAATAGATATATATAACTGTATCTAATAATTGACCACTAACAACCTATGCAGCTGACTCAAGTAAGATAACTTAACTAAAACCTCGATTTATTGGCACGAGTATCATCAGTATCATTAAAGTTTAATAAATATTGTGTTTAACACACTTGTGATAATTTCTTATACTATTAATTAATTCATGGTAATGGCGGGAATAAACAAACTACAGTTTTAGTCGTTTATGTTTTTTGTACATTATCATTCATTTTAAGTTGACCTGATACATAGCAGCTTTTCCAGAAAGGAAAGCCGTTATCTCTCATTCAGCTGAAAATGCCAATGTCACCAGCAATAAGCGGTTCATCCTGTGGCAATCTGCGATCATTTTTACTAATCTATCCAAGGAATTCCTGTAGTATATAATCTTTAGTTACGTTATTATAAGAATACCAATCAGTTTGTTTCTATTCTAGTCTTAAATTAATGACTAAAATAAAATATGAACTTTTTGTTTGAAATCTTGCATAATAATTTGTATCTGTACAAGTTTTCTTTTGCACAATAATAATTGGGAGTTATTATTTCAACCGGCTGACTCGTATTGGCGCACGTAAGCTATTCATAAACTTATTTATCTCCTAGTAGAGATGTCTTTGCCCAGCAGTCGGCTGATATATTCTAAATCTCAATATTATCTAAATTATTAATTGTAATAAATAATACCTTTATAACATGTGTACGTAACCGGTTTGAAAAATGTATTGACATATTTAGTAGGTACTATTACCTAGTATTTCAAAACATCTATGTATATAGATAGACCTCCTACATAATATAACAGTTCCATACCTACTTACTTCCTAATACGGATTTAATATTGTATAAAAATAGATTAATCAAAGGTATTTAATGGCTTGTTAAAAACCCATGTCTTGATGTAAAGGCAACTTAATGTAGGTAGTTTTCACGATTTCACCATATCAATAACTGCTAAGCGCTGTGGTTTTATAAGCGGAAGGTCCAGGGTTCAATCCCCGGCAGGACCGATTGATTGTTTCTGAATTTTCTAGATGGCTCGTAGAAAACAATAAGAAGTATGGGTTTACAAAACGAAACTATCATTTTAAAAATCAATCAATCATTATTGTACCTACTTACATAATAGAAAACGAACTCTGTCACACACATGTGCTAGACCTAATTTGACAGCTTTAAAAGTCTATTTTTCATCTCTTTCATCAGGTGACGACTAGACAAAATTGACACTTTTAGACCTGTCAGTTATGTTTGTGTAGCTTCAAATAAGTCTGCACCCCGACACGTGACTGCAGTTGATTTGAAGTAAAAGTTACTGGAAAATCTTGCTTGCTTGGACCTACCTATATACCTATATCAGCCCCCAAAGTGTTATACCGTAATGTGACAGATACCCAACAATAGCCTACTCGTCAAATAAGATTGAAAAACAGCTTTTGGTGAAAACTTACGCAAGCATAAAGTGCAGTTTTAATGTTTTTCTACTATTAAAAATGTTGGTAGATGGTATGATCTACAAACTTAAGTGAAATTAGGTAAGTTTTTACCATCGAGCTTTTATTCATTACTTATGTAAATAGAACCAATGATTACAATAAATAAATTTGTGTTCATTTGGCCTAATATGTAAAAAAAGATTGAAATACGTATAGGTAGGCCCCAACCGCCCTTAACACAGACTACTTTTCCTACAACTTAACTGTTAAATTAATCTGAGCTTGCAATAAATTGGGACCAAAACTAATATTTTTATTGTAACTTTGATATAACGTCATCAAGTTAATACGTTGCCAGTTTATGTTAAGATTTACAATGCTGAAGTTGTGCATTTATTATTTGTACATTTTACAAAGATACAAAATTTTAGTGTACATACAAAATAAATGTTGTTGCGAAAGTATCCTTGTTATTTTATTGGTTGCCTCATAACTACTCCCCATAATCTATACATTTTTTTAATTCATTTTAATTCAAACAAAAAAAAACTTAATTTTCTTAATGGCTTTAAGGCTTTGGGTTAAAGCTGTTTAAAAGTTTAGAACAAAATTACTTCTTTACCTAATTTGCGGTCGAGTGCGCAATTGTTCTCGTAACTCAGCCACCTGGCGACGCGAAGGAGCATCGCTGGGTTTTAGTGGGTATACTGGACGCCAGTCTAGGTGCCGGGGAGTCTCACATACCTCGCTTCCGGAGGGCATACGTAAACGCATTTCCCAGCGTGAAAAAAAATTTAACTTAACACAGAAGTAGGTACTAAGGTAAGTCTCTAACCTAAACCACATAAATCTACTGAGTAGTCAGACTGCTTTGTTCTTATAAGCATGCGGCCACTAACCCAAACGCATATCCACAGAACATTTCTAGGAAGATATGGTTGTGAATGAAAAAAAAACTTGAGAATTAGCTGGAAAAAAGAAGGAGCTGCTGAAACAAGTTGGCTGAAATTAAATGAATGGAGATAGATTATACCCTACATTAACTCATAAGCTTTTTATCCCCGAAAATTCTATGGTTCTCCCTAAATTTGTGGAAAATTGAATTTCACATCGTTTCGATGAGCAACTACTATAGCGTTAGTTTGTAATATTTGATTTATAGGGAATGGTAGTGGAAATGAGAACGGGAAAGGAAATAAGTTGTAGGATAATTTACAATACAAACGTTAAGCAACGTTTCCACACAAATAATTAAAAACGTTTAATCTACGCAGACGCAGTCACGGGCGATTTAACTGCCCATATTGATATTCTTAATTTCATAGAAAAGCGATGATTGTGCCTAAACTATATATGTAAGTTTCCATTTAGTATATACCATATAAGCATATATATATATAACTATCCGGCCCAAGTTATTTGGGCCGGACCTGTTTTTGTTGCTCTAAATGTTTGTAATAAATATGCAAGAAATAAAAACAATTTTAATGAAATTCCTAGTTTTATAGGTAAGCTTAATGCTTTTATATTATAATTAAAAGTTGGCAAGTTAGAGTGGCCGATCGGATATTTTTTATTGCATCTATTGCATATTCCTCCAAATACCTCGCCAAGCTTAGGATTCTATTTCTCTCGCTTGCTCGGTGTTCAATACAAGCACTCGCACACCTAATAACCACTTTGCAGCATTGCACGAAACATAATTATTAAAACCCTTAAACTATAATGAAGGTTGCATTATAGTTGCATTAGGTGTCTCCTACAATTTGATTTCTGATCTTTGGCTGGTTCGATCCACTTTTTTCCTACAATCTTTAGAAAGTCTTTACACCAGCATGCGTCCATAAACTATTCGTTGAAGAGAACGTACTTGGTTCACAACAACATTACAGTATGTCACTTCTTTATCAGTTCTAAATTGTTTTATAAATACTTCGGTATTTAACATAACTTTTTATTAGGTAGAATCGATAAAGAAACCTGTTGGTATCGGTATGAAAGTGACCTTCATTTGCATCATACGTGCTTCAAATAACTTTAAATAATAGGATTCGTTTAACAGGCTTATCTGACGATTACAGTTCCGACGCCTACACAGGGTTTCTGAGAAGTGAGAAGGGGAAAGAGTTAAGTTGAGAGTGTAACATATTCATAATTTGACAACATTTCATACAAATTTACCTAAATAAGAATGTGTGTAATGTGTGAATGTTGATTACTGTTTCAATATTATCTTGGACATTTCATATTTTTTGTGTTACTATATTATATAGTTCCTAATCCAGTTCGTTCTTAAAATATGTAAGCCTAACTAATGTTAAAGTTTTGAACGAAAATATTATTTTATATCAAAAGATTTTATGAAAACTATGTAAGTTCTGTTAGTTGGCTGATAGTAAAAAGTTACGTTACGAAAATATTTCGTTATCATGAAATAGGTCTCTAATAGTAATTGTAATGCCACCATCTGTACAGTACAGACAGCAGCAAACAATTGCAGGGCATCGCATAACTGGTTTTCTTCGGTGCTAACCTTACTCTGTTTCTGTGTGGACCTACCCGGAACCTAGCAATCCCTTAAAAATTTGTCAAGCATGGCCTAATTTTCAGAACACTTAGGTTGATATGATTATAGCCAGAGAGATGCGGGCTGAACAGGCGGGCTACGGAGTATGTTTATGTAGTTATGTAGTACTTTCATGGTGTTATCGAGGAACTAATTAACAGCGCGTGTGCTTTAGTTTAAGTAGAAGGCAGGAGAAAGGTTCTGTTAGGTCATCGGGAAAAGTTGAATTGATTGATTTAATGGTCCAATTAATAAAATATCTAAAGATTATGTTGGTTTTATTTTAAAATACCCAAGAATTGGTTCAAATTTCGCCTTTCTCTTTGCCTTTAAGGGTCCTTATAGGTCATGAAAAGTTTCTACTTTCCGATAGGATTTGATTATAATTATCAGCAGATACCGATACTGATTAACAGATAACGCGATATTATTATGGGCCTGTTTACCATTATTAGGTTCGTAACGCAATATATTAAAATCAAAATTCTACGAACAGCAATGATAACACTGTAACTTTGACATTGTGAAAGTCATAGAGTATTCACAACTACTCAACGAACTAAGAACTCGAAGCCGTAATGTCAGATATGAGATAAAAAAATATAATACGTAAACAAATTATAAAGTTCTAAGCATGTTTTGAACGAAAATATAGATAGATAGATAGAGTGGATAGCTATTAAAACAAAAAGCACTTTATTTACAAAATTTTAAAGGTATCTTCGAATAAAATAAAAACAGCTTATTATTATATTTATGAAAAAGATGCCTGTGGAATTAAATAGCCTTACGGAAGGATGGTTGGAACTGGAGAGTGATCCAGGATTGTTTACTTTACTGCTAGAAGATTTCGGAGTTAAAGGAGTTCAAGTAGAGGAGATATACGATTTACATAAGCCGCTGGAGAGTCCAGTTTACGGGTTTATCTTTCTATTTCGTTGGATAGAAGAGAGACGATCACGTCGTAAGTTTGTTGAGCAAATTGAGAGCTTTGTACGAGATGAAGAAATAATCAACAACATCTTCTTTGCTCAGCAAATGGTACCCAACAGTTGCGCGACTCATGCACTGTTATCAATATTATTAAATTGCCCTAACCTTCATTTAGGGGAAACACTTAGCAGGTTGAAGGTAAGGCAAATAGAATTTTGATATTTATTTTAACATTTATTAAAAAACTGAAGATGAACTTGATAGTTGGTCAACTTTCTCTCTCGTTGGTCTTTTACTTTGTTTCACAACATTATTTGTTACAACGTTCACCTGTGTATTACAAGGTCAAAGTAGCTAAACCATATACAATCACTTCAGTAAATACTATAAATATAAGTAGTACGGAAACTACAAATAATAATTATGATTTTCATGACATTTTAGCATCATACACTTGGTATGAATCCTGAGAATAAGGGATGGGCTATTGGAAATACACCAGAATTGGCCTGTGCTCACAATTCACATGCTATACCACAAGTTCGTAAAAAGACAGACAAAAATGCTGGTGTTTCAACTGGGCGCTTTACAGGTTAAGATTTTGATGCATTGGGATTGTTATAATTCAAAGTATGAAATCATATTTGGAAACCTGATGCCTCTTTGGATTTATTTCTATGCACCACTACTTGTAATTTGTAACAGGCATGGAATAGTTATTGATATTGTATGATGTAGCATAGATAACTTCATACAAAATTAACTATTTGATTCATCCATTGAAATCAGTTCAGTTTTCCCATTCATAAGTTGCTTCTTTCACATTGCAATTTTATTTTATTATGTTTCATATAAGTGTTTACATTATAGATAATAATAATATAGTATATTTCCCAGGTGAAGCATACCACTTCGTCAGCTTTGTACCAATAAATGGGTCCCTATTTGAATTAGATGGATTAAAACCTTATCCTACTGACCATGGTCCTTGGGCGTCCAATGAAGACTGGACAGAAAAGTTTAGAAGGATGATGGCTGAAAGATTGGGAAGAGATGCTGGAGAACAGGTGCATGACATAAGGTATTCTTAAGTCTTTCATTATTGTTTTTTGCAGACTGCAACAAAAGCCTCAAAACATACTATCCAATGTAATACAGTTTTCCATAATGAGAATTCAGCACAAGTTTCCTTGCATTAGAAGAATTAATAAATCAATCGTGCAAATAAAATCAACTGATTTGTTGTGTCGTAATGAGAGTGCACAAATAAGTTGAGAGTAAAATTTATTAGACAAAAAAAAATGCATTTTATTTTTTTGTTCAATATTTTAGATTTAATCTCATGGCAGTTGTACCAGATAGAAGAATTGCACTCACACAGAGGTTAAGTGCTCTAGAAATAAACCAAAAAAGAGTCAAAGAGGCGATTTCAAAGATTGGCAAACATTTGCGACATCTCATTAATAAGAACAGGGAGTTTAGTGGTGAGAAATAACTATTGTTACTATTGTAAATAAGGAGTAAGAATAAGGATTCTTGGTTTGTATTAGATCGTTATTCTACATTCTTCAGGAGTGCTTTTTGTAAAATCACTCAGAATTATTTTAATTTAACTTCCTTTTTTTTTTTTTTTTCCGCTGGGAAATGCGTTTACGCATCCCCTCCGGAAGCGATGCAGGCAAGACTGCGCCGCTTCCGACGGGGTATGTGGGACTCCCTGGTGGCCAGACTGGCGACCAGAATACCCACTAAAACCCAGCGATGTTCCTTCGCGTCGCCTGGTGGCTGGGTCACGGGAACACTTGTGCACTCGACCGCAACCCAGACAGCGGCGTCCGCCGAGGCAGACCCTCCACAATTTAACTTCCTATTATAACTAATCTTCAAAACCATAGGAATTTTATGTAAATCCACACCTTAAGGGTGAATTTACTTTAGGAATGGATTTTAGTAAATACCTTTTTTTTTAACCAAATTAAAGCCACAATATGTAAAAACTGTAATTTCTAGCAATGAAAATTGTTGCTGTAATTTTTATGTACCTATCTTACTTTTATGGTAAATTGTTGTTTTTATCAAAACAATAGACAGCCTTCTAGCATTGTAAATGTAATTTCCATGCAAAAATCATCCAAGTGTCGAAAATAATAGAATCTGTTTGCATATCAGGTCAAGGGTTTCTTTTATTTTCTTTTAGCAATGTGCAAACACAGTCAATTGTAGTTATTGTTATACCTTTTTGTTTAATAACAGCAACTTCTACTGTTTAGAATTTATTCTGTCTTGCGCTAGGAAAAAAATACTATGCACTGATCTATCTTAGTATAAATTTTCATTACGATCTAAAAAGATTGTTCAACTTGAGGGAAGTGTAATGAAAGAGCAATCAAGGCAATGTCCCTCCGTTAATTCATCTACTTTTCACACCTCGCAAAATCTTCAAATGCTTTTATATTTATTTATCTTTGGAAGTTTATACTACTACAACATACAAATAGTTTATAATACTTTGCATTATTTAAATCTGTTTCCGGTGTTCAATTGCTACCCGTCCTAGGACATTTTATTTTGACATTATATAAAATTAATAATTGTATTTGTACTGTACATCTATATTACACAATTCTTCTTCATCATAACTGAATTATTGGCTCAATACTTATTTAGTAGTAGCAATAATAACAGCTAAGATTTATCTTTACTCTAAACAGTATGGTTATGTATTGCATATTAATTGGATATTTGCATTTTACAGAAAACTCAATATCCCAAAGCAATCACAGCGAAACAGGGAGCGACAACTGTATACAAATATCGGAAGATGCAATCCTCAATGCTCTAGATGCCTCGGAAGTTTCATCTCTGGATATTGATTTCACACAAAGCATCACGATAGAGATAGGTGCCACAGATAGAGCACACTATGACGATAGCCTTACTCTAGGTACTTTTTAATTACTGTATCGTTCACGAAAGTTATAAAGTCATTAAATTCAAAAACAATAATTGATATACTTAGCAAACTTTAGAGTTTCTAGTTTGAATTTAAGTACCTAACCTTTTTTTTCGTCTCGGCGGAAAAGATTTATGATTACCTACAAACAATGCCCCCCTCGTCGGTGGGGTATACTTGAACTAAAAACCTAAAAACTAATCCCGTATAATCGACTTGCTGATTGGGATACATCTCCTCTAACGAATTTAATGTTTTGCTAAAGCTTACAAATGACATTACTATTTTTTTTTTATTTATACAATTTTTAAAATGTACCGAATTTCTTCATTCAGATGATCATTTTGTCAATAAAACTTATAATTTCAGTTGATCCTGTGGAATCATCTGCAGTTGTTAGATTTGTTTGTATAAATGGAGAGAATGAAATACTTTCTGATGTAAGTAATAGTTGAAATTGATTTAGCTTTGCTAATATTGTTCTATAACAATTTTTCTGCTCTATGCTTTTTATAGTAGACATAGTCAAGTTATCAAATGCGCCAAAAAAAATTATAAAAATATATATTTTATTGGAAATAGAGATGCTGGGAGCGACGATTGTTTATTGCTTCAGAATATGTTTCGGGGAATCGAGTTCGACCCCTGGTGTTTCACTTTTCGTACTTTATGTACGTCTTTAAATTAGTTAAAGCCATTTTAAATTAATGAGATGATAAGAAGGAAAAAATCATGAAAAAACCTGCGTAGCTGAGACTTCTCCATAATGTTTTCAAAGGTGTTTGAGGTACTGCTCACTTTTTTGTTACCTATTTATAAAGAGTTTGTAAATACACAGTTCATTCGCTTTTTGCTCAATATATTAATAATTATTATTAGATGTACATTATGCAATTGACCAGCGTTGTGTACCACTTATTTTTCTTAACATACCCTTTATTGACTGCAACCATATCTGGTATCATATACATGGTATATGTAGATGCTGCGTAAGATGGAGCGCGCTAGCCTAGAAGATGCCTATTTACCCTTGATTTGAAGGAACCCAAATATAAGGTGTCGAAAGAATCGAAAATATCTACATCATCATGATCAACCCATTACCGGCTCACTACAGAGCACGGGTCTCCCCTCAATATGTGAAGGGTTTGGCCATAGTCCACCACGCTGGTCATGTGCGGATTGGCAGACTTCACACGCTTTTGAGAACATTATGGAGAACTCTCAGGCGTGCAGGTTTCCTGCCGATGTTTTCCTTCACCGTTGAAGCAAGTTATATTATAATTGTTTTAAAACGCACAATACTCCGAAAAGTTAGAGGTGCGTGCCCGTATTCGAACCGCCAACCTCTGATTAGGAGGCTGACGCCCTAACCACTAGGCTATCACCGCTTCTTAAGGCCTTATAGGTAGCTATAATTCGATCTCTTACAGGCAACAAAGCTACAATAGCAAATGACGAAGACTTCCGTGGCGCAGTGCGTGTGCTGTAGCATTATAAAGTAGGGAGGTCCTGGGTTCGATTCCCGGCTAAGTTATTGGGTATAGACCCGGGTTTGACCCGACATATTAAGTGTAAAACATAATGAGTAATATATTATTTATAGATCTATCCCACTTCAACAACCGCCCTAGTGAAGAGTAACGACCTGCCGATAGTGCTGTGTTGCGAGCTGGCGCCGGAACAGCCGTACCGCATGAGGAAGCTGCTGTTCACCCACTCGGAGCTGAACTCGCTGATGAGCGCCATAGTCAACGAGGTGCAGTCATGCCAGCAGGCTCTCAACGATGAAAATGATAAAAGAGATATGTACAAGGTATGTCTCGGTACTTTTTTTTATATCAATTTCTTATTATTTCTCACCAGAATTTTTGGTGGGTGTATTTTGTAAATCTGGATATGCGCTTATGGAATGCTATAGCGAGAGGTTTACTGGCGAATATGATTGGTCCGGATTTCGAACCTCTAACTTTTCGGAGTTATGTGCGTTTTTAAGCTATTAAAATATCACTGCTTCAACGGCGAAGGAAAACATCGTAAGGAAACCTGCTCGTCTGAGAGTTCTCAAAGGCATTTGAAGTCTGCCAATTCGCACATGGCCAGCGTGGTGGACTATGGCGAAACCCTTCTCATATTGAGAGGCGACCCGTACTTTGTAGTGAGCCGGTAATGGGCTGATCATGATGATGATTAACTAATGTAAGGTAAAAGTTGCGACATTTCGTATATGCAAACTGAATTTATAACACAAAGGAAATCTTACCAATAAAAAAATATCAAAAGTAGGTAGAAAATTAAATAGGCTTCATATTCTGATACCCCATTTCCAACAAGACATTTAATGGAGAAGCAGGTTCCCTAGGTTTATTTTTTTGTGTCAGGTTGACGACTGTCGCCGCACTCACAACTACGACGAGTTCATATGCACGTTCCTGTCGATGCTGACGGAGCGCGGCGTGCTCGCGGAACTCGTAGCCGCACAGCTCGAGCGGGGACGTTCGTCACGCGCGCGTCGCCGCCGACCCCGCCCGCGGCCCCGCGCACGCCCCCGCCCTCGACCCCGGGCCAGGAAGTGAAAATAAACTTGGACGGAATTTAACAGTAGTTCTTCCATGTGCCAGTTTCCTTGGCTTGCCGGAACCGTGCGTTGTATGTAGAGCCACTGGATCTCCAGCTAGCTAGGCTTATACCACAAGTTTCAAGGTGTAACCAAAATAGCGAGCTTCTCTGCCTGATAATAATAATAAACCAAGCATGTATGTGTACATTAGGGTATTTGGTTATAAGTTATCTTATCTTCTGAGGACAATGTAAGTGAAGTGGTGGCGAAATTGTTGCTAATTTTACAGAATATGTAAGTTAGCGTTGATTTGTCAATCGCTAATCAATCTCAGTTAAAGTCAGTTATTGCGTATGGAATCTATCAGATTTCATTTTCTTTTTTATGTTTAATACTAATCGGGCTTACACCTACTTTCTTTCTTAATACAAATATATTGTTTTGCGGAATCCATTATTTATTTATTTATTTAATAATAAATGATTTTTATATTGTATACCTCTTTTTTGTTTCTATACAACAATTATTAAAATAATAAATTGTTTCTCCAGTTAAGAAATACTGTTTTAATATTATTCTACACATTAATCAACATATAACCCTATCGACAAAGACGTGTCAAGCGATTTAGCGTTTCGGGCACGATGTCGTGTAAAAACCAAAGGAGTATGAGTTTACCATACCCCTAACAGGTTAGCCCTTTACCATCTTAGACTGCATCATCACTTACCATCAGGTGAGATACAGTCAAGGGCTAACTTGTGGTGAATAAAAAAAATTTGTAAATTCTTCTTATCGAAGCAGAGAAAGCATTGCTTTTAATAAGAGGTATTTCTATGTATCAACCGTATCTCGCACGAATAATGTAACCAGTAATAATTGATCGATAACTATAGTGGAAGTAGTGGTACGTCACATAGAAGTCGTATATCTGTCATAATATACATTTTTTTGTCATACAATTAAGACTAACGCCAATTTACACGTGGCTAACTTTATATGTTATACATGGGTACAGAGTGCGAGATTTTTAACTTATTCGAACGCGTGAAAGTTGACTTCATCTTGCATATAATAGAAAGAGCGCCATCTTTAGCACTGTAGATAGCGCCTATTGTGTAATAGTTGGGCGCTCTTTCGATTTGAATATGAAAATCACACTGTCCAACTAGAACGCTTCGTCAGTTTGGTCCGACTAAGAATGAACCTGGGTGAGATTAAATAAACCAAACAACTGCGAACTGTACCAAATTCCATTTAACTGGTGTAAAATTAAATAAAACAAGGTTTATTTAAAAACGAATTATATTAGTATACTACGAACAGCGCCGTATTTACATGATCGTCATATTGTTAGAGAAATGTAACAACAACAATATTAAAATTGTATGTTTAGGCACGAACTTTTCAAACAATTACCTTACAATTTAAATAACATTAGGAATAATGATGCCCGAATTTACGCACACACTAAAATTAGCAAACAACGATACATGTTCAACATTGGCTTCATGGATAGCTAAACATCTAAGCATTTCTTATTGTACAGACTAATTATTGCGTCTCCTAACAATTAACAGACTTTTTTTTTTATTTAATAAACTACTTTACTTTTAATTTGGCTGACCGCGTAATAGCTCTATCGTTAGTACCCGAGCTAATAATTATTATTGTCGAACGTTAAAACGCTTAGTCGCTTGAAATCTATAATAATCTTTAGAGCTTGAGAAAATTCAAGATGTTATACTGATGTTACGTATAAACGAAGCTTTCATGAATTTCCCGAGATTCTAAATTTTCACAATTATAGATAGTTAAATTGGCTTGAGCTCCCAAGCTTTCCTGACCCACGTGTCAAGTTAGCAGGATTATACTGTTAACGCGATTAGATCGTTTTCAACAGACACCCAGGGCACTGAGCAAATCCAGGGTACTCTCCGGAAGTTTTCGCTTCCTAAGCTTTTTTTGCGAGCGTATTCTCGATTTAGGTATTCGAGATCCTTCGCGACAACACAAACCAAATCTAAAGAATATTTGGTATATATAAATAGCATGATTCGTTTCAACGTGCACGCCAAACTGTTATGTTATAAAATAAGCTTGTGAAACAAATGCTCCCCGTAAGTACCCGTGAGTTTATTAGAAGTTAAAGCGACTAGGCGCTTCATTTACGGCGAAGATACAAGACAAGTGCAGCGACAAATTTTATTAGCTTAGTACAGCAGCCAAGGTAGGGTCAGTTTTAAACTTAGGGCACTTCTCTCTGATTAAATTTATATCCTTTTATTGACCACATATTATTTTGGTTGTTTTCGTTTAAAATTACCGAAAAATTGTTTTTTTTTTTCTAAAATCCAAACGTAATTTTACAAATTATGTAAGGTGCCCAATTTAGGTGAAGTAGGGGTCATTCTGTGATGTCGTACACTCTATCCTATTCAAAGGAACTTCCTTATTAAAAAGGCTATCTAACACTAAAATTATATCTCAAACAAATTGATAGGCTCGAAATTAGCTAGTTCTTACATAGAAACAAATAATAAGTATTCAGATTCGAATTCATGTGTTGAGTTTATTGATCATTAATTAAGCATACATTTTTGTGTGCAAATTTATCATCTATGTCGAGCACCGATTAAAACTAGATTCAACGAAACTTCATAATATCTCAAAATTAAGTGGTATATATGGGTTTTACTATAATACCCTCGTAATACATGTTAACACATACAATATTTAGGGACATGACATGGTTACGTAATCCGTTGTTGTAATACTATAGTTTGTTTGTTTTCAAATGCTTTTTGTCAGATGTTTTAGAACAGGAAATAAGAATAATTATATAGACATTTAACTAATAGTTGCAAAACGTACGTTATAGGTTGATAGAATTGTGACGATAACTATACTATACTATACTACTAAGTAGTCAGCTAGCCAGTATCATGTTATGAAAACATGCCAAAATGAAGTTGTTACAATCCAAATTAGTATTTTTACAAATAATATTTTCATGCAAAAATAATTATTTAAAAATTACGGATTGGAAATACGGATGAATTTCCTTCATTGTACACGTACAAAAACTTGTAATGGTAAAATAATGAATTTAAAATATTAACCCACTTTTCTATGTGATGTTGAAACCTTACTGCTTATAATTTGTTATTATACGCACATGTAGGATAGAAATATCATATATAGGATAGAAATAATATTTCATGCTTAATTACTTTCACAGGATAAGCAACTCTCAAAGTATATAAACTTACTGAAAGCATAATAAATTCATCGGATTCAAAAGAAGAATTGCAAGGATGTTATAAGAAATTTTATAATCTTTATCTTGTAGTCATGTCGCGTAAGTGTGACACCATTTTATTTGGTAACACCCGTCATCCTGATGAACCAAAATTACAGAACAATAAAAAATCTAGGCATTATAACACATCACTGACAACAAAAGTAAAAACTTTTATCAGAGCCGTTTACCACTTGAACACAGAAAAACAGGTAATATTAAGATTAGTTACAAATCCTATCCAATGTACAGACACACTCGCTTTACAACTCTTTTTTTTTTAGGTTATTATACGTAGGCATATATGGGACTATTTTACTTGTGATAATTTTATTGTAAAGCTTTAAAACACTTTTTTAGTATAGACGACAAGGCAAGTAGCTCGAAGATAAACACAGGTATATCACAGACTAACAGAACTGTTATACAAAAACAACTTAATTTTACTACTTATATGGCACTAAAAATACTAAAATCAGAATTAAGGAAAGAAAAAAATCAAGGCAGTTTTCAGAGTGTTTTAAAATCGAGCTTCCCCTCAGTTCAGTTACAGAGCAATCATATAGAATCAGTTTTTTAAAGCCTGTACTTTAAGACTTTGTAACAGATTGCACACTTTGCTGGCAATATTATAGTAAAATGGATCTAATACTCATTTTTATAAAACTTTAATTTCTGTATTACTTATGAAAATGCCAGTCTTCCCTAAAACGATTTCATGACTATAATTGTCACATCGCCTTGTACGAGCGAGCGGCAAATTCCGAGATAGCATCCTAGTCAGCGTTTTCTAGTTCTCAGAGTTAAGTGTAAGTTAAAGAAATATTACAAGACAGAGGTTCTTCGTAAATAGGACCTACTTTTACCATCTCACTTTACTACTAGTTTTTTAAATACTTGTACGTTTATAATACGTATATTATAAACACTGCATTTCAAGGACTCTAGATGTAGGGAAAAACTCAAGCTTTAAAAAAAGGAGCATTAGGTCTATTTTTCTTTGATTTCATGGTGTCGAAACATGAAAACCACCAACGCTTGGAAGGTCAGCAAAGTTCAATTGAGCACTATTCCATTTTCTTGTTACATTTCAATCGCAATACAATCGTATTTAAAAACGGTATATCAATAATATAATCCCGCAATATTATAAAAAAAAAAACATTTAAAATAATACTCAGCAACAACAACAATAATTCATGAATTCATTACACAGGGAAAAGACAAGATGGCAGTAGCACCAGTACCATAATCAAGCGACGCGTTCGTACGGGCTCACAACCAAAACTTATTGCTACTATCACTACGAAATTGCACTACTCTGGGGCATAAGATCTATAAAGCGCGCTTAGCTTCATATTACACGCAGTAAAGACAAAACCATTATTTATAACGCTTCCTTCGAGTCCCAGCTAAACGCTAGCTTAGAAAATCTTCAGTTCACAAAAACGCTCAGTGCGCAAAGAAGTACACCCGATATAAGTGAACTTCTTGCCTAAGATTTAGACAACAGGACAATTCTAAATTAGAATTAACATTAGATGAGAAGTGTGGTTTTATGGACAACATAATCTCAGTGCTTCATTTTAATATTCTAATTCCAAAGACCTTCTCACGCCTAATCGATTTCGATAAAATTTGGGAAGAAGATATATTGTCCTGGGGCAGGATATCTGATAATTCTTAACCCGGGAAAACAAATTACTCCCGCGGGGATTATAAAAAGCCGAAACCAATGCGGTTTGGAAAAGTTTCTAAATGTCTTAAAAATAAAAAATAGTTATTCTACTGCTCTAACTAGGTGTTTTTGGTACTCAAAAGTCAAGTTCGCTTTATAGATCTCAGCCAGGGTGAACGCGGTAACGCGACCCGAGCCGAACGGAAGACGCGCACGAAACTATTGCACATCATAAAATAACTCTTAATAGATATTTGATCGAAATAATATTCTCAAAAATTTGACTAACAAAAAAATCTACATCAAACCTTAGCACACTATCCACTACGGCATACCTCGATAATAAGGAACAATATGATCGATCGATAATCGTAAACGATGTAGAACACGGCCAAGAACCACGCTCGTTATGGGACGTTTCGACGTGTTTCAACTCTCGGCGCCATTCAGCGTGTCCTTGAGCTCTTTGACCACAGCTGCGGTGTCATCACCAGTCGTGCTCTCGTTTTTCTCCTTCACCTCCGCTAACCCCGGTATGGGTAAGTCTTTCAGCTGTCTCTTCTCTATTTCCGCTTTGAACTGCTCTATATCCTGGGGGCTGTGGAAGTGAAAAAGATGGTTTATATCCGACAGAAATTGATGTAAGATATATTTTTATAAAGAAACTAGCTTCTGCCCGCGACTTCGTCTGCGTGGACTTTAGAATTGGATCTAAAGTTTGGCTCGTTAACAATTTTCGATTTTCCCTTGGGAACTACTTAAGCAATCTGGATAAAAGGTAGCCTATGTTCTTTTCCACGTCAAAGGCTACATATGCATGCCATATTTCATCCAAATTCGTTCAGCCGATCTTGAGTGATTGAGTAACAAACATCCACGCTTTCACATAGTATGTAATATATATATGAAGATAGGATTATTATGCCTAGCATGATGTTAAGTAGATGGCGTTATATAACTTTCGGTCTTTATTTAAAACTTTTAAACTAGCATTTAAAAGCATAGAGGTCCTATGATCTAACTGTACTCCTAGTAGTGGAACATTGGCTGAGGGTTAAAACAATAATTTAAAGAAAATAATGGTTTGTGTTATTTGGATTAAGTTCTGACAAATCACAATAAGAACTGGTTTTTTTTATTTATACCCTTTAGAGATTTTCCCCACTTTCACTTATTTTTTTTTTAACTCTAATAATTATTGACATCCAAGAGCTTAACAATGGCCCCTTGTGTAATAATCGAAGAATAGCAAAGGAATAAACAAATTCCATGGAGAATGGCAGTTAGTTCTCAAAAATAGTTAGCGCCTTATAGGTGCAACTAATTGAAAGCTGACATTTGAATTTTAGGTATAATTTTGACATCGCTCAGTCAAGGTTAGTGTTATAAACAGACAGATTTATGTCGACACAACTTTGTCTCATTTTAACTGTTTCTTAAGAGGTAAGGCTAACTATAGTACATAGATTTCAGCATAATAATAATTGTTATTTATCAAAAACATAATTTACATTTCATTACTATGAAACCCTGCGATAGTTTAAACTGTGTTACAAGAGACAGTGTCTTCCCTACATCTATGGCACAACAACATGTGATTGACAAATAACAATTTACACAACCAAAATTAAACGAAGAAAAAAAAACAATTACGAGAGAGTATGTATGATTTTTAGAGAATATACTGAATATAATACCACAAATCCACTCGAAGAAAGCATACCTGATCTGCACAAAGAGTATGCCGTTAATGAGGTTGAGCATGTCGATGACGGAGGCCATGGCTGGCGGCTGGATGTGTAGGGGCGCGGGGTGCGGGTTCCCACGAGCGTATGCTTCCGTCAGCCGCTTCTGCAGCACCACCGCCTGCTGCGTCAGGTGGCGAAGACACTCCGACGACTCGCGGGTCTTTTCGTGCTTTTCACCCAACTGCAAAATATACGCCATCGTTTAAAAGTGGATGGATGATGTGTTTCAATAGGGCTTACGCACTCCTGAGGGGGCGGACGTATTTTCCTAATACAATGACTTTTGAGGTTTAATGTGGCAATTGTGTTATTTCTATGTCTAGTAGGAGGCTGCGACCGTAGCTAGTTACTGGCGAAACTTAGATAATCACTTGCGTCTTGATCATGCAAAATTATATAGTTATACCTTGCCTTTTACTTGTGGATGGATGATGTGTTTGAATAGGGCCTACGCACTCCTGAAAGGGCGCACGTATTTTCCCAATACATTGACTTTTGAAGTTAAATGTGACAATTGTGTTATTACTATGTCTGGTGGGAGGCTGTGGCCGATACTAGTTACTGGCGAAACTTAGATAACCACTCAAGTCTTGATCATGCAAAATTATATAGTTATACTTTGCCTTTTACTTATGAATGGATGATGTGTTTCAATAGGGCCTACGCACTCCTGAAAGGGCGCACGTATTTTCCCAATACATTGACTTTTGAAGTTAAATGTGACAATTGTGTTATTACTATGTCTGGTGGGAGGCTGTGGCCGATACTAGTTACTGGCGAAACTTAGATAACCACTGACGTCTTGATCATGCAAAACTATATAGTTTTACTTTGCCTTTTACTTTTAATAAGAATACTATGCCAAGCTAACACCTACCTACAACAATTAGTCAAGTTGCTTATCAAAGTTTTTATTCACTGGGCTAGATGGCCCTACCGACAAAGACGTGTCGCCCAACGATTTAGCGTTCCGATGTCGCGTAGAAAGCAATTAGGAGTACATTAGACTGCATCATCACTTCATCATGATCGACCCATTACCGGCTCAACGACTACAAAGCACGGGTCTCCTCTCAATATGAGAAGGGTTTGGCCATAGTCCACCACGCTGGCCATGTGCGGATTGGCAGGCTTCACATGCCTTCGAGATCATTATGGAGAACTCTCAGGACCTCTGATTAAGAGGCTGACGCCCTAACCACTAGGCTATCACAGCTTTCACTAGGCTATCACAGCTTTCCATCATCACTTACCATCAGGGAATTGCCGTCAAGGGCTAACTTGTAGTGAGAAAAAAAAATCTATCTAGAAAATAATCTATGTGTTGCTCACCAGCTGCTTGTATATGGAGTAGGTCTCCTTTTCGTGCTGCAGAGCGGCGCGGAAGTCCCCGAGGCAGGACAGCGTGCGCGCGAGCAAGTGGCGTGCAACGGCCGCTTTGAGCGAACGCGCGCCGTACGTCGCGCCTATCACGTTGAGCGCGCGCTCGGCGAAGCGCAGCGACAACTCGTACTCGCCCACCGCGTGCAGGATCAGTGCAATGTTGCTCTATTCATATACATTTCATTTTATTGTTATTTTTCACCCGTATTAAAAACTCGTAAGCATTAGTATAATAATAACATCGGACCCAATAGTGTTCCATCCAGGGTGCAACGTTACAAATGTAAAGAGAGGCGCCACATACTGTGGGAGTGTCTTTTTATTCTCCTATAGCAGTAGATGCTAAATAGAGTAGTTTATGAGAAGCTATAGTGTAACATTATCGAAACGCATAAGCTTAGTAACATCCGGAATCAGTTTTAACTGTCACAAAACTGGTAAAGCCTTAAACTTACAAGCAAAGAAAACTTTGGATCTGTTAAGTAAAAGTAAAAATGTGTAAACTTACGTCCAATAACGCCATTTCAGGATGATTTTCGCCACAAACGAGCAGCGCAAGGTAGCGCGCGCGGTACAATAGCTTCAACGCGGTGCTCACTTGACCGTTTGCGAAGCAGTATAATGCCAAATGAGACTGGAAAAGAAGATAAAATATTAATATTCTATTGATCTGTAATGAAAACCACGCTTCCATACACTTCAAACACTTTTACCAACACTTGTTATTAACTAGATTTTGACCGCGACTTCATCTGCGTGAACTTAAAAATTGGGTCTAAAGCTTCGCCTGTTAACAAGTTTTAATCGTCCCACGGGAACTATTTGAGAGATCGGTATAGAAAATATTATACATGTCCTTTTCCATAGCATAGGTAACATGCATACAATGCATAATTTCAAAGCTGTCTGCCCGCGGCTTAACTCGTAAACAATTTTCAATTTTCCCTTGGGAACTTCTTAAGGAATCAGGATAAATGTAGGCCTATGTTCTTTTCCATGTCTACATGCATGCCAAATTTCATCCAAATCCGTTCAGCCGTTTTTGCGTGATTGAGTAACAAACATCCATAATTATATAATATCATAATATTAGGATGGACTTATATTTATGTATATATAGATAAGATCCATTAATTGACTAGACTGCAAGATAGAAAAAAGAAAGCGACGAAATTGATGTGAGCAGAGCTTTGGGCACAAACATGATAATAAAATCGTTAATAGCCCGCCAAAGAGCATTGGAGCAGCATTATGTGTAACATTAAGTCCCTTTGTCATCGCAGCCTAATGTTGATTATTACTTAGGTTCAAAAACTCACATATTCCGTGATAGTGTAAGGGTGGTCAATGCCGTTGACCCTCTCGGACATGAGCACAGCCTTCTGTTGATACGCCATGGCGTCCCGGTGCTCGCCTGTGACGTAGCACAAGCGCGCCACCATGCGGAGGCACTGCGCAATCTCCCCGTGCATGGCCCCATACACGTTGTTCAGTAGATTTAACGCCTCCGCTATTAATTCGTGACCCTCGGACACTGCGCCCGCTTGGATCTTGTTTTGGCCGGTTGTGTAGAAATTGTAAGCGTCTGATGCCTGAAACATTTTTTATTTTGTTTTGTTGTTATCATGTTTATTTTTCTTCTTTAGCGGGGATGTAGTAGTAAATAGTGCAAGAAAGCTTGCATCCCGTAGATATATTTATAGGTAATTTATTAGCCCCGAAAAATAAACTTTTGCAAGGAATTTTAAAAAAGCAATACAAACACTAAAGAAGGTTCGACATGTGACTTCTTTATCTTTATATAGTATTATATAATCAAAGAATATTAATCCTCAGATTACTTAAAAAAATATTTATTGCTCTGAATCAGTTAACTTTGTATTCCATGACATTATATGACTTACCCTTGGATTGATATGTTTAACAACGGGGAAAATGTTCATGATATCGGTAGACGAGAATGTGGTTTTATTCTTATTATCAAAGTCGTATTCCCGCAGTAGTACTTGCAAGCCAACTTTTAGTGAAAATGATCTGCAAACAAATGTTTAAAGGTTAATTGTGAATGCCCATATTACACAATGTACTTATTTAGTACACCTTTGTTAACTTACCGAAGCAGTGATATTTTTTGTAGATTATGTTTCTCTATAACTACATCCATACTTTCAGCGTTCAACTCGTATCCCCAGTAAGCCTGGTAAAAATTAAAATTGGTTATAAAACAATGAAATGAACAAACAAACAATAAGTTGATTGATCGACTCCTAATGAATCTTCAACAACCTCTCTACTAACTAGAAGCTACTATAGCTAATTTTATGAGACTTTACTAAAAAAGGTAAACTACCTACTAAGTTAACACTTTGGATAATTTAACGTGTGGATTGTTGTCAGTAAATATAATAATAACACAATTCCAGTATAACATTATTAGGTGGATCAAAAAACACACGCGCTGCCTTACATTTTCAACTATATTATATTATTATAATATTTTATAGTTATTGTTACGATAGAAATACACACCTTTTACAGTTCATGAGATAAAACGAGACAGTCTTATACCAGACACATGATGTTTTCTCGTTTTAACTATTTCTTAAGTCGGAAGTAAGAAAGCTCGCTTTATAGCTTTGGCCTTAGTAAAAGAGTTGGAACTCTTTGGGTAAATCTATATATATAACAAAAAAAAATTAACCTTGAGTTCCTGTTTGATCTGTGCGAAGAGGGCTTTGGGAGTGACATTCTGCCAGTCGGGGGATGGCGGTGGGGAGGCGGGCGAGGCGTGGTGCGTCTTCTTGGCGCGACGGCCGCGGGA
The DNA here is from genome assembly GCA_928268935.1 of Lasiommata megera. NCBI lineage: Eukaryota > Metazoa > Arthropoda > Insecta > Lepidoptera > Nymphalidae > Lasiommata > Lasiommata megera. The sequence goes on along the minus strand of OV743322.1, from coordinate 9,746,972 downwards.
GCGCGGAGCACGGGCTGGTGCCTCCGCAGCACCGGGCGCAGGCGACGAGGAGGCGCCCAGCAAGCAGTTCAGGAAGTGCGACACGGCCGCGCTCGTGCACATGGCTTCACAACCCTGGGCAATCACGCAATTACAGCTAAGTTGGGTCACTTTTAAGTTGTCTATTTTTATAATATTATCTCGGCATAATTGCCAATAAGGCAATCTGACTGGCGACTATGAGACGTTCATATCTGTGTTCAGGAAACAAACTATCATTAAGAAATGTGTCCAAGCCAAGGCAAAATCTTGTGTGCTTATCTGAAAGACACAAGTTCACGCTCCTTAATATATATTGTATACTCTTTAAAAAAGAAGATAGTTAATGATGTTTTTTTTTGCTATTTGCTGCATAATTTTCTCTGCTCGTAAAGACCTCTCGTCTTTGCCCATCAATTGCAGTGAAATTAATAGGCTGAGAATAATGTATGGCATTGGTCAGTCTCACTCAGTGATTACTATTTTACAAGAATTGTAGATCGCACGTGCCAACATGGTAGCAAAGCCGATGAATGAAAAAAAATTACAAATATTTATTTGCCAAAAAACAATTTTACAATGTTTAGAAGGTACATCCGTTGGGACCCACACTAGGTAATCCTGTATCGTGGGGGCCAATTCATCACTTTTAACAATTTATGTTTACTGTTGACGCTCGGATGTCGCTTGATGGACGCTTGTATCTTACAAATAAATTAAGACTTAAATAAACATATAAATTACAAATTATAAAAATTTAAAAAACAAATGTCGCGTTTCAGCTAAAGCTGGTTAGTACCAGATTCTAATGCCCTTATTCTGCATTAGCTAGGTTCAAGGCCAGTATGGTAATAGTTTGCAATCGTACCTGTAGATAGGTCGTGTACACGTGCTTCGCGGCGCGCAGCAGCAGCTCGGCAACAGCGATGCTGTGTAGGTACGAGAGACTGGCGTGCGGCTTGAGCGCGGCGCACACGCGGCCCAGATAACGCACATTGATGCCTCGTGCATGCAACGCCTCCGTCAGACCAGCACCGTCCATCGGCGCCGATGTGTGCTCCAGGCTTTCGCGTACCTGCCATATAAATTCTCACTTTTAGTACTCTTTCTACAATCGATCCCTCATAATTGAGGATCGTGATCATTACTAAAGCGAGTAATCTTGCGAAGTATAAAAGGACGACGTACAGCAAATATTAAAAATATACAAAGAGCGTATTTAAATCATATTTTATTATAAGGCGTTATTTCTACGAGATTTGTTAAAAAGTTTTCGAGAGAGTTTAAAGTTATCGAGAGCTATAAACTAAAGCTATAGGAAATTTCCTCGAAATAAGATTTCTATTTTGGGAACGAAAAAGGAAAGGGAAGGAATGGGAAACTAATCTTGGGTTGCTTATTCCACGGAAATTATTAAAAAGCCTCAATCAACGCGGACTAAGCCACAGTCATCAACAAGTTACTAGATGAAGCACTCACAAAGGCAGGAATCTGTGTTGTGAGCAAGAAGGCCGCAGCCTCCTTCACCAGATGTCGTTGCTTGGCGAGCTGCTCGGGCGTCGCCGCGTGCTTGATGCCCGCCGAGTACACGTCCGGGTTAAAGCGCACGTCGAACTCAGATTCCTTGAGCGAGGCCACCGCTCTCGCAGCAGCCGCCACCACGGCTCGAGATCGCTCTCCAGCTATTGGACATTTTCCTCGTCATAAGGGATTACCAAATTGCATCAACAAATCTATCCCACATCTGAGATGGAGCACAAGCCAACGCAAATGTGTGCTGTAATGTGTGTAGAAAGAAATATGTATATAAAGGCATATAACTATCTATTCAAAACTTGACTAGAACTGTTCTCAAAAAAAAGTTAAATCTCGTAAAAAGTATTTTTTACACACCGTGCTTTTACACGCCATGGTCGCCGGCTAACCTGTGAATGAGTGAACCCATACTCCCCAATGGGTTTCTACGCGATATCGTTTCAGAACGCTAAATCGCTTGGCGACACGTTTGGGTAGGGTGGTAACTTGCCATACAAAGTGAGAACTAAACCAGACCAGACTCGAGATCCGGGCCTCCAACTTTATAATGCGACAGCGCACGCACTGCCCCACGGAAGTCGTGGGTATTTCCAAATCTATTCTATTTTAGAGATGAGATGATTATGAGATTACAATTTGTGGTGATATCACTTATAATATGTAAGTACTTCTTAGTATATTAGCGTTATGAATTATCTGTAGTCTATTGCTTGTTAATTGTCGCCTAAAAAAAATGAGATTACGAGGTTAATAATGTTCATTACTTACAATCATTTTCTTGCTTGTCTCCACTACATATGGAATCTGTAATGCTCTCAACCATTTTTTTGGCCACATCCGTATCAATTTCCGAATAGTTTTCATTGAGCAACAATTCGTCATCCTTATCCTTAATATCTAGCTTCTCTGTTTTTTCCGTGTCTTTAGCATCATCGTTTTTGGCAGTGTCTAGCTTCTCCTTCTTTGCCTCCTTCTTTTGTTTCTTATCTTTACTGTCCTTATTGCCGTCTCCTTTAGTTTCCTTTTCCTGACTCTTGTTATCTCTCTTAACTTCCTTATCCTGACTCTTGTTATCTCTTTTAACTTCCTTATCCTGACTCTTGTCATCTCTGCTAGTTTCTTTTTCAGTCTCTTTTGCAGCCTCTTTCTTGCCACTATCCTTATTAACTTCAATAGCCTTCTGTTCAGATGTCTTCCGCTGACGCTTCGCACTTAACTGTTGTAAGTGGAACGCAGCATAACGTATAAACATAAAGTAACGTGCCCTAGAAAAGTAGTAATAGTGTATTTAAAAGCCTGACAGTTTGAATAATGAAGAAAAACTAGACGGTTCATGAATACTTACTCAACAAAACTATCAACTAATTCTTGTCTTAGGCAACACAATTTGTGCTTATGTATAATTGGGAAGCCCAGTGATTTTATATCCTCTCTCAATTCGTCATCTTCCACTGCGAACAAGATTAAAAAATACAATGCATAATTATTATTTTTTTGTAACAACCGTTAGAATCATAAGATCTGAGGTGTTGATAGAAAATATCCTTATTTAAACCTGCTGAGTTAGATGTTGGTTTCACTACAGGCCCAAATACATAAACTCTCGACACTTTTAAGGGCTTCGTAATCGACAAGGAAGCCTTAATGGTTTGGCATGTCCGTCTGTCCGTCTACTATTTGAACTAGAAAACTATAAATTGATATATTAAATAGTCAAATACACTGTCAAAGTGGTAATATTTCTTTAAAAAAAACCTCATATTTTAGGATATCTTTCTAAAATATTGTGTGGCGTGTCCTTTTTTTATTCAGGGATTGGTTTGTGCAATATTGGTTTGTAAAGTTCTAAGAGCCAAGCCAACTTAAAATGTAGTTGCTTTTATATATGTACTTGAAAAAGTCTAATTAGTAGTATATATACATAATAAAATTAAAAGGAAAACTTTTGCAGCTAAGTATGGCTTACAAGTTAAACAGTTATAGTTGACAAACTTAAAAAATGTATTTAAATGGAAAAGAAAAATTCGTCCAATGATAGCTTGTTTTAAGATACTTAAGCTATTAACCTTGAAGTCAATTCAAAATCTTGGTGCCGTAAAACAGTCAACTCAATTAACACAAGAATCAAATACAAAGCAATAAGTCGTCGTTGCGACATGCTACTATGGTGACCTACACAGGGTGTAGCCTGATGCGCATTTGGCTGGTTTTATTCTGTTTAGATTACGAATATAATAACAGCATCACACACGACAAAAAAATCTACTTCGAAACAACTAATAGTCGTTTTCATCGCATCGTCGTTTACAAAACATACTCACATTGCAGGAAGTTGACGTCGGGTGGGAAGGTGCGTAACAAGTCGAGAATGTAATGGCGGCCATCATTGCCAATGATACCCTTGCATTCGACGCTCGAGCACAACTCAACAGTCTCCCCATTCGCACTGATTACGGAGTGTGGCATTATCTTGAGCTGCTGACCGGCTTTGCTCAACTGTAAGCAACATGGTATAACAATATAAAAAACAAAGCATATGCCCGCGACTTCGTCCGCGTAAATTAGGGGTTGTTATAAACTCCCACGGCTTGCCACGTTTATATATTAAGATTATTATGGCGTTCTTTCCCAATATATATGTCGTATTTCGTGGAAGTTTGCTAGGGCAATCTGAAGCTATATAACTATAGCTTTAGATTGCCCTAGATCATCGACGTGATATTAAGTTTTCCAAAAATCCTGTACTGCGGATTTTGCGGGATAAAAAGTAGCCATTTGTCTATTATGATATTTAGCTTTTGAGTTTTTTACCAAATTTATCTTCGAACGAACGGTTACTGATGTTTTCACTGAAACATTTTTAATTACATTTCATAAAGGATAAAAGTATCCTATGTCCGTCTCCTGGTTCTAAGCTACCTCCCAGCCAATTTTAAATAATATTGGTTCAGCCGTTATTGAATAATAAATCCTGCACTAACAAGAATTTCTTTTATATACAAAAATATCGCAAGTATCATCGTTTTGCAGTTAAACATATTAATATCTTTTATTTTTAAAAGTAAACATCTATCACTTGCTTGCTTGTCTAAGGCGCGTTTACTAGGAAAAAGCCTGAATTTTAGTCATTAGAATTAGAGTTGTATCATTTTTAAACTAAATTGTATTTATAAATAACTAATGGCTCACCAGTTCCATATATTTCGGATGCGAAAGTACAGTGGTCCCAAAGTCAATACTTCCATACACGACGCTTTGTTCCTGCTCCTTCTCAAGAATGCCGGGTATAATCGACTGTGCAGTGACGCGGTAACCTCTGTAGTCAACTACTACAGTGCCTAGTGTGTGCAACCCTGGAGTGTCAACTGCACTGTACACGCGAACACCTTGCAAGTCATTCCGCTGCAGAATAAATATACATACATATAAGTATTTGAATTACACAAATTGTTTAAATAGCTCCGTCCAATCATTGTAATTATCGTTACATAAATTGAACGTAGTTATCCAATAAGAACACAATTCAGAAAAACATCAAGTTAGAGTTGTTGCAAATCGACGTTTTGTCAGCGAAAAAAATCTCAGTGATATCATTTACATACCACCAAAAATACCTTTTATGGCAGGCATATTTAACAAATTTCAAAACAACGTCACGATCCTTTTTGCCTAACTTTGTCCAATGTATGAACGAAAAATGCAATATTACGACATTGAAGAAGTGCACAAGAATACCATGTAGGGTGAAATCGATAGACTTTGATTGGTTATTCTCTATACATTTTTAACTCAACTACTCTGAAAGACAAAACTTGTAATATGTTCACGTAAGTATCCCCTTACTGTTGGACTAGAATACAATTGATGATCAAATAAGAATGGATCAACATTTAGTAGTAGAAAGCGTTGACAGGTGTGAAATCATCAAAAGTTAAATGAAAAACACGCTAGGATATTAAAAAATCCTTCCATTAATCTAATAGCAGAAAATAGTACTATCAAAACTGTAGTAGGAATATTACCACCGAATTTACTTTCATTCTAGCATCTCGATAATTTAAAGCTAACGTTAAGGTTTACGTTTGCTGAATGCAACGTGTGTATTGTAATATGGGACACTTATTAGTGTTCTAACACTTACCGGCGCAACAAACGCTGCAGCATCACCGCCAAGATCTTTATAATGGTCACGGACATCGAAACCGAGCGAGAAGAATATGTTGTTCCAAATAAACATTTGCATCTTGGGTTCTTCGCCAGGATTGATCGCCATCACATTGCCATCGACCACCGCCATGGCGCCGCGGGTTGCGGCTGCCACAAAGTCACTGTGCACCTAAAACACAAAAATATAACAATGCAGTAATCTAAATAACATCGAAATTTACACACAAAATAAAATATTTTTGAATGAAGGTACGAGAGTTCAGATTAGTATAACAATAAGTTTGATTTCGGTAATTGGTTAATCATATGATGCTTGTAAAAGAAATAAGATGCTCGTCAGACGTAGGAATCTAACATACAAACCTGTGGAAACCTATATTCCTATTCTTTACCCCTACTTGCATTCCCAGATTCGTTATAAGGACCATGGCCCACAACATTTGAGCTTTATCAGTAAGTCTTCAAGTCAATCAAAAGAACAGTACGAAGAATTGTTTTCATTTCACAAAACTGGGCGATATAGAATGGTCATAAAATCACTAAATCATTTTTCCATTGCTAAATTTACCTGCAATCCTAAATTACAACTCAACATTCCTGGTAAATTATTATTAACATATTACTTACTACCTACCTAGTACTTTTATATTTTTTCCAGAACAGGTACCCTCACTTATTGCGAACTAAGCCTTGAGTAAAGTTATATGAAGTTGAATTACAATTGTTATAATGATTTTGAGGTCGAATGTCAAATGTGAGGAAGACTCGAAATCTCATGTGAATTCGAATAGGAGCTCGCCAACCCCTCCATTCCGAAAAGTTAAAAACTTGCTCACGGTAATTTTGTATTATGCGTCCTATCAAAAGGTGCACGACATCATACAGGAGTCAAGAGACTCGCCTTGGTCAGCGTACGTGATGCTCACCACACTATCAAAGCACGTGGAGTGCTACCTTAAATATAGCCCGTTCGCGCAGCAACCGCTCGGGGAGCGTGGCTCGCGGCAGCTCGCGCGTGGTCTGCAACTCCTCGTTCCAGTCGCGCGTCTGCCCCGGAATGTGCTCCTCGTAGCCCAGCTTGGAGGAGAACGCTGCATGCAGACAAGCACCAATCAGATTAAATACATTGGTTCTAACAGAACTTGTAACCTAATGTTCTTTTAGTTGATACTGTCCATGTCATCAAGTAGTGTTAATTTTAATTTCAGAAAATTATAGGTACGTCAAGTCAACCCATTAAAATTACAAGCGACAAAATCTGATAACAACTTTTTAATCATAATTGTAACTTCATTTAAAATCAAAATCCATGCAAGCGTTACTTTAGGAGTCGGAAACGGCGAAGACCGCCAAAAAGTTGAAAGTCGTCAATTTACCACTGGCTCTGGTGTACAAGGAAAATTCTTTAAAGTCGTATTCTGACAACTTACTGTCTTCTGCCCGGATAGCATCAACCGTGTGATCCAGCATCGGCGAAGCCCACTGATAAACCTGATATGGCGTAGCGACTCTTTCGAACGGATGTTTTTGCATACGTCTCTTTTGCACCAGAGCGAAATTTCGCTTAAAAGCAGGAGACACTATACTCAAAAGCTCGATTAAGGAATGACAAAGTAGGGACGGGTTAAAAGGACGTGGATTGAACACTTCTTCGGTGGATCTGTAAAGAAGTAAACATTCTAAATTACCAAATTTCTCATTCCAAGTATTTATTCGTACTTTAAGGCAAGGTTTTGATCAAAAAGGCCCACTGGTTTGGAAATTTATAACCAATCGCAAGAGGCGCTTCTTTGAGCCCGAGTCTCTGATTAGTTACAATAAAGATTAATTACATAAAAACCACTTACTGATTGAGGTAGAAACCGCGCGGGCAAGCTGTTATATGGAAATGGCGTTCTTCAAGAGTGACAACATGGAGGTACAACAGATCACCACACATCTTACGCGGACCTGGCGGTGGATTCCAGCCAGACGTAGTTAGCACCTATTAACAAAGTAACATGTTTATTTATTTTTATTATTTATGTACCATATATGTGATATCAAACTCTTACAAAAGAAGTATACAAAGGAAAGCTTATCTCTATAAGAGATTTCTTCAAGCTACCCTAACTTATGCTATTAGAAATTAAAATGAATCTTCTTCATAAAAAGATGTATATGAGACAAGCTTTACCTTTAGACATTGTGGAGCCTTATTTTCTTTTGTGAGACCTGGATGGAGGGCCAATAAAGGCCTTTCTGAACTACCAGGCATTATAAAATCAGGTGGAGTGCAGTCTACACTTTCTGGCCGTGACTTCTTTTTTTCTAAAATTAAAAGAAAATTTATAAGTATAGTTGGTAGTTTAGTATTTAGTAAAAAAGACAGAAAAGAAATACGGTAGAAACCTAAAATATCACCCTGTGTAACAACATTGAGGAAAGCAAGGGAACTGCACTCCTGTCCAGCATAGGCATCCACATAGTCAATAGACTTCAGCAGGTCACGAACGTGTCGTACGTGGATTCGAGCTTCGCGCATAGTGTACGGCTCTTCTACGACCTGCAATGAGGATGAATTGATTATATTCAATAAGCAATAATATTTTCAACATCAATCCTTAGGTTTACAAATAAAACAATACTGAAAAGTAATAGTTGCTTTAGAGAAATCATGTAGGATGGAATATTAAGAGAATGTACCTTAATCACAGAACCTTCTTTAAGACCTTCAATATTTTTCAATTCCGCGAAATTGTCTAAAGTGACACCATCAAGTTGCAAAGAAAAGCATGTTCTGTGGCATGTATCCTCCCGATCCATCAATACTTGATGTATTTCTTGAACCAGTTCCATACTCGATACCTGAATAAAATAATTTAATTTATTGTTATTTATTTAACAGTTCAGTAGTTAAGTCGACTAGTGCAATTTCTTTACGAGTCAGTAAATAAAAATATAGCAATAACCTGAATATCTAAAGGTTCAGCCCTGGGGCTCACAATTTTTACGGTGAATCCCAAATCCTGAATAAAAACTACTTCTGCATCTCTCTTCTTCTCGTCTCCGTCTTCACTCGGAGTGATAGTTTCAGGGTTGACAACTTTAACAACTCCCTTTTTATCGCTTTCATTTACAGATTGTTTAACAACTTCCTCTTCTTTTCTTACGTCTTCAACGTTATTGGATGCAGGTTTTTGTTTTTCAGATTCTTTAGATTTCTCCAATTGTATACTTTTTTTACTCTCTTTCTTTTTGCTACTTATTGATTTAGGTTCAGAAATTTTTAAAGGTAAGTCTTCAGTCAAAACTATGTTTTCATTTCCATCATTAGACATATTTGATTTAACATCATCTGAGTCACTGTTAATTCCATTAGAAACTATTTTAGTATTATCACTACTACTAATATCACATTCAGAAATATTTTTAAGATCACCATTGACCACTTTATTTTTGTCTGTATCTTCGGTGCCGTTCATAATTGATTCTTTGGTACTCGATTCGTCTTTACTGTTGTCTGATAGCGACCTTTCACCATTTGATTTGGCAGTTGAAGTACCGAGATTGGTTTGCAACGATTTGTCACTGATCGTTGTGCTTTTCGGACTTTCTAAAATTCGAAAAGAATATCATTGATAATCATCTTTAGATCCCATATTAGACATAAATTTAAAAACATTAATGCAATTGCTAAAACAACAACAAACCTGTGTTCTGCGGAAATGGAGGGGGCGTATTATTTATTTGTGGTGACGGGGCTTTGCGTGCAGCTGCTGCGTAAGAGACACGTGGTATCGCAACGCTTCCACCACCTTCGTCATCTGCCCGTCCGTTCGGTGTACTTGCGTGACCGTTACTACAACTGACTACTTTTACGCTAGTTGTTTCTTTTTTCATCTTCACCGTCTTCTCGGATTTAGAGCCTGTTCAAATGAAAAATAAAAATATATTTTCTACACATAAAAATTATACACAAATATAATATATTGTACAAATTAAAGCTAAAAGAGAAAGCCTGAGAGCTTGTGTTAGTAATATCTGAATAATTTGGTCAGATACTATATTGCTTATAATTCTTCAGTGAAAGATTAGTATCATTAAATTAAGATAATTAAAAAGCTGTAAATCTAATAATTATAGAGCTATAAAGTTTGGTTGTCTGTTTGGATTTAGGAAGTAGCAATCGGATTTGAATGATCTTTTTTGCATTACACAGATCAATACTTGAGGAAGTTTATTAATTTTAAAATATAACTCTAAGATCCTAAGGATCCGAGTAAACGAAGAAGTCACTCGGACGGGCGATGCGACGCGGTAGGTGGGTGTATTTGGCATAGAATAGCGGATGAAAATTAACCTTACAAGAAGTTGACGCGGACCGTTCGTTTTAAATAAGACAAAATTATACCATAGATATCTATAGATCAAATAAGAAATAAATAAAATTAACATAATATTATAAGTTTTTTTTTAAACCAAATTAGCATTGTAAGTACATATATGATGTGCAGCTACGAAATTGTACAGTTTGGAATTGCGGCTAAACGCAATGCTCTCGATAAGTCAAAAATCGAGCACGCATGTCTCGTCCCGTGACCGGTGAACACGTGGTTAGAGGCTAGAGCTGGCGGAACGCCAAATATCTCCAGCGGCGAGTCAATAATAGATGGCTACGGGATGCCGCCAACAATAGACGCCATCGACGCCGCCGATTGTACATATACTTTGAATTTAGTGAACTAAGCCGAACTAATTGGTGGTCTAATATTTTAAGTGTGTGTAGAACACACACACTTAAAATATTAGTATATCTTTTTTGTGCCTGATATATATTTTCTACACATAATAAGAGTACACAAATATAATATATTCTAAAATTAATGAACGATATAAACTATTAATTAAAAACCGTTTCCAGCTTTTAAAGCCCACCTCCGGGGTTTTTTGAAGTAGACACAAAAATATAACACATTTGATTTAGAACACAACAAAGGAACGATTTAGTATAGATAATTAAATAAAACTCTTTTCATGTTACCCTAACACAGGCACTTATGAAGCGTTCCAGCATATATTTTCCATTGTTCTGATAACTATTCGGCGACTTTATCTACAAGCTACAACATTTGTAGAGTTTTTGATTTGAGTTTTTGAGTACAATCAAATTAGCACCACTGAAACTTTAATTTAAAAATAAAGCTGTTCCCCACAATTTCAACCACGATATATCTTTAAAAAAATCTCTAAAAAAGGGGTTCTAGGCTTACTTATGATAAAAAAAAAATATGTATTTGACGACCTACTTTTTGGTTATTAATCAAGACGTATCGTGCAAGTAGGTGTGGATGATAAGAAAAACAACAACTATAGTGATAAGACAATAAAATTGCTTTAAAAAGAACATCGTAGAAATGATTATTATGACGTGATAAAGTTATATGTAAGCAAGAGGCATGCGAGAATGAAGGAACTTATCTAGCGCAATGTTGACTTTATACCCGTAGCTCGTACCGACCCAGATAACAGAGCTAAGGCGCTCAGGCCTCTAGATACTAAATCAAATTTTCTGATAAACAGCCGTTGACACGATATCTTTCGTTGGCGTGTGAACGCTATCGCCCATCGAACGCACACAACCGAAACCAAGATGAACTTAGTGCGAGTAAAGGTTTAGTTTTTTTTTTTTCCTTCTGACTTACTATTAGCTGTACTAACCCTATTGGTTGCCACAGCGTAACCGGGCTGTTTTTGAGCAAGAAATTTTGAGCCCTAGGGCTCGAAGAAACTAAGGGAACGGCTGCCTAAGGGCGCCTCCTGTGAGGCCGAACCTCGGCTTAGGCGACGTTTGGGATAACGGGGGGGTTGTTGTGTAGTCTTTATTAAGTATAGGAACTATTATACTACTACATACATAAGATATGGAATATTTTGCACAAAACGTTCAATATTTTCTAAAATACTCAAATCTGGATTTAACAATAAGAACAAAACGATTGTAGTTACATTTCTTCAATTCGTGTTGTTTGCCTTAACAATTTTTTTTCGCTTAACATGACGTCTGGTCGTATAATCGGAATACTTTAAATTCAGATAAAACAGTATTTGCTGCCGACCCTCTGAATACAAATCAATGATTTATGCAAAGAGAAGCCCCACGTCGCATGGGTCACTGAATATTTAACTTGTAACTCTCGGATTATTATGTTAGTTTTTCCCTTAACCGTAGGCGATTTGGGTTTATTTTAAATAAACTAAACCTATTGATTATGCTTTTCATAAAACTATTGTTATTTTAGAAGCAATAGTTTTACTCAGACTCAAATTTTGACATATTTTCATCATAGGCTGACTGATTATTATGACACACAACTGACACTGATTACCATTAAGATTGATAACATTTTATTTTTTTGACTTGCTTAAAAAAAAAATTAAAGGTGTGATAACAATATGTCAGCGTCCTTTTCAGAATAAGGTCGCATTGGTTGTGTAAATCTCTATAAGTAATATTATGTAATCTCTATAAGTAATTTTATGACGACCTCCGTGGCGCAGCGTGCGCGCTGCCGCATTACAAAGTTGGAGGTCCTGGGTTCGATTCCCGGCTCGAGTCTGGTCTGGTGGGAGGCTTTGACCGTGGCTAGTTACCACCCTACCGACAAAGACGTGTCGCCAAACGATTAAGCGTTCCGGCACGATGTCGCGTAGAAACCAATTAGGAGTGTGGGTTTACCATTCCCCTAACAGGTTAGCCCGCTACCATCTTAGACTGCATCATCACTTAACATCAGGTCAGATTGCCGTCAAGGGCTATCTTGTGGTAAAAAAAAATGAAGCCAAAGAATTTGTTTGTTCGAATGTGCTTATTTTAGACACTAATAGTTCGACTGGATAATATATATATAATATTTATGCTTGAAATGATATCTTTTATTTCGACACGTATGGACTCGAAGGTTAAAAGTCAAAGGTTGCTACGAGTATAACAACATGGGACGATATACACGTATAGTCAACACGTAAAAACCGCGTGTTTTTGCTAGTCTTTCTAAATTTTGTAATAATTTAGGTTCTTTATTATTATCATAAGGCTGTTAAGGGAATATTACATTTATTACGAAATATATCTATAATTCTGATCACGCTATGATTCATAAATGCATTGTGCAAAATGTTTTTTTATTTTTTTCACGCTGGGAAATGCCCTTACCCATCCCCTCCGGAGGCGACGCAGACAAGACTGCGCCGCTTCCGTCGGGGTATGTGGGACTCCCCGGCAGCCAGTGTGCAAAATGATGCATAAAAATCTACAACTTCTGCATTCTCATTATGTTTTTTTATAACAGCTTTGGATGTCAGTTCTTCAAGCTGTTATATTTTTTAATTGTAACTTCACTTATTTAACAATTTGTTTTTACAACGACTACCAGTTTAACGAGACGGAAGGACGGACTATCCAGCTATATAATCTTCACCCCAATATTTGGTGCACGATTTAAATGTCTTTAAGACATACCATAGACCAATATCGTACGGTTCATAATTGATATAAGAGTGGTTTAACTCATTTTGTGTCGACACCAGTTTGCCGGAAGCAAATGTAGTAATCTATATATATAAAAGCGAAAGGTCACTCACATACTTACATACTTACTTACATACTGATTAAACACGAGATCTCAAAAACTATTGTACGTATAAAGCTATAATTTAGCAAGTAGGTAGTTGATAGTTAAGAGATGTCAGCTAAGAAAGGATATTTGGAAATTCCACCCCTAAGGAAGTAAAATAGGGGTTGGAAGTTTGTATGAAAATTCTTTGTTTTTAGAGTTAGAGACACAAAAATTTGCATTAAGATTCATAATAATAAATAAAAAACATCATTTTTTTTTTTTAATATTACCTGTTAATGGTGGTAATAGGGGATGATAGTTTTTGCTTATTTTTTTATTATGAAGTCTACAAGCTTGAAATTTTGAAAATAGGTTCCATTTAGGGCGTAAGTATAAGGTTAGAATTTGTTTTCATCCAAATCTACCCCGAAGGGGGTAAAATAGGGGTTGGAAGTTTGCATGTTTTTTAATTTAGAAACACGAAATTCGGCAATTTGACATTTGCCTGTAGCTTATTTTCTGAAGCAGGGCAATCACGGGAAATCAGCAATTCTACGCAGACGAAGTCGCGGGCAACAGCTAGTTATATTAATATATTTACCATTCCTACTTCGAAACTAACTACGCCACAATAAACCCACATCACTCATCGAACGATTACAATCTATATATATAAAAATCAATTGCTGTTCGTTGGTCTCGCTAAAACTCGAGAACGGCTGAACGAATTTGTCTTATCTTGGTCTTGAAATGTTTGTGGAGGTCTAGGGAAGGTTTAAAAGGTGAGAAAAATTCGAATAATTGCCGGGAAATCCCTAAAAACAGACCTTTTCTTTTTCCAATATAAACGTTCTCTAAATAAAATGTGAAGTCAATTTGAACTTTATATTTATTCAATAAAGTTCATATTAAATTATAATCACTCACTGTTGTGTAAGAAATGTAGGTGTGTTCCTAACTTCGAAGAGACAATTTGCAATTTATATTTAGGCAATATTTTATCCCGGTAATTCCACGGTAACGAAAACTACGCGGGTGAAACCGCGGGTCTCAGCTAGTAATGTATAGATTAAGAATTCTTGTTTGGTAAATAATTGCCAATAACAAATAAGCTGGTTAACGTTTTCACTAAAATTACGTAGACGGTTTAGATTGTTTTCACGAATGTACCTATCAGATATTATAATCATTGTTTTGATATCGGTTTATGTAAATCATCAGAAAATGTATGTTAGCCATCAGAATATGTGAAGATTGGATACATCAAAATAAACCCATACCGTTAAACTTACATATCTAAAAGTAAGCTTACTCAGTATTTCCTGTTAAGGTTGAAACTTTTTTTTAAAGGTGTCAAACGAATTAGGAGCAAGGTGTGAGGCGCAAGTGTTGTTTTTATTTCTTCACTATTACACCATCTCAGACTGCATCATCACTTACCACCTAATGAGATCGTATTCATGGGCTACCTAGGGTCTTTGAACATCTGTTTGTTATTACAACACCAAAGAGTTTCTTCTCAAATAATGTTTAGTTCCTTGTATATATATATATATCAATAATAAACCTTAACGAGTTTTAAGATGGAAAACGGAATTAAAAGATGCAATATAATACACATCTTTCTAATTAGTACTTGGCTAATTATAAAGTCGTAATAACCTTCTTATAAAAATAGCACACGAAAGTCAATGAAGAGAAAAAATGTAATGGACGAACCAATCACATTAAAATATCTACTAGTAAATGAAATTTGATGAAAATACGCTTTATTGAACACCAAAAAAGTTATATGAAAGATCGAATCTTGTAGATGTCTCTCATTAAGATTAAAGTTTCTATAAAACGTAAGCTTATAGAAAAATCCTATTACGCTATTAAGGATTACATAAAAACGAGATTTTGGAACCCTCTTGGCTTTAGTTTTAAGTTAGCGAGTGTATTTATCAACATCACCTCATAAATTAAAATGCTTAAAATATATTTTATTGTATATGAACGCTTTATAGATGCCTAGATAGAGTTTATATTCTGATGTAGAATATATCATTCGTATTACTCCTTAATGTTGTTTAAATAGATATTTCTTGATAGACGTTCGCTATGTTAGAGAATTATCGCCTCTTTCACAGCTGGTGGTAATGGCTGGTAGGTGGTAGTGGTGATGGCGGCTTAGTATTTAAACTACTTCCATATGGTCTAATCTAATATGTTTATATTTTCTTGACAAGGTTGCCTTGACCTGATACCGCAATCAGGTTAGCTCCACGCTATTTAACTCCTCAATGAATTGCAGATTGTACCACATTTAGGCTAACTAACTTTATCTTGATGTTTAAAGTAACGCGGGGAAGCTGTGCCGTTTATCCCACAGGATCGTTTCCGGGTTTTTTTTCCTGGGCAAAAAGTGTCTCGTATAAATATCACCCAAACGATAGGCATAAAATATAAACAAACCAACGTTATTTTTAAATATAAAAATTAATTGGCATCTATTCACACTAGAATAGTGTCAAGATGACAGCTTAATGATACTGACTTAACGCACAACGAGTTTCGTCACAATATTGTATTGCTTTGGTAATTTTTATAATATCAAAAGTAATGGTAATGCCGATTCTTGATTTATCGTTAGAAAACAGACAGGATAAAAAATTTAGAGGTTTATGATTATTATCTATAAGCTTACGTATTATAGAAACTTTAAACTTATTGAGAGACATCTCCAAGATTCGTTCTTTCATATAATTTTTTTTGGTGTACAATAAAGCGTATTTTTATTTACTAGTAGATATTTCGATGGTTCGTCCATCACATTTTTCTCTTCATTGACTTTCGTGTGCTATTTTTATAAGAAGGTTATTACGACTTTATAATTAGCCAAGTACTAATTAAAAAGATGTGTATTATATTGCATCTTTTAATTCCGACTTCCATCTTACAACTTATTGAATATTTCGATGCTTGTTGCTCAATCACACATATAATTGGTTTAAAAACAAAAAAAACTATTCAACTTTTACAAATATACTCGTACATGACACTTTGTTGTATCGCAGTTAACAGAACGTCGTTCCACGCGATCGAAGTCCCTGATGGAAACTGAGTACGTAGTCAATAATAAACGATCAATATCACTTGAATTGTTAATAAACACGTACGATTCAGCGGTACACCGTATACTTAGATACTAAGCTCGTGAGGTCATTACTGCAGTGAGGCATGTTTTTACACCGTGCATGGCAACCAGACTAAAAGGCGTTACATAAGTCTTGAGCCAGAATTTTGTCGGTTGGCCACACGCCGATGCTGGCACTTGCTTTAGATTGACATTATGAAGATATTATATTTTATATAAACAATCGAAGCCGTGGCATAAATCAATTGTTGTTCGAAGCAAGGTCAATTAACAAGCGAAATCTGCAATACTGTTTAACTACTGGTTTACTAAATGAACCGTTACAATATTATAAATATGCTTTTTTTTTGTCGTAGTGGAGAAGCTATACCTCCGTACCCTTGGGCGGGCAGGAGGTTATGTATACCCAAACTAAACACCACCACGGCATGTCCCTCTCGCTGGTTTTACTGGACACCCAGGGAACCCGTTGTATACTTCCCGGACATTATAAATATGCCTACTGTGAGTTACTTTAAAACATATTATTATTTGAATCTATCATTTTATCACAATCACTAATACATTTTAACAAACTTTATTATATAAATATATTTGCAAGACGTTTAGTTAATAAATTTTCATCGTTTTATAAAAGTTCAACAAGATAATTTCAAATAATTATAAAATTAGAAAGTGACCTTCTTTTGTTTAATTTTTGTAATTAAAAAAAACTGCGAGAATTTAATTGGTCGTAGGTATAGTTTCTAATTTAGGATCTTAAAATACGGTATATTCTACATTTTATCGCCTGTTTATTACTTTTATAAAAGCCAGCCGTCATCAACGTAATTTGTCACATTTTTACAACAAACGATATAACAAACGGTTTATACTAATGCACTTCCTCTCACTGATTTGAGAGCCGGATTTAAAAGACGACTACCAATCGAATTGACTGCCTTGCTCTTTCAGGATTTTATATTCAAACTACTGCTCTCATAACATTAGTAGGTCAGTAGCAATACAGCACTAAATTATTCCGCTAGACACACGAATGCTAAAGTGAGGTGAACTAAGTACTTATAATACGTCACACGTTCCATTACGGTTTTTCGGCTATTTTAGCATAGCTATCGGTTGTATATTACAATTTTTACTAGAGTAACTAATTTTATAAGCTGAAACACAACAGGTTTATCTTATTTTCACATTTTTATTCTTGGATTTGACGACCTCCGTGGCGCAGCGCGCGCGCTGTCGCTTTATAAAGTTGGAGGTCCTGGGTTCGATTCCCGGCTCGAGTCTGGTCTGGTGGGAGGCTGCGGCCGTGGCTAGTTACCACCCTACCGATAAAGACGTGTCACCAAGCGATTTAGCGTTCCGGCACGATGTCGTGTAGAAACCAATTAGGAGTGTGGGTTTACCCTACCCCTAACAGGTTAGCCCGATACCACCTTAGACTACAACATCACTTACCATAAGGTGAGATTGCCGTCAAGGGCTAACTTGTAGGGGATAAAAAAAAAAGATTATCAAATATGCAGTAATTAAATAAAAGATCAAAACATTTTCTTTCGCCGACGTCACGTGTAATTTAGCTTGAAACTTGTACCAGGTTGTTTCACCACCTCTCTTTTGCTGTTATTCAGGCTCTGCATATATGACGTACAAATTTGTATCTCACGATCTCATGACCGTTAACTGTTGGCCTACTAAGTAGTTGTTACTACCTATTGGTCTGACAATGTTTCTAAATCAAATCAAAAGCAAAAATTCATGTAAACCTATTACATGCATTTATGAAGCGTTCATGTAAGTTGTACGTCTTCGTACAACTAAATATTATTCGTATTTATGATATTCCGATGACTCTTCATGGAGAGCGATAACATTCTTATCAATGTAGCAAAAATCACATCACACAAAAATGATATCGATCCCGGCGTAACCCATGAATTATCAATCTGAGACCTGTCATCGCAGTTACGTAATTATACAACGACGAGTGTGGAAACGAACGTTATAAGGTATAGATAGTATCTATCATAAGCCAACCAAAATTAGAAGGGTCTTTTACAGAAAAACCAGCCGCCCCCCACAGTAAATGAGCTCGGACTGACACACCAGTCCAACAAACCCACCAAATCCCAACGTCACCCTAAGTCGAGGTCCGAGTCTCACAGGAGACGCCCTTAGGAGGACGTTCCCTTAGAAGTCGTCGAGCCCAGGTTTTCCACTCTCAGGCTGAGCTTCATGCTCGCCAAAAACCCCCGGTGACGCAGTAGTAACTATTACGGTTATCTGCAATTGTCAATTCGAAAAAAAAAAATAATAAAATACAGTAAATGAATAAAAGATATTTCTACCGCTTTACGTATTGGTTTGTTTATTGTTACTGTTACATTTTTATTATTGTTACATTTTTAGAAAAGGACCCTAGATTCGACTTTAAGGGACAACGGACAGATTTTTTTTGATTTGTCATGGGCCCCAACAATTACGACCGTACTCATTTGGTACTTTAGTCATATAAGGTTGATATGATGTAGTCCCGCTGTCCCCGTTACACGAGTGCTTGAGCCTTGCCGTGCCGATCTTCGTTAACGAGGACCATTATTTAGGGCTTTAACTCTGAGATTATTTCTTGTAGTATGGTGTGTTATTATGAGAAAACTATCTTGTAATCTTCATTTTTCGCTGATACTTCTATATACCACGTATATCTAACTCGCATTGTTTATTTTCGGCTATCCAACAATGGAGTATAATGTTGTCAGCGATCACGTATAGCCTCTGTATGTATGCATATGATTTTTATGATTACATCCTAACTTATAAATTCCTTAACTGATTTGTGTGTACCGATTACCTTACAGCATCCTAAGTCGGTTGTCATTTTTTAAATTAATTAACATGTAGTTCTCTAATTTTCTAATTTTCGGGAGCAGTGTGAAAAGGACAGCATTATTTTTATATATATCAACTTAGTTTAGTTTTTCTGTATACTCATCGCTGTTTTGAAGTTACTTTTATAATTGGTTCGGTTATTAACCACATGGACAGAAACGATAGTTGCTAAATAGGTAGTTAGTTGACCTGAGTATCTCAAAATCTATAAATATCTTTTCTAACGTTTCCTCCATTTTAACCGTCATCTGGTTTACTTTTGTCACGAAATAAGATAACCATCACCTATGGTAACAGATCTGCAAACTATTTGCATTACTTCGTGCTATCTGGTGATATTTTTAATGTTTCTCCTTTTTAATCTTTTCTTATTCCCTTCTCCTTATCATTACTGTCCAGAGTATCTGACCACACTGTTGCCACCTATCTTCGATAACGTGTTATCAGAGTACAGATTGTCCTTCGGTCCTTGGGTCACTGATCTTTGATCTGCGCAACCGGGACATCCAAAATGTTTCATTCAGTTGATTAAATAGTATTAAACTATGTATTAGTAGATTTGTTGGATTTTATATTGTATTATTTTTTATTTTATATTATATTTATTATGTTCTTCTTCGGCGATTCTTTGCTGTAGATGTCCGACGTGGGAATCGTACCCAGGACATGGTGATCCGTTTAGATGACCATGTAAGTATATTATGATTTAAAATCTGGTCAACCATTGTTTGATGTTCTCTTTTTTAGTGGCAAGACATTTTCTGAAACAGCCCGCCCAGATTTTGGAAATTGGCGCTGTCAACCCCAATATGCCTCGTCGTGAGTACGTTTAAGTCCTGGGTAGTATCACAAAAAATGTATATAAGTCTTTATTTGGAACTAGGAACAAGATCACTTACATTATGGCATGCATTAGTACATACTGTGCTGCTTTACACATTTTCACATTATACTCTCGCATAGCAGCAACCTGGTTGGTGAATGCTCTAATCGCTCTCATCTATGAGGAAGGACGCATATACCCAGCAGTGAGAGATTAATGCGCTGCGAATGATGATGAATATCTTACATTCTATGTAAGCTGGGATGAGTTGGAACATAGAGAACATGAGTATTTTTTTAATATTAACCATGTTGTGACAGAACTTTTTAGTAAGAATACATATTATTTTAACTGGTATATATTATCAAACTAGCTTCCGCCCGCGACTACGTCGGCGTTGACTTCGGAATTGGATCTAAAGCTTCACTGTTAACCATTTTTAATCATAAAGAAAATACATATCCTTTTCCATAGCATAGGTGACATGCATATCAAATTTCAAAGCTGTCTGCCCGCGGCTTAGTTTGTAAACAATTTTCAATTTCCCCTTGGAAACTACTTAAGAAATCGGAATAAAAGGTAGCCTATGTTCTTTTCCATGTCGATACATGCATGCCAAATTTCATCCAAATCCGTTCAGCCGTTTTTGCGTGATCAAACATCTACACTTTCACATTTATAATATGTATAGGGATATAGGATGGCGTTAACTACCAATACTGTGATGTTCAGTGTTCTCGCTGGGAATTGGAATACTATGATCAGGGATTTCTTAAAAAGAGACGGTGGCTTCATTTTAAACCTAAATACCATACGACTGACATAGCTAACTGACATAGACAAAAGATATATAAAATATATAGAACCTACATACGTCATAAATACATTGGACGTGCAAACGCATTGCAAGTATACGCTTATACCTACCAACCTTATAGTGTCAAGTGTTGCATGCGTAGTATTCAGTGATGTAATATGATGAAATACGTCGGATACGCGGAAGTGTGTACTCCTCAGTCAACTCACACTGGGTAAGGACTAAGTGCATATTGACATACGCGCACTTAG
The DNA here is from genome assembly GCA_928268935.1 of Lasiommata megera. Classification (NCBI taxonomy): domain Eukaryota; kingdom Metazoa; phylum Arthropoda; class Insecta; order Lepidoptera; family Nymphalidae; genus Lasiommata; species Lasiommata megera. Next base: position 9,725,734 of record OV743322.1, on the reverse strand, counting down.
CAATGAATAAGACGACTCCGCGCTTAATATATAACTGACACCGAGTCCGTGTGCAACCTTAATCCGCTGTTGCTACGTCGTTTAATTTTGTCTTATACGCTATTTAATACAAAACCTGCCGAAGCGTTACGCTGATAGCAAAAAACAATACAAACTGACTGCCTTTCCAATCAATAGGTTCTTATTGATTTATTGATCAACCAATTCTCGGTTCACTACAGAGCACGGGTCTCCTCTCAATATGAGAAAGGTTTGGTAGTCCACCGCGCTGGCCATGTGCGCATTGGCAGAGTGCACACGCCTTTGAAAACATTATGGAATTTTCCTTCACCGTTGAAGCAAGTGATATTTTAATTGCTTAAAAACGCACATAACTACGAAAAGTTAGAGGTGCGTGCCCGGGTTCGAACCCCCGACCTCTGATTAGGAGGCTGACGTCCTAACCACCAGGCCATCACAGCTTCAATCACTGTTAAAGTATACACCTATAATTCGAGAATATTGAAATCAAATCACCTCTAACTTAGAAAAATTGATAGTTTTTTTAGTATTGTTTAGGTTTGAGTTAGTTAGTGAGTTGGCAACCCATTCATGAGCCCATACCATCCCAATAAATTCCCCCTTAGATTTTCGTAATAAAATGTAGCTCAAAAAACTCTTTGTATAATCTTATGCCTGTCCATTGTCCATGAAAGTCCATTTACAACCGGTTCAGCAGTTTAAAGCATCATTCATTAGCGCAAACAGAAACAGACAAAAAAAAATTATAACGCGTTTGGCTTATGCTATTAATATAATCTTATTATGTGACAAAGAGGTAGTTATATTTTGAAGCTGTGATAGCGAACCCGGGCACGCACCTATAACTTTTCGGAGTTATGTGCGTTTTTAAGCAAAACAATATCATCGTGAGGAAACCTGCACGCCTGAGAGTTCTCCATAATGTTCTCAAAGACGTGTGAAGTCTGCCAATCCGCACATGGCCAGCGTGGTGGACTATGGCCAAAACCCGTCTCATATTGAGGGGAGACCCGTGCTCTGTAGTGAGCCGTGAATGGGTTGTCATGATGATGATGATATAAATGTTATATTACGTCCGATTTAGACTACGATAAGAGGTATTGCATGGCACACTGATACCCATTGCACAAGGTATAAGGGCAAACATCTTAATCTATCGCTATATGCACTATGGTCAATGCCATTTGCGTAATCATTAATAAAAAAGCTAGTAAAGTGATTATGCGTTTTAAAAATAGATAAGCTAAACAGGAAATAATGGGCAATTAACTACAATGAGTTATACCGTACAGATCCTCTAGCAACACTATTTACACATTGCGAGCTTCACACTACAAAATGACCAACCTTTAGAACCATTACAATAGTTATTGACAGTAAAATAAAGCTCGAAACGAATTGATAGGTACATTAGATAGCTTGAGAAAATGAATTTATTGCAACAAAACACAAATAATACAGATAAATAAAACCAAAAATGTACAAGAAAAATTAATATACTGTTCATTCATCGCCAGCCTTATACATTCTACTGCTGGACACAGACCTACCTACCTAAGTCACCTAACCTAAGTCTTAATAACTTAACCTTATTTATCTCTCCAAACCACGGTTTGAAAATTTCCCTTAACTTCGGACTGGTACTGGAAATGCCTTGATAAAAATTAGGCCGACCCGGAAAATTCAGCTAAGGGCCGCGTTCTACTTTTAAACATGCCAAGCATTAGAACACGTGGCCTGTTAAAAGATAAGTGAATTTAACATCCTATTCTATCTTCAGTACCTAAATAGTTTTTTTTTTTCGGTTATATGTACATCGCGTGTAAACGATTAGAATGGTCGCCTAATGTTAAGTGATTGTCATCAATAATGTACATCGGCAGTTTTTTTTTTCACTGTCTATTAGCTGTGCTAACCGTATTGGTTGCCACTGCGTAACCGGTACATCGGCAGAACCAGAAGAGCAACAGATGCGACGTCAGCTAAACCAATCGTATATTCGGTTTCAACTCGGCATCATATGCATAAGCAACGCTGAATCGCTTGACGATATACCATGAGCCAGTATGTTGGTAACAAGCGGCGGCAGAAGCCTCAAACTAGCCCAGACTCGAGTCGGGAATCGAACCAGGAACCTTAAGAACTGCGCCGCGTGTTTACACAACATCACTATTTTTTTATAATTTAGAATTAACCAATAACAAGTGGTTCAAACATGCGAGCAGTTCTATAATATGGCCATCAAAAAGAAATCGTGTTGTCAAGCCATTGAAGATAACAAAAGTTCGACACGTGCTAAATGGCTTCTTAGGTTTACGAAGATGCACGGCAATTGTTAAACATTCTCTAAACCCATTCAAAATATTCTTTTAGTTATTCAGACGTTACAAGCTCTTTAGAATTTGTCAAAGAATCGTTTTTACATACTGATAAATTATGTATTGTGCACGTAAGATAAGATAAGGCCAGACCGTATTTCTATGGTGCGCCATTGTGATCAATCATCAAACGTTGGCCTAGTTAAGCTAGATCCTACGAAAACATTTAAACTTGAAGGAGGTTCATTTTTAGCTTGGTTTTACGGTGTTAGTTATAGCTACAATATAAACTAGGAGGATCTCCACCGTTACGAAATTAATACCTCATGGCTATGTACTTACTTTGCGCATCACTTTCTTTCGTCTATAGTTCTATACACTGTTAATATCTGAAATATCATGGCGACTTACGTTTTATCTACCACCTTATTATGTGAGTAGGTAGCATAAAAATAACCTATTTAGGGATATCATTCAATTAATCATTGTAAGCGAATGTTATTTAAAACTAAATATATCGCCCTTTAATAATTATTAAAAAATTTAACTGTTAAATAAAATATTAATTTAATGTGCATTTAAATTTAAAAAAATAAATACACTTATGATACTATAATAATTGTGTGATATAAAGAAATATCTCTTGATTTTTTTAACTGGTGGGTTACGGCGTAGATTTAGGTTCTTATAAATTATCCTATAGGACCAACTTTAGGTTTTTTTTTTAATCCACTACAAGTTGACCCCTTGACGGCAATATCACCTGATGGTTAGTGATGATGCAGTCTAAGATGATAACGGGCTAACCTGTTAGGGGTATGTTAAACCCATACTCTAATTGGTTTCTACGCGACATCGTGCCGGAACGCTAAATCGCTTGGCGACACGTTTTTGTCGGTAGGGTGGAAACTAACCTCGACTGAAGCCTCCCATCAGTCTAAAACCACTAATGACACGTTGGGCACATTGGACGAATGGTTTCTAAAAAATTTAAATGACAAAGCAAAACACTTTCACACACATATATTATATAGATAGGAAGATATATAGATATTCGCAGTGTTTTTAATTTTAAATGTATTAAAACCAGTATTTTCTAACATACATTTATGAGAAGTATCTCATCCTGGAAAATTAAAGTTTTCTTACTTATCATAGTTTTAAAAAAGCGTCGCGGGAATAAGCTGGTATTACTTAAGATGCAGTTTTATAAAGTAATACATTATAGATCTTACTAACATAGAGACATTATAAAGATATTGAGAAATATTTTCTTTTAACTTCACAGTCTCCCAAGAGCTGTCATTTGTCATGTCAACTACAACATATGTGACACACATGTACAATTTTACACTTGCACCTACATGATGATGACTGACATTCTTTAAATTATATTTTAATTGTTCGGTGGTGGTAGCTTTTCAATTACCAAACGTGATATTTCTTTTAACTTTTTTATACCACATTCAATTTTGCTATATGGGTTAGAAGCTGGCGTTGGTGATAAACACTTCCAAGTGAAAAAACTTATGATAATATATTTAATATTTTGTTATCGTAAAAAAAATTGGGATATGGCCATATAATGTAACTGTTCATCCAGTACTGACGCTTAGAAATGTGCGAGATTATTTACGTTTCTGAGTACACACTCGAGACAGCCCAATTTATTCTACGCTCAGATTAAATATAAATAAATTAACCGTGTGACCGCACATGACACAGCAATGTACAACTTACTTTTTCGTTATTATGCAAAATTTCCCCCAAATGTAAAGATCAAAAAATACGGAATGCTGAAAATGCTAAAATAAAAACACAGAAATACAGATAGAAATTTAGGTACTTAGTTACAGGTGGCAAGGAAAAATTTTATAGATAACTTGGTTATTTTGTCTGTCAGCAGTTGGCCTGTAAACTTCTGATCTACTTTCCCCGAAAATTCGCACTTTCGCAGACTCGCAGAAGTCTGGTTTGAACCTAGAAAACCTGACTTTTAGTAGTTAGTATAAGTGTTAGTATAAGTAGCCTAGTGAAGCTGTGATAGCCTAGTGGTTAGGGCGTGAGCCGCTTAATCAGAGGTCGGCGTTTCGAATCCGGGCACGCACTTCTAACTTTTCGGAGTTATGTGCGTTTTTAAACAATTAAAATATCACTTGCTTTAACGGTGAAGGAAAACATCGTGAGGAAACGTGAGAGTTCTCGATAATGTTCTCAAAGGTGTGAGAAGGCTACCAATCAAAACTTAACCAGAATGTATTACAGCCAAAACCCTTATCCTACTGAGAGGAGACCTTGCCCTGTAGTGGGCTTGTAATGGGTTGATAGTAATAGTAATTTTGGTCATTTATATCTCCCTTAGTTAAATTGATTGTGAATAACTTAACAAATCACTCTTCCACCAGTTATTTGCACATGTACAGGTAGCCTAAGAAACAGAAAGAAAGCATGCACATTGTGTCCGCACTCTGCCTCACGGCGAGAAGCATGCAGGTTTTCACACAATGATTTACTTCACCATTTAAACTAGTGATTTATAATTTAAAATTGTTTGAATTTGCAAATACAACTCTTTAAAATTTACAAGATTACTGGGGATTGAATAAACTATTAAAAAACTATTCAGCTAACACTGCTTCACTTCTGAGTGTAGTAATAAAAAATTTACTTAAAAATGTTACTCTGTTCATGTAATAAAAATGTCCCAGTATTGATAGTGCAGAATTAAATTTGTAGTTTCCTTAATGTGACTGGCTGATAGTGACCTACCTTCAATAATTATTATATGTATATCTTGTTTTTGATCAATAAAACAAAGTATCCTCACCTTGTTTAAGAAAGTTAAAGTTTAAACCTATTCAGGGTTTCAGTTAAGTTTGAGCTTAAGCTCACAAACACAGTATGATTTGAAAAAAAATATTTGCATTATTAGACAGCCTGTAAACTGAGGATAGCTTTATTTATTTTATTAAACACAGGTAAAACTATGGGTTGTCCAGTACTCCTTGATTATCTAGGTATGAAATAAAGATTGGAAGTTGTTGTTCTTAATACATAACTAAGTAACCCATTCTCAAAGAACTAGGAGACAGATCTCTCTTGCTATCATCATCAATATAAACCAAAGTGTAATCTAACTACTATTATAACTGCAAGTTTTAGTTTTATGATGTTGATTAGTATAGAATAACTCAAAGGCCACTTTTTTATCCAGAAAAATGTTCTCACACAAACAAAGTAAAATGATTTGCATACCAACTAATTTGCTGCAATATTTAAATATCAGAATTTTATAACTTATGTAATATTTATATTTATGGCATGGGTAACATCAAACAAAATAGCAACACTTATAATATTTCTATGCAAGCGTCCAACTAGGAATATCAAATGTCACAGTGAGCTCCTGGAAACACTAGACCATTGAATCAAAAATCCACAAAATACATTTCCTTTAGTAATTCATATGAAGGTGATGATGTGAAAGTAAATAGTAATCGTGAAAAAATATATTGCTCCAACTGGGTAAACAAAAATATAATAAATGTGGTGCCAGCCTTTTCATATTGTTTCCTGTTAAATATGATGGCACTATGTTTAGGATTGTCATTTTTGTTTAAGTAAATAAAATGTTATTTAATGAGGACCTAAATAATTGACAAAGAATAAACAATAAACAATAAGAAGGAATAAACAATAAGAAACACTTATCTATGAGATCAATGCTAATTGGTAGATATTACCCATTAGTGTTTAGTTATCCACTTTCAATTCAGGACATGAATGTAGTAGTCTTGGATTTCAATATTAAAATAAGAATTACATAAGATGGAAGTTCATATCCAGCAAATGTTGTAAAATTGATTATATTGATTTATTATTCCTTATCAGAAATAATGACCTACTTTTATCTTATGGACATAATAAAATTGTTTCAAATAGGTAGCAGTGGTGTACTAGAATATAATAGATTTTATCATTTAAGACTATTATTGTGTCTCCCAGTAGCTTGATAGAAACCGCGTGATCTAAATTGCGTACATTTCTGATTACAAGAACTAGCTTCAATGATCCAACTATAGTAAAACACTAATAGATGTATATATTTTCCATTTCATTAAATCATCATAGAAGTAACATACTTAATAAGTGACGTAAATTAACTTAAATACCCAATAAATAATAGGTATGAGGACTCATAAGAACGAAATAACATAATTATATGTAATAATTAAACATGTTGTGTAATACAGCAGGATGTTTTCAAACCATGTGGAATCAGACAACCAATTAAAAGGAAGATATGTCTCTTGCTCTTTTAAATAACTTTATTTATCATAAAATTGTTAATTTTATTAATAAAAGACGAAATTTCAATATGAACTATGAAAATTTAAGACAGTCGTAGCAGAAAAACGTTTTCGACAACCGTAAAAAATGTGATCACATGTTTTAAGTCACATGACTAGTTTGCAAATTGACGATAATTTAAATATAAAAGATGCGTTTTCATTAGTTAATATGCATTACATACTCAATGTTACATAACTGAGGGCATGACCATTGAAATCCTTACCTTTGTTAACATTCTCGCTACCACTTTTTTCGCTTAGGGTGCTGGTTACTGGGCATTTTTTCACTTTTTGTGAAGTTTGTTTCGTAGCATTATCATCATTCACTTCACCACCGAGAGCCATAACAACACGAGAAATTAATCCGGCACCGACTGACCGCGACAAGCACGGCCCACACTCAGCTGAAAGAGCACATGCGGTACAGATAGAGTTCAATTTCCTACAACCAATCTAGAGCGCAGGTTGAAGTTAGAATATAATACGACCAAATAAGAAAATAGCAAAATACTTATTGACTTTTTAATTTTCCACGCCAACGGGATCTTATTGGATAACGGATAGCAACTCTGTGTCCAATGTCCATGACATGTCAAAGACTAAGTTTATCAGATAAGAATCATTTTATTTATTCGTTTATAGTATTTTGCGTATAATTTGAAAATTAATTTATATTATGTATTTTAAAATTGCAGATAACAAAACAGCCTGTTTGGACAAGGGATAAGCATGTTGTCATCAATTTGACTTTGATCCCCGAAGCAAGCCAAAAAAAGTTTAATACCTATAGAAATAATTAATTCCTTTTCAGTCATAATTAATAGGTACCTATTACAGTATTAGCGAACGAAAAAATTAAAAGACAGTTTTTTTTTTATTTTACTTTTCAAATTCTAATGTCTATGGTTTGCCGCAAAGAGCTCAGAGTAGCTAGATGGGTATAATCTCAGATTAAACACAGATAGATAAAGTACCGTGTAGCCTTAAGTGAAACAGCAATAAATAGCTTCATTTTTGGTAATATACAAACTATAATAGAAAAGAAAAAAATAACGGAATGCTGATGTTGATAAAATAAAAACACAGAAATACTAAGAGAAATCGGGGTCTTAGAAACGAGGCAGTCCTTTGTTTGGTTAACTTTTTAAGTTATCAAAACAGTAAAATCGGTATGCTGTATGATGTTCGTCTCAATTTCCTAACATAATCCATAAAAACATTCCTTCCTCATTCCTCAATGTTACATGACTTTATCTACTCAACCTATTGGTATAATTTATACTATTATAAGATTGAGATGTAACTCCCGTAAAATGACATCTACTAATTTAAAGTTGTAATATTTAAAATTTGCTGACAGCGCGACTATGCAGTTGAACTTGACCAAAGAGTAAAAACTTCCATAGTCTGGTTAAATACTAGAGCATTTCCCAACTAAATTAAACGAAAAACTTATTTCAAAAAAGGCAAAAGACAATCCTGAATCCGTTTGCAGTGGAATCCACACTACGTATCCTAGGTAGGTATACCGTGGATACCATGTACGTCATTCTTAAAAAATGTTACTTTACTCCCGATTTTTACTCTATGCTCCACAGATTAATATTAGTGCAAAGGCAGACAAGCAGATGTTTTTTCTGTTTGTGTCTGTGTATTTGGATGCTGATATTTTGTTTTAGGATTTTGTTCACGTCATTATTATACACCTTCCGTAACATTTTGAAAATCATTTTTAACTTTCTCAATTACCTGTACCTTAAAACAGCTACACTGGCGTCCGAAAACTATCCAAAGGTTTTATTTTTTGTTAATTTTCACCCAATTCACTTCGCAAAACTTTACTTTTCTTAGATGTTTTTATTTTGTCCATAGAAGATGCTAGACGGGTGGTATTGTCGCTCTATAGCAAATATGCAGGCTAATGAAGCAGCCAGTGCCAGTAATAGTGTGAATGCTGATGCGCCTGGCAGCCACGACTCACGGAAAGACTATTCCAGTGACAGCAGCAGCGATCCAGAGCCTGAACCCAATTACAAGGCTCAGTATTTATCGCTCAAGAAAAAATTGAAGTATCTCATTTATGTAAGACAAGAAGTAACTGCGTTCACTATCGCTTCTTTCGCACTAATTTTATAAATGCTAATACATTAAGTTAAACATATGGTATATCTGGTTTGTCTTTATGAGTGAAAAAAACTGATAAATAACTTCACATTTAATTTATTAATATGATATCAATATTTAAAAGTTTAATACTCTCCTACTAGCCTGCTGATATCTAAATGTGATGTATATTTATGGCCTTTCAGCATTAGGCATTATAAAAATCAAAAATTAGGGTTAGTGAGATTAAATGAATTGTGAGTTTATGAATAAATTTTTGATAAAAATGGGTTCCTTTAGGAATGGATGAGGCATAGAGGGCTATCACACCATATCCTTTGATTGCTTATGCCAGAGTTTTAGCAGCGTGTACATTACTTTTATAACTTTTAGTAGTAAGTTATACTTAGGAAAAGTAGTATGCAGGTTAAGATGCTGGGAATGGCTACATTATTGCCTATGAATGAATTACTGTTCTGCTTAGCCTAGTAAACTACACTCCCAAGTTTATTTTTACTTCGCATTTCCAAATGTGTAGTAAACATCACTCATCCACACTTACAGGGCCCATTTTATGTACCTACTTATTTTGCATGAACAGCCCTCTTCTGCAATATAGAATCAATATTAGCAGCATTACAAAATGCTTTTGTCTGTGGAATGCACCATTATGAATAAATAATATGTATTACAAATTAATAAACAACTTTAAATAATTAATATTAATATAACAAAGGAGAACTTAGCATAACTATTTTTTTTTTTTTAGGAAAATGAGTGTTTCCAAGATGCTTTAAGATGCAGTCAAAAAAGGCTGCTTAAAGTGTCTCGCGATCGCAGCTTCCTGTTAGATAGGTTGTTGCAATATGAAAAACATGAAAGCACCACCTCGGACAGTGAAGATACAGAGTCCTCAGATGACACAACTTACAATCAAGCTGAGACAATGAAAAGGTAAACAGTAATGAATTATAACCTTTTTCCTACAATTTTCTATTAATATGCTCAAATAATAAAGGTAGTGGAAATGTACTTAAAATTTGTTTAGACCAATCAAAATGACAAAAAAAGGTGTAAAATCTCTGGTAGGTGTTCCCTCACACTCTGACTTACATTTTTGGATCTCCAGGTCCTCAATAGTAAATTATTTAATCTACCCGGAGACACTATTAACCATTAAAAATACACATACATATACTGATGTTAAGTCTAATAAATAGATTACAGATTAGATTTGCATGGTAAAGCCATTTTTTACTTCTGACTGGACCACAATTGCATATTTATGCTTTATAATATAACCCTTTATTTTTTAGGAAAAAGATGGACACCAGTGCTGGCCCGCAAGTCATGTCCACACCATCTGCACTCAATAAAGGTCTCAATAATACTATGAAAAGGAAAAGAGCAGTTGTCCCTAAAAAAACACCAAATACTAATAATCCTGTAAGACAAAAGATGGTATCCACATACATAAAAGCAGGGTTCGCTGATATTTATCAGTCCACGGATATTTCATGATACTGTATCATTTGATATTTATGTGGAAATTATATATCAACTGATATTTATTGTGTAAACACCATCTTAGTGCAAATTTTTATTACTTTTTCCCAGGTGGCAATCTTAGGAAAAAAGGATTGTCTATAACTTTAATCCTGTGCAATAATCATAAGAATTGGTATTCCTGAGTTTTCACCCTCAGTTATATATGCTGTGGGCACATGCTCTTACTGGGAACAGTATAAAAAATCGACTCACAACTCTGCTTTAATGTAGATTGGTGGGCTCTTGGTCCAACCTGGGAATCAAGCTCAGGACCTCATGATCTGTGTCGGATGCCAACCACTTTAGTAGGGTTAGCTAGCACGTCCAAACTCTTAGCTTTAAAATGTTAAAGTAAAGATAGGTATCAAATTTTTACGAACCCTGCTTAAATAAAATTAAACGAATTTGTCCAAAATCTAGTCATAATAAATTATTAGTATTATTGTTTGCGATATTTTGTTATTTCTTCAACTGGGCGCTGCGTGTGCGCTCTCATATTATAAAGAGGGTGGTCCTGGTTTCGATACCCGGTTCGAGTCTGTACTGGTGGGAAGCTTCGGCCGCGGCTAGTTACGACTATACTGACAAAGACATACAGTCAAGTGATTTAGCGTTCCGGTATGATGCCAAGTAGAAACCGACGAGGAAGACGAGTTGAGAAGGCAAACGCATCGGGCTCCTCTGGTGTTTCAGACATCCATAGGCATCGTTTGTAAATGTTGTAAATATTATGAGAGGCAAATGATGTACATATTAAAAAATGAGAGGTGACTCTGAAAGTAACGTTCTTTGTCATTTATAAGTTATTGTAGTTGTAACTAAAATTGGCTAATGTTCGAGTCGGTCTCGCGTTCAAGAGTTCCTTTCGCATCACCACATAAACTAAATCAACTCGAGCAGAACAATCTTAATTGTTTCTAACATCAAAGCGTCTAGAACTGGAGGCTTAAATGACTTGATTAACAATTTGGCACCCGCTGAATCTAAATTTCTACTATAGAATATGGACCAATGTTAAAAAAATACTGTTTATGTATATTGTGCAACTTCAAAATTCTTTATAAAAGGGTTTAAATTTTTATTTATTTTCTACGATATTTGCTTTAGTCATCCTAGGAATTATAGGTTAAATAGTAGACTGTGATAGACAAACTGACGGATGCACATTAGAGTCTTAGTAATAGAGTCCGTATGGAACCCTTAAAAGTACATATAAATACCTCTCTCATTCGCCCGTTTATGTAGGTTTCTAATCCTAATTAATTTAATAACAAAAATGATTTTTCATAGCATCCAGCTAGTGGTACCGCTATGGCGAAGGCATCGCCAGCACTAGGATTTGGCCTATCGGCAAGCGACGGGCACATGACTCCCGAAGAGGTGGAGCGCCACTTACAGTCGCGACAGTCGTACCTCGAACTGTTGCCTGAGCGAGCGCCCCCCACTGTACCTACAGAAATGTTCAGCAATGACCCTTCGCTTGACAGGTGCGATTTATATCTATTTTTCATAAGCAAACATGGCAGACATTGTCATGCCTTAAAGGGTCAGGTTTTATGATTTAAAAAAACCTGGCATATGATAGCAACGCTAAACCAAAAAGACTCACTATAAACAATGGTTAAAATCGGTCCAGGCATTTAGGAGTTCAGTGACTAACACGTACACAATAAATAGCTTTGAAACACGGGATGAAAACTAGTGGCGGATTACTCACGCAGCAAGGTTCCGAAGGGGATAACCTGTAAGCGATGTTAAGGGTGGATAGAGACACATTGAAATGATCAGACTGATTAAGCCTATACTATTCTTCTCTACTCCTTAATGTCAACCGCTCATGATCAAAACCCCCGGGAGCTTTCGACTCGATTTGCAAAACATATTCGATTGTCTAGCAAAAAGCGATAACACTAACTATACTTTAGGTATAACAGAACAAGGGCATTTGGATAGAAATTTAATCTGGCACTGATAAAAGCGTAAAATTGTTGAAATACGATGAATATAAAGCTAAAATTTGTAAAATCTGTTGCATTCCACTAAAATTCTCACATTTTGTGAGATAACGGAGCAATATCAGTTATAAATGACTTTTGACGTCAACTTTGCAATTGTTGGTTACAAACTTTACAATAATTGCACTGTACAGATTTATCTTGTTGTCGTATATTATAATTAATTAATCTTCATGTTCATTGCATTACTATATAGTCTTATCATTAGTACTCTAGTTGTGCTAGTAAAAAAATTGTGATTTGCTATTTTTCATAAGACTGGTAGAAACTGGAAGAAACAGAAACTGTGTTCTGTTTTTAATATGACTAGTTAGGTACATAGTTATATTATGAATCGGACAGTTTGTATGTGTAGGTTGGCTGAAATCTTGAATGGATATAGATTATGCCCTGGATTAAGATTTAGTATCTCGGAACAAATCAAGGTTCCCGCGGGATTTGTGAAAAACTCATTTTTACGTCTATGGGCTACAACTTTATGTAGCCATCGCAAACTTCTGGAAACCAGAACAGAAATCAGAGATGGGATAACCTTAAATTACATACATTCCATAGGTAATTTTAAAAAGCCATTAGTCCACGTGAACGAAGTCGCGAACATCAAGTAGTATTCTCATAAATGGCCAGCCAGTATGAGTGTACCATTGTGCTTGTGAAGCGTTAATCCAATCAATAAATGTGAGAATGTTATTATGTTTTGATTTGTTTCTGGCATGTCTTGTGTTTAACGCAAAATATGTAGACGTTAAGGCTACCAAAACAACCATGGCAACTTGACCAACCCAAAACACAGAAATACCTTTTAATAAATTTTATATTATGATTAAGTGATAAAATCTTTTTATTTTCAGTGAATCAAATGACGTTCTGGAAAATTCGCCAAATGTGGATGAATGGTTTGATTAACAGTATCTGTCAATCACTTCGGTGATGATCCAGACTAAATCTCATCAAAGGTATTTTCAAGGACATACCTTTGGTTTTAAGAATATCATTAGTTATTTAACATTTCTAATAATGAAAATATTCGTTATGAATGTTAGCCTAGGTAATAATGTTATTTTTAAGATGTACAGAATATATTGTATGCTTGCTGCATTTAAAATTTACAGTGATAGAATAGTCCACTTGTTTGGCGTATTATTGTGTCAAGTCTAGTTAAATGAAATAACATGTTTAATATGTACTGGTTAAATATTTATTTTAGACAATTATTAATAAGGTACAATATGATTTTGAAAGCGCAAGGGGAAACAACTATATTTTTAATGAACCACTCTTAAATTTCTCATGCTATATTTTACACAGTGTAATCACACAATAAGTGTATGAATATATTAATAAAGCATTTATATTCAAATTCATAATATACATATATGTAATTTTTTACCAAATTGTAAATACATACATTGATAAAACATACTTATTTTATTGTAACTATTCCTCAAACAATTCTACCATGCAAAAAGCTTCAGCATGCTACAGATTTTTATAACAACATTTATATTCAGTATAATAACGCTATAATTGCCTAAACTATCCCTAAATACTTCATGGAAACAATATAAAAAAATAAAATGTCTACCTTTCTGAGATTCTATACTCATGAGTACATGTTAACAAAATTTTTATAAGGTGATTACTGATTACTCTAAATACATGAGCTACAAAGATACATGGCATTTTTGTGTTATTTCTTATCATCATACAATTGTGCCATATAACTTTTAGACATAAGGAAACATGAGGTACATTTAGTGTATGAGAAATAGATTGTAGAACAATGATTATAAATTTTAACTGAAATTACCACAAAACTGCATTTGATGCTTACTTAACTTCTAATTTTCAATAGTTTGAGTTAGTTAACATATAAATTTAGAAAATGGAAAGGCATAGCAGTGTGGTAAAACAGAGTACATAAGTAGGGTAACTGTACTAAGGTTCTAAAGTCAACGAAGGTTACACTTATCCGAAAATAATTTACGTTAAATATTGAATAGCAGCCAGTGCCTTATTTTGGAATCTAGAAGTATCACACACCACTGTAGCTCTGATTTTCTTTATTATGAAATGATAAAGTAACTTTATAACATTGACAGCAAGCTATAATAGCACTTTTTAGGAAATAAATTATAATAAATTCATAGACACTTGATTAATTCCATGTCTTATAATAATTATGTAAGCATAATAAGTGAACCTAAATTCAAAAATATATTAAAAGTTGGTTTTATTTAAAAATTTATAAAATAATCTCTTGTCTCAATACATGTTTAATCTAAATATATCTCAAAATACAAAGGTGCACTTTTTGATACTAAAAATCTGTGAAACAAATAATATTCAGCACATTATTTCAGAATTAAGTTCAGCTATTCAACAATTATTACTTTCAGAAAATCCTTTGTTTTTTTTTATAATTAAATAACAGAATTATTATCTCAATAATCTTACTTTGCAACCATAACACATCTTGAATATCTAAATGATTGTGTCCCACCAACCGATCATTTAATGACAAAAAATATACAATGAATACAAAACTATTCAAACTTATATACAATTTTTTGGTAAATTTATACCATATAAATTACTACTGATTTGCACTATATGTTAGTAGTTAATTTTATGATGTAACATATTTAGGTACTAATAATTCAGTAACAAAATATGAATATGAATTTGTCAGGTAAATTATTGACTGTAAAAACATTGCTAGGTTTAAGAATAGATGAAACATTACATAAAAATCGAGAAAATACATTTAATTGCAACATAACAAAATATATTACTGTTGTCTTTCATTTACCTTAAAAAATTGATAACAATAAATATATATTTTAAATTAATTTAAGCAGTTTAAATTTTACAATATTCCTATTGATAAAATAAAAATACACAAGGATTTACTGATGATTTGTAAATTGTTAAAAAAAAAAGTACTTTTGGGCTTTTATGGCAATTTACATGGTATGTGTAGTAACCCATGGTTTGACATAGTTGACCAGGATAAAACTGATTTAGAACTGATCTGCCAGCAGGTCACAGATCTCTTGTGAGACAGTTTCTTTACTTGATCTTACAGTAAGTCTGAACATTTGAGCTTGCTTGTTGGGTTCTAACCTCATGAGACACCCTACTTGTTGCATTCTAGTATGCACTATGCCTGCACAAACAAAATTGTCAGGATTCGGATCAATACCATCTAGTAGCTGCATGCCAAAACCAGACAATTTTGTACGGGCAGCTGCCAAATCAATTGAACCCTGAGCCTTAAATATTTTCTGAGCTCTTTGTTGCTCACCACCTAAGTTTTTCCATCTAGCAAAGAATGATTCTCCGTTCATTTCAGTTGGTTCAAAAAATTTATTTAGTGTGAGTGGGAGCTTCATTGAGATTTTTTGCGGAACACCATTATAAATGAATGATACAGACATGCTAGGTGTATCAGTGAAATCTTCAATACACTCTGCAGTCAACATCTGCTGGATTTGAGCACCTGCTTCTAACACAGGTTCCATGGGTTTCATCTGGACATTGAGCTTATGCAAATCAGTCCAGTGTAATTCAGGATGGACATTTTGAATTGGGGACTGAGTTTTATTACCATAAAACAAACCAATCCGACCTAAATTCTGTCTAAATTCACTCTTCACTCCAATTTGTATTAGATCATTTTCAAAGAGTACTCCATTATTTTTAAATAAAAATTTCTTGATGTTATTTTGCTGAACTGTACTAGGGCTGATTTTAGGAGTTGTATACAGGTCCCCAAGAACATCAAATAAACCATTTCCAGTATTAGCAGTAGAGCCAGGTGGCGTAGACAATCCAAGAAGGTCAGCACTAGAACTGTTTGTGTTTGTTATGTTATTCATGATTGGAGCTGGGGTAACACTGGGTAGTGGGCTTTTTGATTCTCTCACCTCATCAGGTATGCGTCCTGGTTTTTTCTTTTTCAACACTGCTAATATAGATGATTCTCTTTCTGGGAATGCAGGCATTTCTTCCAAAACTGTAGCCAGAACATCAGAACTGGCCACTATACTTAACTGCAAGTATTCTGATGCTCTCTGTTGCAGCTCCACATCAGCAGAACGTAAATTAGAGTCTGCCCTAAAAACTTCTTGTACTCTATTTTTAATTTCTGGGAACAAATTAACAAGTTTGATATATGTAGACAGCAGAAGAGCTCTTGTAGCAGCTGAGCAAAGGTGATACTTGGAGTGGAGAAGTTCAAATTGGACTTGAGGTGAAGAACGGGTGTCACCAGCAATTAAGTTTCCAAATTCTCCCAGTATATAACCTCCCACTTTAACCATATTTTCATGACATGTTGGTGCTTGTAAAGCTTCAAAGACAGTTTTAGCAGCATACCCTTGAACTTCCTCCCTATTTATTACTATTTGGATGACTCTATACCAAACTTCTTCAGAAACATAATCTCCTGCAATTCTAATAAGATTCAAAATAACATCCACATACCAAGTGAAGTCAGTTGCGTACTTTTCTGACAATATAGCAACTTTTAAAACCATCTCTTCCCTTATAGAGTAATCTGCAGTTTCCAAATAAGCCAACATTTCTTGAACAATTTCTTCTGCATTGGTTTTGTCACACATTGCATACAATAAATCAACTGCTTGCTGTCGTACAGAGACATCTTTTTCCATTTTCATAGAAAGGATTACAACTTCTTGGTGCTTTTTCACAGCTTCATGAGAAAATTCAGAGGTAGCAAGATGACACATTGACTCAAGTGCCAAGTATCTTAGGTTGGTCTCACGATTGCTTAAAAATTGCCCAAGTTGGTTGCATGCTCGAACTAACAGATTAGGTTCACTGTCATTATGTATAATTAGACTTATAGCTTCAAACAGAACAGCGTTTTTGGCATTTGAGTGTTGAACCTTTTTCGATTTTGGTGGCTCCTGGGCTTTGTTGAAGATAGTCTCCAAGCATTCTGACAGACGCCCTCTGACTCCTGGCTCTTCTGAAGGGGGAGTATAGTTTTGCAATAATCTCAAAAGTTTCACTGAAAGCCACGGTGCGGGTACAAAATAGTATGTATAATCTTGCAAGTCTGTATAACTTGCAGTCACAATTCTGCTTAGTCTAGCTACAGCCAGAGTAACACAACCCTTATATTCTTCAGGGTTCTTCTTTACAAGTGCATCTATCAATGATGTTGCTGCAGTCACAACACCCATGTGCGGGTCATTTAGTAAATGTATTATTCTAGATGTCCACTCACCACCTGGAATTATTTCCGGTGACTTCCGAAACAATCTCAGTAGACAGAGAGCTGCTGACTGCTTAACAACATCCATTGTATCGCCAGATACTAGCAATTTAGGAATCTCTGTTCCAAAGGCTTCAGCCATATCCTTGCTGCCAATATTAGCTATGCACTGCAAGGCGAGATTCACGTGAATAGGGTTTCGAGACTGTAGGTCATTTTTAATGCTCTGAATTATAAGTTTGATGAGATCACTGTTAGTATTGACCAGTACTGATATGAATAGATAGCCTATTTGTTTCTCGGAGTATTTGTTGGAAGATAACAAATTAACAGCTTCCATATGACCAAAATCAATATCGTGACCTAATAAGAAAATAAATAGGAGTTTACAGACGTACTTCTTTTTCTGGTAGCCATCGAGGGTTTTGTCGCCTTTGAACTTGCTACGAATGTTGGCCAGTTCCTTGTTGATCCTTTTAATTTCTGCTTCTTTACTTTTGCAATTTCTAATGTCAGATATGAAAACTGCGAGCCCTCGCATTCCATCTCCCCTGACGGCAGGCATATTGCCAAGAGACTTATCGAACACCAGTTTTATGCCTTTTCTTCGACTTGCGGGTATAAGATTGCGACACCACACTAAAACGACACTACAACAAGCAAAAGTTCATGTAGCGGCTTTAAACTAGACTTATTAGTTGGTAGCCGTCATTAAAACACAATTTCAATTTCGGCCACTGAGCTTTCTTCTACAACGCCTTCCCATATTATCTATGAACATGAAACGTCAGTGAGTACAATTTCCTTGTTTATGGATCGATATCGTAATTTTGTGATGGCCTAAAGTTACTAGACTTAAAATCAACAAAAAAAGTTAGGTAAATTCAACATACAGAATAAAATAATACTGGTAGAATTAAAAAATCTCATTTTTGTCTCTTTTATTTTGGTTGTTAACTCTATCGACTGTAAAATATAAGCACTAATAAAATAAGAAGGGCTTCTTTGATATCTTTGTATTAAATCATGATGCAGCAAGCGGGTATTCTCTGCAAGCGCGTAACCCAACCAATGAAATGCCTGACGCAGATCATGCAGCAAAGGTTAAAACTGCACTTTGTACTGATGATGCTGGGGACTTATTTAAAGTAATGGTATGCTGGCAGCTACTGAGATATGCTGGCATATTAAGGGGTAACCCAAAACCAGGGATAGCCGTCTGTTCCTGCTTGACTCATACAACAGCAATATAATAATTCGTGCATAACAGCAATCATTTGTGACTTACCTCAGTCCAGCTTCACGCAAGCTTTCTTTTAAAATATAATGCTAAATTGGGGAAATATAATAGTGTACACAGCAACACTGGGGCGTTTACCATTTAAAACTAAACTTGATAAATCGAACTTTATACCATAAACCGAAAATCATATAAATCCCTAGAATAAAAAAATATGGGTTACCCTTTCCTATACAAAATATTAAAATGCTGATGTTTCATATGTTTATAAATGGTTTTCCTAACTTTAATTTTGTATAAATAATGAAATACGAACAATAAACGATCAAATAAATTAAACTAGTAAGTAAAAACACTTGAACATAATATTGCAGTACGAATGACTACTTACTGCAGATATGTGTTACAACATATCTGCTTGATCCTAATATTGCTTCTGACCAACCAATTATAGAATGTTATTTATAACTGTACTAATTAAAAAGGAAAGCGTTTTATTTATTTCTTTAATTATAATCGATAAATTCTGAAACTACTGAATTACAATAATTTCAATACGTATACAAAGTCGAAACATAGCACCCAAACAGATACTAGACAAAATGAAACAATATTATGAATAAATCGTAATATAGATCAATAAACCACGCGTTTTATGTCATGTGGTTTTTTGATTAATAATAATATATTATAATTAAATTCTAAACAGTAAAACGCATTTGTATGTAATATAAATCGGTTAGGCCACTGCTGCTGCTGATCTCCATGGGCGAAAATAATTTAGTAGGTATCATATTTGATCGTTTGTTTGACTTGGCAGCTGCTTCGCTTCATTCTGAGAATGTACACCCTACCCTGCTGTCAAGAAGTAAAACTGTATTTATTAGAACCTAATAGAATTGCCTAAACCATTCTTTACGCCAAAATATTAAACAAAATAAAAGTACCAGAACGATTTGGATTGAAAAGTAGTTATGTCCATTTGGTAAATTGGTACCTACATGTTTGTTACCGGTCTTTGTTATTGTCACAAATATGTAGTTAAACTTATAGACTTTAGTAATCTGGTTATTTGTGTCGTGTTAAAAATGTGTTAACGTTGTTAAAACATCATTTTGGAAAAAAAAAATGGTTATGGGGAAATTTCATAATATTGATCTAGTAATACTGGTTTCTGGGTTATTGGAATTAATGTATCTGTGGTTGTGTCATGTGTTGCAGTGTTGTGCGAACGGTGTGATTATTTGTGAGCCGTGATGAATTACGTCTGTCTGGAGCTACAGAAACTTATCAGAAAATGTATTGAAATATTCTGATTGTGTGGTTTTAATAAATTTTGATTTTTAATATCTCATGAACTTGTAAAATGGGGTCAATATTGGAAATTCAATCATTGTGAATGGGGCCTGGTTTCAAAGTACAGTACAACTAAATGAATGATGCAGTCTATATTCTGGACAGGCAGAGTGCTATCACGTGCTATCAGAAATGGACTTTCGAGTTTTTCAAATGTTGCTGAATTAAACGTTTCGAACAAGAAACATCCTTATTTAGTGTCAGTGGTTTGTGGTTTTCCTAAAGACATTGCTAATGGAAGATCTAATAAAGGACAGTTTGGCGACGATGCATGGTTTTCCACAAATTTTAACAATGCAGATGTCATTGGTAAGTTTCAAAACATTATAATGTCTATATCTCATTGAATAATATTTGTAAAGTTTATTTAGTGCTATTTGTGTGCTTAAATAAAAAGTAGGTACTTAAATCTAAGAAAATTCTTAAATTCTTAGATTTGTATTTTTCATAAGATCAGAATTTCTTATAATCCATGTATGTATGGTTGCACAAGAAAGTGTAAAAAACATTAGTAAACCCTTATAACATATAAGGCCTAATGTTGTTTATATTTCATTCAATAAGTAGCAGTTGATTAGATACAACTTTGTCCGCATAGAATTACTGATTTTCTGTGAGATTAATAAGTTATTCTATGGTAGCTTATGGAAAAAAGTCTCTGTGAGAGATATACTATACTATGCAATTTATTCATCTTTGTTGTTAGTGTTTGTGGATGCCTTTGGCTTAAAATATCTGCCTCTGGGTAATATTAAAATTCAAGAGTTTTGAGCTTAATCGACCCTAATCTTTAAAAAAGTTAGATGTGACTCGGGTAGAAGTTTATTCACCGAGAGACAAATAAGTGGCAGTATTGCTGATTGTAAGACTGGATTACAGTAATATAAGAAGATTATGACTTAGAACATGATATTTTAAAGTTATAAATGACATTGAAATACAAAAAATTTGTAAGGTATATATACCCTACCTTATAAAGTTTTCTGTGTAATAAGTGCAGAATGCATTTGTTAAGAAAGACAATTTTAATAAAATCTTAAATTTGAAATTTCTTTAAAAAAAAAAAGAGTTTATGACTTTTCAATGGAATGCAACCAATGTGTAATCAATCAAATGGTTCGCAGATCATTTTTTTTTAAATGTGTTGTTTGTAATGTTTAATTAATAATTGATTACTATCAAAGCATTCTGCTGCTTCAATTATTTGTTTGATATTTGGCATAAATTTATCTTCTTCTGAATATTAAAAGTGAGAGCATAAATTAATAAAAAGAGCTAAATTTTGAGTAAATTAGGGTTACCGTTTGGAAACAGTGTTCTAATTGTTCCAAGAATAAGAGGTGCAAGACACAAGAAGGCACCTATTAGTGTTGCTTAAAAAAAATTACATTTGTTATTTCTATATTTTGTTTTTGTAGGAGTTGCTGATGGAGTGGGAGGCTGGCGTGCGTACGGTATTGATCCAGGGGAATTCTCATCATATCTCATGAGAACTTGTGAGAGGCTCGTGAGGATGGGACACTTTAAGATGTCAGAGCCTGGAGATCTTCTAGCTAAGTCATATTATGAGCTGCTGGAACACAAAAAACCAATTTTAGGTAATATACACAAACAATTTTTTCCTAAATCAAAAATAGTTCTGATCTTGTTATGTCATTAATAAAATTTCATCAATTTAAGTATTTTTATATTTATACATATATTTTAATTTAATATTTCAGCATTTAAAAATTAGTGGGGAAAAAATATATTTATGAGCATTTTGTACAAAATCACTTTATGGTGTTATGTACTTTGATTCTCTGTAACTCTATTTGGAATAGATAAGAACCTCAGCTTGCATTAAATTCAATTTATTCAATGCATATAATGTAAGTGAAAAGATTTGTAAAATTATAAAGGAAAGCTAACAGAATTAGTACAGAAGAGAAATTGAAGAAAATAAGTAAAGAAGAGTGTTCGAATTAGCTCTGAAAGATTTCTTTATGGTAAACCTGAGACTTTAGAAGATTCAGTCTCAATACTTATTTGTTTTGATGTTTGATCAATGTAGGGGGCTGCATGCTCAATATTTTGGAAATAGGTAGAAATGGTGGAGAGTTATAGCTAAGCCAGGATTCTCTAAAACATTTAAACCCTATAAATATATTAAATATATTTATTTGTCTGTTCTTCTTAATAAAATACTGTGTGTGCCAAATAGGTTGCAGGCCTAATTAAAGTTGTTGTTGAAATCAAGCCAGAAACTATGATTAAAATAGGACCCACGAAATATCTTGACCTGAATTTCACTCAAGTCAAGGATTAAAGTTAGTTTGATTTCATGATTGATAAATAGTATAGGTAGAGTTCAAATTCAACTAATAACTATTTAAAAACAGCTACAAGAGTGGTAATGGGTGATCCTATATTATCTGTTTTTCATCACGGAATTCTCAGAAAAGAAGTTGTATAGCTCCACAGTTTCAATGTTTAACCATCTCCTGATCCCATCATTGGACCCTCATCAACAAGCCTAATTGGACTTGTCAAAACAAGTTGTATAAGTCTATAAACTTGAGTGGTTTACTAGTCCCTCATTGAAGAGGTCCACTATTTAGCTTCTGGCTGAATCATTAGACCTTTGTAACCAAGCACAATACACACAATAGCACAAGCTCTAGCTCCACAATAATCATATGAGTCTAAACTCAAGGGGTCTACTGAAAAATTCCAGTGTCGGCTCCATTATCAGTCCAGCAACAAGACACCAAATTGTAGTGTTGTCATCCAAACTAAAATATACATACAAAGTTTTCACTTAATCTATCTAATAAGGGAGGAAGGGACAAGTTAACGGACACATTAGAATAATTTTCATTTAATGCTTGCAGTGTAAACGCAGGTGGTAGGTGAAAACCTACCTACATATTGATATCGGAAATTATAGTTTTACGATTTTTTATTACTGAGCACGTAATGTATCGCGAGCATTGCGATTACAACGCGTTCACATGTACTTCACCATAACACATATTCCTATGATACCGTTAACGAACACTGTTTAATTTATTTGCAACGTTCCCGTATGCGAGATGTTTCAACACATTATTAAATCTTAATATATATAAATCTCGTGTCACAATGTTTATCCTCAATGGACTCCTAAACCACTTAACCGATTATAATAAAATTCGCACACCATGTGCAGTTCGATCCAACTTGAGAGATAGGATAGTTTAAATCTCAAATTATAGTCGCAATTTTAATATATTGCTAATTATTTGTTTGTTATTATTTGACAGTCACAATTATCTGTTAACTCCAAATGATTCTAACAGATGTCGATACCTTTCGACTGGGTTGAGTAAGTAATCAATAGATGGCGCTGCTATGGTAAATCTACGAACGTGTCATATAAGCTACATTTTAACAGCATAATTACCGCGTGTTGTTGACGCTATAAAATTAATTAAATTTATTTTGTAGTAAACGAAATACCGTATAATTCAATTATTTCCACTTTTTAAATTTTTGGTGTTAGCATAGCCGGCCACGTGTTACTTAGACTGAAGTGTAAATTGAATTCATATTATAATGAAGATAATACAGTGAAATTAATCCTGTTTTTTACTTATTTGTGCTTCATTGATCAAAACTTTATAATTTAATTTGAATATATGTATGTAAGTATTATCACATAATTATAAAATTTAATTAAAATGTCAATGCAAAAATGATACACAATTTCCTACACTTTTTCAATAGTTGTACAAATTTTTTTTTATTGTTTTTATTTAACCTCTATTAAAAAATATTTAGCACTTATTATTTCAATGAGCTATGATTTTTCAGATTTTTCTTCTTATATTTAAACGATTAAATTAGTATTTCAATTGTTATTGAAATTATTATTTAAACTCTATAATTTAAATATGTACATGTCAGTATTATCACATAATTATAAAAGTTAATTAGAATGATCTATAATATAAAAATGAATCGCAAAAGCTGTTGGTAAACGCATAACTCAACAACACCTGGACCAATTTGGCCAATTTTTTTTTTAAATATTCGTTGATGTTCAAGGATGGTTTTTACGGCGAGAAAAATCTGAATAATTGCCGGAAAACCCCTTAAAACAGCCGTTTTCTTTTTCCCATACAAACGTTTTCTATATAAACGTAGAGTCAATTTGAGTTTTATTGCTATTGCATAAACTACATATTAAATTACAAGCACTCACTGTTGTCTAAGCAATGTAGGTGTGTTCCTAACTTCAAAGAGTGCATAGTCAAACTGTAACAGGACGAAATCTGTACATTAAATAGATTTTGAACATTTTAATTGGAGGATGCTTTACTAGCGATTTTACTAGCGTCTGTCTGTATCACGCCGAAACCACTTGAAATGATGGACTTGAATAAAATTTGGTATAGGAGTAGCTGATACGCTGGTTCAACATAAGAGATAGTTTTCATCCCGGAATTCAGCATGGTTCCCTTGGGAGATAGTCAAAATGTGTATTTAGTTGTAATTCATTAACGCGTACTCAGAATCCATTCTTTTTTTGTAAGAAAGGAGATACTTTAATGTTTATGATGTAATTTTTTCAAGTTGTTCGGTTCAGTAATCTATTGCTTCGTGATTGCAAGACAAGCAAACACTCAACGCAGACGAAGTCGCGGGAGTCAGCTAGACTAAACGGGCTAAAAACTAAACTAACTAAAACGAACTTTATTGCTATTGTATTCGCTGGGTTCGTGACCCCAGCGCCACCTATCGATACAACTTACGGTGGCTTAAAACGATATCCACGGACATTAATATCGGAAACAATTACTGGTAATGACGGTTATCCACTGTATCGTCGACGATCGACAGCAGACAATGGAAGATCAACAATTGTCAAATTAAATCAACAAGATATTGAAATAGATAATCGTTGGATTGTCCCATATTCACCCATTTTATCAAAGACCTTCAAAGCACACATCAAATCTTATCTACATAATCGTAGAATCTTGCCATTCAGTGAAATCTATTAAATTATACATTTGCAAATATGTAACCAAAGGGAGTGATATGGCTGTGATTGGAATTGGTGGAGAGAATTCCAATGATGAAGTTACACAATACCAAATGGGCCACTATGTTAGTAGTAATGAAGCAGTATGGCGAATATTTTCTTTTCCTATTCATGAGAGACACCCTTCTGTTGTTCACTTAGCTGTGCATTTAGAAAATGGACAAAGAGTGTATTTTACAGCACAGAACGCAGTACAAAAAGCTGCTCAGCCACCATCTACTACATTAACCAGTTTTTTTGAGACATGCCAAAACGATGATTTTGCACAAACATTGCTATATTCTGAAATGCCAAAATATTATACTTGGAATCAATCCTCAAGAAGATTTATAAGACGGAAACAAGGGAAACAAGTTCAAGGATACCCAGATGTGTATTCCACCGATGCCATTGGTCGAATTTATTCAGTACATCCAAGCAATGATGAATGTTTTTATTTACGACTGTTTGTCTATGCGCCAGATAATCAAACAAAAAACATCGTATATCACAAAGCACTACAATGAAAATAAAACTGATTTTTGTTAATAATTATGATTCATATCATTAACAATAAAGAGATTACTTATTTTTAAATGCTTATATATGTTTTATTTAATTATATTTCTTATTCACAACGCGCTATCACCAGGGTGACGGTTCTGTTCCGGTGAATTTTTTGCCCCGACTATAAAATATGTAGGAACAAAAAAATTACATATTACAAATCATTTTGACAGGCTATATTTGGCAGTACGAAGTCTGCCGGGTCAGCTAGTATAATATAAAATTTATCATTCATATGTATCGTTCGAGCAACGAGCATCAATTCTTATTTCCTACTTAACTCGGGCGGCGTTTACCAAACAGTTAGAGATAATTATAAGCCGACATCATTGATTTACCACTAGCCGTAGATCGATCATTAACGCTCAAAAAATGGGATGGAAAAGTAGTGCCCAAATAGCGACGCGTGCACTCTTTTCCCCCAGTGTGTGACAAGGCTAGACGAAAGTCACCGATTCTAACACTCGAGCTGTATAATCCGAATGAATTACAAAGCACTACGCGCCGCTATAGATAATATAACGGCCAGATGTCTAGTTTATTAGACGGGTTGTAAAACATCGATATACCGATATGTAGGAATGTATAGTTAGTTGGTGACAAATTCTCGCCTTGTTTTTGTATGACGCGCTCTATCTATGGCCGACATGTGTAAAAAATATAAATAAATGCAATATGTGAAGTTTTCTTAATGTTTTGTTTTACGTATGCTTCATCTTTGTTATAGGTAGTAGCACAGCATGCGTAATGATTCTAGACCGCAACGAGTCGATCATGCGCGCGGCTAACATCGGCGACAGCGGGTACATGGTTGTGCGCGGCGGGCGCGTGGTGCACCGCTCGCACGAGCAGCAGCACTACTTCAACACGCCCTACCAGCTGAGCCTGCCCCCGCCCGGACACGACAGGAACGTTCTCAGTGATAGGTAAGACCTTATTTTATTTTTATTATTTTTGTACCAAATTTGTTATATCAATAACTTACAAAAGAAGTATACAAAGGAAAGCTTATCCCTATAAGAGATCTCTTCCAGCTACCCTTAGATGTGAGTAAGATGAATGACCTTTTGACCCGTGTGTTACCCAAACAGAAGTGAAGGTCAGACGTGAAAGATTGCATACGAACGTAAAACGTACGCCTTGCGTAAAATATTTTGCCGCAGTGGCGCCCTTTTTATCCTTCTTAATTACATCTCATATCTTCACACAAAGTTAAAGAAATCATTGGGTAACGACTTTTCAGGGCTGAGTGTGCCTGTAATGGATATGTTGTAAGAGCACCAGCACTAGCTTATTTAGATTGATATAAATGTAACTTACAACTTGTCGCTGGCATGCCTTATGAATAAATAAACTTTTAAAATATACATCGGGATGTCTGAGCAGGATAGGTAGGGCAAAATGCAATCGACCTGTCTTCGCAAGCAGAACGTAATGCCTTCTTCGCCATTGTTCATTTTAGACGAATTTTCTTTCAAAGAAGTTAAAATTTCTCACACACTCTACTTCTTGCTTCGGATAGCGTTAAACCTTAGGACCGGATTATTAACAGTAACAATACAGTTGTATATAAATTAGGCCCGCATTAGAGTAGTTTAAAGTCTACGCTTTTAGTCCCTACTGCTAGGATAGCGCTGTACCCTGCACTGTAACATTAAAATTCTGAGATAACATCATCATGTCAGTTGTGGGTGTTTTCATCTGTAGCCTTCAGGTTAAGCCTTTCAAGTAAACAAAAGTTGTACCAGCCATAGCCACAACAGAGAAATCCATAATCGTTTGAATACTGAATGTAACCCCGTTAGATTTAAACTCTTAGAAAAAACCTACTCAATCGTCTTTTTGACGACCTCCGTGGCGCATCGCGTGCATTGATGCGTTATAAATGTTGAGGTCCTGGGTTCGTTTCCCGGCTCTCATTTTATCTGGCTTGTTTCCACCCTATCGACAAAGACGTGTCGCCAACCGATTAAACGTTCCGGCACGATGTCGCGTAGAAACCAATTAGGAGTATGGGTTACCCCTAACAGGTTACCTCGCTACCATCTTAGACTACAGTATCACTTACTATCAGGCGAGATTGCCTTATAATAAGTGTGTATAAATAAATAAAAAACATACATAAGCCTTTGATGGCTTCATAGTCTTTATGCATAATAAATTCATATGGCGGATTTGATGTAATTAGTAAAAAAAATGTCAAGTATAACTACTATCAAATAAAACGTTATCGATTACAAAGCTATATATACGGCACCAACTTACAACGTACGTATATTTTAAATGCGATAGTCTTTAGTCTTATTTTCATTTTACGCAGTGGCTGATCATCGCCATTCAATGTATAGATATCGTCAAATATTCTCTGAAAGGAGGTACACGCTACTCTAGCATTCATAAAACATTGAAATTATTAAATTGTGAAAAATAAAATTGTACAGTACGCAATAAGAAGGAATATTAAGGTCAACATGAATTTTTTGACTG
The DNA here is from genome assembly GCA_928268935.1 of Lasiommata megera. Classification (NCBI taxonomy): domain Eukaryota; kingdom Metazoa; phylum Arthropoda; class Insecta; order Lepidoptera; family Nymphalidae; genus Lasiommata; species Lasiommata megera. The sequence goes on along the minus strand of OV743322.1, from coordinate 9,697,435 downwards.
TATTCCAGAATACATGAACATCACGTTGGAAAACTTCCAGTTTTTTGCGACGGAATGTAACAGTGCGTGCTTCAATCAATAACAATGATAAAGGAGTACAATTTATTATACGATAACAGGCAACCCGAATACTTTCCAGTATTTGTTTATAATCAATAAAGGAGCATATAGTCATAGTATTTTTTTTCCCCACCTAAAACAACGCGTGACGTCACATGTGGGTACAAAAATAGATCGACTGAGTATACGCTTTATCCGATCATCGTGGATCTTTAAAAACATAATAGAAGTATAACGAAAAAAGTGTTATGAGAAATTGTATCATCTATTAGTCGTATGAAAACAATTTTATCGATTGAATGCGCTATTAGAAGCTAAGCAAAAGGTTACTTCAATAAAGATAGCAGCATAAACACTATACTCACTCAAGGATTTTTATTTATGTTGATAAGCCGTGATGTCAAAAGACTCATAGTCGTTTGTTAGTTTTGTGACGTTAATCTTTTTTTTTTTTTTTTTAATAATACTTTCGAGTGTAAAGATAGTTATGTATAACTTTCTTCTTGTGTTTCAGTCAGATTTTTTAGTTATCACAAAATTTACTTGTGATAATTTTAGCTGACACATGATTTGATATCAATAACCATGTGGAACCAGCTTCCATCTTCTGTGTTCCCTAATGGTTATAATATGGGGATCTTCAAAGGGCGGATAAACAAATTTCTCAAGGGCCAGCAACGCATTGGTAATCACTTACCATCAGGTCACCTGCCTGCTCGTTTGCTCGCTATATGTATAAAAAAAAAACCATAGATGGGAATGAAAGTAATTTTCTTATCTAGATTAATTGTTATCACTTTGATATCCGGAAGTGGAAGTATGACTTCTTGGTATATTGAGCTTGCGTCTTTTTGCGTGGAAATTTAATTGTGTGTGACAACAGAGTCAATGGCTATCAAATGCGTTCAAATTAGTCAGTATATTCGTAACACGCGGTTAAAACGCTCTATTGAAATATTTATAATTAAATATATTAATTAAAATAAAATCTGATAAATAAGAATTTGGAACAATTTCTTCATGTACCACGTTTTATCACTCAGATAAGATTATTAAGTGATATTTACGTGTTATTAATTGCTAGTAAATCTAGACGTAACATTTAAATAATATGAGGAATGTAGCAAAATTTACACAAGGCCATAAGTGTGTACTCGTAATAACGTGCCTAATGACTTTTATACAAAGGGTCATTATTAATAACTGGGCTGGGGGAGGCCTACGCTAGAGAGGCGACGTCTACCAAAACCATATTATAATAAGCCAGAAAATTGGATCGATATTTGTTAAAAAAAAACTATGACATAATTATTCTTTCTTATTGATTTGGTAGTTGAATAAATGGCTTTTTACATTATTAATAACACGGGCAAAATTACGTTTTTAGAATACCTAAGATATTTTTATTGTCGGATTAGGTGTCTTCACCTGACTTCATACGTATAAATATCTATTATTTTGCACTGTAGGGTTAAGTAATCAAAGGGTGTCCTGTGAAGCCGTATAACGAAACCTTTAATGTCTGGGCGTCTGTCATACCTACTCATAATACGTGTAACTACGGCTTCATTTAGCAATTTAAAAAAATGATAAAACAACTTGATTTTTTTATCGTTGATATGTTCAGCCCTATCTTAGGAACAGTATATCTTATAATTATATTAATTGCAATGTTTGAAAAGATTTGAAAAGGTTTCAAATGTATTTAGGTTTAATTATAAGCTACTTATCTCGTAGTAAAACAAATGACATTTAAAGTTGGGCTGCCATTCTTTCGCAGATAATGTCACACTCATTACTTCCCATCGCCATTAGTAATAAGCATTATTTACAAAGAGATGATTTATTGTTTAGGCAATCAAATATTTTAACCAAATAAATCATCATCATCATCATGATCAACTTATCGCTCGCTACAGAGCACGGGACTCCCCTCAATTATGAGAAAGGTTTGGCCATAGTCCACCACTGGCCATGGCCGGATTGGCAGACTTCACACGCCTTTGAGAACATTATGAAGAACTCTCCGGCAGGTTTCTATACGATGTTTCCCTTCACCGTTGAAGCAAGTGATATTTTAATGGCTTAAAACGCACATAACACAGAAAAGTTGGAGTGTGCCCGGGGTTGAACTCCTGACCTCTTAAGAGGCAGATGTCCTAACCACTAGGCTATCACAGCTTCACACCAAATAAATGAAGATTAGTAAATTAAATCGTACAGAACCCGCAGTGATGACTCACACTTGACGGTTCGCATAAAGAATGTAACTGTAGTTCAAAGTTGTTATCACTTATCTGTATCACTTAAGCAAAGTTGTTTTTAAATTAGGACATACAGTTTTATTTATAAAATTGCCTACTTTTAATGAGTACGCATTAGTTAGTAAGTACAGAATGATTCAAATTAATATTATACAAACGAGCTAAAGTTTTTTATATGTCGTTTCATTTTACTGGGAAGTTGGAAATTGCAATTACCTTAATTCCGCTTTGAGGTCATTTTATTGCCTCATGGAGCAAGAAGGTCGTTTAGCTGTACTTTTTTTGTCGCTGGTTTTTTAGTTTATCTGTAAACATTAGCTAACACGAGTGTACCTATATACTTTGTTATATAGGTACGCTCATCTCATAAGACACAGTCATGAGACTAGAGTCGACAGATAAAAGTCATCTGTCGCTACTTGAATTATTAAATAGGGTTGTTACTCAACTAAATGTTTACTATATACATCATCATCGTGAACAACCCATTACCGGCTCACTACAGAGCACGGGTCTCCTGTTAATATGAGAAGGGTTTTGCCATAGTCCACCACGCTGGCCGTGTGCGGATTGGCAGACTTCACACGCCTTTTGAGAACATTATGGACAACTCTCAGGCGTGCAGGTTTCCTCACGATGTTTTCCTTCACCGTTAAAGTAAGTGATATTTTAATTTTTAAAAAACGCGCCAAAACTCCGAAAAGTTAGAGGTGCGTGCCCGGATTCGAACCGCCGACCTCTGATTAGGAGGCTGACGCCCTAGCCACTAGGCTATCACCGCTTATTACTATATACATTAAACCTTATTAGTTTTATTTTGGAGGACATAAAGAAATATTAAGATTTGTATGATTGTCGCTAGTTTAGCTTATATCTTTATGTATATCTAGAAAACCACTGCAAAGTAACGCTTCCTTAACCGATTAGGATTAAACCGTGGAGAAGCCAGAAAGAAACTCTCCCAGTTGCATCTTTATGATTACATAATAAGGAGTTTAACGTAAGTAGTGTAAATTAGTTGGGACTGTTCTCACATTAACTTAGTAGGAGCGTTAAACTGGTTAAGATACTAATTATATGGTCATTCGTAATAAAATCTAGCCACATAAAACAATTAACGAAATTATAATTAGTTGAATTAATATTAATGACTAAGTTTTTTTTATCCACTACAAATTAGCCCTTGACGGCAATCTCACCTGATGGTAAGTGATGATGCAGTCTGAGATGTTAGCGGACTAACCTGCTAGGGGTACGGGCAAACCCATACTCCTAATTGGTTTCTACGCGAAATCGTGCCGGAACGCTAAATCGGTTGGCGACACGTCTTTGTCGCTAAGGGTGGTAACTAGCCACGGCCGAAGCCACCGGGCAAAAATTTACTTGAAAGCAGTGGCTTTCATCCCCCATTAAGATAATATGCAACAGTAATTAGGAACTAATTACTTACGATTCAAATGCAATACAATACGATATTAGTATTCTAATGATATAATTTTGTATTGTGTCAACCCTAGCGGTTACTGGTCATGTGCTCGCTTCCCACTGGTAGCGTTTGTTGTATTTCTGAATGCACTAATATTAGAATTTTTAGTCCATTGGATATTTGCCAGCCTTTTACGCTCACGTGCTCAGTTTAATTTGTTTAATGGAATACCTTGTTTATTTACGTGGCCGTAATTTCTGTTGTTGTTTTCATTTTTTCGAATGTATTTTTAGAAATAACTTCGCCCTAGCACTATATCAAAATTTTATCAAAGTTGACCAAATTACGATTGGATAAGCACGGGGAGCCAAAAAGGTTCTAGATTTGTTCCAACAAATCTGGAACATTTTCTAATACGCTTCACAGTTACTGAACCGACACTCGAGTATCTATAATGGAAATTTACGGGTCAATAGTTCTAACTTACCTTAGGAGACTAAGGCTTGATTTTATCGTTCTCTTTGTGAACCATTTTTATTAAAACCACATTTTAACGAGACTCGTAATGGGTTCCATACCACGCCATGGTGCAATATGACATTCAATAATTAGATGTGTCCCAAGGTGCTGGAATGGCGACCCTGCACCAGTGAACGTAGCGTTGGTCGACCCGTTGGTCGTTGGTTGCTTGGAGCCGCTGGAAACGAGCGGCCCAAGACCGTGGGCATTTGAACTCCCTACAGACCTATGTCCAGCAGTGGACCTCAATCGGTTGTTAATGATGATGATGATGATTAGATGTGCTGCTTAAAGTGCGCTTCACAAAGTTTCCGCATGAAATAAGACTTCCAGTATTTATTTCTTTAGTATGCAACTGAGATAACCAATTTTAGCAAATCTTTATTATACTTTATAAATAAATGGGCATAACTTTACTTCTTCAATATATTAAAAACTTATTGTATCTCGAAGTTAACTCGTCTAATTTATGAATTAAACGGGGCAAAGAAGAGTTTCATGTAAAAAAAATTTATAAAGTTAGAAATTTCGTTTTAGCCTTTTGGGTATATTACATGGACGATCAAGATTCTTTATTTGGAAATTCGTAAATCGCAACCACTTGTATGCTGATAGTCTTCTGGTTAACACTTTGGGCCTACCTTTTTAATTCGACTCCCGGCACGCAGATCTTACTCTTCTCACTATATAACCCTGAAGTTTTTTCCCCACGACAAGATGGCCCTTGACGGCAATCTCACCTGATGTTACGTGATGATGCAGTCTAAGATGGTAGCGAGCTAACCCTTTTAGGGGAATGGTAAACTCACACTCCTAATTGGTTTCTACGCGACATCGTGTCGGAACGCTAAATCGCTTGGCGACACGTCTTTGTCAGTAGGGTAACTAGCCACGGCCAAAGCCTCCCACCAGACCAGACTCGAGCCGGGAATCGAACCCAGGACTTCCAACTTTGTAATGCAACAGCGCGCACGCTGCGCCACGGAGCATCTTTCTTATGTTAAAACGCTACTTGAAGAGGGCTTGTTGAGTTGATAATGACGAACAACGCGTGGACAAGTTAAGAGCGATTCACTAGTACACGTCACGTCTGATTTGTCGATTGTTTCTCGTGTTGCAGGCCAGAATCGGCGGACACGGCGGAGTTCAAAGTGGAGTGCGGTGACGTGATCCTCGTGGCGACGGACGGCGTGTTCGACAACGTGCCCGAGCCGGTGCTGGTGGCGGAGATGAGGCGCGCGCGGGGCGAAGGCAGCGAGGCGGGGGCGCCGGGTGACGAGGGCGAGGTGCAGCGCCTGCAGGGCGTCGCCAACTCCATCGCGTGGATGGCGCGCAACCTCTCCTTCGATGGCTGCTACATGTCGCCGTTCGCGAAGAGCGCGCGTCAGAATGGCATCGACGCGATAGGTAAGCACAAATTTTTCGGCCGACTGACTTGAATGCAATCTCACGTGATGGTTAGTGATGATGTCAGTCTAAAATGGTAGCCGGGTAATATGTTATGGGTATGGCAGTTGTGTTAAACACCTAATAGCTAAGTGACATCGTATCGGAACGTTGCAATCGTTTGGCGGCACGTGTTTTTCGCGTGGACAAAGACTTGCAAAATCAGACTAGAGGAAATTCAGGAATGATGAAGTCCCAAACCTGTGCTAGGGATCGAACTCAGATCCTTCCGCTTGAAATACCACCCACCCTACGCCCGGAAGGTCGTTACAGTAGCAATTTTGCGGACAACTGCCAGTCATACTAATATTATTAATGTGAATGTAAGTTTGTTACGCTTTCGCGCGAAACAGAACCAATCCAACGAATGAAACTTAGCTAGTATAAGTAACATAAGAGACTTTCCCATTTTTTAAATCTATGAATAGTGAAAACGCGAATCAGACGAAGCGCGAAAAAGGAGCTTTTACTGAAAAAATCTGTGATAGCCTAGTGGTTAAGACGTCCACCTCTTAATCAAAGTTAGGGGCTTCGAACCCGGTCACGCACATCTAACTTTTCAGAGTTTAGTATTTGCGTTTTTAAGCATTTAAAATATGACTTCATTAAAACACCGTTAGGAAACCTACATGCCTGAGAGATCTCCATAACGTTCTCAAAGGCGTGTAAAGTCTGCCAATCCGCACATGGCCAGCGTGGTGGACTATGGCCAAACCCTTCACATATTGAGAGAAGACCTGTGCTCTGTAGTGAGCCGGCAATGGGTTGATCATGATGATGGCTGAATTACAATTAGAACGTTAATTTCCTTACGTGAACATACTGATGCTGTTTTTTTTTACACTTTCAGGAGGTAAACCGGACGACATAACGGTGCTACTCGCAATTGTAGCGCTATGAAGATGTCATCATATTGTGATTTATTAGATTATATTTTTAGGAGCAGGTTTAAAAAAAAATTCGCATACATAACATAGCTTAACGACGACACCAAAAATTTAAAATATTGGTCCATTTTGAATTTAGTGTTAATTTCAATTGTCAATTTCACTAAGCAATACGTAAGTGTTTGTTATATATAGTACGAGGTAAGATCTGATGAGAAATTATTTTCGGAGGACAGTCGCAGCATTTAGACCACTCGATCACACCGCACACTATATAGTAATATTATTTCATGCAAAATTATTGCGTTATTTAAATACCGCTTACCGTCTCTAGTTATTGATTTGTATAATTCTATACAAGTAGAGACGAGAACAAGTCCAAAGGTAACGGATAATGGTACCAGCTTGTTACACTAATAGAAACGCATCAGTTGTTATAATATAATACCTATTGTGTAGTACATACGTTGAATGAGTAACTAAGTATAAATTTCGATAGTTGAATTACGTAAAACTATTGTTTGATACAACTTTTATCATCGTAACAATAAAGTGAGTATTTAGTTTTTAATTCATACATAAACTGTACACTTATTTCCAGTGAGTTGTATCTCACCGCAACCAAAATTGACAGGTGAACTTTGACAGATCACGTGGTCTTGACTTAGCTGGCTAGGCTATCGGAGACGTTCACGTCACGGCTAAACCATGATCGCGTGTACTTGGCTTGTATGAGAAGTCTGCATTTATATATCGTGCCCAGTAATAAATGCGTTACCATTGAGAAAGGGCGGGTTCCTTAGATTATGTTTTTATGTAAACTTACATCACCTACGCGTAATTCTGTCATTTTATATGGAAATTAAATTAAACTCATACAATATTATTTGTAAAAAGTATGTTAAAAAAGTTACAGTTGCTAAAATGTATATATTCTTATACAGAACCTTAGCTACAATATTTTTCTAAACCAACTTGTTAGTGTTTACTGTTACCATTATTACCGACCCGTTTGTTAGCAAACTGGTACACAAAATAATATTGCTATAAAATGTTGTAAAACGTGTTGTTTATTGTCTTGTATAATATGATATTTGGAGCTGTAGATTTTCATGTTGTTTTACAAAATGGAAACCGTTACAAATTACAAAATTATAATTAATATTAACTCCTGCATAAACTTACCTAATTATATATTTTGAATAAAATTAAGTAGTGTGAAATTTTCCATACCGTTCGCAACGAAAAGGATAGTCCTGTTTGATCTTTATATTTTGGTAGTTTTAAATTGTTTGTGTAGTTCTATTTCACGAAGACCTCAACCAAGTTCGGTTGGTGGTGGTTTTCGTGAACGCTAAAGCAATTATGTGACGGGTGTTTGAAATGAAGAAATTTATCTTACCAACTCGTATGCTATTAAAGATATCGTGGCGTTGCCCGCCAAAGCGCGGGTACGATGTCAAGGGTGTTTGAGTTTGTTAAGATTACATAACATACTGTAATAAACGTGTGATTCGGTGTTTGAATGAAGACTGATTTTTATTTAATGTAAATGTTCATGTTGATTTTAGAATTGTGATTTTACTAAGCAATGTTCAAATTGTAACTGGCAGTTCAGTGTATACAATTTTTTTCTAAATGTTTTTTCTACTATTCGTTGTCAATTGAGTCACAGTAGTCAACGAATTTTACTATACTTGTGTTTCTCTGTTGTACTTTTTACTAAATGAGAAAATTTTTATTCTTATTAGGTTTACCTCGTTAGTTTAGTTTAGCATGTTCAACTATGGATCAAAGATTCTGGTTTAGACTCCGAGGTTGGGCGGGTAATAAAAAAATATGATCACTATGTTATATTGATCGTTAAAGTTCCACCTAAATTGGTTCAGCGTGTTGGTTATATGCTCTAACACCATCTCGCAATCCTGTGCCCACCTGTAGGACGTTAATACATTAATGATGATGATTCAGAAGTTGTGGTTCAAGTCTTTGTCTAACTTAATTAATTAACTACGTATTTTGTGATTTTCTGTTTTATTTTGTCCGACGCATTTGATTTAAATAAGAATATTATATATATCCTGCCTTATGGGTGGGCCAGTTATTCTCCTATATTATGACATAACTAGAACAGAAGGTGTGATGAAGTTCCCATTAGTAGTTACTAATAGTTATTAGTGCGAAGAAATATTAAAGTTTTAACTTCGAGATGAAATAGATGTAGCCATGAAACAGTGAGGCATATGACAACCGTTTATGTAAGAAAATTGAGACAAAGCAAGATACGATGTCACCTGTCTCATACAGCATGTCGGTTTATCGCTTGGCGAACTTTTAAAGTTCGCCGAATAATGTGCTGCACTGTGTACTTATACTTAATAAGAATTTTAGTTCCATTAGCAGTTCCATATTTTTTTTCATTTGGGTCAATTAAAAATGTAGTTTTGTATTGCTGTTTCATGCGCGACCATCCATTTGTATTTAATATTGAGTCTCAAACATATAAATTCAAATCCAGATTCCAGCATACATCTGGTAGTATCTTTAAAATATAACTGCTCTTACGTTGAATATCAACTTATGCATTTGTTTGTGGGTAAATGGTGCTTTTATAACAAAGTAGGTTCTAATGATGGCCAGTCATTGTAACATTTATATGGATTGATTTAAAAGATTACAGCATCATAGCTGTATCAAGTTAGAAAAAATATGTCATTATAAAACCTTCTAATGAATATAAAATTATTCTCAACTCTCAATCATTTAATGTGTTAAAATCTACAACAGCACAGACAACATGGGTAATTTCAACTTAAAACAAGCCACTGTTTTGATTGATAAATAATTCTTCTTCTTCTTGGTACCATCGGATGTTATATGTTTTTACTGCAGTGTAGTAAAATTTGTCTTCTAAGTTACTAATAACTCTTATAACAAGTGAAATTGTTTTCAGTGCAGTGTTCATATAATGTAAATTCATGCGCTACAAATAAATTATGTATGTAGACAAATAAATAAAATTTTGTTCAAAATACTTTGTTTTCTTCATTTTACATCAATTCATTTTTTGAAATGCAGTATTACATATTTGTCATTATACCCCAATCTAAGCGGAAGATGTCGAGTGCATCTGCTAATACCTATGTCATATATAGAATTATCAAAAGAAAAATCACAGAATAATTTATAAAATATTTTGATTAAGACAACTTTTATGTGTTTATCATTTATTTAATAATCACAATTAACACAATCCGGTAAAAAGTAAATATTTATTGAGGCAAAATTGAACAGTTCATAATTCATCTTTGTGCTATGCAAATACAGCAAACTGTTACGTATGTACATTTTGAATCTTGAAGGAATAGATGGGTAAAGTAAATAATTGTTGGAGAACAGTACAGCAAATGAGTTTAAATAAAGTAATTTTGAATATTTCATGCTAACTGACAATACAAGGTACACACAATATGTAACCTTGAAATGAAGAACCGGGGCAAGATGCCGACTACCATTCCAAAAGCAGTATTACTGACGCCCCCTGTTTAGTTGTTTGGTATATTATAGAGTCAATATTTACTCTTGTCAAGGTCAGAAACTGTATTTTTAAATAATAACTATGGTTTTAAGCCATGGTAGTAATCTAGGTAGTTGGATAAGCTGAACTTGACTGTAAGGATTTTATATTTAATTATATCACATATTTACACTGTCTAATTATATGTATATTTATTACTGATACATTCAACATCTGTTCTTTTTTATGAATTTGTATTGATTTAAAGGAACTTATAATGATTATAATATATATAACATAATTCACAATTTGGCTTATTGTTTAAAAAAATAAATTGTACATATTTTATACATTTGCATTGTCATTGCCTTAATGCTGAGGTACATTTGGATTTGGATTCCGCCAGTCGAAGCCTCCCGGTCGTATATCGTCCAACTCTGGTAACGGATCATAATCATCTTCCGTTTCTGAATCAAATAACTTCTTACTAAAAACAAGAAAGTTTGTTTTAGCAACTCGAACTTAAAAATGATGTAATTACATGAAAATATCAAAACCAAAATCAATAAATAAAGCCATTACTGCTAATAGTATAATTTAACAATATATACATTGAATCGAAATTTATCATTTGAATTTATTTATTTGCACTATAGCTTCAGCTATAGTCAGAATGTTTTTTAACACAGATTGCAGAAAAACTGCCTTTTATAATACAAGTAGAGGTGCAGTACATGCCAAAAGTATACTTTGTTTATCCTATGGGAAAGCTAACCACATACTTATACAAGATTATTTTAGACTAGCTGACGCCCGCGACTTCGTCTGCATTGGGTTAGTGTGTACATGTCTTTCAATCACGAAACAATAGATTACTAGCCCGTATTACTTGAAATAATTACTAAACTAAAACAATTGGTGGGAGAAGTGGGAGGCGCTCGAGACGTGATGGCACAGGCGGTGGCATGCGCGTGAGCTGCGCGCGGTACTGGACAGTACTTGGACATTGCAACATTACTTTATTTTTCTAAAATAAAAGTAGCCTAAGTTACTCCCTATTACATCAGCTACCTGCCAATAAAAGTCCAGTAAAAATCGGTCCAGCCATTTCAGAGATTAGCCGGAACAAACAGACAGACGGACAAAAATTGTAAAAAAAATATTTTGGTGTATGTACCGTAAACATATTCATATGCATGTAGTAAAAAACGGTTGTTTCAATATGACAAACAGACACTCCAATTTAATTTATTTGTATAGATTACTTATTATTTTAGACACATTTCACATGTAACATACCTTTGTACTACTGACATGTATCTTAGGTATATCATGTATTTATTGAAAGCTATAGCATAAGCTCTTAACTTAACCTCTCCAATCCAGCTTTTTTTGAACATTTTGCCTTATACATTTGGGTCAATGGGATCACAGAGTTTAATACAAGTAGAAATAGAACAATGGGTTAAGCTAGAAAAGGATTAATTAGAAAAAAAAAAAACATTTTCTGTACACACAGAATCCTCTTAAGTGAACCTGCAAGATGATTTCAGCATGTGCTGGAGCATACATAAATTTACACATTTGAAACTTACAGAAAATCTGGTGTCTTCAGTACTTTTTCACCACCTCTATGCCGTGGAAGAACATCTTCCAAGAAGAAATATACGTGTCCAACAGCCATGCCCACTAAGTCAACAGATATTGAATTGCCAAGTAAAACAGAAAACCCAAGTAAAACCCATGGCAAGTATGGTGCCTGTAATCAGATAATTTAAGAATATTTCTTGTAAGTTCATACCAGAATCCTTAATCACTTGGCCTACCTAACCTATCGATAAAGATATGCTGTCTTTGTTAGTTGGGTGGTAACTAGCCTTAACCAAAGCCTCCCATCAGAATTAGTACTCATTATGAATAAGAATTCAGAAATAATCATACTGGTTCCCACTCATTTTATTTGAATTTTGAATTTATATTAATTCTAGCTGTTACCCGCGACTTCGTCTGCGTAGAATTGCTGATTTCCCTTGAGATTGAGGTTACCCGTGCGGCCAATGCCCTGCTTCAGAAAGTAAGCTACAGGCAAATGTCAAATTGCCGATTTTCGTGTTTCTAAATTAAAAACATAGGACTTTCATACAAACTTCAAACCCCTATTTTACCCCCTTCGTGGTAGATTTGGATGAAAAAAATTTCTAACCTTATACTTACGCCCTAAAAGAAACCTATTTTCAAAATTTCAAGCTCTTAGACTTCATACTAAAAAAAATAGCAATAACTATCATCCTCTATTTTACCACCCTTAACAGGTAATATTAAAAAAAAAATTATGTTGTTTTGATACATGTTTTTTATTTATTATTATTAATCTTAATGCAAATTTTTGTGTCTAACTCTAAAAACGAAGAAATGTCATACAAACTTCCAACCCCTATTTTACCCCCTTAGGGGTGGAATTTCCAAATATCCTTTCTTAGCTGACATCTCTTAACCATCAACTACCTACTTCCTAAATTATAGCTTTATACGTACAATAGTTTTTGAGATCTTGTGTTTAATTTTATAAGTATGTAAGTAAGTGACCTTTCGCTTTTATAATATATAGATTACCTGAAAATTCATCAGTCCAAAAAAGTTCATTCTCACATACACATTGCGCCTTGACCATATGTACACTATCATAATAGTAAATGCTTGACCTAAAAATAATAAATTAACAAAAAAAGCACACAACTGTAGAATAGTTCAGGAATATTTTTACATATTGCAGACACTCTTATTAAGACACTCTTATAATATTTTGTGTTTCATGCTTGGAGATTTTTTTTTCTAATAATAAAGGTTCAGTTCTAAGTAGGTATGTATGTTATTTTTACAAAGTATTGTGTTTCAAGGCATCTATAATTTTATTATAAGCTTTGCAGTATTGGCCCAAGTAGTTGGATTGATGTATGATCTTTGTTTTAGCATGTCATACAGTTGTGGAGTCTACTAGAGGGATTTACAACAACAACAACAATTACCTATAGACATTTTCCCAACTTATCTTGAAAAATAGCACAATTAGATTATATGAATAATTATGTAATGTTGCAATGCTAGGCTTAATGTTATTATATTACTAACATGATGTGTAGCACCTGATGATATGTGGTAATGTTAAGGCAATAATATATCTTTTGTAAACCATTACTACTCATTAATTATGATGTGATAGCCAAGTGGTTGGGGCGTCCGCCTCCTAATCAGAGGTTGGGGGTTCGAATCCTGGCACCCACCTCTAACTTCTCAGAGTTATTTGCGTTTTTAAGCAATTAAAATATCCCTCGCTTCAACTGTGAAGGAAAACATCGTGAGGAAACCAGCATGCCTGAGAGTTCTCCATAATGTTCTCAAAGGCGTGTGAAGTCTGCTAATCCACACATGGCCTGCATGGTGGACTATGGCCAAACTCTACCCATATTGGGAGGAGACCCGGGTTCTGTAGTGAGCCCGGGTCAGGTGAGTGGGTTGATTATGATTATGATGAATTATACTTGCTGGTTGCTGGAGACTAAATAGCAATCACTCCATGTTAAATAATTGTGTAAAATTCTAAAAAAAACTTATGTAGATCTTAGGAACTTAGGAATAGGTTCTGGTATTATAAAAGGATACAATCATTAGAACAGCTCCAAAGATAAACATTAAAACAAAATCAGCAGTCCTTCCCCTAAATGATCCCTCCTCCAACATTCTACAGTATCTGTATGTAAATATCATGTTGAAAAAGAAGTTGAATCCCAAGTTGCCAAAGAACAGGAATGTTGTAAATAGTCTCCATAGTTGATATTTCCATAGTATTAATATAGGGTTGAAATAAAGTTGGAATGGTGAAACAAGATCTAGTTGCTGAAATGAATAAAATATTTATTTTTGATTATTTTGATTGCAAACATGTATAATTAAATAATTTTTCTAACTCTCTCTTAACAAAATTATGTATAAAACGTCTTCAGCATAATTATAACTATACATATACACTATCACAAGTCCAAGAACTATTGACAATGTAAAGAGAGAATGCTTTCGACCTGCTAATTCTGCCTTCTTTTAGACCTGCTAATTTAGTTAAGTTGTGAGATTTATTTACAAAAGTAAAGACTTTGACAACACTTGATCGGTAAACGACCTGATAGAATTAATTAGGTGTCCCAGAGTAAGTTTATTAATGGTCTGGGATTTCAACCCATTAATAGTGCAGAACCATTGTAATCTTGGAGTTCAATTCTAGAAAGATGCATTATGAAATATTGACATGTCACTTACCACAGCCAAGGTAGTTATTACACATGCAGTCGTATAAACTCTGGTTACCGGAGGCACAAGCATATATTCTTCCAATAGTGTTTGATATGCCATTTTAAAAACCAAAGATAAGCAATATCGTCACTTAATGATCCTCACTTTAACTGCATAGTACAGTATACAGGGACAATATGATATAAAAGGTTATTGGTAGGCAGCTTAGGCCTTAGACACTCTTAAACTCAACTCGATTGGGCCACATCAGAATTAAATAAATGTCTAAACTACGGTCAACAAAATGTACACTATCTCAGAATAATATATCTACGCTTATGATATTTTATGTATAGTTCAAGAGGATTATTTTAGTTCAATATGCGATTCTTATAGAACCTAAACATAAATTGGAAACAAGTGCGAAAAATAAAAATAGATATTTCACTACTATTTAATTAGTTTTTGAAGAATGACAGCAGGTTTTTTTTATACTATGCTCTGTGATTAGACTGTAAATTGTCATTTTCTTTGTTTACATGAATATATTCCTCTTTGATACAGGATTCTAATAGTTTTTTTCTTTAGCTTCGAGTTCCGACTTCCGACATGGACATGTGATGGTTAGATGAATAAGTTCGAAAAAATATTTTATTACTCAATTATTTCCCAATTGTGACTAGAAATGAAACTAACTGTGTATAGACAAAAATCAATTTGTCTACGATTGACTTGTTCTGTGATTGGGGCTTATAACAAGCTCGGACGAAGAATCAAGGTGGACTTGAAAGCCGTGTATACCCGAAAGGGACAATTAGAGAGTACTTCAAAACGCAGGGATACCAGGTCAATAAAAATTTCCCGAAGTTCTTTTAGAAACTTTCCTTAAAAAAACTATAAAGTGAAAAAAAAAATATTCGGCTTTTTACACACAATTCGCAGCTCGATAAATTTTAGCTCGATTTTGTATAAAAGGTCATTTTTTTTTTTCATTTCAGTTTATGATATTGAAGGGAAAGTATACTTTATTATAGTAACTTCATTGTTTTCTTATATTAAGGCTTGGTTGTTTCAAAACATTTGTTATCGTTGCATACATTAGTTAAATTGGTTTATTTGACATTTTGTTCTGTAAGGCCATATTCATCTTGTATTTAGTTAAAAATATAGTGAATCCATTGTTTTACTCTTGGGCAAGTGTCTAAGTTTGTTCTCTCATAAGATGGGAATAATGATATAGGATGGTTTAATTGGGGAAGAAGTAAATTAAAAAACTGTGGAGAAATGAGTTTATTTATTGCGTTAATAGCGTTAACAGCGTTGGAACTGATAAGGCATTTAAAAATGTCATGTGTTCGGTTTTTCTAAAGCAGGTTTCATTAAAAACTCTAGGAAAAAACACCCGCATATTTTTTTGCGGGTGTTTTTTCCTAGAGTCCACTGTCTTCGACCAATGGAATTTATCGAAAAGTCACGAAGTGCAGTATCTTTTGTACATCTGAAACATAAAACAATAGCATAATTGATTATATGCACTTATACGAATCTTAACAATATTTTTTCAAACTGAATATAAACTTCATTATGGTCCAAATGTGAAAAATTACCCACTATTTTGGGTAACTTTAATTCTTAACTACTGGTATTCCTAAAATTTAAAACGGCCTATAAAATGGCCGCATGACATTGATATTGCTAATGTATGACGCTTGGTTGTGTATTACTAAATTTACACGGTTAATAATAAACTTTAAAATTAGAATTTGGGATATTTCTTAATTATTTTTGCATATTGTAAACCTGTTATACTGTAATCTAACGGAACCTTTATGTAATTGTACAATGCAAATGGTAAACAACGAAACAATAATAATACTTACGAATGATAGGTTATGTTTCTTAATTTGCGTTCGCTGCGACTTTTACAGGCGATCACACATCAATGCTCCATAATTATGGCTTTCTATACACCTTCAACATTAAATTTAACACATAAACCTAATTAAAAACTTGTATTATTTGCAATAAATTAGTATCACAGAGGCACGCGTCAAATTTGTTGGGCACGTATTACAGTTGAGCACACAAAAAAAACCTAAACTATGAAAGGGACAAAAGAATGGGTTTTCGTCTTTATAGCTCTTCAGATCTTTCTTTCTTTCTTTAGTTTTAAGCTGTTATGTTACTGATTAGCACCGAGGACAAACCTCTTTGGTTTTTTCGGTGCCTTTATTATATAACTAATTTTATTTCTTGTATATTAATAATAAATAAATAAATAAATAATATACTTTGCCTGCTCTAACAAGGTATTATTATTTTGATGTCAAGTCCACCTTGATTCTTCTTCCGAGATAACAAGTGATTTTATATTTATACTCTATGTTTAAAACTATCCGTACCTAATCTATAATATTGCCTATATCATCTTTGACAGTATCCATTATAGTCTATGCAGTGATCTATAACTTTGCAGAATATAAATAATTTGTATTTAGTACGTTTATTACTTACTTGAGATTAAATATTTTAACTACTTTGATGCTAATTTAATAAAAAGGCAAAAACTCAAATGCTTTGAAGTTTTTTGTATAAGAATGAATGTAAATGATATGTAATTTAATAATCGATACTTGTGTTATATAGATTTGATTACACAAATGTAAATAAGTAATTTGATCGCTAGTGGAATCATCATCAATTTGTCATCAAAATGGATGCAAAAGAAGTCGTTGAACATTTAGTGGCTTTAAAAGTAATGAGGCTAACCAAGCCGGCTTTAATCAGTCCGAAAATAGTCACTTGCGACTTCAAGGATTTGCCAGGAAATATTTTAAACAATTTTTTAAAAGATGATGCTACATCAGTTGTGCAAATGGAGACTCTGGCCGCCGGTCAATTTCTCTTGCTGCCTCAGAGTTTTGGTAATATATATTTGGGCGAAACTTTTTCTTGCTACGTTTGTGTCCATAATGAAACCAACCAACCTGTTCAGAGTGTATCCATCAAGGCAGACCTACAAACAAGTTCATACAGAATACCATTAACAACACAACAGAATTCAGCTCCACTTATGCTTGATGTCGATGAAACACTAAGTGACGTAATACATCATGAAGTCAAGGATCTGGGCACTCATATTTTAGTGTGTGAAGTTACTTATATGTCTAATTACAATACTTTGGCTTCATTTCGTAAATTCTTCAAGTTTGAAGTCATGAAACCTTTAGACGTCAAAACTAAGTTTTATAACGCTGAGTCAGATGATGTATTTGTTGAAGCACAAGTGCAAAATATAACTTCAGGGCCTATCATACTTGAACAGGTTTCATTAGAAACGTCTCCGCAGTTTACTGTCAAGTCACTAAATGAAGATAGTGCTGGATTATCAGTATTTGGGGATGTAACTCTCCTACAATCACAAGAAAGTTGTCAGTATTTATATTGTTTGACTCCCAAAGACAACATATTAAAAGATATTAAATTATTAGCTGCAGCAAAGAATATTGGAAAACTTGATATTGTTTGGAGATCTAACTTGGGAGAGAAAGGTAGACTGCAAACTAGTCAACTTAAAAGGATGACCACTGATTATGGAGATATTCGAGTAACATATGAAAATTTATCTAGCAAAGTTCCTGTTGATGAACCATTCAACTTCAAATGTAAAATTGTTAATGCCAGTGATAGAACTCTAGATTTAATACTGAAACTTCGTTCTCTACCAGATTCCAGTTTGCTCTGGTGTGGTATTTCAAACAGAAAGTTGGGCCCACTGGAACCCGGGAAAATGACATTTATTAATTTAACTGCCCTTCCAATCAGTTCTGGTCTTCATAACATAAGAGGGGTATCTCTGGTGGATTTATTCTTAAAGAGAACTTACGATTATGATGACTTAGCTTCTATTTATGTGTATTAACTGTTTACATTTTGTTAATGTAATTCTTATTTTAATTTTAATAGTTTTGAATATTATATAATTTATTAAAAGTTGAAAAAATGTGTTTTTATGATTGCATTTTTGTATTTACATTCAGCAAGGAGCTAACATAATGCGTTTGTTTTTTTTAAATTTTCCTATATACCAGAGATTATCAAACATTTCTATGAAAATCAATTATTTTCGAGCACCCCCAAGTTTCTATACACTCTTAAAACTTAAGAACCACAATTTCATTACCTTAATTAATTTAGTTATGGTGTACTATATTAGTCGGTTCTGTGTTTAAACTTACATTCTAAGCTAGACATTATTACCATCCATACCATCATACAGGGCAAAATATAAACTTATTATTAGATATTGAGTACCAAGAAGAAGTAGTTTGTTTGAAGATCTTTATAATTGCAATTGGCATTTTCTGTTCCAGTGCTTTCATCATTTTATAACGTTTGAATAAAATTTATTTATTGTGGAAACATTTGCTTGCATTAATTTATTAACATCAACAGTGAAAACTAAATGTAAGATTTAGTTTTTACAGTTGATACTTCATAACAATGAAAGGATTAACATATCCTTGTCTAGTATAAAATAATTAATGAGTTATAGTTCTTAACAAAGAGTATGTGAACACTACAATTTAGTCTCTAAAACATATCTATGCTCTAAGCAGTCAAGTCTAGTTACAAAGGTGTGTAACCATTACGCCTTAGTCAATTCAATAAAACTGAAAAGTAAACTCATTTAGAACTTACCAAGCCAAGCCCACCTATTTAGTAACTTAGCTGAAAGTAGATGGATAATTGTATATACATACAATATTTGGTGACTTTTTGAAAAAGGTAGTATCTTTTACTAGTTGTAGTTGGAAAGTTTATTTTGTAATCCACTATTCGGTAACTTTTCTAATTATTGGTGTTATCTTCATACGATATTTGCGATGTGTGATGAAAAGGCCCATGGCTGGCCAATGAATTAAAATATCAAGCGGACCGTACTACCCGTGAATTTACTCTGCGTGAGATTTCAACTGTCAAAGTCAAACTTTCTATGGGCAATGGATAAATTCTACACTTTGTTGGGTTGAAAAATATACATTTCTGTTTTCTGTTTTCCTGAAAAATTGATAATCATTACAATGGTGCTTACAAAGGAATACAGAATTTGCATGCCAATGACCGTCGAAGAGGTATGAACCACCGTGTTTTGCGGCTAAACCAATTTATAAAATTAAAATAGGCAATGATCAAATTCTGGATATTTTTAGTATCGTATCGGGCAGTTGTATATGATTGCTCGTCACAGTTTCGAGCAATCAAGCAATGGCGAAGGTGTGGAGGTGATAGCAAATGAGCAAGTCAAGGACGAAATAAATGGAGTCGGACAATTCACTGAGAAGAGAATACATTTGTCTAGGTATTTTCAATTCATTTAAAGTTTCATTTTAAAATTCTAATTTATTTAAAAAGTCATCGATTTATGATATTTATTACCTATCCAAAAAATCTTAAATAAAATCAAAGGACATGTGGTTTTGCCTTAACTAAGTTATAACAATAAAGATTAAGGCTGTCAATGTGATAGTTTCATTCTATATTGAGATATGTATTTTATAGGGATTATATGAACTAATGCTGAGCTTCATGATACAATTTAATGTTTTCAGCCATTTACCTTATTGGATCCAAAGTATAACACCAAGGATTTTCTATATTACTGAAAAAGCATGGAACTATTACCCATACACAATTACTGGTAAGTATGAATTCTTATGTTCTGATAGAAAATTGTGCTTTCTATATTATCATTTACTAATTTGATCATTATTTCTTTCCATGGCAAACTTCATAGAATATACAGTAAGTAAACAAAATTTTAATTTATTATTATTTTTCTTTAAAGATGATGAATAGCTGGCTTTAATACAAATAACTGTTATATAACACCAAAATTAACTAAAATCTTTCTAAATCTTTCGCCAGGTTTCCAATATCTACAATTATATACCAAGTATCATATAAGGTTCTGTGGGAGTGCAAATGGCATGGCCATAATTATGAAATTGTAATTAGTTAAATTATTTAAAATAATACTAATACTTAATGTTTTTATTACAGTGTTCCTTCATACCAAAATTTTCAATATCTATTCAGACTCGATATGAAGATAATAATGGTACTACTGAAAATGTGAGTTACTATGTATTTAAATACAATTGAAAATGTAATCTATATGTACCATAATGTTGTTTTCCATTTGCCAATATTGATTAATATTTGTTTAATTTCAATTTACTGACAAGATTGCTGTTTAATAGTTTTATATGTAATCCTGGGTTTGATTCTCGAGGCGATCCAAAAATAATTAGTTTCAATTAACTTTACAAAATAGTGACTACTAAAACCAAAATTAAACAAAAGCTGATATCAATATAGATGATTGAATGAATGAATGAATGAACACACTTTTATTGCACCACAAAAAAAGGAAAGAAAAACAAAAAAGAGAAAACTATCTCTTACAGGCAATAGATGAATATTAAATGAAACCAAATTCAGTCTGGTTTCTGAGATACAAGCTATTTGATAGATAGTTTAAAATGTCTTCATTGGTTCATTCAGCAATCCATTTTTCGAACAACAAGACCTCAACTGTCAAGTTTAATTCATCTGTATGACATTTTCAGGGCAGTTTTTTTGATTTATTTTAGGTACCCTTTCCACACTGTTGTATTTTAGTGCTACATTTATGTTTTTTTATTGACCAACCGGGACCACAACAAATTCTTATGTTAAAAATAATATTATCACATTATTACTTATTTATTATTAGTAGTCAAAAGATGTGATAACTGTTTCAATAGAGATCTTTAAAATTATTAAATCACTTTTAAAATGCTTCTGCTGCTTAGAACAGTGTTTTTTTTCCACCAAGAGCACCTTTTAAATGCTGATTTGAATAATATAGTGCCAATTTAGTGTAATTTTGATTATACAAATAAATATTACCAATCAGACAGTAACTATCTTTCTAATTAATTATCCTGGTTAGGATTTGTATAAAAATATGTTAGCAGCGCAAGAAAATGAGTATGAACTCAAAATGTTTAAAACAAAACCTCTGAAAATAGATTATGCGATACTGAAGTTGTAAATAAATGAACCATAACCATTGTCCTTTATTATTAGTGTTTGGGCTTAACACAAGAAGAGCAAGAATTGCGAGAAGTTGATTTTATGGACATTGCCTTTGATGAAATCAAACCACATCATTATAAGGAGTCAGAGGATCCCAAATTATTTAAATCTGAAAAGTCTGGCAGAGGGCCCCTTGTTGAGGGTTGGAGAGACACGCAGATTCCCATTATGTGCTGCTATAAATTGGTCAATGCCAAATTTGAGGTATGGGGATTGCAGACAAAAGTGGAAGACTATGTTCAGGCGGTATGTACATTAATAAAATAAAATTCAACTGAAAATGTTGAATGAAAACATTTAATTTTAACTAACATATTTGTATTAAATTGAATGTATATATTAAGTGGATTCTCAATTTTTATTTTAAAAGATTTTCAAATTCTTGCATAATGTTTTTACATTATATTGTTTGTTTTAAAATAGTTTCTTGAATTGGTTTTACTTTCAGATGTATTATTTAAACTTTTGTCTGTGTTTTTGGATTCATATTTGTGCCTCATAATTATTAAATATTAATATTTAACATTTAATAATTATGATATTAAATATTATTAACATTTTTTTTTCTTATCAGGCAATTCGTGAAGTCCTACTTCTTGGCCATCGACAAGCATTTACATGGATGGATGAATGGTTCAATATGACAATAGAGGATGTGAGAAATTATGAGCAAGAGATGCAATCTAAAACTAACATAAAGGTAACATTGTTGATTCTAACAAAATGATTTTAACTTATATCCTATCCATACCTACATCAAAACCACCTTTATTATAAGATTCAAATAATATAAATACTGTTGTTATAAAAACCTCACAAAAGAAAATAAAGATGTAGCACATAACCATAAACAAACATCGTGAGGAAACCATACAAACAGCATGCCTGAGAGTTCTCCATAATGTTCTCAAAGGCGTGTGAAGTCTGCCAATCCGCACATGGCCAGCGTGGTGGACTATTGCGAAACCCTCCATATTGAGAGGAGACCCGTGCTCTGTAGTGAGTTGATCATGATGATGATGATGACATAACCATGCTTATCAAATGATTTTCTTCCATTTTAAACATACCGACTAAGTCTTGTCGCCAAGCGATTTAGTGTTCCGGCACGATGTCGCGTAGAAACCAATCAGGAGTGTGGGTTTACCATACCCCTAACGGGTTAGCCTGCTACCATCTTAGACTGCATCATCACTTACCATCAGGTGAGATTGCCGTTAAGGGCTAACTTGTAGTTTATAAAATATATATATATTTAAACTTAAAATATATAAGTGCAAAATTTTAATAATCAAGAATAGGCAGAAAGCTTTGTAAATATTTGTATTATTATTAGAATTTCAGGTGATAATATGTGATAGTATTAAAAAAGGAATGCACAAATATTTTGAATTTTAAAGATATCTATTGAAACAGTTATCACATCTTTTGACTACTAATAATAAAAAAGCAATAATGTGATAATATTATTTTTAACATAAGAATTTGTGGTCTCGGTCGGTCAATAATAAATGTACATTAGCATTAAAATACGTCAGTGCGGATAGAGTACCTGAAATAAATCAAAAAAAACTGTCCTGAAAATGTCATACAGATGAATTAACTTTGACAGTTGAGGTCTTGTTGGTTGAAAAATGGATTGCTGAATGAACCAAAGAAGACATTTTAAACTTTGATAGCTTGTATCTCAGTAAAACAGACTGAATTTAATTTCTTTTAATATTCATCTTTTGCCTGGAAGAGATCTCTATGCAGCGATAAGGCCGCCAAATTGTATACTACTGTTTCTGTTATTTTCTGTCTTTTTTATTTTTTCTTTCCTTTTTTTGTGGTGTGCAATAAAAGTGTGTTCATTAATTCATTCATCTATATTGATATCAGCTATTGTTTAATTTTGGTTTTAGTGGTCACTATTTTGTTAAGTTATTAAAACGAAACTAATTATTTTTTGGGCGACTCGAGAATCAAACTCAGGATCTCGAGAAACGTGGATAAACATGCTAACATTAAACCTTAGTTAGGGGAATTTAAATTATGCAAACGGAATTCAATTACTTGCAGGTTAAAAGTGCATTAGAAGAATCAGAAAATAAAGACGATAAGAAGACTTCCCAGCCTGCGACGCCGAAGTCTTCTCAGCCCGCGACGCCGAAGTCTTCTCAGCCCGCTACTCCAAAATCTCCTAAGAGCCCCACAACACCCTCGACAGAATCCAAATCATGGTTTTCGTGGTCATAATCATTTGGATTAAAAGATATTTAGTTGAAATTCACCTCTGTTCACAGGGTTTTTAATATCTTTGCCAGATGCCTTAATCTCATTTAGAACATTGAATACTTAGTTCGTTCCATCTTACATGTCTTACATTTATGATTAAATTATTAAAATTAGGATTTATGATAATTTTTGAAGATGAAATCAAAATATGTATTTACGAAATTTTAAGCATTTTGATTAGTAATCGTTAAATTACAGAAGTTATGTCTGTTTATATTATTATCTAAATTAATTAATTAATTTCGAGAATTGACATAAATAATCATGTATTACCCAAACCAAACCATATAAAGTTATAAATAGGATTTATTGTGATAGTATGAATAGGTTTTTTTTGGTTAATTTACAGTTTTTATCGCATTCGTAACAATGATGTATTGAGCAGATACCAAATTTATTCATTTAAAACCAGTTAGGTACTAATTATAAATCTAAGCGTTTGGTAAGAATAATTTATAATAATATAAATAATGATGTTATTATTGTGAAATATATTGTAAGATATACACATATTTTGAATGGCGTAGAGGTTGTTCTATCAGAGGTAAGCATCTACTAAGGAGATGATAAAAAATGCAAAAATCGTCCAACGTGCACAAATAAAAATAAAACTTCCGGGTAGGCAGTGCTTTTATGTCAAATTGCACGCCCACTGCATTTTCTTGCTAGTTTGACCGCATAAACATTTCCGAATATACATACTTCGACATATATCTGTACATACTTACTATTTTTTTATTACGAGTTTTGGTTAGGTTATTTACAGAGGATATATATTTTATACCTATTTAATATAGATCTATAGTATTATCAACACAACACAGTGTTTTTTTGGCCATCTTTTTTTCACTTTATTCAGTTTAAAATTGAATAATAATTATATGCTTATACTTATCATATTTTAGTACCTACTAGGTAGAGTGTTTATGTACTCGTTGGATAACTATTGCTGCAATGATTTCGGTAAACGGTTTAATTATTAGCTGCCAAAAAAAAACTATGCTGCATTTGATCTCATCCCATTATACAGTTTTAACGATAAAAAGATTGCCGATTGTAGAGTTCATATCAGGTTTATGGAGCGTAATACATTAGTCGACGTTATATATAAAATTATATTAAAATATATAGGAGTAAAATATGTAAGTTGATTACTCAAATGACTGTGAAAATTGACGACATATATACATAAAATCTATCACAGTAAATAGTCATGTACATGTATTGAATGTTGTATGTTCAGCACGCACAATATCTCATATATTACCTATCTAAAGGTAGCAATATATAAAACAGAACAATACTCCACTAAATGGAAAGGTTTCTGTATGAGAACAAATAGGTAGGTCTCTTGTAACAGTAAAACTCCTGAAACGAGCTTACGTACTCGAAAATTTTAGAAAAGAAAATAAAATAAAATCCAATGATTTATTTTCAGCGATGTCGTTGATGAGTCAATATCGTGTGTTAAGTCCATAATCTTTTTTAAAATTATATTATCGTCTAGTTAGCCTACACATCAAAAAAATATTTACATTGACAAAGTAGTTAAATTATGTAAACAATATTTTGTTCACAATTAACAGATAATGTTCCTAATAAGAATATGATATACGTGTCGAATAATATTAATGAACGTAATTTTATAAGTCCAAAGAATTAATTTTAGCATAAAAATCATCAAGCAATGCAATACATAATTTTTCCAAGGGTTGTTTGGAAGTGATTGCTTAAGCAATAAAGGCCGCCTTTGCAGACTTATGTGTTTATTCCATGTTATTGTTTCTTAACCATTTCTGTACAATAAAAAGTATCTATCAATCATAAATCTATCAATCGTAAATGCATAAAAAAGGGGGTAGTCGTAAAGGAAAAATTAAATATTTTTTTAATTCATAAAAAGTTTCATGAGTGTTAAATTTTTTGATTAGTATTACGCTATTAAAAAAATGTACGACAGTTTTTATACCTACAACCTATTTTTTTAATACTTAGTGCTTTTCTACAGGTAATAAAAAGTCGGATTACATGGATATGATTAAAAAAAAAGCAAATTAAAAAGTGATTCGATGTGAAATAAAGTAATTTACCGTAAGTTTTCTCTTTAGGATGATGATTTAATTATAATATAAATGTTTAGGAGTCAGTACAAATATACCTAATCAAAAGTGAGTGATATTATCCTGAGAATAATAAAGTTTTTTTTTTAATATTAGTAACGGCCTATATTATACAGATTATAATGTACCAACAGTATAGAAAAAGTTCATTTACATTCCGTATTTAATATTCACGATGATTTCAATAATTAAGGCTTAAATTATATTGTAATATACTTTAAGTTTAAAAAATATTATTGTATCGTTAAAGTTCTATGTATTAATGTTTAGATGTGTTGAAATTTGTTAGTTGTTTGAATGATTTGGTGTAGTAAAATATACTATGGACAAAAACAATTCTGTTTTTTATTTCAGTGTGGATAGAAGGAGAAACTTTTGATTAAATACAATTTATTAATCAATCGCAGAACCGGAGGGTTTCCAATTCGCATGACGTAAGATAGCGGGGAGCGTATGATTGTGTGGTAGGCGGTACGAGTATGTTGTCAGTAGTCATCTGGTCTTCAGGGTCATGAAGGATATGTTTAATGCGCTCAACTGACAGCGATCCTTTTTACGACACACAAAGTTATTCGGATTATATAGATTAATAATACCTGTTATTTTCATTGTTTGATGTCTCGCTATTGTCATTAATATAAAAAAATGAATGAGGTTATAAGTGATTAAATAATGTCACGTAGTCTCTAAATTGCCTCTGAATTTGTCAGCGGATGAAATATACATTAAAACCACAGACAATGAGCCGGCCACGTGCCACGGAAAATCGATAGACGTTAGAGTTCCAAGGTAGGTACTGGAGTGGCGAACTGGTGTCAAAGCGAAAGCACAGGTGGTGGACCCCCAACTGTCTCTCAGACAACAAAGGAGTCTCTTCAAGCGATCGTGGAGTGTTGAATGTCCTTACAAAAGGCCAATGTACAGCCGTCTATCAGTTGAAATTACGGTGATGATGATAATGAAAGTTTATCAATACCTCCAATACGATTGCGGATGTAGGTATGTATCGATAATCGTCACCACTATATCACATAGAACACCAATCAAACTAAGGTTAAGTAAACTGATAATTTATTAATTTAATTCAAAAGTTATTCACAGACTATTTCGTGCGACTCTCAGGTGGTAACTGATGCAACCCCACTCTCTACATACAAGGCATTCTCGCGGTCAGCGAAATGCGATCGTATGAGCTTCAACGTATGTCGCTACAAAAGAAACGTATAGCTACATAATGGTGATCGATTATTGCTTTAATAAATACAGAATAAGCAAAAACTATGATGTTACAAGTGGAGTTAAGGTCACAGCTATAAAATTAAATGATTTTATAAAATTAATTATAACAGCCTAATATTAAAACGCTAGGTTATAATACAGTACGCATACTCTTTGTTAAAGGTGTTTTCGCTAGATCGCGTGTGGTCGTATTAAGGATCGTAAAACGCCGCCTTCCTAGGTGTAGTAATTGGTAACATAATATGATTGAAGGGATATAGATATTAATTTTGTATTAATATGTTTACCGACAAAATAGTAGGTACGTTTAACAACGTTATAGTGGATGATATCGAGACCTATTGATTTAAGCGTGGGCGGGGGCGGCTAATGACTTGCGCGTCGATGCGTTGCGAGGCGGGTAGCGTGAGCGAGCTACAATCACCAAAGAACTTGTGTTTGATAAACCTCGTAGCAATAATGGCAAGTCGCAAAAAAAAACTGGTATTGGCAGATTTCAACTAGAACTTTCTTGCCAATATGATTTTAAAATGCCAGCGCAAGCATTCTTGTACTTGCCAGTGCCCAAAGGACCTCCGTGGCGTAGTGCGTGCGCTGTCACATTATAAAGGAGGTCCTGGGTTCGATTCCCGGCTCGAGTATAGTCTGGAGGGAGGCCGTTCGGCCCTGTCTAGTTACCTCCCTACCGACAAAGACGTGTCGCGTAGAAACCAATTAGAGCGTGGGTTTAGCATACTCCTAACAGGTTAGCCCGCTACCATTCTAGACAGCATCATCACTTACCACCAGGTGAGATTGCCGTCAAGGGCTAACTTGAAGCGTAAAAAAGGGCTATATACCGTGTCTATTATTACATTTTTTTGTATCACTTTATAGTTAAGAACATACAGTAGATCAAAGACTCCTCGGTTGAATTTTTCTATTGGAATAAAAAACGTAAATTGCATTAGGCAATGTTATTTATTATTATTAATCTTCCAACAGCCCCCGCAGCCATTGTAGGTTAGGTCCAATGCTGCTGTACACTCCAGGTAGACCGGGTACACCACAGCTGAGGCCGTAACTGGCAATACCTTCAATTTTACCCGCGCATATGATGGGTCCTCCAGAGTCTCCCTGCCAATTTGAAAATAAATCTTTGATAATAATTATAATCAATCAAATCGAGGGACAAAATGCTATTTGATCATTTGAAATTCGCATATCACAGGAGGCGGTCATAGCCTAGTGGTTAGGGCATCAGCCTCCTAATCAGAGGTCAGCGGTTCGAATCCGGGCACGTACTTCTAACTTTTCAAAGTTATGTGCGTTTTTAAGTACTTAAAATATCACTTGCTTCAACGGTGAAGGAAAACATCGTGAGGAAACCTGCACGCCTGAGAGTTCTCCATAATGTTTTCAAAGGCGTGTGAAGTCTGCCAATGAGCACATGGCCAGCGTGGTGGACTATGGCCAAACGCCTCTTATATTGAGAGGAGACCCGTGCTCTGTAGTGAGCCGGTAATGGGTTGATCATGATGATGATGATGATATCACAGTAAATTGGTAGGATTCCTATACCTCAGTGAGATATTAGTTATTAGTGTTACCTATAAACCCATTCTACACAAGAGGCGTGTAAGAATTTACCTTCATTACTGTTAATCTACTATAATCTTTTCCATTAATTATTTTTAATCAAAACCCAATTAGGGTCACTATATAGGTCAATTGGAATGCATGCCAAATCGAAATTAAAATACAAAATGAGCACATACCCTACTTATTTTTTTTGTTGGTGACCCAGCCCCCAGTCGACAATCGAGGATTAACATTGACAAGCAAACGATTAAGGATGTCCTAAAATTCTAGATAGTTATGGTCGATAAGCAATTTTTTTGAACATGTTTTGGCCCCCATTCAATTAACGCCCGAGAAAGGTAAACCCGTTGGCCCCTTCTAGATCCAGGGCTGAGATTCATTATCATTAACGCCCAATCATAGTCGTTAATAGTTTGAGCCTGTTACCTAAGATCTCTCAATAGTTTCGAAGCAGCATTGTGGGTCTAAGCCATCTCCCTTTAGTCAATGCAAATGAAGGTATGTTCATAGACTTAGACAATTTCATGATAAAAAGAATATAAAGTTAATTGTGCAAAGCCCTTCAAGCATTCATTAATTAATTCATTTATTTTAAATGCGAATGGAAAAACGGCGCTAAACGAACGTATCAGATGCGCGAACAACTGATCTGGTGACAGCACTTGGAAGTTGAAGGTCGCCGTCGCCTCTTTTAACTCCTGTTGCAACCATGAGGGCGTATTTTTATAATATATTCTTTATTTCTCGTATAAACAAGAAGAAACATTAATAAATAACAAGAAAATGAAATAAATCATTCGTTTGAAGGTTCCTGTATAAATAAAGAGTAATAAGATAATATTTATTTCTTATTTACACGTTCCCTTACAACTAAGCGTATGCTTTGTGCTAGTTGTTCGTAGCTAGTTTGTCTTAGGATATCAAATTACGATATATTTGCGTTCAGTTCGACCGTTGTGCTTTTGGGGTTATAGAATTTGAACTTACAGCTAGTTTGCCTTAGGATAAAAACTTACGATATTGTTACAAGTTCCGGCCCCCTCCACTACGACGTCATCCAATTAACGTGCTACCATGGCATTAGTTTATTGATTATTTATATTTGTTGATTTATTCGATTGTTACAACTATTATGGTAAATACATAATTATTAACCTTATTATACTAATAATTCATTAAGTATTGAACATATGTTTGGTACTAATTATTATTGCGGTACAGTTTGTTTGTAATAGATAATTGTATAAAAGGAGTTGATCCGGGTAGACCGGGTTCATTCTTGTTATAACTGACTTTGATAGCGTTTGATAATTATTTGGTGAATAAAGTGATTAACGATTATTTGTTGTTATAAATACCCAAGTACCTACCTACTTAACGCTGCTCGTCGTCACGACATAACAACGAAACATATCTCACGCGTAATAATATTGGTTTAGTCGACCGTTTAGTAACCTATACTATTTAGGTTTATAGAATTTGCGCTTACCTCACAAGCGTCCACTCCATCGCCCAGGGCACATATCATTCCACTGTCATACCTCGGAGCCACGTATTCTCCCAGTGCTGCTGTGCATTGATCTAGCGATACAATTCTTACGTTTGCAGCGAGTAGTGTCTGTGAAACCTCTTTTTTGTTTAAATCTCTATAGCCGTAACCATAGATTGTACAGTCGCCTGTAAATTAAGAAAAAAATTAAATAAAAGCCCATTAATATAATTGGTAGTAACTCATCTTAAACCGAGAGTAGAAGCAGAGCCATTTCAGCCAGAGCATGTTAAACAAACTAAACAGACCAGAGAACCCATCCTCCTAATCGGTTTCAACGCGGTGGTCTTTGTCAGTAAATAGGGTGGTAACCTTGGCCACCAGAGCAGACTCGATCTGGGAATCAAACCCGGGATTTTCCACTTTATATTACAGCAGCAAACGCATCATGGAGGTCTTTAAAGTTTTGGTTTTATCATTATTTATGAATTGAAATATTACGTTTATTTTGTAAAACCCGCATCTTGTAAGCAAATCTATGTAACAAATTACAGATACTTATAATATTTTTATTTATTATATTTTTAGGAATATTTTCAATAATTTGTTAGAATACTGACCCTCAAAAACACGAATACAGGGTTTTTTTTGTAATTTTATTCCTAGCATATAAAAAGTCTAAAAAGTTAAGTACTTTTTTTATTTGTTAGCACATAAAAAGTTAAAAATAATATAAAAGACACAAAAAATTCCCCTACAGCGTTGGGAAATATGTTGAGTCGAGGTTTGTAATTCTGCCCAGAGGTGAGTTCTCGAATAAATTGGATTAATTTTTAAACAAAAATTCATTCATGCAAGAATTCTACTGTTAGTGTAATGTTGTTATTAATTAAAAGGTCGAGTTTTGACTGAGAGTTCTCTTCTTGTTCTCGAGACTAGCGTGTAAAGTGACGTAAAATCAGGCCCCTTGTCTTTGCCGACGAAGGCGGCGCGCCGTGTTGAGGTTGTAAGAGTGTATTGCCCTAGTCCTACTTGGCATGAGCAGTGTCTCTCATTGTAGACAACTAGGGTTAGCGTATTTATACTACTGCTTCACTGAGATTGATAGCGATCTTATACGATAACTATTAAAAATAAACTATGTGCTTTGGAGATCACGTTAAGTTTTCAGCTTTTGTTATTTACACCGATATGTGATAAGCAAGCCATCCTCCGTTAGAGCATCGAGATGGATAGCTTATCTCATCTCTTTTTTACGAGAGAGGGGGGGATTAAAATATTAATTTTGCATGCCTAACCGGCAGATTGTAAGCATCTCATCTTCAATGTACCGACTCAATCTATGCAAAATAAATGATTTGATTAGATTTGATAAGGCCAGCGTCTTGGCCTATGGCCGAACCCTTCTCATATTTTGAGGAGACCCGTGCTCTCTAGTGAGCCGGCAATGGGTTGATCATGATTATGATAATTTAACTTTCCGCACGTAGTACACTTTTAATTTGATTGAGGCGTTTGGCAGCCGCACAAAATCACTGTAATAATAGCCCATTGGCTGTGACAGCTGCGATTGTTCGAAGGCGAGCTCGTTAGCAGTTCATTCACAGTTACCTGATAAGCCGAAAGAGGAGTCGGGTAATACTGTGTCAGGCCGAGTTATGTCATCTAAATCGAGTTCCAACCGTAGCACTGCAATGTCATGAGCTCGTGTGACTCTGAAACCATAAAAGTTTGACACCATTGTACTTTGACTACTCTGTAATCTGTACATACATTATTTAGTATTTATTTATAGCTTGATTATCGGGTGCCTGGGTATAATCTGGCAGTACTCATTAAGTATATATCTTAGTGAGCACTTATTAACTGACATCATAGTTGACTAGCTGTCTCACTATTACATAACTTTTTATATCATCATGATCAACCCATTACCGGTTCACTACAGAGCACGGGTCTCCTCTCAATATGAGAAGGGTTTGGCCATAGTCCACCACGCTGGCCATGTGCGGATTGGCAGACTTCACACGCCTTTGAGAACATTATGGAGAACTCTCAGGCGTGCAGGTTTCATCACGATATTTTCCTTCACCGTTGAAGCAAGTGATATTTTAATTGTTTTAAAAACGCACATAACTCTGAAAAGTTAGAGGTGCGTGCCTGGATTCGAACCACCGACCTCTGATTAGGAGGCTGACACCCTAACCACTAGGCTATCACCGCTTCATTATTTAGTATTTATTTATAGCTTCATTATCTTGTGCCTGGGTATAATCTGGCAGTACTCATAAAGTATATAATTTACTAGTTAATCTTAGTGAGTACTTATTAACTGACATCATAGTTGACTAGCTGTCTCACCATTAGATAACTTCTTATATAGATTAGGGGATTTCGGAGTTCAAGACGCAAGGTTTTACGAGGGTAAGCAAAATTACGCTGAGATTGCTTTAGCTGTGAGGCCGTACATAGGTAGTAAAGGTTATTTTTTAGATCCCCCGGGAATAATAGCCTTGTGCTTTTCAAGGATAAAAAATCCCGCGTAAATGTTGAGTTACGCAAATACTTTTGTTTTCCTACTAGGTACTGTTTTTTTGTTTAATTTAAATTCTATATCACACTCATATTTCTTTACGGTTTGGTGTATTAGCTTTAACTAAATTATGTACAATCCGGTTATAGCTGTTGTACAATAAAGAGATAAAATAAAAGTACTAGCCTGTACACTCTAGACCAATACAGGCCTTAGAGGATCTTCTCGAAGATTGTCCAAGGTTTGGCAACGCAAGATTGGATCACATACATTTAGGTGAAAATTTGAGGCTTCAACCTTTCAATCCTCATTTTTGACTAATCAGACGTAATCAGACTAATATTATCACTTAATTCCAGAATGTATTTCTAGCTTTACGCTTTCCTATTTTTAATTTAATCACCCCTCATTCATTACTATATTTGTGCATTTGAGATCAATAAAGAAAAGACTTAGGATAGCGTATCAAATCGCGGTATCCAAAGCACTATAAATATGACGCCTTTTATAAAACAAGAAAACTATGAGAAATGACTAGAAAGAAAGAAAAAAAATGGAATAATCCAGTAATGTTTTTAGGGGTCTGAGATAGGTATAAAGGCCTGAGATGATCGATCACCATATATCATCATCATGATTAACCCATTACCAGCTCACTACAGAGCACGGGTCTCCTCTCAATATGAGATGGGTTTGGCCATAGTCCACCACGCCGCGCTGGCCATGTGCGGATTGGCAGACTTCACACGCCTTTGTGAACATTATGGAGAACTCTCAGGCGTGCAGGTTTCCTCACTATGTTTTCCTTCACCGTTGAAGCAAGTGATAATTTAATTGTTTAAAAAACGCACATAACTCCGAAAAGTTAGAAGTACGTGCCCGTATTCGAACCGCCAACCTCTGATTAGGAGGCTGTCGTCCTAACCACTAGGCTATCACCACTTCACTTCACTTCACAAACTTATTATCAGGAACTTTTTGTTATCGTTGATATAGCTATATCCGTCTCCATAAGTTAGATGTTTTCATTCCTTACCCCTGACAAACAGATCTGTTTTTGATACGTTATTGATTATATCAGATAGCTGAACTTATTAGACAGCGACCAGCGTGTTCAGTAATTTTCTTGTTATTTCTTGTATCTGTTTCACACCTGACCTTGAGTTTTTTAAAACGTTTTAAATTGAACCATCTTCTTTTTCTTGCCCTTATCCCACATGATGTGGGGTAGGCACTACACGTCTTCTTCTTCCACTCATGTGTATCAGCCGTCACCTCAACACCCTCACCTTTTATACGCCTATCCTCTTTTACACAATGCATCCATCTCTTCTTTGGTCTTCCTCTAACTCTTTTGCCCTTCCACGTTCATATATAACATTCTTTGGGTGACATTACATTCTTACTGCCACATTATATGACCATACCATGCTAGCCTGTTACTCCTCATCTTTTCTGTCACTGGCGTTACTTTTAAACTTCCCATTTTTTAATTGATCCATTGATCCATGATGCGAACCATTCTGCTGTTACATGTAGCTTTAAAGGAAGCCTATTTAACTAACCGATTGTATGAAGGGTGTTTTATAACTTCCAAGACCTGAGTGTGCGGTGTTGTCTCGTTATCTCTATAACAATAGTTGTTGAGATAAATGGAATAATCTTCTGGGTTGTGTTCCACGCAATGCGCCGCTGTGATAGCAACGTGAGGTGTCAGGATGTAGGCGCCGCAAAGATGGCGGCAGTCAGTTGCATTTCTCAACGATGCTACACCAACTTCATGGCCTACAAAGAGTTAAATTCAACATTCACATATTATAACATACACTATTAACCTACAACCTTTGTCCTCTCAACCGTGTGAGAAGGGCTTTGGCCGTAGTCCTCCAAGCTGGCCAAGTGCGGATTGGTAGACTTCGCACTTCTTAGAGAGCATAATTGCTCTATCATTATAGCTCTCGAGCATGAAGGTTTTTAACGATCTTTTCTTTTTTTTTTTTTTTTGTAATTAAGAATGAAATAAAATTTCTGAAAACGAAATGTTTATTGTTTCTTGCCATTTCAAAGGTACTTTTGAGTGCTTTGTGCTCAAGAGACTTTTAACTTATATTTTTATAGGCACGTTTTGTAGTACTCAATCGAAATCATGGCCAGTACGTTCGAAATTCATGGGATGCGGGATGGGTCAGAATGTTTTTATTCAAGTGGGTCCTTGCTACATGCGTAGCGTCTAGCTACGCCGTAGATTTTTATTTATTGCCGTTATGTGATTGGAATCTGAAACCTTACTCAACACTTTTTAATCATGCCTTATTCCTAATCCTTTGTTATAAATAAAGGCAATAAGGAGCATTCGAAGAAATATAAAAACTTCAAAAATAGAAGAGGTTAACACAAGTAGGTACATCGTTTTTTTTTTTCAGATTACTTTCCAATTCACAAAACGGCTGACAATCGACTCTTGAATTATTTGCCCATTGGAATTGCTTAAGTATCACATGACAGGATATATTTTTGTGACAGATTTAACACAATGTTATTTTGGTAAAACTATCGCCAAAAAACAAAAGGCGTGCCATTTTTTCTTTAATCCTCCTCGATATTAAAATTAACTCACTACAATATAAGTAGACACATCAAAAGGCTTGGCTTGCAAGGGGTTATTTGAATAAAGTTTTTATTTCATGGTTTCTGCTTGATTGATTGAATTAACCGACTTCAAATTCAATACAAAGTAAAAAAGAAATAGACTTCATTCTTCGTTTCTTAAACGTGCACGTTGGGTGATATTTGGGTAGGTACGTAATGGGAACCGTCCATTTTCCCGGATTAAAAAATATGATGTGTTGTCAACTATGTCAAATATAAGGTGATAACAAAAAAAAAGCCCGGTTAAGTTTGTTGTGGGCTTCTTCTTAGACCTGGGCGCGATTTGAACCCTCTTAGCTTTAGTTTTAAACTGTCGAGTGTAGTTATCACCATCACTGCACGAATAGATATATGAAATTAACGATTCATAGAATAGCCTGTAATAGGTTTATGTAAATAAAGCTATTTTTATTTAATTTGATTTGATACATTATTTATTTTGTATTAACTTTTGGGCCACAGATTTGAATGACAGTTGTTAGGTAGATATTTTTGTACCTCACCGATAACTCAGCATATCAATAACACTTAATAGAAATTTATTACTTATTAGATACGAGAATTCGCTTTATTTGGAAGTCGCTTATAACATTATGATTTCCACACGTTATCATTATTACTAATATTTTTATATAACAATAATATTTCACGTCACAGAACATTAAGTAGAAATATTCAAAACGACGTA
Organism: Lasiommata megera; assembly: GCA_928268935.1. Classification (NCBI taxonomy): domain Eukaryota; kingdom Metazoa; phylum Arthropoda; class Insecta; order Lepidoptera; family Nymphalidae; genus Lasiommata; species Lasiommata megera. The sequence continues at coordinate 9,661,313 of OV743322.1, read as the reverse complement.
TACCACAAGGCACCTCTGCTCCAGCGATAACTCTCTTAACCCTTTTGCATTCACCAGCACCAAAAACTACCGTTAAACACACTACACCAATAACTATCCTACAAAACGACATAATGTTACCTGTAGAATTATCACTTACGATCGCTACCAATAAAATAAATACTTGTAATACTTTGTCATTATTCATTTTACGTAGGCAAGCACGTAGGTAGGTACTTGTGAAAGAAATCGTGATCAAACATAAAATAACAATTGTTTAAATACAAGTGTTTTCTATCGGCATGAATTGAAACGCCTTTTGCATGTTGCTAACGATGGACTACTTACAAATAGTGTGGAATTATAGTGAAAAATAGACAAGGGTCTTACAAATAACATAGGGATGAAATATTTATTTCGAACATTCTTAAAGCGGCGATAGTCTAGTGGTTAGGGTGTCAGCCTCCTAATAAGAGGTCGGCGGTTCGAATCCGGGCACGCACCTCGAACTTTTCGGAGCTATGTGCGTTTAAAAAAAATTCAATATCACTTGCTTCAACGGTGAAGGAAAACATCGTGAGGAAACCTGCACGCCTGAGAGTTCTCCATAATGTTCTCAAAGGCGTGTGAAGTCTGCCAATCCGCACATGGCCAGCGTGGTGGACTATGGCCAAACCCTTCTCATATTGAGAGGAGACCCGTGCTCTGTAGTGAGCCGGTAATGGGTTGAACATGAAATGATGATGAACACTCTTAATGTCCATGATTAATTTTATTTTATTCTTTAACTGACAGCACCTTTCAAATGTCAGAACGTGATAAAACACTGTATGGCATGTTGCTACTGCCATACAGTAATTACACGAAAATATGTATATGTACTCGTATATATGTAATACGTTATGAAAAACAATACTTTCGGTTTCGGTGTGGATGTGCCAATAAACATCCGTGGTGACGTTAACAAATTAACACCCTTCTGGCAATGAAATACCGCCAAGGGATTAAGTGTGCCGGTGTGATTTAGGAGGACAGGTTCAGCTGCCGACTCCTGTGGTGCTGCAGATTTTCATGGACGGTGGTAATCACTTAAAAATAAAGTCTCGTCTATTAGCATACCCGTATTTAATATGTAAAAAAAGCTATATGGAAGCGAAGCTGTGATAGCCTAGTAAATAGGACGTCCGCCTCTATCTTTTCGGAATTATGTGCGTTTTTAAGCAATTAAAAATATCACTTGCTTCAACGATGAAGGAAAACATCGTGAGGAAACCTGCACGCCGTGAAAATACTCTATAATGTCAAAGGCGTGTGAAGTCTGCCAATCCGCACCTGGCCAGCGGGGTAGACTATGGCCAAACTCTTCTCGTATTGAGAGAAGACCCATGCTCTGCAGTGAGCCGACAATAGGTTGATCATGATGAATATGTAAAAAAAGAATGGTTTGACTTAATAATTATAGATAAAAACTATGGATGTCGAATATCGAATAACCGAATGGAAACGGGGCATCTCCAGTCATTACCAAACTGAAATACAACAATATATTATGCATATACTCATCGTAATGACGCCTATTCATTGTAGTTAATAAACCTCTACCACAGAATATAAACTAATGGAGATAGGTTAACTTTTGAGAGGGTGTTTCATACCAAATGAAAAAATGTAAGGGCTCTACTTTTCCCACGAGTTATAAACTGGTCCTGTCAGGAATTTCATGGTCACTGTTGGGCAACACTATAATGACGCCTATTCATTACCTTGTAGTTAATAAACCTCTACCACAGAATACATATAAACTAATGGTTATATTGTCTGTCTAGTTAACCATTAGTAAAGACAGGTTAACTTTTGAGAGGGTGTTTCAAATGAAACATTGTAAGGACCAGTTTAAGGTAGAGTACCTTTCCCACGAGTTATAAACTGTTCCTGCCAGAAATTTCATGGCCACTGTTGGGCTTATGATTCCACATTTAGTTATTTAGGAAGAATTTTTATTTCAATCGGTATACCTATCTTTTGTGACAGTTACAAGGTTAATAGGAATCTATTGCTGAACGACTCATTGAAATAGACCCACGCGTTTTTCTTTAGAATGCCGCAAATGAAATAGCTTATATAACTGCTAAGTACCTCCTATTAAATGTCATTTTTATGCTGAAAAAATATTAACTACGTAATACTTTCATTTTGTACAAACTGACACGATAGTTATTGATGGTTATTAATTGTACTTACTTTATTGCTTGAAATAGGTTTTTACAGGATAGCAAAAAAATTAAAGGCATGATGATGGGTAAATTACACCATTTCTTTCAATCGATATAGTACCAATGTCTCAAAAAAATAACCACGGCCTCTTTATGAACCTATCGCTACACCGAATGAAGATTCTTTAAAGAACTGTATCTGTTCCAAAGATTTAGAATTTGAAGTAAGTAACAGAGGACGAGAAACTGAAAGTCTGCTAAATAAATTTTACAAGAATCCCCTTAAGTCATTCACAGTACGTATTTGTTGTATTTTTTATATTTACTCTAATAAAATTAAAATAAGAAAAAAAACAAATCTAATAAAGTTAAAAAGCATGCGATTCTCTAGATTTTGGTAAATGTAGTCATTATGAAAACATCTTAGACCGAGCGCACTTAGAACCCTCCTAGTTTACGAATGTCCTTATCATCCTTTTCTCACTACAATATAAAGAACGTTTATATACGTTTTAAAAGCGTCTTTTAAATGCTAATTTATATAATAATAATAATAGTCTTTCTTTTCCGAGATACAGTCTCAACTAGTTCGGAAAACAGGTACATAATGGTAATGTACTATTAGACAATTTTAGTTATACCTACTACTATAATAAACTTCTCTTTCTTTTCTTTTATTTTGAAAAATGATAATATTTGAATTTGAAACTAACCCAATTTCTCGTTATTTATTGAATATTCCTACACTATTTTATATCAACTTTGAACGTTTATATTAACTTCACAGTAATCTGTGTAGGTAATAAAAGTGTGTTAAAAAAACTATCAATACCTAGGATTTGTGAGCTGTGTGAAATCCACCGAGCATTGCAGAATGCAGAGTGCTGACTTTAAAAGCGACAAGTGCCTATCAAGTCCATGTTATATCTATCCAGTATCCATTAAGAACGCTTTCCGATTTTACTGGAAAACATTTTCCACTGTATAGGCAAGCGATTTCCACTTATGTAATGGTGAAGCTCTTCGTTTTCAATTCTATCCTTATGTTATTAAGTACATATACTTTTCATGTATTGAATATTGATTTTTTATTATATCAACTTGTTGGAACAAGTCTTTTAGTAATTATTTTAAAAGTAGCTAAGGGACTGTTGTGATAGCCTAGAGGTTAGGACGTCCACCTCTTAATCAGAGGTCCGGGGTTCGAAACCGGGCACGCACCTCTAACTTTTCGGAGTTATGTTCGTTTTTAAGCAATTAAAATATCACTTGCTTCAACGGTGAAGGAAAACATCGTGAGGAAACCTGCACGCCTGAGAGTTCACGATAATGTTCTCAAAGGCGTGTGAAGTCTGCTAATCCGGAAATGGCCAGCGTGGTGGACTATGGCCAAACCCTTTTCATATTGAGAGGAGACCTGTGCTCTGTAGTGAGGCGGCAATGATGATGATGGGAAGTCCCTTCCCTTCATCATGATCAACCCATTCCATCCCAACCCAGTGTATTATTCTCTTAAGAACGTGTGATGATGGACAAGAGTTCTCATGAATTAAGAAGTACCTGGTGTCTATTTAATTATTTTTACAAGTTAACATATGAAAAAGAGTTCACTCGTAGGTTAATGTCTAGAGACTTAATGTCCGAAGTTAGCTAACAATCAATCTAATCCAAAATCTCGTAATAAAGTAAGTTTTGTAGTAATAAAGCTATCCTTTATGATAGGGAAAAGATGGATTTCCTAAATGTTATCTTCGAACCAAAGATTTTGGTTTGGATTATTATTTATTATTAATTGTGGGAGTAGTTATGTAACCAGGAAGTTGGGGTAATTAATTTAAATCTTTCCATGAGGCCTTTTCGAAATGCTTGACGAAACATCTTTGCCGCTTGGTTAGTAGGAGACTCGCCAAAGGTTTGCCCCAGTATAGCCACAACCCAATTAAGAAACAAAGTGAAAACAGAAACAAAATATTACCCCGAATGAGAATATTTTTTTTTTTGTTATTCACCATAAGTTAGCCCTTGACTGCATCTCATATGATGGTAAGTAAGAGGATGTGGTCTAAGTTGGTAGCGGGCTAACCTGTTAGGGGTATGGCAAACTCATACTCCTAATTGGTTTCTATACGACATCGTGCCGGAACGCTAAATCGCTTGGCGACAAGTCTTTGTCAGTAGGGTGGTAACTAGCCACGGCCGAAGCGTCCCGCCAGACTAGACTCGAGCCGGGAATCGAACCCAGGACCTCCAACTTTATAATGCGACAGTGCGCGTCATTTAAATTATTTGTCTCGTAAATCGTTCGCATGTTTAGTAGCAATCGTTTTATTAGGAATAATAAAAATTAAAACTGCTACGGTCAATAAGCACGAGAGAAGGTTTAGGCTCATCTACGTTAGTTACATTTGACATTGATAAGAGATGACTAGAGATATCTTGCTAATCAATTCTAATAACAATAGTAATAAAGAAAGAGATATAACAGAAGTACCAATTTTAGAATGACTTTCGTCACAAGGTACCCTATATTGTTCCTAATGACTTAAAGAACATATCTCAAGCTAAACATAAGTGTTTACTCAAAGATAACAAATAATTAATTTCCAATGAATTTTAAACAAATCAGTCAATCAACCGATCATAATCTTTACCAAACAGTCCTTTAAAAAGCAGCTTTTTATGCGTCAATAATTTACATAGTAGTGATTTGATGGTTATAACTACAGTCGTAATCTTAAAAGTAAAGTTATGAGGATTCCTAACGTGCCCTGGTCTAAGAAGAAGCCCACCACAAACTTGGCCAGGTAAATTTTCTTTTTTTTATCACTATCTCCATGCCACTTAAAATTATTAAAGAGCTATCTTATTAGAGCTATATTTCATACCTATGCTTGTTTAACATTTTCATAATCCTTTCACTATAGTAGGACTTTTATATAAACTTTGAGCTTATTGAGAGACGTCCCAAATGAAATATTTGGTAATTTGTTATAAAATTGTACCTTTGAATGTATGACATATCGGATATTGTTAAAGTTTTTAGATTCATTTTTTCAGACTGTGTTTAGCTGATTTACCGTATGTGTTTACAATAGCGTAACCTGGTCGGTTAGCGGGATGAAGTTTCTACATTGAGAGAGTTTGTTCTTTAGGTTTCGAACGTGCTCAGTATCAGCGTAAGCTCCTGTCAGACGGTTATTAGTTTGTACGTCTGCGAAACTGTGAAGAAGGCGCGAGTTCGTCTACTTTGCCGGCGTGCTGAGGTTGATTGATTGATTGTGACAGGGAGCGTTGTGGCTCTGGCCGTAGCACAGCGTTATAAAGTTGGAGGTCCTGGTTTCGATTCCCGACTCGAGTCTGGTCTGGTGAGCCTTCGGTCGTGGCTAGTCACCACGCTACTCTTTCTCGTAGAAACCAATTAGGAGTATGGGTTTACCATATCCCTAACAGGTTAGCCCGCTTCCGTATTAGAATGCATCATCACTTACCATCAGTTGAGATTGTAGCCAAGAGCTGATTTGCATGGACCAAAAAAAAAATGTTACATTGATACCTCGGACCCATAATTGAAATTGAAACGAGAAATGTCTATGACACTGAAAATATTAATGTTACATATATCATTTCTCGTTTCATTTAGGTAGGTAACAAATAATAAATCTTTATATAGTATACTCATTTAGATACCAAATTAGTTAACAATTAGTTAAAATTTTGATCATTCATCTTCTTTTTTTTCATATAGTTCCTTCAAAATAAAGTTCTTGTATGATTTCTTTTGTTTAATGCAATATTAAACTTACCCACTTACGAAGTGATATTTGTTTTCACTGTCACTTTACCAGTTACTTATAGATAACACTCGGAACTTCGGACTTTAAAAAATAAATGCTGAGTAAGTAGAGCTAAAATGCTATAACATTGTGATTAATCTTTATAAATAGATGCGCATTGCCGTTATAACTCTTTGCATAGGTACATCTATGTATAAAATGATTTAATTATAGCTCTGAGTCTCGACTAATAATATTGTTTTATAATAAGTTTATCGAGCGTGTGCCAAAATCAACGTTACAATAATTTGTTGCGAGTACGTACCTACGAAGTAGTAAAGATAAAATGTACAAAATTAGTAACGTCGTGGAAGTGTTGAGTGGTTAAGCGTGTCTATAATTATTTATTGTTATTGTCCGAGGTGCATGTAATGCCAAAGCGCGGCGACACCGGCCAGGTGGGAGCGGAGCGCGCTGGGCCTGCGACGACAGCGTTTATGTAACTCGTTCCGCCAGTGCCGGCCGCCGCGGGGCTGGCGGCAGTGCTCCGCCGACCGCCGGGGCACACCGCGCCATGGAGCGCGCGAGCGGCAGCCCGCCGCAAACTCCTCCCGCCGCGCAATCCGGCTTCGGTGCCTTCTGCAATGCGATCTCTGAAACTTTCTCGGTACGTACTGTACCCATTCGTATCACTCCCACCGCCCGCCCCACAGTTTTTATCGCAGTTACGTTGGCCAAAACTTTTGGTACAGTAACGCCGCCAAAAACGGATTTTGGCGCCGACCCACTCTACCATTCAATTTCCCGTCAAATCCGCAGCCGCCGCCAATTCACCTAATTGATGTGTCGCGTCGTAATCTATTTCGAGACGCACGTGCTCCGCGAGGTCGCGAAGCGAGGTCCCCATTAGCAGGATTCTGGAGGCAGGTGGCAAAGAATCGAACGAGTTATCGCGGGAATAAAAAATATAAACAAGTTTATTATTAGAGTGCTCATTCGTGCCGGGTCGCACGGCCGTGATTTGCCCGATGGCTGTGATATACCGAAATACCCGCGCAATAAACGAACGGATGGGCAACGCGCGACGTTCACAGCACGGGCGCGACACCGCGACACCGGCGGCCGCCACTCGCGCGAACTCTGCAAGCCGCTCACCACGGCCGACGTCTCCCGCGACATCTCGACCGCACTCGCCGCGCAGTGCCATCCTCGTGTAAGCCAGTTAAACTACTGAATAGGTACATTACGAATCCTAAACCGCATTCAACTTCTAATTCTGATTTTGCGTTTGCAATACTTACTAAACGACACTTAATCCGTTTTTCTTTTCGTTTTTGAATTACTGTGGCCCATTTGGAAACAAAATAAATAGCAATAGCATACTACCACTTCATTAACTAAATACCTATCTAGAAGTCAACTGCATGATGTGAGTGTGCATTACAGGTTATAGAATGATTGTTTTTATTTCAATTTATCTCACGTGCTCTCAGTTTGTGTGATTTTTATTCATGACAGAATGAAGATTTGTGTATGCGTTGCGTTTGGGGTGTAAGGTGTGTGCGTGTGTTCTTTCGTGTTTGTTTGTGTGTGAGTATCTCTATTTACGACTAGCATTTTCAAAAACTACTCGACCGATTTTTACCTTTTTTAAATTTCATGTTTGCCGTGTTGGCTATATCAGAGAAGCTGGAACCGATATCGTTACTCCTTAAGTTTTACTCTCATTTTAAACTTCTCGTAAAATCCCATAAGCTAGCACCTCTCAGAAGATATATAGTATAGATTTATCAAGTTCAGTTAGCCTCAATTTACTATTTGTTTTGTGAGTTTCTATAGGTTCGTCTTCAGCTTTATAAGATTTGCAAGATTATTTCTCCATTTATAATCAATAATGCTAAACGATGCTTTGTTAATTAAGTTAGTAATTATAATTTATTCTGATATGGTAATTGAAGCGGTAATCAGAAACTGTGTGATTATGACTTCTGCCGTTCTGTAAATCATCCATGTTTGCAATACCACCTGTGTTGTTAATTTGTGACACATTTACAGCAAACAAATTTCAACGCTTAAGCACACAAATTAGTATAGGTAGATACATTCACGCGTTTCTTCATTTTTTTTCTTTATGATACTACCTACAAAGAATAAAAGGATAAAAAACAGAAGTGTTGAATAGTGGTTGAAATAATACCTACCGATTACGAAGCTATTGCATTGATAGTGATTAACTCTGATTCAGAGATCTTTGTCAATATATTTAATATTTTAGTCAGATAGTCATCTTAGTAAATTCAATCGTAACCTACTATATGTACTTACACCCTTTTAAACAAAAAATGATTCATCAAAATTGCTTTAGGTACATATTAAGACTGATAAAACTGACTGATAAGGACTGACTTATGGAGGGACATATCGGCCAGTGCCTGATTAACAACGGAACAAGAGTAGTAACTTCTACGAGTTCAAATGTCCGTAAATGATGGCTCAATGTAAATATACCACCAAAATGTACAAATATGATTTTTGGCACATCATTTTTTTTTATTACAAAATATTCTTAATTATTTAAGGCAATAACTTCAGGGCTTTTTGTACTTGTCAAGTAGCTATAGAACACCAACGATGTTTTTACCTATAGATGGTATATACACGTATTGTTGTTGTTTTTAATACTTTACTCCAATTTGAGATCAACGGTCGCTTCATAGGATTTGATACATTATATAACCTGCGCTTATCCAGCACAGTTTATATAATTCTTCGGTATAATGTTTTTTTAAAGTCATTTAACCCGATACCGATGTAGTTACCCACTATCAAAAATCAATGGTTTTTTCTTAACTTTACTTCTCTTTTATCTTATCTTATATCACAAAGTATCAGCTTATCAAAATTAAAAAATTAATACATTTTCAATATTGAAAACTCACAGAGTTCCATTGCAAACCAAAAAAATTAAGCAAGTACGTGCCCATAATAGCGGTCTCAAATGAGTTTCTATACAATGACATAGTACCAACTATTTCTGTTTTGAATACCGTATATACTCACGCTTTGAAACCAGCTTTTTACGACTCCATTTCGCGGACTTTTTTTTATGTAAAACAATTTTTAATAAAATGGTTATTCAGCTGAAGGCATCAGTTTTATTCTTCTGTAATAATCAAATAAACGAAGAACGAACTAGCCTTAACGCTAATTATATTATATTTTATATAGTAACCTACTCCAAGATTATAAGTATAATATTTTGCAAGCTTGGAATAGATATATGGGTTTTTCAACATCATGATCAACCAATTACCGGCTCACTACAAAGCTCTGAATATGAGAAGGGTTTGGCCATAGTCCACCACGCTGGCCATGTGCGGATTGGTAGATTTCACACGCCTTTGAGAGCATTAAAAACCCACATAACTCCGAAAAGTTAGAGGTGCGTGCCCGGATTCGAACCGCCGACCTCTGATTAGGAGGCTGACGCCCTAACCACTAGGCTATCACCGCTTCTATAGGTTTTTAGCTTACCGCAAATGCATATTAGACTTTTCATAAAAACCCTATGATCCAATATTCTGTATTTAAATTTCGCAATTTTACTTTTCCCTTTTGTAGATAATAATTAACACGGGAGCTTAAAATCATTTATTTTCAAGTTTACTGACAAATCTTGACATTCTCAATGGCGGGTTGGCCAACAAAAAGATACAATTTTTACTGTTTTTACCATTATCCGGTTTGAAACTCTGAAAAGAGTTACTTGTTAACTATTAGTCAAATTCCAAAACTACCTATAGTTGAAAGAAAAAAAGGAAAGAGAATGTTTTAGATTTTAAGTTAAATTGATTTCTTAAAAAAACAATAATCTGTAATATAATGTGTGCAATAATAAAGTTTATAAAATTGGCGTCACAAATAATTATTATAACGACTAGCGAAGTGAGCTCATAGTTAATTTGTCTCCACAATGACAAGCTACGACGTAGCCGGCTGATTAATATAGCTATTAGGTTCGTAAACTTGCTTTAATTCTGTGGGCTTATTAGCATGCGGGTTAATGGTTTGTAATAGAAATAAAATTCAATTACACTCTATAATATAATGAAAAGTGCTGTGAGGTCTAAAGTAAATGCAGAGAATCATCGATTAGAGTTATAACAAATAAAATAGTTCCTTTTCGGCTCAATTATATACTTCGTTTAAAGAAGGTACCTAATCCTATATTATAATATATTAGAAATGTGAAAGTGTGGATGTTTGTTACTCAATTACGCAAAAAAACAGCTGAACGGATCTGGATGAAATTTGGCATGCATGTAGCCTTTGACATGTAAAAGATTATAGACAACCTTTTATCCCGATTCTTTAAGTAGTTCCCGAGGAAAAATAGAAAATTGTTTAAGAGCTAAGCCGCGGGCAGACAGCTTTTAAATTTTATATGCATGTCACCTATGCTATGGAAAAGGACATGTATTTTCTATTCCTATCTCTCAAATAGTTCCCGTGGGAAGATTAAAAATTGTTAACGAGCGAAGTTTTAGACGCGGGCAGAAGCTAGTATATAATATGTTACCTCAATCATTTTATAGTAATTAATTTAATTAACTGGCTGGTTAGATCTCTTACTTTTTAAGTTGGTGGTAAGGTGAACCAATGGAATCTAATTGGCATCTGTTGCTAAAATTTTATAACCAATCACAAGAAGCACCAGTTCGAGTTTGAGTATAGTGATTGGTTACAACTCTGATGCCAATTTGCTCGTTACCACGGACGCTGGCTGGACGGCTTTGGCCTTGCTTTAACGTCTTCAAAATAGAAGCGGCTGCACTCGGAAGATCTGTTTGTAAACAAATTAATGTCAGTAACATAAGTGAATTTAAAGATAGGTAAATTGTTTTATGATTAATGACTGATTAATAGCTCATCTATACAAGCTTTCGTTGAATTATTCACTATTTATATTTTATTTATTTATTATTTTTAATGCATGTTATTTAAATAAAATTACTTATTTTTTTTACAAACTCAAAAGTGCAGTCACTCATTGCCTACCTACTGCGTACTCTGTGCTGGGTCCCTTTGTCAAACTCAAACGAAGCTGCACCTAATTCTGGCGACTTTGAAAGGCCATTTCATTCCAAAGTTCAAGCGGCAATGTGAAAGGGCGCCCTGGACATGTATGAATTTAAATACTTAGTTGTGAACTAGTACGACAGTAATTAACTTACATATCTTGAACTTTAGAACACGTGTCAGAAGTGATATGAAGCGTCATTAATAAAATATTGATGTATATATACATATAACACATTAGTCGATACCTTCCTCTCCGAATATTTGGTGAACGGCTTCCGCCAACTAGTGATCTGCCACCAGATGAACCACACCCCTAAAACCCGTTGTAAAGGCGGCCCCGGATATGATCGTGCGAATAAACATGCAACACATATTTGTAAACCATTTATTCAACGCCATCTCTTAGAATACCCATGAACTAAAACGGATTTCGATAAAAGTGTGCCGTAGGTGTTAAAGTATCATTTAAGTTATTGAACTTGATTACGTAAAAAGTTAGGACTATTCATATAACATTCCTCATACCATGTCAGCAGTGCGAGGTTAATTCAAGCACCAGTTTGGTGCTCTTTTAACATTTAGCACCAATGGGCCGGTGCCATTTTTATTTGTGTGTTACACCTATACACAATAATATAATTTATCTATGGTTACTGTAATGTTCATCGGCATCGGACAGATAGTAGTTACAGATAGTAAAACCTTAACATCGCGTTTCCTATATACCTTTTTATTAAAAATCCATTATTGGAATAATAAACACATATACTGAGAGAGGTCGCTTAATTACAGTGCTAAGTGGAGCGAATCGAGTCTATTTGTTTTCACTATGACAAGCCACGACGTTTTGAGGCTAGGGTGACTAATATCCAGTGAGGTTGTTGCGGACACGACCCTTCACCTTGCTTATGAATCCAATAATAGCGATGGTAACACGAAGGTACTTGAAGCTTATTTATGTCCATTATTGATATGCCAATGGATTCGTACATAAATAAATGGTCAAAAACTAATAAATCGGAACTTTGAAAATATTTCGCAATCCGCAAGATTAATATGCGTAGTGCTTTATTGGGTATAACTAGAAAGTTATACCCAATAAAGCACTACGCATATTTATTTTGTAATCTAAGGTAAACCTTTTCTTACGTACTTTAGATTTTGGAATAAGGAATTATAAATATCTCTTAGTTGCTAAGTATTCGCCACCAGGTTTTTCAAATAGACTTTATTTGACTCGATCCTAAGATTTTCATAAAATAAAAAGGTCTACCTGACTGTCTGATCTATCAAACCACTGGAATAATCATGCTAAAATTTGGCTTCCATATAGCTATGAGAACGTAGGCATTCTCGAAAAAAGCATGTTAATTCAGACATTTTTGTCTTCTGAGGGGTCACAGTGTGGGTTTAATTTTTGTACGCATGTGTTCAGTTTTGAAGTGAGAAAAACGAGATCAGCGGATCTTTAGTGTACTTCATTAAAACAATATTATACCAGTATCTATTAGCGGACATTTAGCGATAAATCACTAGAAACATAATAGTAAAACTGAACTGATCGAGTTAGTATTATCTTATATAGTAAAACCTGTTAATTTACAAATTAAAAGGCCGTCAAATTGTATAAGATTTGTTTCTTTTCTTTTTCCCTCAGTACTTTTGTGTTGTGTGCATTAAAAGTGTGTTCACTCATTCGTTTAAATTATGAATACTATATTAACTTCGGTTACAGTTTGTCGGTTGATAAACCTTGAAACAACAACTGCCACCGTATTGGAGCAGTGAGTGTTCTCTCATAAAAGAGGGGCTCTATACCCAGTGTTAGGAAAAATGATTAGATATAATAGAAAAGGCGGGAGACTTCGTATTAGGCGGGCGCGGTTTTTTCATGCTTTTGTTGGCTAATTTTGAAAAGACTTGGTGTTGGTTGTGTTGCGGACATTATAGTTTTGGTGTCGTTTGTGTAGTGGCTAGTTTTTTGAATCGTTTGCATGTATTATTTTGGGAAAGGATTGGGGGAGCCGCGTCAGCTGTGCGAAGTTTCCCGCCATTTTTCCCTAACTTCAATTGTCTATTGCTATAAACGTGACATTGGCTAATCTGTGTAAAGCCATAAAAAGAGAAAAAAAAAAGATAAAATACTAAATTGAAGTTTTTTATTATGTAATATTATGTGTCAATAGTTTTCCATTTTGTGTAATGGTAATCTCTAAACGGCAATTCACAGATCATAGGCATTTGCAAGTGTTGGTGTTCTGGCTGTAGGCGTTAGTTATATCATGTATGAAAACAAATATGGCGCGTTGTAATTACTGTGTATCGTGTAGCAAAATCTGCGAAGCCATTAGGTCACACCAATATAAACTATACAAGTACAGTGCAAGGTTGCCTCTATGTTTTCATTTTAGGGCTGCCAGTTGTTGTTATTCCTGTCGAATGTTAGATATTTTGACGACCTCCGTGGCGCAGTGCGTGCGCTGTCGCATTATAAAGTTGGAGATCCTGGGTTCGATTCCCGGCTCGAGTCTGGCTTGGCTGGCTTCGGCCGTGGCTACCACCCTACTGACAAAGACGTGTCGCCAAGCGATTAAGCGTTCAGGCACGATGTCGTGTAGAAAACCATTAGGAGTGCGGGTTTACCATAACCCTAACAGGTTAGCCCGCTTCCATCCTAGACTGCATCATCTCTTGCCACCAGGTGAGAGAGCCGTCAAAGGCTAACTTGTAGTTTTAATAAAAAAAGATAAGTGCGTAATAACTTAATAAGTAAAACTTTTGGACTTATTTTTATACGATTGTATCATAACAATCATGATCGTAATCAACATCCTACTAGCGTCTATTACTGAGCACGGGCCAATTCAAGAGCGCGCTCACGACTCACGGTTTTCTGCCTTACTTATTCAACCGCTTCCAGTCTCTATTCCAGACACGTCTTCCTCAACAGCCATAGCTCCTGCGAAAGATATTACTCCCACATCAACTTGGTAAACCTTTAACTATGTCGACTTCTGTTCTTCGATTTAATCGTTAAGAATCATGTAAATAAGAGAGACTTCTAAAATTGCCCGCTTAATAGCACGTTGTGTAGACGTTATGTTGGATCCTAACTAGTCGTTTTAGGTCTAGGTTGATATGAATGAATGAACACAACATATATAATTTGACGGCCTAATCACTTCATAACGATATCCTCCAGGCAACCTATCACGTAATTAACACAGTAATAGGAATGCGGTAAGTGGTAAACATATAGGTGTTGATTATCATCACGATCAACCCATTGCCGGCGCGCTACAGAGCACGAGTCTCCTCTCAATAAGAGAAGAGTTTGGTCATAGTCCATTCCGCTGACCATGTGCGGATTGGCAGACTGCACACGCCTTTGAGAACATTATGGAGAACTCTCAGGCGTGCAGGTTTCCTCACGTTGTTTTCCTTCACCGTTGAAGCCAGTGATATTTATAATTGCTTAAAAACGCACATATCTCCGAAAAGTTAGAGGTAGGTGCCCGGGATCGAACCCCCGACCTCTGATTGGGAGGCGGACGTCCTAACCACTAGGCTATCACAGCTTTAATATGCATAAACTAATATAAAGTATAAAATATTAATACATGTGTACTCTACACGAAGTAGTTCAGAAAACATGCTGCTCGATCCAACACCAAGTTTCAAATTTGGCCCGGCAATTACATCGAGTAATCCCATGTTTTAGTTTTCATTTAAATTTTTCTCTACGTCGCATTTATAGTATCACCATTCAAAAAATTATTTTCCCTTCCGAAAAATAGGAGATGCGTTAGTTGCAGTTGGGCTTGGAAAATATGTAAAGTTTTTAAATTTAATGTACATAGTTTTGAAACAACTTCTATAACGGCCGGGGTTTCTAAATTCTGTGCAGTTTACTATATTATAGTAGTTCTCCACGACTTATGCTTGATGTTTATTGAAATGAAGCTACATTTTTCACGTACAAAATTTTTTATTTGCTTTTCTACTCAACTGACCGCGTCTCATCGCCCGTTCACGTTATTCAGTCCTCAAGAATTAATTTATTTTAATCAAAATTTAATTTCTATGGATTTTAAATAACATCAAAAGTGACAGAATTCCATATGAAGATTCATCCATTATTTACTCTCTTAAAGGTAGAAATTCGAAATATCTTAAAACACATCAATCTTAATTTCTCAACGAAAGGTCATTTATCAATTTTTATGGATTTTACATTTAAACTGACGGATTTCCATACAACCTTGTCTTATTTTACACCCTTAGTGTCAGATTTCAGCTATCTAGGTCTAAGTAAATAAACTGAAAGTTGTTGAGTAAGCCAGAGTTAGATGGAACTTTTACTTATTGTTGCCAATTAAAAAATATACCTTAAATAACTGACTATCAGTCACCGATTTTACGTTGTCAGACTGAAATACGGTGGACACACGTCTTGCTATTAACGAGATGGTAAGGTACCTCATCATCATCATCATTATGATCAACCCATTGCTGCTTACTACAGAGCACGGGTCTCCTCTCAGTATGAGAAGGGTTTGGCCATAGTCCACCACGCTGGCCATGTACGGCTTAGCAGGTACCTACTTAGGTTTTTATGTATGTATATAATAATAATAAACGTGCCTAAAATATATATTCGCAAACCAAAAACTAGCACGGTTAGTGGACGTTAAATAAATAAATACATATAGTAGTAATAAATTTTCATGAAATCATAATCAATATAAGAGGTAGCCCTATACCAACGTATAAAGGTTTGACCGCATCGATCGGTAAACGACGTTAGCATTGCCCTCTTTTTCCTTGCCCGAGATTAAAATTCCATTGTGACGTAAATTCCACGAATTTTTATCTAGGATAGGTGTCAGCGACCGCCATTATTCAAACTATTATGAGTTATTGGAATACATATTTTATGACTTATTGAATGGTAGTATTGGTCAAACTTTAATAACTATGGATTTTGATCGCTACTCAACGCCATAAAGAGAAAAGATTTTTATTAGGAACAATGTTACAAGAACGTATCTTAAACATGATCATGCATAAACTATATAAAGTGTAGCAGTAATCATAGAAATCATAAATTTAAGAAAAAAATTCAGTCTTCAGTTTCAGGAATCAGAAATTGAAACACTCAGCGTCGATCCATAACATCAATAATAATACAAACATAATAGGTAGACATGAAAAATAAGATCTCTCCGAGAATCTTTGTGGGCGTGCTTAACGTAGGAAAAATTTATAAAAGTGACGGAATATCTTATTTGAAGTGAATAAGATATTACGTCACGATATTATAAGTTAGGTTCAATATTTTTAATCACGTAACAGATAGAAGAACATAGAAAATTCGGTAACTTTATCTTAGTTGTTTTCGACTACACGTCAAATAACCTTAGGTAATCGTGTATAGTACATTATTGTTCGAAGCCTAGAGAGAGAATTTATATGAAAATACAATTTCAATCAAATATTTTCCTAAAATAAAATTTGTATTCTCTAAAATGTTAAACAATAAAATCGCAATATTTGTAAGTGGGTCTTCGAGGCTTATTCAAATCTCATAATTCAGCGGCGTAGGCGTTTCCACATTAACTCGTAAAAAGTTCTCAGCGTGGATTGGTAATGACATAAAATTAGGTTCGCATATATAATTTTACGTACACTTCAATTGCTGAAAGTATCCTATTTGATGAGATCGTTTATATCGTCAAGTCTGTCTGTTTGATGTGTCTCTACCACTGCTTCGGTTAAAGCCAGCAGTTGCTGTTTCATTAAGAACATCAAACTATTTTTGGTACATTTCTTTTGTTTTTTGTTGTTGTTTATATTCCGTTATTTTGGAAGAGTAATAAAAATGCAGATATTATGGGCATGTATTCCAAAACATTTGAAGCCCTCTCGAAGAATTGCTGCTGGCAACTGTATGTTGGTTCACGTTAAAAATAAAAGAAAGCTTAAAAATGCGGAGGTGTAAAATGTTATTGAACATTGAACGCTTCCAAAAACTGTACAAACAACTTGTCACAATATTGTAGAAGAATGTGATGAGTAATTTTAGTCGGGACGGTTTGTTTCGCAGGAAATAGCAATTGGACAGTACGCATCAGACGTTAGCTTCAGTGATTATAAATAAAAGATAGGGAACTCGGCCACTGCTCTTGCTATTTCTGATTGAAAACTGCTCCGAAATCAGGAGCAGGTTAACGCGAGTTTTTTGTAACATGAATTCGAAGTGTCAATGGGGTTATGTATTTAAGAGCGCATTCGTAAGTTTTCCGTGCGTCCGACCTATTTGTAAGTTTGAAATTTATTTGTTCGTTCTCTACTAATACATGCGTTTGTTGTCTCTAACGTCCATGTTGATCCAGTGAACTATTTCTGTGTTAGATGAAAATTAGTGGTTTAATTCGGAATGGTTGGTGGAGTGTTTGTTTTGTACATCAATATGGCTTGTGACTATATCAAAGGAAATGATAAAATGTCATATAACCGACATTGCGGTTTTATAATGAAGTGGGTATGTAGGTACTTTTAATACATTGTAATTCTGTTTCTGAAACGACGCAGATGTGAGGTTACATTGTCGAACATTAAGTTATATTATATATATAAAAGGGAAGAGTGACTTATTGGCTGACTAAATGAATGTTTGACTGATCTATCAACACACACCTCTAACCATATTGAGAATTGGCCTGAAGATCGCAATGTGACATAAAGATAGCTATTATTAGACGTATTAGCCTATTATTATAACGTAGGCAGCCACGTTAAGAAGGGATTTTAGACAATAGGTATGGGGGCATATAAAGGGTTTAAAGTTTGGAAATCTACTAATGACAGTTGAAGAGGGCAAAACATAGTCTATTTACACGAATCGACATAAGTTTGGAAAGTAACAATTATCTGTAAATTGTATTTAATAAATAGATATTTCAAATTTTTACAATATTCCAATGCATTTATTTTAACGTAATTTCTTACAAGTAATTTACATTATTCTAGATTGTATACCTAATATTATTACCTTGATCGGTCATCGGAAGATACGATTACCTAAAGAATATACTTACTTAGTAAATACTAAATATATTGAAATGATCATTATAACTGTAATCGTCAATATAATCGTTTTTACCGGTCTTCCCCAGGGTTATGTATGGCTATAACCCAACTGTGGACTTAACGTGTGTTAAGTAAAGCTCCCAATGGTCTATGCAGTCTATTTTTCTATGTTGTCTTAAATGTTTAGAAACACTTTTTTTATTCTTTAACATACTATAAACTAAAATATTAGCAAAAAGAAAATACACACATTAATAAAATACATTTATTTATATATAATAAGACAGATAACTAAAAAAATATATAGTCCAATGTAATTAAAAGATTTTCACATATTACGGAGTTATGTACCGCGTGTGAATTGTATCGTAGCATACAATTCACTTGATGTCATTGGTCCATTTAGTGAGGGTCTGACAAAATTTTATAGGGGCTATGTTGTGGACCTCCACCTTAATTCACCCTGAAATAATTATATACCTATATCTTACAAGTGGCTACTTAGTGTACCTACCTAAATTATTCCAAACTGTGGCACCGAAAGTAATCTCCTAATCTCTATATTATCTTCAAGGTTCCTCCAGTCGTAATCCTATGATTTAGTTAGGTTATACCCACCCTAATGCTTCAAACGAAATTTAAAATATTTTCTCTGAGAGATTGGCGAGAGGCCAACCGAGACAGTTAGTAGAAATTATGATATTCAGAATGTGTAAAATATTGCAAACTCAGATTACGCATTAGATATACCTATCACATAATAATTAAAGGACAATACGGTATTGTCAGGTCATCCATTGAGTATTGGATTCAAGATTAATATTTTTACCCTTAAATAATCTTGAGTTTACCTAATTTATAATAAATAATAGATATAAAGAGATATTTTGTTTATATGCGTCAGAGAAACGTATCGACCCGACCACCTGTGTGTTAGAGATGCAAAGGGGGATTTTTGGATAGATTCATCTTTGGAATGAAATAAAACAAATATTATATACCGATCGTGTTTCAAATGATTTCGGGCGTATATGAGCTGGCGGCTAGCTCGAATGAAGCGCAATATGGAATTCCAATTTATCGAGCAACCGTAGGTATATCGGAAATTATGTGATGAATGTGGACTTCCAAGTTATAGACCATTTCTTTGTACCCCGGTTAATTGATTTTAGTATGACTTTGCGAGCAATATCGCGCAACATGAATGGTATGACACTTTAAATTTATAACGGAAAATATTCGATGAGCGCACAATTTGGCGTTAAAGGTCTGCGAACTGGCCTCTACCATCGTTTGATTACGTAACTGTTGATTATATTTTTGTGTATATGTATAGCAATCTGACACAGAAGATCCTCCATCCACCAGGAACTCAAGATTCGCCGCGTTTTACAGCCCGTTTCCTAGACAATAGTAGAAAATTGGTCTTTCCGCTAATGGTTCATTCGAGCCGTGGTGTTTTTACCTATATGATGTTACAATGTGCAATGCACTCGAAAATAGTCTATTGTTCGTACTGTAGTACAAGGCCGGTATTGAGTTAATGTTCACATTAATAAATTAATGTAACATCAACCCAATACCGACCCGGTCTTAAAGACGGCTTGTGACTGAAGTTCACCAAGCTGGTCAAATGTGGATTGGAAGCCTTTCACAGGCCTTTGGAAACACTAAACAGAAATACAAAACGCTCAGTTTTCCTTACGATGTTTTCTTTTACCGTTAAAACTAGTGATATTATTATTGAAAATTTATCAAAAAAATTATAAACGCAACAAACTGAACAAGTTAAAGGTGAGTGAGTGGCGGGGATCGAACTTGCTCAACAGATGCCAAAGGGAGGTCAAAGCTAACCACTGGGCTGTATCATCGCTTTTGTGCGCTACACATATTAAAAAAGGTTACAGAATATTAATTTATATCTGTGTATTCTATTGCTCTCAAAGATGCTTAGTACTCGTATGCGTTTTGAAAAATTAAAAATTCCAGTGTTTCCAGCTTACATAATATATTGATTTGATCTTGATTTTCTTGGAATTACATATCCATGTTTTATGTAAGCGTGATTTTAGCTTACTCTTTACAATTATACCTATAAACGTACAGGCTTCTCCGTCCTTAATTTACATATGTAAGAACTATGTGTAATTATAGCTCGTAGTAAAAGCTGCATAGCCAATGTCCTAATATTTATATTGCGGTTATTCTTATTACTTAAGATAGAATACAACCTCTGTGGTGCAGCGCGTGCGCTCCCGCATTATAAAGTTGGAGGTCTTGGATTTGATTCCCGGCTTGAGTCAGGTCTGGTGACCAAGACGTGTCAGTCGCCAAGCGATAAAGCGTTCTGGCGCTATGTCGCGTAGACACCAATTGGGAGTATGAGTTTACCATATTCCTAACAGGTTAGCCCGCTTTACTCTTAGGCTGCATCATCACTAACCATCAGGTGAGATTGCTGTCAAGGGCTAAGGGCTAAATGGTAGTGTATAAAATACAATTATTTTCCACAATAACGAAAATAAATAATTGTCCCTAGAATTCCGCAGATCAAAGAGATTGTTTCCATTCACTGAATATTCTCGTTTTCACTCAGCGCTTCTTCGGTAGGACGTAGGTAAAATGTTGCCTACCACATAATTTTCCATCCCATTATATGGATATTTCCATTACGTAAAATATTTGAAAATAATAAGAATGATATCGTTACTATGCACAGTTACGAAAATATATAATGGTCCGTTGTACGGAGATCAAAGAGTGTTTTCATTTTCTTATACATAACTATTAAAGGCAACAATACGTCGCGACGCCACGCAATATCAAAAATAATTTCAATCAAGTCAAAGTCATAAACATTATTTTTTCTTATATCAGTGCCTTATCAAAATTATTTTATGCTTTATAATACGAGTAGGTGCCTGATTAGGCACTAATTAAAATTGTTGTTAACTTAATGTTTATTTCCATATTGGTAAATTAAAAATTATGCTCAAAATGAAAACTTGGCTTAAAGGCAAACAAACGTCCAATTTAAAAAATGCAAATACATTTCTGGCATTAATTCAAAACGGGTATTAATATAAATAATTTACAAATTTATCTCTTCTTTTGAGCCTACCTTCGTGCCAAATTTCATGATTGTAACAGACCTCGGCAGATTCCTTAAAATTCGTTTACAAGTTTACTTACTTTGTAAATATAAATTCAAATAATCTTTATTCAAATAGTCCTTTAAAACTTTTGACGCGTCAATAATTTACATATTATATAATAATTTGACTTCAATCTTAATCCTTCAAATCCTTTCAAAATTACTTAGTTAAAATTGTGTTATTTTTCTTTCAGGGTATGGCAACCACTTCAAGAAGTAGGAGAAAGGTAAGCACTATTCATCACAAACAACACAAACGAAGCAAATCATTTTATTTAACTAGTGTAATTTCATCGAAATGTCTTCGAAGTAAAAAAGCTAATTAAAGAAAAAGCAAATTGTCAATACAACCTCGTGCAAAGTCTGATCGGAAAGTGAAAATGGTTATTCGATGTTTCTTTATTTGTGAAATGAGTTAATTAAGACAGCTAAAGGTTTGTTTGTGTAACAAACTCACAATTACTGCGAAGTCGCCAGCGAAAAATACTTAGAATATTTGCTTACCGAAGTAATTATTATCGCTTTCAGGTAAAAAGGGTGCCGGTGTGTCCAAACTGAGTGTTTGCGAATATTGTTTAGTTAACTACAACGAAAAACTAGTCTAATGTTCTTTAAATATTTTATACTTATCTTACTATTTTTAGGTCACATCGCAAAGCACATAACTCCGAAAAGTTAGCGGTGCTTGCCCGGGATCGAACCCCGACCTCTGATTTTTTTTTATACTAGGGTGCCCTCTTCTAATAAAAAGAGACCTTTTTTTGCTTTATTGTCAGCTTACACACTATTTACAATTTTTACTCTTAATAATATAATCGGCATATGCCGATCCCTGATCAGAAGGCGGACGTCCTAGCCACTAGGCTATCACAGCTTTTAAAATCATATACTCACTTAAAATTAACACTAATCATTTCATAATAGGACTCAAAGTTTAGGATTAGGCAGACTATTCAGAACATAGGTAAATAGGGAAATTAAATCAAATTTGTCTCTATAGTTATATATTGTTATTTTCATACTTACCGGCAGTAATTTAAACATAAATGTTTGGAATCTTTAGGAACACGCGTTTGAGAACGCATGTTCTGAAAGTATTCCCTCCACAACTCTATCATGCTACGAAAGTTTGAAAATGTTCACAACTATGTGGCAATGTGCCCAATTTGAAACACTGTCCCTTTGTCTTGTTTGACGACGTCCATTTGAAATATGTTTACCAAAAGCAACTTAAATTGTTTCTGCCCACAGGTTTCTTTACATTTTTTTTTGGTTAATTTGCTCCCGTTAATTTATTTACCCTGTTGTTAGAGCCTAACGTTGCAAAAATTACGTTTTTCAATGCATTATTTTCATCTAAATCATTATACCTAATCAACAAAAGTAAACGAGAGGTAGTTAGGTGTCTGCATATACTCGTATGTAGAAAGTTTACCTTTTTTAAATATCATAATGGTAGATACCTGTTGACAAATTTACTTTGGTATGTAACGTATACAAATTGTTTGATGCTTAACGCTTGAAAGACATTCTGGATGGCAAAAAGAAACCTGCAATGGACTCGTGATAGTAGCTTCTAAAATTATATGTACTTGCCATGTTTATTTTGTACTAAGTTATATGACAAAGCAAATTATATCAATTCACGCCAAGACGTTATTTTCCTTTTTGGTTGTATATCAGTTTTCCAGTAGCACTGTTATGAACCAATTTAAGTATAGGTGTAGAGGAGTATTTATGCGAGTTCAGATTCTTGTGTGTGAATGATGAGCTTATGAGGGAGGTTGGTTTCAACGGATTGATTTAACGGTATCTTTGAAGATTTTAGCTCAACTCATACGGAAACCCCTTTGTTCTCACCAATGTTTCATAGTTTGTTTGGCTAAGATAGTAAACAGTGAGTTTATATTTTCTCACTCCGCGTTGGTCTTATGTTTACCTACTGGCTAAGTCTCGATTTGATGTCGTGCCAAACGCGACATTGGCTATTTCAAATTGATTTCAATGCGACCTTCATATACGTCCTATGAGAATTTATCAAATTGTTTGGTCCCTTTACATACCTACCTACTCTGTCTATCAAAGTGTACAAATACTCCCTGATCTATATGTGTTGATGATGGCCTCCACAGCTTCTTGGCAAATCCCGGAGATCTAATAAACGAACTGTTGACATCAAAGTTGTTCACATGACAAACTCACAACATTTCATATAGGATATTTATATAGCAAGCACTTTATTAATACATAAGCTTTTAGCAGCGTGGTTTTCCATTAAATCAAAAATGTAATCCACTACAATTATACATATTTTACTAGTAAGTTACAAGGGCAAGCCGCCAGACATAAAGCTATAAATATAGATCAGTTTTATTTATTTATTTGTATCATATTTATATTAAACTTTACTTAAACTAACTACCTTTATTCTTTTCTAATAGATTGTAGAGGAAAGATTTTTTATTTGATAATTAAGTGTAAACAGAAAAACTGATTTCGAAAATCTTTCTTTATTTATTTGCTTTGAAATGCGAACATAGCCTATGTTCGCATACTTTAATTAGTATCTAATAGTAAGATTTCAGCCTGAAATAAAGATATTTGTAAAACTACTTTAGTTTTCGAGGACCAAATCATAAATCGCAGATACAATTATTGTAGATCTATATCAGTCTTTAATATAATTTAAAAAAAGTCTACGGAAGTGTATGCCTGTCTATTATGAATAATCCACAATAACGCATTTTTTGTCGAAAATTAATTCATGAATGAAAGTGCTATTCAATAATCAATTAATTCTCACAAAAATCAATCTTATGCGGATCAACTTTGCCCTTTACGGCGTATAGTTCGGACGTGTAATTTAGGCGATAATGCAAAATAATTTTACGGCAGTCCCCACCCATAAGTGTTTAAGCTGCACTGCGCGGAATTTTTATCTATAGGGCGTCTATCCTCCTTGGCATTTTCATTTCATCGAGGCATCTATCCATATAGGCATCTATCCTCAAAAAAAAAAGGCTTTGTAAAAACTCAATTTATGTCGAATCAGTTATTGTTAGATCAACAATAACTAGTCGTATAGCTAGTACAAAGACCAAACTAATAACGTTCCTAGAAATTTTTCATGAAAAACGTATAGTTTGAAAACTAGGAAGCCTTTTCAAAAAGTGGGGCAACTATCCCGGGTTTACCCTAGCCCTAACAGGTTAGCCAGCTATCGTCTTAGACTGCATCATGGTTGTAAAGCCAGGCATGATTGCATGGGCTAACTTATAGCGAAATACAAAAAAAAATCGCAGAGGTCATATTTGAATAGATTTTCATTTTCAGAGTATGCTAACTTTTCGGTGTGAAAACATTGTAAGGATATAGATAAATATTGATCACTCAATGAGCCGATAAGACAAACAAAAATACTGATAACGTCTGGAAATTGATAAATTGTGTGATATACATATTATTATCATTAGCATATTTTATGCACGCTGAATCCATTGTTTTCAAACTGAACAAGTAGATATTGTTTATAATTTGCGCATTTTTGTTTAAATTACTGTTAAGATAGAGTGTTGTGTATGGCTGATCAAAGTGGTTGTCTCTTGTTGCAGCAGGATGACGAGAAGAAGAATAAGAAAAAACAGTCGCCAGTTGACGACCGGCCATCCGTGCCATCCCCCAGCGAAGCAATGCTTCAAAGTAAGTTGAATATTGTAAAAATTTATACGCTTCTCGATGCTCATTTCTTTACTTTTGTGAGCTGTAAAAAAAGTGTATTCATTTTTTCTCTCATTCTATCACTCGTTCATTATTTCATTCACACTTACACCTTCACTTTTACTTTACTTTTCTAGCAGTTGTATTTAATACTAGTAGAAATATAGTTATACTATTTATTATATTGCGCCGCTACACTCGATGTATATATCCCCGAGGTTTGAGTGGAAGTGATTGCTTAAGCAATAAGACCGCGTTTGCATAACAATGTGCACGAAGTGTCCCAAGACGTGTTAATTCTAACTAATTTGTGAGAAATTAACTTACTAAGCTTGAAGCTATGAGTGGAGGGTTCCAAACGCATCACGCTCTAAGATGTCCACGAAAAAGTTAACCCTGTATGCTCTTTACTACAATATACATTGACACGAATACATAGTTTAAAATGACACTTGTAAGATGATGATCATCTTACAAGTGTCATTTTGTACTGAGTTATGAGTAGTGAATATTCAAGCTATATTTCTTATCTACTGAATCTCTATATTATATAAACTATCAGAGATTATAGGTAATACGAGTACTCAATGAAACAACTGTCAGATATCTTAGCTAGCTTATGATATTGTTTCTTTTATAACTTTTTAATCCTCATAAATTTCTAGTTTTAATGGGGCCAAATGTAGGTACTCTTTGAATAAAAATGCTCGAATCCGTAAGCTTTTTTTTGCAATCCTTTGCCTGAAATATGTATAAATTTAATAGTCTTGTCAATATATCCTAGAACTGTTTATTTTTAAGGTACACATAAGATAACTTTTCAAATGTTATCAATTATTTCATAATCATAAATTGGTGGAGTTTTCTGACCATAATTTTACCTGGAATACAATCGAATGCAAAGTAAAAGCGAGTCGCAAGACTCGTCCCACAAGTCCTCCTTCTCTATCTTTTATCTTTTCTTATAGTTTAATAATGCTGGTAACATAAAATCTGAATAAGGTAAACAGTCAAATTCAAATAATCTTCATTCAAATAGTCCTTTAAAAGGCGTTTTTGACGCGTCAATAATTTACATAGTTGTGATTTGATGGTGATAACTACATTCGTAAACTTAAAACTAAAGCTATGAGGGTTCCAAACGCGCCCCGGTCTAAGAAGAAGCCCACAACAAACTTAGCCAGGTAAATTTTCTTTTTGTTATCACCATCTCACATGCCACTTAAAATTATATTAAGAGCTATCTTATTAGAGCAATATTTCGCACCCATGCTTGTTTATCATTTACGTAATCCTTTACACTATAGTAGGACTTTTCTACAAGCTTACGTTTTATATAAACTTTGAACTTATTGAGAGACATCCCAGAAATTTCATTTGACAATTTGTTATAAAAACCAGTACGATATCCTTAGTATATCCAATTTCATTGATATAATTTCCACTGGTGAATATCGAATATCATGATAGGGAAAGGTGCTGACATCAACATCGTCGCTATGACTTATGGTAGCCATTAAAGCATCAGTTTTCACAAATAGTTTCTAAAGGTCAACGCCAACCCTATATCATGACACTATGCATACAGGTAATTTCGATGAAGGTTTCCTCCAACAAGTAAGTTAAGTTGGTTACAGAATCAAACAAATGGATAGATTCACACAATAATAAAACACAATTATTTATCCTATTAATATACGTTATAGTCTTCGGAATTATTCGATTTAAATGAAACTTTGAGTAAATTAAAATATTATGTTCGTGCGCGCAAACATTTTACTCAATTCGGCCAAGAAATAAATCCGCATCATCTTCTAGAATACCCATGACCTACCAAGGCCACGGTACACGATAGATTTAAATTTCTCGACTAACCCCTGTCAGAACAATTTATCAAGCTCTTGTCAGGTCGGCAATACAAGACTGTCTCATAAGCACTTATGGTGCTCTTCTAAGGTTAGCAACCACGCCTTGGTGCCACTTTGAATGTCCCTGAACTGTGATTAGAACCATTCTCTTTTTACTCATGCATGATTTGCAAAAAGCAAATTGCCCAAAACTGGTTTCAGCGGTATTGTTTCAAACGATTTTGGATCACTATCAGCACTTAATTATCAATGTTAGTAATGCAGTACGGGAAGACGATATAGATTAAGAAATGTCTTATCAGGGTTTATGTAAGTGGTATATTCTATCAAATTTTTTCCTTTGTCATGGTATTGCATTAGAGAGAATAAATGCCAGGGCTTTGTGATCCTGCACATGACAGTTCACGAAGTGCCATGAAGTTATATACCTATATGCAATTCAAATCAACGCCACGCATATAATGCATAATGCGATTTTATCAATATCGGTATCACTTCAATAAATCAGAATGTCAATACACGCGCTGAATTTAGATCTTTAGATTGGTTGTGAATAAATATTTGCAGATTTTGTGATTCTAAATGCCAATTTTCGATCCCGTCTTATTTTAAAATCATTGAACTGTCTACTAATATAGCGTAGCGTTGATGCGAATACAAAATATTTTATAAATAGGGATGAATTGTCATGAAATCCTTTCTTAGCCGATATCAGAGTATCTATCCATAAACAACACTCTTAACCATGACTGTAAAGACTTTAAGGCCCGAAAAACAACTAACTGTTATCTATGCTGCAAATCATTAAGAATTTATGACTTAATAGCGTCATACAATCTCATAAACGATACTTAAACAATAAAAGATAACGGGGGATATCATGGTGTACCTACCTACCTTTAAAAAAGAATGATTGATATATTTATTAACCTCTACATTATTTAAATCAGAATGATTTAATTGATTTTTTGTTTGATATTATTTTTAGTTATTAAAGTAGGCCTGGCGGTCTCTTTGCGTACTTCCCGTTAAGATGGGATAAAATTAATAGCCTACATTACTCACTGATAGTGTTGCTTTGATTGGTGAAAGAATTTTTAAAATCGGTTTAGAGGTTTTAGGCTAAAAAAATTAAGATTAGATTTTAGGTTTAATATTACTGTGTGTAATGTTTCAATATTATTAATATTGATATATTTAATGAATGAAGCTTAAATTTTAAATTTAAGGTTATTGACCTACCTTACATTTAAAACACAATGCATGATGAGAGGTTAAAGAACCAAACAAACTATAATGCCGATAACATTTATGAATATCTAGTGTGAGAAAATCAAGAATGCTGTGAATACAGTAAATCAATTCAGATATACAGGTACATTATGAATCAAGTCGCAAAAAATCGGTTACCAAGAACATCCCACGGTGTACGTACCAACATACAGAAAGAGTTATATATCGATATGTGTGTGATATTTCGGGAGCTGCGTTAAATTCCACTGTACAATAATGCTCTAGCGTTTAAAAGTCATTACAACCACACGTTGGAATATTTGGCAAGCCGTGTTATTTTTATTATGAGTACAAAGTGGCGCATATTACGACCAATATTTTATGTTCACACAATCACATGGGAATATCAAGTTGTTTTTCAAAAAAGAAATTCTTCAATTATTACTTCCTATTAACTACTTGTGAGTGATGCATTAAAATCATAAATTTTGTGACAAAAATGTTCATTTAATTTAAAGCTCTTTAAATATTTTAGTATGGGGCCTAGCTTATGTCTTATACCTGCCATTGTATTAATCAATAGTTATTAGCTGGCATCAATATAAATAACATTTATCTATGTAATACAAATATTCTAAGCAATAAGACCGCCTTTGCATACTCATGTGTTACGCGTTCAGTGTTGTTGTATCTTTAAAATTTGTGTGCAATAAAGAGTATCTATCTATCTATCTATTCTTAATTGTTTTTCTAGTACGATGAACTGTGCCTTATAGATGCCAGAATAATGAATATATATGGCTGGCTTATGTATTAGTACCTACCTATGTAGTTATTCGTATGCTTCATTGTAATAGTTTCTTCATCCTAAGGTTCTCTGGCCGAGATGTAGCTAAAAAGCGACAAGGCGGCCCTTTATCTCTATCTTTGTTACTGTTTTTCTAATCGATGCCTAAATTCTTTGGTGCACAAAAAAATGCTATAAAAATAAAGAAACTGCTGGAAAAGCCGGCGAGTTGTAAGTTATACATGAAAATTTAATTCGCGTTCTTTATAAACCCAAGTAGATATTATTTCTTACTTCCATTTAAGGTATACTCGCTATCTCAAACCAAAGGCTCGTTTGTAGTCTGTCTTAAGACTGAAAGATGAAAGATAAGAAAGGCATGAAATACGTAACGTTTCCCTAATCTTTAGTCAATATTGTTAACGATATAAGGCCAACTGACGAGAATATGCTCATTTTCATGAGAACCTTGTGACACTTAATTCATCTTCATAAGGTTAGAAATTTTGTGATAATAAACAAATAATGTGAACAAACCAATGTTTTATTGAAACAGTATTGTATAGTTTTATTTTGAACCTGTTTAACAATGGCCTCACAAAAAAACAACGAATTCTGTAAGTAGCAAAATTAAAAGTACTAGGTAGTAAATAGGTATAATTAAGTAATAGATACTTAAACTGAAGGATAAACAGTATAATAGTACCTATGTATTCGTGTTTCCGCAGGACTGTTAAGTTTTCACTTTTGCTTACACTAACGATATAAATCGCTTTAGGTATATAAATAACGAATATTGTTTCATGATCAATCAATTGATATCAAAAATATAATGCTTGATTACTGTTCGATTCCAGTGATAAAAATATTGCTGTATTCATACACATAACTATATCCAGTACTTATCTATTTTAATCATATTATCATATTTTATCATAAAAAGGAACCAAAAACACGTCATCATTAGGAAGCTTTCTTAAATTCTTTTCCAGTCATCATTATTACAGATATAAGATATGAATCTTTACAAAAAAAGTTACTTTACTATCTGGATGATCTTATGTTGATAAATGGTAACGGAAAAAAATTATACCTTCGCCTATTAGTAATGACAAATGACATTGCATTACATGTATCTACTATCTAAATACTTAGGTATATAGGTCTTAATCTACGTACTATTGTAAGCTTTTGCTTGTAGTCAGGAAAAAAAGTATAAAGACTTCGTGTTGTTAAAATACTTTTAATAACTTTTTCTGTAAATATCACATTAACAATACTTTTCGTCAATTGCTTGAACCCCAACCGTCATCATGTCATCTGTCAAAATACACAGCCCGGTTACGATGTCGCAACCAATAGGGTTAATACAGCAATACTGTCAAAATGACCGATGTCCACAGATCATATACAAAAGTCAGGCCATACTCATTGACTTTTCACTATATATCTATGTGTACGGCACAAGTAATTCGTGAACTTTTGGATTTAAATATAAACACAGCTGATTTTTGGACTTATAAAGTATTGATCCTTAGGAAAAGTTGTCGAAGTTCTTCGAAAGTTTTTCAAACTTTTTCATTGTCATGTCATTTGTTGTCGAACCTAACGCGACATAGTACCGGAACGCTAACCGTTAAAACTAGTCATCGCATTTCTAAATTTGCCCCTACCGGGGGTCGAATGCTGTTGAGTGTAACAATGGTGGTTTCATAAATATAAATTATTGTTTTGTAGATCTCCGGACAGCATTTGGCTTGTTGGACCGGGACAGTGACGGGCACATAACCCCGGCTGAGCTGCAGTTCATGCTGCGCAACCTTGGCATTGAAGTCAGCGATGACCTCATAGCAGACCTCATTAAAGACGCCAGTAAAACTGGTAAGTACTTATCAAAATATTGACACTTGTTATATTCAAAAATATGTGCAAAGTTAATGCATCATCATTTCCAACCGATTCACGTCCACTGCTGGACATAGGTCTTCTCCCTACGAGTTCCAATGTCCACGGTCTAACACTAGTATTCAGCGGCTCCCTGCAACTCGTCTCATGTCATCTTTCCACCTAGTTGGGGGTCGACCAACGTTACGTTTACCGGTGCGGGGTCGCCATTCTAGCACCTTGGGACCCCAACGTCCATCAGTTCTCCGAGCTATGTGCCCCGCCCGTTGTCGATTCAACTTCGCAGCTAGCTCTAAAAAATTAACTTCAAATTAAAAAATTAATATCAAAAAAAGTCTAAAATTTACGTGGTTCATTTTCAAAACAGCTGATCGATTTAAGTAGGTACATATTCAATTCGAATATTTTTACGAGAGTGAATGGCCCAGAACAGTGAACCTGTCACATCATCGACCTGTCGCATCACATCCATCACTTCCTTGATAGGGTGAAATATTCCTTTTTTTCTAATTTGTAAAAATATATGACACATTAAACCGAGACGCGTAAAAGTTACCGTGTATAAACGTTCTACGTGTATACGTGTATAAACGTAGGTATATGAACTTGACCAATCCCATTGATCACGTATAAATGAACACCGTTAAATGACAAGCCAATGTTATGACTTACTAGCGTTTAAAATAGGTGTACGAGATACCTTTGTCCTTGCTATAGTAAGTATTTACGGACGAGCATCGCCCACTTTGCACTTTGATTTGAATTTTTGCCAAAAACGTACACAGTGCCACGTCGATTTTTACGTTCAGTAAAATAAGGTCATTTAACTATTCTGTTTGGGACTTTATAGTTCTTAAAACGCTGTTAATAATGAATATAGTACCTTACATTTTTTTTTTATCACGGGTGTCTTCTTTCAGTAAAAGAGGCCTTTTTTTGGTTTTTAATTAAAAACTTGCAATTTGAAATTCACATTCATTAACACAGTAAAGCATCTTAAAAGTAAAAGGTCTATAATAATTAAAAACATTAAAATCACTTAAATCTATCTTAAAACTAAACGAAGGTGTGGTCTAAATGCTTCAAAGCTACAAAGTACCTTACATTATTAGATACGTTCATTTATATACGTAGGTACTAATTAGGTTTTGCAAGTTATGTTCATTATAATTTGTATTTGCGCTGTACTCGTTAATTGTGTTGAGATGGCGTTATTAATAAGTGTAAAGTAATTTCACGCCTATAGCCTGAGTATTATGAGCCACTGGTACGAGCGGATTTATTGCAACCTAGGCTCAGATTACTCGGCGCTTTAACAATTAAAAGTAATTAATGGTTTACCTTAATTAGTCGATATTTAAAACGGAACGCAACTTTTTGCGTCTCGACATCAGTGGGTTTATGTATATGGGATATAAACACAAGGTAAATGATATGCAATTAGCTAATTGTAGCCAAGAGTCGTAAAAAAGTGTCAGTGTAAAATAAGATTTCATTCCATTCCATTCATGAATTGAATGGCTAGACGTAATTAGTGACGAAATAATTTATTTAAGTGAGGAAATTAATCTAAGTTATATTCAATATTTAATAAAAACAATGACATAATAAACATAATGAATAAACAAAAGCCCAACACTTTCTTCTGGATTTTGTATGATACTGAGTAGAAAATCTACATCATACCTACCTACGTTGGTACTTATATAGTACTTCATAGCAGGAACATTGTTCGAAGATATTATAAAACTTACACTATGATTTATTTCTCATATTGAAGATTTCTTTAACACAGACAATTAAGATACAACACAAAAGGGCATATCGATCGTTTTTGTACTCGTAAATTCCACTTTCCAGAAAAAAAAACTTAAACTCCAAATCTTCACATGAAAGCTGGCGCCCTACGGTGTTGATGTCTGCCAAATTTAGGAACACTTGCGTTGAATACTTATTATTGTTGGCAGAAGGAGTTCGAAAAGACAGATTTATAATTTATGTGCTATTTTTAAAAGCATCGCTGATTAAACGGAGATAATAATTTAATCCAAGCGTTATTGTAATGGCGTGCGAGCCGAGCCGCTTCCGCTGACCTCGCTCCTTCCACCCCTTAATCCATCGTTGCCGCTGAACATTGTACACGAATGTCATTAAATCTACTATGACGTACATAGAACGTAGGCCCATAGTAAACCATGGAAAGAATACATGTAATACATTTCGTACAAATTTCAATTACAAAAAAAAAGTTATATAAATCTAGTGCACATATGCGATGCCTATTTATTAGGCACTACAAAAAAATATTGGAATTAGATAACTAAAATACTTAGTTTTTTAGTTTAGCTTTTGTTCGTTTCCTTGGGAATTATGATGTCCACATGTTACGGCATCGCTATGGTGTCCTCAACACAGCCCAAAATTCCGACGTGTTAGAGGTTTGCTCGTAAAACATAAACGTTTAACAAAATCGCTGATTATACTCATCGGTTTTCTGTATTATCTGCCACATCTTATAAATGTAGTATGTGGTAATTAGTCTATTCTGACCTAAATAAAAACTGACTTGTTCGGTAGGCTAGAATGCGATCAATCACGGTACTTTCATCTCCTAATGCGTAACTATAATCCTCTAACAGCCTAAGAAAGTAGCGTCAAAATATATTCCTAAAATTATCGCAATTAAACAGACCGACAGAGAGACCAACAGTCAAACAGTTTAAACACTTTTTTTAGGTTATGCATTTAAGCTACTCATCTATTAAGAGGCAGCCATTTCGAAATCACAGACAGCCACGATTCGATTTAATTTTTTGTATAGCTAGACTAAATGAGATTTGTTGATCGCATGAAAGTCGGTGAGGATATGAATTAATTATAATGTTGCAATAATAATCGCTAGAATAGATTTATTTCTCAATTTTAGCATCTCACAAAGCATCATAAATATTGAATTACTAAAACTATTTAACCTCTATAGGTGGACTTTTGTAAAAGCAGGTATTCCAATTACAGATTAGACTTTAAAGTATAATTCTGCGGAATAACAGAGAAATCAGATCAGTGGTTTCAGGCTAACTGCTGCCAAAGACCATTTTACCGGGAAAGTCTTGACTTTTGGTATCACAGAGAGCGTTAGTTGTAAAATAAATCGGTGTTTCGGAGAAATATATTACTAGTTTCTTTAAATTTTTGTTAAAAATAAACCCCACCACCATATTCAACCTATTGCCGGCTCACTACAGAGCACGGGTCTCTTCTCAATATGAGAAGATTTTGTCCATAGTCCACCACGCCACATGTGCGGATTGGCAGACTTCCCACGCCTTTGAGAACATTATGGAGAACTCTCAGGCATGCAGGTTTCCTCACGATGTTTTCCTTCACTGTTGAAGCAAGTGATATTTTAATTGCTTAAAAACGCACATAACTCCGAAAATCGAACCCCCGACCTCTAATTAGAAGGCTGACATCCTAACCACTAAGCTATCACAGTTTAACACCTTTAAAGCTATTTTAACTGCCTATGTGAAACCTAAAATATTGCATGCGCAATATAAGAATTTTTGGAAGTAAACAGACTTAGGAACTTTATGGTAGGTATGCATACAAGTGATTTATGAGGGTAAC
Organism: Lasiommata megera; assembly: GCA_928268935.1. NCBI lineage: Eukaryota > Metazoa > Arthropoda > Insecta > Lepidoptera > Nymphalidae > Lasiommata > Lasiommata megera. The sequence goes on along the minus strand of OV743322.1, from coordinate 9,626,880 downwards.
ATGAAAGAGTCGTTACATTGTCTTGAGTTAAACTGTGACGTAGACAAAGCACCTGTGCCGGACAGGAATACACTGATGGATACCATTTATCCAGATTTTTTAGGATTTGTCCTCAGTATTACGACGTTTTTTGAAGGTTGACTCTATTGTAACGTCCGCTGTATTGCTGGAAAGTTGAAAATGCTATATAACTTAAGCTATTTATTCCGTGCTAGGAGTCTAATTACTAGACTCCTAGCACGGTAATATTATATATTATATATATATATATAAAACAGTAATTTTATATAATATTACCGTGCTCCTATGCTTTGCTCCTAGGTAAGAATTTTAACCTGAAATATTTAGATTTTAACGTCACAAAACTAACATGCAATATTGCATTCTTAGTACGTTTAACTCAAATGATTAACCTTTACAAATATAGTTCATGTAAAGGTACTTTAAAAACAATAAGATTTATACGAAGAATTCTTAAAGTTTTAACTGTGTCGTTTATTTCTTTCTTGCATAATATATAGTATCTACCAAAGTATTAGAAGAATTTTATATCTTCAATGGAATGTAGACATAGTTGTTATAGTTTCGTAGCTTGTCGCTCAAATTGATAAACTTAAAACTGCCGGTATCTACACATATCCAGTAGAGTCAACAATTTAGAGCGATTCTGTCTAATTATTTGACCGACCAAACGGTTTGGAGTACATCCGCAGGAAAACGAGTGAATATAAATAAACAATACAACAATGTTATTGTAATTTAGAATCTCATTTATTTAGTTTTACTACATTTATTAGAAAAATGAAGAACATACATATTCCTCATAATATTTGTTATCGAAATCCTCTGAATTACTTTGTGTGTTAAGTAAGAAAGAAAGTCGCACCATTATACACTGGGGGTGTACATCACGAGCAGGGTCTTTAAAAAAAAAAAAAAAATAAAATAAAAATATTTATTTCACCAAAAACACAGTTACAGTTTTACATATTCCGATGGTACCCACACTAGGTAATCCTGTCTCGTGGGTACCTTACATCGCTTTAAAAGTTAAATGATAGAATACTATGCTTTGTTGCAAAAAAAAAAAAAAATGTTGATATATATCCCAATAACATGTATCAAAGAGAATGCCCTTATGTTAAATGTAAGAAAAGCTCCTCCGTTTCCTTGTAGTTTAAGGAAGCGAGCCATTTTCCCACAATTGATTTGGCTTGCCTTACGGAACAATGCTTAATGTTACATACGTTTACCACCCTATTGTAAATGAATAATTCCACATAAGGACTGAAACGTCTAGCAAAACAAGTTTTAATTGTTGGCAAGGGGATCTTGAAAACCCGACGATTGAGCAACCTTTTATATTCATTTGAGGATATTACTGACCGGTGAACCTTAAGGACTAATTGTAAAATATATAGTTGACGCACGGTAAGTACTTTGCTCTCCTGATAAAGCCTGTCCGTGGGATACCTGTAAGGTTTGTTTAGCATAGTTTTTAGTACTGATCTTTGGGCTCTTTCGAGCTTAAAAACGTGAGTCCTCGCAGCACCACCCCAGGAACTTAAGCAATAAGTAATAATTGACTGACAGAGAGCGAAGTATACCATCCGTAAGCTTGCTATTGATGCAGACTGCCGAAGTAGTTTCATAATGTTTATAATTTTTCGTACGCGACAGGAAAGAGATTTTATGTGTGCTTTAAAGTTTAAATTTTGATCAACAAGGACTCCCAAATATTTCACTACATCAGCCCTGGCCAGCACCGTGCAGCTACAACGGCTTCGGACACAGTTAGGGGCATGCAGCTTCAATTGCAATGTTGGGCTGGGGGCAGAAGTTGCTGTTTTATGAAAGCAAATGTAGTTTGTTTTTAGCAAATTAAGCGTTAGCAGATTATGACGCAGCCAAGTGGATACTTGTATCATATCTATTTCAGCCTTACTAAACACCTCTGGCCAAGTAGCTCCATCATAAATTATTGCTGTATCATCTGCATAGCAAACTATATCGCCATTGAGATAAGCAGTTATGTCATTTATATACATAATAAAAAGCGTAGGGCCCAGGATGCTCCCTTGTGGTACACCAAAATTGACTGATTCCTTACCACTGTCGTGACCGCAGACTCTAACACACTGATTTCTATCTGTCAGATAGCTTCGAAACCAATCAAGTGCAATTCCCCTAATACCAAATTGAAATTCCAATTTTCCTAGGAGTATTGGAATCGAGACCGTGTCAAACGCCTTGGATAGGTCTAGGAATACAGCAATACTAGCTTTGTGAGCATCAAGGTGAGCAGCTACTGTAGAAGTAAGCAAGGTGACAGCATCTTCAGTCGACATTCCACTTCTAAAGCCGAACTGCCTCGAGGAAATAAGGTTGTTCGATTCAATGAAATTAGTTAGTCTTTTACTGACCACCTTCTCAAGTAGTTTTGAGAAAGCTGTAAGCAGGGAGATGGGTCTGTAGTTTTGTGGGTCGTCCTTAGGCCCATTTTTATAAATTGGTTTGATGCACGCCAACTTCCAACCATCTGGGAAAACACCAGTCTGAAAACTTAAGTTGAATATGGTCACTAACGGCGGTATGATGACATCACTAATTGCTTTTAATAGGGCATTGCTGAGACCGTCGATACCAGGGGCTTTATCGTTTTGCAGGGATAAGATAAGAGATTCCAATTCACATTCATCAGTTGGTTGCATGAAGAAAGAGTTTAGCAGTAGAAGTTTTGGATTAATCTCAGCCGCTAGCGTTTTCTCATCAGATTGCAGTACGCGTAAAATTTTGCTGGCCAAAGTTTGCCCTACTGTTGAAAAGTAGCTGTTACATTTGTCTAAGGAATGCTTAGCATCAGTCGCGCTATCAATTTTCAGCAGTTCAAGAGGGTCTTGTCTATTCGTAGGGAAATGGCAGATGTCCTTTATTGATTTCCATAATTTTTTGGGATTTTTTAGATTAGAAGATAAGGTATTATTTTCATACTCAGTTTTACGTTTCCGCAACAAGTCATTACAAAAATTACGATATCTGGTGTAAATAATTCGTTTGAGCATGTCATTTGGATTTTTCCTCGATTGCATGTGCAGACGATCTCTATGTCGCATACAGCGGATTAGTCCAGAGGTGATCCATGGCTTTATATTATTTTCTCTGCGTTTAAGTTTCACTTTATGTGTGTGTTTACTAATAGTCTGAAATAGACGGATACCAAAAGCATTAACAGTTTTATTAAGGTCGTGTGAGTCAAATGATTCGGCCCAATCAATTTCACTAAGTTCATTTCTGATTGCTACAATGTCATGCTTAAGCTTGACCCGAGTCACTGGTTTTGAGCTGGGCATAGTTAATGACAGACCTAGTATAACAATATCGTGATCAGTTATGTCACTATGGCAGACTACACCAATAGCACCTTCAGTTTTGTTCACAAAGACATGGTCAAGGCAGGCTTCCGCCCTTGTTGGCTTTGTTATAGCCGGAAAAAGGCCATGTTCTGCGGTTAAACACATGTATTCTATGTCTTGATTAATAGATGAGGATAATAGATCAATATTAAGGTCACCGGCCATTACTAAAGTATTATTAGAATTTGAATGTTTATTTAGTATTGCGTTAAGAGAGCACAAAAAGTTAGTTGTGTTTTTAAATGAAGGTGGACGATATATAGCCAGAACAGTAATTGATTTTGAAATTTCTATTTGCAGACAGTTTGCTTCCGTGAGGTTGGGTTCAGAGACTACAGCATTTAAAGCTCTCCTAATGTATACTACAATACCGCTGTTTTGATTAATTATCTTTTGTGAATGACTGGCAGTATACGAGTCTATTATGGGAATTATTGAGGTGTGATTAAGCCAGCATTCCGTTAAGATAATTATATCAAAGATTACATCAAATCTCTTCAAGGCTGTTAAAAAATTATCAAAGTTTTTATTTAGGCTTCTTATGTTGAGGTTAAGGATCTTAAAGTTGTAGTCATGCGCTATGGACATGAATGAACCGACAAAGCTTTTTGGCTATTGTCGATGGCCGCTATGTGTTGGATTATCAAAGTGTACAAACTAATGAGCAAACGTACTATAAGTTCTTAGATCTAGCCGTTAGGTACATTTGATGATTTCGGTGTATTAGCGAGGTTAAGGTACCAGATAGAACACACATATACATGTAGTGTAGTTCTACTCTACGAACTCTTAGCGTGCTACTTATCAGTCTTCATAATCGCCTAGGACGCTTAGCATTAGATGTAATCATGGCCGAGCTTCGTTGAAAATCCTTGAGCGCCTGAAGATCGAAATCTTTGAACAGTGAGTGTTTCCAGTGATTGTATAAGTATGGTTCTGAAATTAAGTTGATAACTAGTGACCTCATGAGACAGATTATCAAAGCTATTTATAGCCAACAATAAAATTTAAAAGATAAATTCCTTCCGCTAATGAGTACCTTTTTCGAAATCAATTTAATATATTCATTTAATAAATCGTTTTAGGTATACCGTAATTGTAATCAAATTAAATATTGTATTTACTAAATACATATTTAGTAAAATAACCCTATGCGTTTGAAATGAGATAAGCAAAGTATTTTGTAAAATTAATAGTAATTTGCGTGCGCAGATTTTGCGGGCTTCCTATAGTAACAGATCAAAATACCTCTAGGTAGTCTTAACCAGAGTGCTAAAATAATTCGTTACAATTTACTAAGCACTGAACTGCTAGTGAACTGAGCGTAATGTTATAACGTCGTTTGGGTTTCAAGGTTATGGGAGAGTGACCTCCATCAAGAAGGGCATAAAGGGCAGTGTTGAAGTGGACTGACGACATCAAATAAGTCAAGGGATCCGCTGCATGCAATCAGAGCAATCTTACATGTCCAAGACTAGACGTCAATAGGTTGATATTATGATCATGAGACCCCAAGCTGCTCGAATGTGGACTGGTTGGGATCAACCAATTATTAAGACACTGATAAGAGGTCATAATTATTGGTTGATCCCGACCAATTAAGTGGTAATAAAAACAGGTGATTTAAGTGCTCTTCAAGGCACGGCACCCGGAGAATATCTTGATTATGAAACCCGATTCCTGAGAATATTTCAGACAAACCTGAATATCGAATCCAAGCTCTCGTGATCTATAACAAGCAATGATTAGCACTAGAAAAACGCGTTAGTTAAGATCCCAAGATTGCGGTATGTGGAAGTATGGATGACCGCAACGAGATGAGTCATTCTTGCTATCTATTTTGTGTATAATTTCAACGGAATCTCAGCGGACACAGTAGGTTATTATAAAGTCAGCACCAAAGCACACGCACTGACTAGTAAACAGAAACCTGCTACCCGCCACTATCCGTATCTGCCATCGCAACATGCTAATCCACGATAATATCTGATTGCCTAGAGCGCTTGCTGTCGCTTTAAATTAGATGGTTCTTTCCAGCATCCAAGTCTTGTCTACCTAAATTACCCACACGTAGTCATGGACTTATAAACTTTACCGTGAATAAATTCCGTGCACGTAGAATATTCTGCTGGCTGAAACAAAATTTTCATAAAACCAACTTTAAAGTAGAGAGGAAACGTTTTAAAAATATTAGTACCACGAAAAAGGGTTTGTTTTGTTTTTCAGCTTACAAAATTAAAATCTTTGGGATAATCCAACACATTGATTGCCTTGAATTTGATACAAAGTAAGCTGCCACATATTGTTTTAAAATCCATTACACACATATTATATGGTAAATTGGATGCGTCATTATGCCATAGTATGAGTCAATGGACAGTTTTGCTATGATGGTACTTCGATTTAAACTTCATAATATATCAAATTTCTACCTACAACGTATGGTTCCGGCTACGCATAATATGCGGGCTATTATCACACTTAAGAATCAATCTTAAGTGTGGTAATAGCCCGCATATTATGCGTATTATCACACTTAAAACAGTAAAACCCAATCAATAGCTTTGGACAACGCGAACGCAGCATTTGTAGCACTTCCATCCATACGCCTCACATGCCTCTGTCATGTCATGTCATCACCTTGTCCGGGCAAAGACAGAAAATGCCTGGGAATTTACAGCGCATCCTTAACTGTAATAGTGAAGTTATGGTGCAAGTAATTTGTACTTCTGCCAAAATCTTATTCATATATTATACTGGTATAAATATTCGTTTCACTGTAGCGCTCTAAATAACCGCGTGATATAGATTTTATTAGGTATCTACTAATAACTGGGAAATAAAAATCTTTCTTCTAATTCTAAAATACCGAGGTGATTTCTGAAAACAATATGACAAAATAAAACAAAGGGTATCGTTGAAAAAGCGACATTCTCTTTGTACGTTTCTTTTGTAAGGTTGTAGAGATAAAACAATGCGCATCTTGAAATTTTGTGTAGGCATTTTAATTTTGCTATTTTCTTGTTGCGTCATATTTACCACTTATGTAACGGTATATTTATTTATTTTCTGTAGGCAGTTAGACTAGATACCATTCTCTGAGAGATTACTTAGGTACATGATTTTCACCTTGTTATAGGACATAGGATACTTCGGTATTTCTTTTTAGAATAAAATGGCGTTCCCGAGATTTTCGAAAAACCAAAACAAAGGCGAACAGATCGCGGACAACTCCTAGTCTCCTAGTATACTCCTAGTCATATTATATATAAAAGAATAAGAAGTAGAATAAATTGAAACACTATACTGCACGCAACACATAAAGAAATACAATCCACACATAAGTACAGTCGTGTCGAGAATTAATCAGAAAAATTCTGTGGTATTGCTAACATTTACTATGTAAAGTCTTTCACCAAGATGTGTCATCAGCTTATTCTGTCTAATAGGAGAGAGTATTTTAGATTAACAGCCACAACGCTGCCTTAATGCCGGTTGCTGGGCAACGATTATTTGCACATATTTCGATTCATTTTTATTGTACATACAGGATACAGCTTAATGTGCTCACCAAGGCACGGTACACCGCCTATTTTCTAATTCTGGAGTAGGGCACTTTTATTATGTATTCTTTGTTAGTAATGATAACTTGTAACGGATCTTATACCTGACAATTCTTGAGCCGAACCGGGAATACAAGCGTGGAGCTTCGTATCCATCATCGATCAAGCCAATCTCTAGAATCAATTGTGTTGTAGACCAAGAATTTGGATTCATTTTGATGAATTATACTGATATTCTAGAGCGGTAAATAATTAAAATATCACTTGCTTCAACGGTGAAGGAAAACATCGTGAGGATGCACGCCTGAGAGTTCTCCATAATGTTCCCAAAGGCGTGTGAAGTCTGCCAATCCGCTCATGGTCAACGTCGTGGACTATGGCCAAATTCTTCTCATATTGAGAGACAAGTGCTCTGTAGTGAGCCGGTAATGGGTTGATCATGGTAATGTGAGCATGGTAGCCTTCCTGTTACTATAATGATGAACCCTTAAACCTTTCTCATATTGAAAGGAGACCCGTGCTCTGTAGTGAGCCAAGCATGGGTTGATCGTGATGAAATAAACGTGTCGTTCTTAACTATCGCAGTCTCAATAGTTATATACAATACATATAACGATGTACCGGTGTACTTTATAATGAATAACGATGAGCTGCCAACGTACCTGCTTAACTAAAAGCACTCCACAGACCTGCCAACTCATGACTGTAATGACTTCCTTTTTATCGCGTTAATTAACATTTAACGACACCCCTTTCATTGACTAGGTACCGCATTAGGGCCAAAGATTATTATGACTGGCCTTCTGTGTATTTTTTTGGAATGAAGCTCCTTAACTTGCGGTAGGAATCAACTTGATTTACCACATTTAATCCTACCGCAAACTGTTAAGTTTTTAAATGAAAAAAAAAACGTAATAGTTGTATTAAAAAGCAAATTCGTGGGTACTAGGTATAACATCTGTAGGTTTTAATTTGCATATGCCCTTAGAATATATGAAATTTTCTCGGACGAAACAATAATTTTAAACAAAGTAATTCTTTTTATACATAGCTAATGTAAAGTTTTGCTTCACATTTAATTTTTAGTCTAAACACCTCACATCATTATGGGTAACAGCTGTAGAAGTGGCCTATTAAACTGACTATGCCGCAGTTAATTGACTAAGTTACATCATCATATTTTGGCAAAGACTCAATTGTTGTCGTTATGAAAAAGTTATGTCAGCATTAAAAACATATTAAAAATAAAAATAAAAAAACTTATAGAAAGCAGACTTCAAAAGCTAGTGATTTGTTTGTATGAGAATTCTTAAGTCAGCAAGGAAAAGGAAGGCCAGATATGTTTTTTAACTGTGCAGGCATTGATTTACAACTAGCCGTAGATAGAGCGCGAGAAAACAAGGCGAGAATTTATCACCAACTATACATTCCTCCATAGCGGTATATTGATGTATTACGAGCCGTAATACACGGTGTAATACAATCGGTGACTTTCGTCTAGCCTTGTCACACACTGGGGGAAAAGAGTGCACGCGTCGCTATTTGTGCACTACTTTTCCGTCCCATTTTTTGAGCGTTAATGATCGATCGCTAGTGGTAAATCAATGAGTGCAGGCCTTGCATCTTCTTTTTAACTATGACAAAATTTTGATCCATATTAAACTTATTATTGAGAGGTCTTAAAGTTAACTTGGGTGAGAGTGAACTAGGTCCGTCTGGCCATCTCGCTTTAGGTATAGTTTCTGAACAGGAACATTTCTGTCCACTTGATATCTCAATTATTTTGTATTTATATAACTTAGTAAAATGAAAAATACGTAAGGTAGGTAAAAATCAAAGAGTCCTAAAAATCATCACTTTTGGTTCGGTGGCCATCTTTTTCCTTGACTTCATCTAAATAACAAAGGTTTTGAATCTTTATAGTGTTTGTAACATACTTCTCCGATTGAAACCTTTCAAGAGCCAATGGGCTCCAGTCCATCTTTTACATCCAGGTTTCGCGTTCTAAAGCTGCCATTTTTGAATTTCATCTTTAATATTTTTTATTCATTGTTACTAAATGAAATCATAATTTTGTTGCAGGAAGTGTAATAATTGATGAAAATGAATTCATGCAGTGGGTGACGAAGATTCAAGCACTGCAAGGGATGGATGTCACTACGAGTGGAGGCGATTCCGAGGAAGAAATCACACGGGATTTGCTCGCCGCTTTTAAGTAGGTTTAAATTTCTTCAATAACATCTGTCTTTATATGTTGCTGTAAATATACTATTAAGAGTTCTTATGGTAAAAATCTTGGGTCAGATTTCTTACAAATTTGTCTGTCAAATGCATACAAACGCTCGAATTACAATCTTTTGAAAGCTAGAATTAACTGCATTATGGGCTTTTATATACCATATCGACTCGACACCAACGGAACAAATATTGGAACATTGAAATATATGAGCTTTATAATATAGTGTTTTTTGTTTTGTGTCGTCACTTGGGCAATGAGCGGTGTCATTATTTTCTACTAGAATATTGAAAAGTTTGCTTTTTTAACAAAAAACGTAACCAATTAATATAAATTATTATTAATTAACCTTAGTGGTAGTTAACAAAGTGTTCCACTTATGAGTGACTAGCTTCTGCCCGCAACTTCGTCAGCGGTATCAAATTCAAATCAAATTGTATCCAAATCCGTTCAGCCGTTTTTGCGTGATTAAGTAACTTATATACATTCTTTCAAATTTATAATATGTATTTATTTTAAGGTTTTGTTTCTATCATTCATGTGTTATCTTAGTTTCTCAGTTACCTTTAAATTTTAAATTAGATTAATGATCCAATGATCGATCCCACTTCTGATTTTCTCTTGTAAATACATTTTGACATATATATATCATCATCATCATCATCATCATGATCAACCCATTGCCAGCTCACTATAGAGCACGGGTCTCCTCTCAATATGAGAAGGGTCTAACCATAGTCCACCACGCTGGCTATGTGCGGATTGGCAGACTTTACACCCCTTTCAGAACATTATGGAGTACTCTCAGGTGTGCAGGTTACCTTACGATGTTTTCCTTCACCGTCGAAGCAAGTGATAATTTAATTGCTTAAAAACGCACATAACTGCGAAAAGTTAGAGGTGCGTGCTCGGGTTCGAACCCGCGACCTCTGATTTGTAGGTAGACGTCCTAACTACTAGGCTATCATAGCTTCATAGGCTATCACAGCTTCATCATATACATAGGATATAGATATATGTAAAGCAAACATTGATTAAATTGACAGAGTTTTCGACCGCGACGACAACGGCTACATAACGCGGGATGAGCTCCGCACGGCGCTCGAGATGATAGGCGAGCCGGTAACAGACGCGCAACTTAACCAGGTGTTGGCCCTCGGCGACATCGACCGCGACGGCCGGATCGACTATGAAGGTATGACTACGTGCACAAAAAAAGGGATGCAAAGGTGGGAAGTTTTATTGGGATCCCCTGGGTGCTACGCCGGACCTACTATACATGTCATCATCATCATCATGATCAACCCATTACCAGCTCACTACAGAGCACGGATCTCCTCTCAATATGAGAAGGGTATGGCTATAGGCCACCACGCTGGCCATGTGCGGATTGGCGGACTCCACACGCCTTGGAGAACATTATGGAGAACTCTCAGGCGTGCAGGTTACCTCACGATGTTTTCCTTCACCGTTGAAGCAAGTGATATTTTTTTTTTAAACGGATTCGAACCGCCGACCTCTGATTAGGAAGCCTCCTAACGCCCTAACCACTAGGCAATCACCGCTTCTACATACATATACTGATAAATAATTGTCTGGCCGTGGCTAGTTACCACCCGAAAAAGATGTGTCGCAAAGCGATTTAACGTTCCGGCACGATGTCGCGTAGAAACCATTTATGAGTAGTATTTTCCATACCCCTAGCAGGTTAGCCCGCTACCATCCTAGACTGCATCATCACTTACCAGATGAGATAGCCGTCAAGGGCCAAATTGTAGAGTGTAAAAAAAAAAATTCGTATGGTAGCATATATATATTAATGCGTATTAACGAATAGTACGCCTATGTGCTGTTTTGAAAATTAGAATAATTAGTTAGTTATAATTAGTAACATTTTGATGCACTAGGTTGCATTTTGAAACGGTACTTGTACTTTATGGATTTACTGCCTGTCAATTAATTGGTAACTCCATAAATCAAACTGAAGGTTATCCTGGTTAGGTACTTGACTTACGTAGTACAGTACATTGTTTATTTATTTCTTTATTTGTACACCACAACAAATAAAAATAGAAATCATAAGAAAAAACAGAAAGAAGAAGAAAGTAGGTGGCGTAATCTATACACAAAAACCTGCATACGAATAACTACATACTAATACATAAACCAGATTACATAAATAATACAATACAGTATCTAATAAATATAAAATAAACATACTAATATATACCTTACAATATAAATAAAAGTCGTCATTTTTTGCGTAAGATAATGTTAACAGCACTTTGTTTGTTTGTTGAAATGTTTCAAGGAATCTTTATGCTACTTTTAACTGATTTTGTCTCTATTTTTCAGAGTTCGTGAAGATGCTGTTGTAATGTACCTCAAACGCGATGAAAGACCTCACTAGATGTAATGAGATAGGTAGAATGAATAGCTCATGATGACTTTTGTCTTCGTGTTTCGCCGGCTATGCGCCATAGATTTGTTAACTGTTTAGACGTTTAAGTACTTATGTATAGTTATTGTAATTGGATACAATGTCCAAAATATTGATAGGTTAATGTTATTATGTATTTTTATAGTTTATCCGTGTAACCATGTACCTATTTACTTAAATTCAGTTCGCATCAATAAATGCTTCTTTTGTCTTACCTAAGCAAATTTAGTGTTTATTTATCCTACAGCAGTAAGATTATATCTTAAAATATAATAAGAAATATTTATGAGTACCATCTATTTTTATAAAAACATGAAAATTTAATCAAAAAACCCCTTTTAATTTTATTTGTTTTGTAAAGAAATAATAGAAAACATATAAAGACAAATACAATATTATATTGAAGAATAATGGATAGTTTTTAAATTTAAAACGAAGATAATAAATGAAATAAATAAAAAAAAAAAATTGCTACTCAAATAAGATGTTTTTGTTCCCAGAAAGTTGCCCATTCTCGATGCTTCCCAAAGAACTCTCAAGTTCACATACCTAATGTATATAAAAAAAATGTTTTCAAATAAATAAATTAATCAGCGAGCTTGTTGATAAGCTGTACCTAGGTATTTATTGGTACTTACTACGCATAATTGTAATTAGCTATTAAATCATAAGAATATATTTCATTATGTAAGTGGGTTAAGGCAGTTCTTCCAGTCATGTAGGTACTTATTGAAGAAACTAACAAAGTCGGGTACAACTTATAAGTTTAGTTATTTACGAATAAAATTGTATAAGTACTTACTTATATATTTCCAGACCTATATCTAGTATACGATCAGAAAGACAAAAAAAAGTACTTACCTATTTCACCCACAACTTATTTCAGAAATACCTTTATTTTCAAAAGATTCATCACAGACACAAAATATAAAAACCAATAGTTTCGGTTTTGCTCACGTCATTACCCATTAACATAATTTCAATTTATTTCTTGGTGCTCGAGTGAGAAAATGATGAATAAACCTACCTTCTATTTAGAAGTTTGTACGAAGTATAAGCTCATAATCGCTTCATAGTGTAGGCGCGTGATCATCACGGTCATCATTAAATATCCATGATTTTATGGTTGTGAAAGTTAGGTATACCTTTTATTAATTTTGTCATATCGCTTACAAACAGTTGCGAAACTCCGGTCAAGCAACAAAGATTGTGGAACGCATTGTGAAAATTGCCCGAATAGCGCACCTGTTTGAAAGAGATTTCATTCAAAAAGTTGAAGAGCAAAACCCAACTGCCTTTATCAAAATTATATATATATACATAACTTAATTTGATTCAAGTTATTTGCCTTTTATTATTATATAATGAAACTATCGAAAACACGAAGTATTTTAAATGTTTATCTAGTTTTCATAAGCATAAGTCGCTTTTACAAGCTGTCGTAATATATTAATAACTATAAAATGGTCAAGTTTACCTTTGCAATAGAGTAAAAGAAGCACTTAATCGACTTTGTAATACAATATGATGTGGATTATTATGAATGTTGGAATAAATCTTTATCCTTATTATTTACTAATAATGTTATTTGTCTTTATGAATTCCTAACCTCAGAAAATTCCGGAATTTAGATTTTTATGTTTACCTAGACTTGAGTTATTGGATCCGAGAGATTTATTAAACCAATAAAAAATATAGTTTAACCATCTTCACTTTAGTAATTGGGTTGTCTTAGCTGGCCGAAGGTGCCGGATATCGTTGATCAGCGCAAACGCCGCGTGTATTCTCGTTTGTGTTTATTTAGGCTGGAAGACCACAATGCAGCGTCCAACTACTAGGTAGGTACTTCTTATAATTGGTCGAACGTAAGATGCGGTGGATTAACTAGGCCTTAGGGCGTAATTGTAGCCTAAGTATGAAGAACCTATAAGCAAACAAGGTGGCAAATGTAACAAAGAATCCACTTGATCGCAAAAAAATATGTAAATTACAAAAGTAAGTAAGTAAGTAAGTAAGTATATTTCCGATTTTATGACACTATGCATCTTTAATCTTCGTTTGCTAAAAACTTGCCAATGAAATCACGTCGTTTTGGTTCAAGTGTGGGATGCCAGTGGGCCATGACATGGCCCTTCTGTTGCCATTGATGCGTGATCTCCTTTAGATTCATGAAGCCCTGAAAAGCAGACGCGTCTTAATAGAACTATAATATCTGTAGTGTTTGTCTGGTGGGAGGCTTCGGCCGTGGCAAATACGATTTAGCGTTTCGGCACGATGTCGCGTAGAAGCGAATTAGGAGCGCGGGCTTACCATACTCCTAACAGGTTAACCTGCTACCATCCTAGATAGCATCATCACTTACCACCATGTGAGATAACCGTCAAGGGCTTACTTGTAGTGTATAAAAACAAAAAAGAATGTACATTATTTTCTTAACTACTCCTGGAAGTTTTATCATAATATTTGTCAATTATATTGTTTTATCACAATATAATTGACAATGAAAGCTTATTGCTTTTAGCGCTTCCCTGCAATTCGTATAAATATTTTTACCTACTCGTTTTTTGTGATAGTATGGTTGTTGGTTTGCCCTTTAATAAAGCAACGGATCGACCAGAGTTTTCGCATATAGTTTAAGGCTGTTTTTTTTGCTAGAAGAATGCAAGGTGCCTATGGAATAGATCTAAAACTCTTGCGGATCGCATTGTCTATAGGTCAAGCCGATTTCTTCAAGAGGTATAGAGTTAACTTTTTAAAATAAATGATAGCAGCTAAACACGTTAGTAGGCCGTATGTCAACCTGCGCATCTGTAATGGCATGATGACATGGCTACATTACAAAGATTATACGTTTAAACTACCTATGTAGGTAGTAGTTACAAATCCTATAAATAATATTAAAAGCAATACCTTTATAACCAGTATATCTATAACACGGAGATCCGTAACGCAGGCATTCTTATAGAAATACTCTCTTAACTTCATTCTGCAGTCCTGAGGGGTTTTTGGGATGTCCATTTGTCTAACTGTGGAAAAACATGTACCTAGTATAAATACCCCATTATCCTGTCTACCCACCGCCCTGCTCTTCATAGGAGAGAGGAGTTTAGATCTTCATAGATCTATCATGGAGCTCAGGTTTGAGTTGTGGTGCTATTTGTCAAACCTTCAATGACTGCGGGCTGAGTCAATCGCGCACAGCAGATTTTGATGCTTGGAACCTATAACCGTAGCCGTAACCTATCTACCTCGTTGATATTTTTTAACATCAACCCAAAATGAAAATACCATGCCATTAAATTAATTATTCTGTGGAGAATTAAGGAGACATCGAGAATTGTCGGCAAGTCGCCAACACCACATTACGCCGTATGTTATTCAAAATAACATGATTGAGTTTGCCTAGAAATACATTGTCAACACCCGAAAGCGAATCCAGGGGTCTGATTATAAGGTGTGAACTGTCAAATAAGTAGGGTACGACAATTATTTATTTTAAAGGCACAAGTCGCATTATACAGTAAGAGTCTGGTCTGGTGGGAGGCTTCGGGCGTTGCTAGTTACCACCCTACCGACAAAGACGCCAAGCGATTCAGCCTTCCGGCACGATGTCGTGAAGAAACCAATTAAGAGTATTTATTGGTTTACCATAGCCCTAACAGGTTAGCCCGCTACCATCTTAGACCGCATCATCACTTACCATCAGGTTAGATGCCGTCAAGGTATAACTTGTGGTGTATAAAAAAAAATATACATATCGAGTCAAAATGAACTGAAGATTTTCTGTTTTGCTATGCATTGGTTACCACGGGTATTTTTTTAAAGACTAGGTATGGTCGGCGGCTGCTTTTACGGAATGAAAAACAACCTGTGTGCGTCGTCTTCAGGATGCAATCTGTCTGTGTCAAAATTGATAAAGATCGGTGGTGAGTTTATTCGAACATAGTAAATAAAGAAAACTATTATATTTTAATATTAGCAGGATTTTTTTATTTTTCTTACCTATGCAAGAAATAGGTACTATACATATAGGTATTTTTTTCTTTTTAGTTAAGGTACTAAGGTAGACACTTAATAAAAATAAGTGTTACACTTATTTTTATTAATGCAAACAAGTACCTAGGTACTTACATACCTATGTATGGTAAATAACGAAAATAGGCTCGGTATAAGCTCATCACTCGTTTATGAGCCTCGCAATAATCAGCTGATAATACTGGTCTAGCAATTTTACATCCGGCTTTCACTGTTTCACGTCCGGCCATTTTCCTTGACTGTAGCTTGAATTGATGATCGAAACGTAAAATATGATTAAATGATTAATGAAATCCAGTATTTTTATGAGGTTTTTCTATTCTATTGACATTTGGGTATGTTTACAAAAGGACTAATTTTTGGACAGCTTTTGCAAAGAGCATGTAAACACTATGTTAAAAAGCACCAAAAAGGATGTACCACTACGTGTAAGGAGCACAATGATTTATTATAGGCAAAACGTAGTGATAACATTCTATTTGATTAATTCTAATGCTAATTCTGTTACAAATACAACCATTTCTTTTATATAAAAATGAAAAATAGAGGTAGGTAGGTAGGTAGTTTTTATTTAATCTTCTTAAAGTTATTTCTGGACTTAGATGTCACCTGGTTGTATTGGATAATAATTAAGCCCAAGACAAATATCGTTTTAAAAACCTGCTAGAACAGTTCCCTAGTTATTGAGATTAAAATCCCTGTCTTCGCTAGGATACCAAATATCGCTAATACTCTCTTAAATTTTCCTTACTCTTAATATTAATATCAGCTCAGTAAGTCGTAAACTCGTAATTGTGGAGAATTAATAAGCAGATATTAAATTTAATATCTGCAATTAAAGCATCAAAAGTGATAGAATTTGAACAAAGCTTCAGTTAAATGGGAATTGATGGGAAATTCAAATTAAAGTAGTTAGTACCACACGGAAATAAGACCTCTGGCCTAGTCGAAAGCAAAAGGCTATATAGCACTTGGCATACAGGAGATTTAAAAACAACAGATATATATGTTTACCCATTTACATTATTTTTCTAATCAAGGTGGATTATATTTCAATATAATACCTACATGTAATTACAAATCATACAAATCATGAGATGAGGGAGAATAATTGTTGCTGAATAAATAATAAGCTATTGAGTACTTTGGATAATATTTAAAAGTTAAATTGGCACATTACTTTCCAACTTTAGGTAAAAAGGGTTTGTTGAAATACTAACAACTAAGTGAAAATCTTGAGTTACATTGCTTCAATTTTTTTCTTTATTACATTAATCTCTACAGTAAACTTAGACATAATAACAGATTGTAGAAAGCTATTCATGTCCTGTGAAGAATTTCGACAGAAAATCTTTAGGCTTGGGCTCTTCAGTTGGCCTGAAATATGCCATAACATGCCCTTTCTGCTTCCAGATATTCACAGTTTCTTTCAGCTCCATCTGACCCTAAAACGACAAATATCATTTTATGAAATCAATAACCATCTGTTGAATATTACACATTCAATATGGCTGAACTGCTGTAAGCTTGACCCGTAAGATGGTCTGCGGGATGTGGGGTGGGAGCACGCTCAACCAATCAGTTAGTCTACAGCTTCCACTCAAAGTTACAGTTCCCCAATAGACATTGACAAACTTGTGACATTAATCAAGATAACCTTCCTACTCTGCATAATAAACCATAATAATACTTATTCTATGAATAAATATAATTCATTAGAAAAGTATCATAGGTGAATTTAATCCTAAGACTTAGTTAAATCTCCAGAAAATAAGTCATTATCATGTATAGCTATATATACACAAACAGCGCACAAACCATCAGAAAGGCCAAGTTTATGTTGGTTTACCTATTATATGTAGTGAGTGACACTATAAGATGATTGCAAAAATTATACTCCACTGAGTTTTATTATTATGGCATTTGCAATCGATGAACAATTTGCCTGAGTACAAGTTCTACTCAGAAGTTCCTTCAGTCAGCCTACTATGTATGTCTTCTATTCTAAGAGGAAAATATGTAAACTCTGTGAAATACCTTGATAACAAGAATATCTATGACTCTGATATCCTTAACATCCTTGTTCTTCAAAAAGCTTTCTTTAAGTTTAGCTCTGCATTGTTTTTCTGATTTTGGGATGTCAAAATCTTTTACTGAAAACAAACAGGACAATAAAGGACACCAGTATATGTGACTTTATAAGTTTATGTAGTACTACTAATATTTTGCCAATAAATTCAAAATTTCGGCGCAATATTAGAAAATAAGTGATGACATAACAGTTTACAAACCGATGTAAGGAATTTGACGATACCATGCTTTGTAAAGGCTCAAAACTCTCGATTTGGCATCTGCTTGGGTCAAGGAAAGCACTGGTCTCACTGTTTTGGTACCAACTTGAATGGCTTGTCTGGACATTGTAGAAATGTGATGCAGGAACTACTTCATTTAAAAAATACTTTATTATTGACAATTTTTTGTGTGTCAAACCTCAACACAGACAATCATTTTTCACTGGTAATAAATGACATTGACATTTAGTTTTTCTGTTTTCCGTCACATATATTCTATTTGTCTTATAACTCTAGGGACGTAATTAAGGGATATACTCCAAATTCAGCAGTCAAGTCCACCATTTTACTATGAGAGCCTTTTTATGAGAATTTAGAAGTGTTTATTGTCATAAATACTTACAGCATGCTTAGAAATGTACAACCATCAATCACGTAAATCCATTCTATAACGGACACGTTTTTGCCCCATATTTAGGGGTACGCTCTGAGCTATATGGATTAATAAGGAAGGTATCCTTCATGCGTCCAGGCATGTAGGTGAAGAAAACATTTCTGTAAGGACAAATCATTCATTCAATCCATTGGATATATTAAGTAAAATAAAATAATAGTGATATTAAATATAATAATTTTTGAACAATATTGACTTTCAAACATATACAATATGTTTATTTACCGTTAATATAATCTAATCTACACTTACTAACTAGGTAAATATAGTTATATAATAGCATTTAATAAATGCGCATATTATTAACAAGATTAGATAGTTCCTATAGATACTGGAAGTGGTTCTAGATTACAAATCAAATAAACTTACAAAAAGGATTCCGGACTACAATATGCATCATATTTTGTCGTCGGCCACCATAATCTAGTCTGTCTTAGTTGATTTAAACTATTCCTCGCAACGAAATCGTTTAACAGAATTTCGAACTGTAAAATAATATTAATTAGATTCGTATTAGTAGAAATTTACCTAATCTCATAGAAGACATTTAATTTTTGTTGTAAGATACCGTGCTTATATTCAATATGCAATACCTACTCCATTCAATTTTCAGATTTCCAGAAAACGAACAGAATTTCAAAATAATTGTATATTTAAGTATATGATGTACAATAAAAGTATATTCATTAATTTATCCTTACATCCTTACGCGTGGAAGGATTCGCATTACCGATGAAATCTAAAGACAAACTTTCGAGTTCAGAGTTTTTATGTAAGAATTTCGCTCGAATAAAAATGTCACTATATATATGTTACGATTATTATTTTATTTGATCACTATAGAATATTCGTACCAAGTTTAGTTAAAGCAACTAAACCGTAGGTACTTATTATACATAAGTTGGTATATTTTTGAAGAATAGTATAGCATATATATATAGCGGCATAAATTCACTGTAAATGATAATCTAAAAATAAGTCCAAAGAACAGGTTATATTAAGTAACTACCTGGTAACGCTATTTTAAAAATAAGGCTTGATATGTTTTCTCAAATAAAATAGCAAAAGAGGCATTAAATGTAAGAGGAAAGACTGGTGCTAACAATCGTTCTCGCGTCAAGTTAAGTTGAACGGACAATTAAAACAACAAAATTTGAATATCTGGGATATTATTTCTTCTGTGACAAAACCAGCCTATATGCTATAAGTAGCATTGCTTAGAACTTAGAAGTAACATTACTTTCCATGTGGATTTGTATGATACTCGTAGCTTAGGTTACTTAGGTACTTACCAACTTTCGCACCATGTGTCTATGAGACCAGTTAATATATTTCAACTGTTTAAGTGTAAATGGTATTCTATATGCTAGTGATCTGAAGTCAACGTGTTTCAGGTCAAGCCATCTACGTTGACTCTGGTATAATAATTTTTCTGGAAAAAAAAGTTTTAAATATAGTGAGATAGCATTCAGTGTTCCTCTTTCATCTTGCTCCTGTGTCTTTGGAGGGCTTGTGGACGATGGAAACGGTGTCATCCATCACTCACAGTACGGTCCTCGAGTTGGTTGGAACAACATTCCGGCACACCTCTATCCGGCAAACTGGGCACGTTGAGCCCCAGGAGGGTCTGCTCCGACGGAAACCAGCTGTAGCACCCGTAGGAGCACGTGGTGGTTTTCGTCAGTAGGACTCTGACTTAACCCCAGAGCCTCTCCGTGGAGCAGAATTAAAGTTAGTTAAGATTAGATTAAGCGAATATGGTCTAGGTAAAAATGGGTTCACTTTAAAATAAACAACTAACTGGTATCTTGTGGTGTCAGTTTGCCCTTAATTCTTTTCCTGACCCATTCTTGAAGATTCGCCAAAAGATTAGCTTTCGGTAAGTGTGGTATTAAAAGTGGCGTATCAGATAACTCCGCTAAAAATGCCTGCAAGTAAACAGCTATAGTATTATTTACCTAACTTCTAGAATCATGAAACAAAGTAATTATAAAACAAGTTATTTACCGCGAGCAAATCTTTTAATTTTAAACCTGATGGTGATATAGTTGGCATTGAAGGCTGAGGCTGTAAAAATAAAAAATAAAAAATTGATTGCACACTATTGAACCCCCCACAAAAGCCTGCTGCTACTGGGAATGACATTAGAAATAGATTTTAACAGCATAAATCTGAATATGCAGAAACAATGTTCATTTACTGCTGAGAATAAGTACAAATAGATGAAGCTACCTTGAGGCCGCACATGAAATAAAAATATACAACTTCTTTTTTTTATAATGCATAATTTTCCTCAAATGTGGCTAGAAAACCAAGAAATACTAAATGCTAAAATAAAAAAAACTGAAATACTGATAGAAATCAAATTCTTTGTAACACGGGGACCAGTACTTTTTTGGCGTAATTCTAAAGTTTGCCAAACAAAGAAAAACCGGTCGGCTGTATGAGACAGACGATAAGATATTTTGGTTAAATTTTCTTACATAATCTATTTCTCACTTTCACGTTTCATACTTTAGCAAGTTTAACAATACTTCAATCAATCAATCAATCAGCCTATAGACGCCCACTGCTGGACATAGGCCTTTCCGAGAGCGCGCCACCACACACGGTCCTCCGCCTTCCTCATCCACCCGCCACCAGCGATCCTTTTCAGGTCGTCGGTCCAGCGAGCAGGTGGTCGTCCTACGCTGCGCTTACCGGTACGCGGTCTCCACTCCAGAACACGTCTGCCCCAACGGCCGTCGGTTCTACGACAGATATGACCCGCCCACTGCCACTTCAGCTTGCTAATCCGTTGGGCTATGTCGGTTACTTTCGTTCTCCTACGAATGTCCTCGTTACGGATTCTATCCCTCAGAGAAACGCCCAGCATAGCCCTTTCCATAGCACGCTGAGCGATTTTGAACTTTTGGACAAGGCCTACCGTGAGTGTCCACGTTTCTGCTCCGTATGTCATGACCGGTAAGACACAGGCGTTGAAGACTTTTGTCTTTAGGCATTGGGGTATCGGCGAGTTGAAGACTTGACGCAGTTTTCCAAATGCTGCCCATCCCAGCTGAATTCTTCTGTTAGCTTCCTTGTTGAAGTTGTTCCTACCCAACTGTATAATCTGTCCTAGGTAGTTATATTCTTGGACAACTTCGATGCTGACATTTTCGACAACAATGGGCCTTGTGATGACGTATTCATTGAACATTATCTTCGTTTTGTCCACGTTCATCTTGAGACCCACCCGTCTGGAAGAAGTGCTAAGGTCGCACAGCATTTGTTCAAGTTCCTGCAGCGTTTCTGCCATTATAACTATGTCGTCTGCAAATCGTAAGTGCGAGATGTATTCGCCGTTTATGTTTATGCCACAATCTTTCCAGTCCAAAACCTTGAACACATCTTCGAGAGCAGAAGTAAACAGTTTCGGGGAAATAACGTCCCCTTGTCTTACTCCCCTTCGAATTGGTATCGGATGTGTTTCATGGTTTTGCACCTGAACGGTCATTGTGGCGGCCTCGTATAGACATCTTAGCACTTCGATATATCGCCAATCGACTTGGCATCTCTGCAGTGAGTCCAAAACCGCCCAGGTTTCGATGGAGTCGAAGGCTTTCTCGTAGTCCACAAATGCGAGGCACAGAGGCAGATTATACTCCTGGGTCTTCTGCATAATCTGTCTTAGAGTGTGAATGTGGTCTACGGTGCTGTAGCCTTCCCGAAACCCGGCTTGTTCCGGTGGTTGGAACTCGTCAAGTCTCCGGGTGAGACGATTAGTGATAACCCTAGAGAACAGCTTGTAAATATGGCTCAGAAGTGAGATGGGCCTATAATTTTTTAACAAGTTCTTGTCTCCTTTCTTGAAGAAGAGTACGGTTACACTTCTGCTCCATTCTTTTGGCGTTGTTCCGGTCGTGATGACGGCATTAAAGAGACGCTTCATTTCGTTTAGGATAGGTGTTCCTCCTGCTTTCAGAAGCTCCGCTGTAATGCCATCATCACCCGGTGCTTTATTATTCCGAAGCTGCTCTAGTGCTATACGAATCTCACCAACGTCGATATCCGGGAGGTCATCGGTGTAGTGGCGAGCAAGTCTCGCTCGCTTGTCATTCGTGATTTGGTGAGAGACGGGTTTAGGAGCATGCGCAGAGTATAATTGCCCATAGAAGTTTTCAATCTCAGCTAACACACTTGGAATAGAGGTAACGGTTCTGCCGTCTGCAGTCTTCAACTTTGTAAGATGGCTTCTCCCAAGACTTTTAGCAAATACTTTTGTCCCCTTGTTGCGCTCGATCGCTTCTTCGATTTTTCGCGTACTCGAAGATCGCAGGTCAGAACGTATCCGCTTTTTAATGAGCTTGTTTAAAGTATGCCGATCTACTACAGATGGAGAAGCCTCCCGTCTTTGCCTCATTAAATCCAGTGTCTCGCTAGAGATCTTGGACGTTGCACTTCTCCCGCCTTTCCTGCAAAATTTGCCTCCCACTTCACGAATGACTTTCACCAAATCGCCATATTTCTGATCAACTTCGTCAGTGGTTTCCAGCGAATCGAATCGGTTCTTTAATTCTAGTTGGAAATTCTGTAATGTTGTCATGGATGGGCGTAGTTGTGGGCGAGGATTAGACCCCATCATGCGACGCCTATATAACTGAAGGTCTATATTCAGAGAGCCCCTTACAAGTCGGTGATCACTCCCGGTATTAAACCTGTTGATCACAGAGACATCTCTGAATATATCCCTACGATCCGTCATGATGAAGTCTATCTCGTTCTTGGTCATGTTATCGGGGCTCCGCCAAGTCCACTTCCTATGGGTGTTTTTCTTGAAGAAAGAGTTCATTAAGAACAACCCTTGCTTTTCTAGAAAGTTGACTAGCATTTGCCCCCTATGGTTTCTCTCACCGAATCCATGTGGCCCAATTTTCGACTCGTCGCGTTCTTGTACACCCACCTTTGCGTTGAAGTCCCCCATAACAACCGTGAAGACGGACTTGTTGGCATTGCCCATAGCTATGGATACGTCTTCGTATACAGTTTCCACCTCTTCATCAGAGTATGTCGACGTTGGTGCATAGACCTGTATTATTTTAAGAGAGTATCTCTTATTCAACTTAAGAACAACATACGCAACCCTCGTCGACACACTACTGATCTCCACGATGTTGTTAGCGAGGACTTTGTTGATCAAAAATCCCACTCCGCCTTGGGACGATCTATCGCCTTCTCGATAGTAGAGTATGTGGCCCGATTCTAGGGTTACAGTATCCTCCCCCTCTCTACGGACTTCTGACAACCCCAAAATATGCCACTTAATCTTTTCTAACTCCACTAAAATCTCGGCTAGGCTTTCGTCCGACCTCAGTGTCCTTGTATTATATGTAGCCAAGAATAGTCGGTTGTGGTGGTAGCTCGCCGTCGCCCGGAGATTCTTCGCACCCCCTGCCCCGCCGTGACCACGACTGCTACCAAGGTCGGGAATAGCAGGGCGACCGGGAACTGGGGGCCATTGTGTATTGGCGCTATTCATCGGAAGGTATGCCCATAGTGACCACGCTGGGCAGGCGGGTTGGTCACCGCAGGGCTCAACTGGTCGCACCGGTGTCGCTGCTGCCCGACACCGGCCTGTGTTTTTGTTCAGTTGGGCCAATTGCGAAATGGTTATCCCGCCATTTGTCGGTGAGTGGTGTTTACGCCACACAGGGTTCACTCATGTCCCCGAGGGGGCTGTCTTAATTTTTGTGAGCCAGCTTCTCACCATATGTCCCTTAGTCGCCTCTTACGACACCCACTGGGTAATAGGGGTGACACTATTCTATTCTGCCGGTGCCACACGGCCAATACTTGCTTGCATTGAATTCTTCTTTAAGAACTGTTAAAATAATGTTGTCTGCATTTGTATTTATGACATGTAAAAAACGTTTGACTAAACTAATTAATTAATGAAATAAATCTCGTTCGTCATTGCTACCAACACATTGTTCTGGTTATTTTACAGTAATAAGATTACAAACCTTTTCAAGTCTATTACTTTACTACATTTATGTATAAAAATATGATAAGTAAACAAATATTTGAATATGTCATGGAGTCCCTAAAGCCGTTTAGTCTAGAGTTAATTTATTTCATAACAAAATACATTCATATCCTTTCATCTTTTATATATTTAGTTTGCACGCGTTGAGAAAGTAAAAGACACCAGTATTTGGGCCGTTCTAAAAAATACGAAAAGACATTAGATCATATTTATGCACCATAGCGTAAATATTTACGCCATAGTGCATAAAAGGACAATTGCAACAGAGAATTGCAAGTTGAAAATATTGGTGATAGGTAATTGTGTTTGATATGAATCAAAATGCAGCAAGGGGCAATGATAAAAAAAAAAATTATCAGTTGTAATTTCAGTTTGTTGGTACCTTTCTAGCGAGGTACAGCTCACTTACCGTAGGCTCTGTAGACAATAAGCATTCATTAACCGTGTCTTTGACGAGGTCTTCTAATGGATCTAACTGAAATATCTTAGCGTTATCAATCCAAAAGGGGCCGTGTCTGTTTGGAGGGTGAAAATATTTTTCTTTTGACTTTCCTTCGTGATGCAAATCATAGAGATGACCGCATTTGCATCTCGATTGTTTTAGAAATTCCATAACTGTTCCTTCCCTGTAAGATTAAAAAAATTGTAAAAAAAAAACAGTCATTTCATTTCCTATTGGGGGAACTCAAAAAGGTACTTTTGTGATAGAGTAAACATGTACAACTGGTGACACGCAGCCAAAGGAGGACTTTGACAGATGTCAAGGTGATGCCTTGAGCCTTGAGTTTTGTACTGGTTACAATAAAGAGATTTACTCTCAATACCTTTCTGTTATTATAATGATGAAGACAATTTAAAGAATCTATAATATATGCATAGTACCTACCACTTAGCTAAGCAATCACAAGTCGCATCACATATTTCTTTGACCACGCGTGGAAATTTCCAATAACCAGTTATTGTGGTGACAGCTTCTCCATTGGACAAAGATACTCCACCATTGATTGGTATATAGCCAGTTGACAGAACAGCGATACCTAATTTTTTTAAATTAAAACAAATTGACTGCGTTATCGGTCTAAAACGTTAACCATCGGGTCGGCATGTTGGATCGATCACGAGATACTGGAATCCGTTCCCGAGTCGAGCATGGCAGTGAATTGGTTGGGTCCACCACTGTGCTTCAGAGAGGATGTGAATGCGTTGGTCCAGGTTATTTGACTAACAAGTGATAATAATCGATAAGCTTTAATTACCTAGATCGACTGGTCTAATAAACCCTAGTATGAAATCTATTAGGGATCGTTAGTGCTTACAAATGTTTTATTAAAGTAAATAGAATATATAATAAATGCCTTTTCAAATAAAGTAAAATATTATTACTGTTTAAAAGATAGCGAGGTCGATTGCCTACAAATGAGACTCCGCCCACTTGATGCTGAACATGTTTATATGGCGCCTTAAATGTGGGTTTTGCTCTTAACTTCAACATTTTCAGTTTATTCACGTAAGCAGCCCTTTTTGGGTTCGTATTGCCTAAAAATAAAACAATCTCTGTAAACATACTTAAAAATAGATGGTATAAATTCGCTTGCCGCAACGTTTAGATTAATTCCATATATAAAAAGTACTCTGTGGATTAAACTAAGTACATATTTAAATTTTTGACAGTTTTGTCCATTTAGGTGATACCGAAATATGTATATTTTTCCGTTTGAAATTACGCGGCACAAGTATTATTTATAACCCTACCAAATTAAAAGTATGCATTAATATTGCTATAATAAATTTTTATTATTATTTATGACATGAGTGTATATATTAATTTCAATTTGTTATTAGCCTAAATTGTCTTCTATTTTCCAATTATTTAGAGACAGAGATATGAATAATGAATTGTATATATACGAAGCTCGTTATGACAGTTTTCAAACGCTTCATAATTCGATGTAATCATTATTATCCACTCATTTAAATTGTCTTTTTTGATAAACTCCGTGGCGCAGCGCGTGCGCTGTTGCATTATATAGTTGGAGGTCCTGAGTTCAATTCCTAGCTCGAGTCTGGTCTCGTGGGAGGCTTCGGCCGAGGCTAGTTACCACTCTACCGACAAAAACGTGTCGCCAAGCGATTTAGCTTTTCGGCATGAAGTCGTGTAGAATCCAACTAGAAGTATGGGTTTACCATACCTCTAACAGGTTAGCCCGCTACCATCTTAGACCGCATCATCACTTACCGTCAAGAGCTTATTTGTGGTGTATAAAAAAATGCTAGTTTTCTCTCAAAAGAAAATTTTTGCTTTTCACGTGAATGCGACGTTATTCATATAGGTACGTCCTGTGCTTTTGAATCCGACATCAGAACATCAGAATTATATATTGGAATCTTTATTCCTTTTCTAGATCGGTAGTGATAAGTATTAGCACTCACACTAAAATACTTTGCAGCTTTTACTTTAAAAACAATAACGTTATTTATTTATATTGCAGGGTATTTTAAAAGATTTTAAATTCGCCCTACACGGAAGCTATGTTGCGTAGAAGAATATATTAGAACTAGAAATACTAACGGAGTGTGCTTGGTGGTTCCCAAAATTTGTAATTACACACTCGTTCGACCTGCAGTTCTTTTTTATTTCTTTCTTTACGTTTTCCGAGCTGTGACGTGAGAATATATATAAGTTAGTACCTATAGATAATCATTTAACCATCGCACACTTGAATAGGTAAAAGGAATTCTACTTACAAATGAAAGGTCTTTACATAGTCTGTCGTAACTCTGAAAAAATTCGAAACAAATCAAATAAACAACAGCTTTATTTATATAAACATATTACAGGCATCTATGAATATTACATTTTACAATATTTATATTAGTGATGGTGATAACTACACTCGCCAACTTAAAAGTAATGCTAAGTGTTCTTAATGCGCCCAGGTCTAAGAAGAACCCAGAACACTTAGCCGGGTTTTTATTGTTATCACCATATCACGTAATCAATAATAAATTATGGTACCGATGGAGATATTCAACCCAACTTTTTTTTCGTTTATATACCTAATCGTTAATCATAGACATCTCCAAGATATCAATAGGTAATTTATTATAAAATAAAATACAATTTCCTTTGAATGAATTACTAATTTTGTGCAGCCTACTAAACGGTCCTACAAGGCCTTATAAAATAATATATATCCTATATATAAATTAGTAGACTGGCGTTCTCACAAACTGCTTACGAATACTGCGCTGCGGGTATTTTGGATCTCCAGTAGTGAATTTTGTTGTATAATTAGGTGCCTACAAAATTTTTTGGTAATCATGAATTAAATACCTCAGTACTGCGAAGTTTTACTTTGTACCCGAGGGGTAGAGGCTTCTCAGGCTGTTTCTTGGCAGAATGTTTGCTATAGCAAGGTACATAGCATTTTTGCAAGTATTCGCCATAACGAATTTTTGGTTGAGTGTTTTTTCGAAACTCTACGATTAAAATAGGTTCAATGAAAAATTAATTGAATAAAAAAAAATTATAAATAGGTAAAAGTTGTTACTTTTCTCGCGAACAATGTCCGGTGGGCGTGTTGTACGTGTCAGATTTTCTAGTTCATCAATACATTCTGACAAATCCACAAATACTAAACATGACATTAAAATCATAGAGTTCATATCGTATACTGAAAAAAAAAACATGTAAATTGAAAAGTAAGGTACTTTTAGCATGAAACACACGGAGGCCGGGGTATAAAAGGGGCTAGGCCATACAAAAAACCTCGGTCCCCGTTTGGTAATGTCCTTTAACATAAATTAAAAAGCACAAAACGATCTTACGAAGTGTTTTTTTTATAACAAAGCCTTAGGACATATCATCGTGATCAACCGGGTACAGAGCACGGGTCTCCTCTCAATATGAGAAGGGTTTGGCCATAGTCCACCACGCTTGGCACCACGGATTGGCAGCCTTCACAAGCCTTTGAGAACATGATGGAGAACTCTCAGGCATGCAGGTTTCCTCACAATGTTTTCCTTCACCGTTGAAGCAAGTGATATGTTAATTGTTTAAAAACGCACATAACTCCAAAAAGTTAGAGGTGCGTGCCCGGATTCGAACCGCCGACCTCTGATTAGGAGGCTGACGCCCTAACCCCTGGGCTATCACCGCTATATAAGAACATATGTATAAAAGAAGTTTTACCAGCGCGCATTTCACTTGGAGGTTTTTTATAGTAAGCCGTGTAAAGATTCCATATAAACACGCCAGGATCTTCAACGGATTCGTTCATAGCGTCCATTAATAATTTCTTTGGCAATTTCAACGTAATTCCCAGATCTGACAAGGATTTTCGTATTCGGGTCGGTAAATCTTCTAGCAAGTCTTGGTGAATATTTCCCTTAAGACCACTGAGAACTTCTCTCTGACTGCTGGATAGCTCATAATACCAGGGTGGTCCGACTTCTCGATTTAACCTTTTTAATTTTCGTTTTTCTTTGAATGCAAAAAAAAACATGATTTTATGCGTTGAATTACCATTTACCTGCTTCAGTTTTGTTAGTTCCATGTAACCAACCCACTACCATCAAAAGCTTTGGTCTTTTAGAGTTGGATTTACGGTATAGGTAAGTTTCCCCTCCCATAACACATCGATTAAATGAATAATAAATATAGATATGCGTAGTTTTTTAAATTGAACTTTGAAAGGTATCTTATGTTATTATATTAGTTAAAATATACATTATCGGCTACAGGTAGACTTTTAGTTCACGGCGATGTATTTAGGAGCTACACTTTGAGGATTAACGGCAGAATTAGCGACTGTAGGCCCTAAAACCACTCACTAACCGGTTCAGGTGTAGTCAGCTCTAATTCGGTTATTTCAGAGATAGTACTAACGGCGGAGTAAGTCAAGAATCAGTGGCAGTTGGCATCACTGCACAAATAGGCATACAACTCAACATAAGCCTTAGCCTGGAAATGGCACAAATAAAACATTGGTCGTCCATCATCACTAGAAACTAAAACTGATCTAAATGAACTGTGGATTTTCAGCCTGCTGGTACCTGTTCACTGTTGAAGTAACACACTTATTGTAAAAGTCCTACAAAGACTTACGTTCACAATGATAATAATATTTCAAATCTTTCAAGAATCGAAGCCAATCGCCAACTTTCTCATTGTACGGTTTTTTTTCAATATTTTCCCTCATTTCTCTTTCTAAGTAAACCCATACTGGCTCTTTAGGGTCGTAGATTTTCTGCAAACCCAAATAGCTATACAGATTTGCCTGGTTATGAGTGTAAGGATAAGAGAAGTGTTAAAATGTAGGCCAATGACGTTCCACGTCCATTACACCTTAAATGTCTATGCTAGACGCGTTTGTCCCGATGCACGCATGCAAGGAACGTGCAGCTTCCTTGCAAAGATTCACTTTAGTGCATTGTAACATCTCTCTCTGAGATACTCGTAAACCGCTCGCAAGCTCATCTAAAGTTTTCCATAATGATATGCTGCAAAGGCCACGCAGCTGAAGGTAGGGGGAGGTAGGTACCTACTTACTTTTTTCTTTAGGAATTGTTGTAAAGTTGGTAACTTATAGTTACCCATTTTAAAACACCAAGAATTTATATTTTAACCGTTTAAACAAGAATTTCGATAATCAGACAAAATTTTGACAATTTAGGCCATAGACAATTACGCGTTTTTTTTTTCGAAACGTGGCATATTTCAAATTTACCAACCAGTAATATTACAGTTAATGATTAAAGAGTACCTATAAACTTATCAGAGTCAGGGGGTCAGCTGTTTTTGATTGAGTTACAGTTTGATTGATGTTTGAAGGTCAGACGTTATTTAACATTAGTTAAAGAACGGTAAAGCTGTATTATTAATATATATATGAAGATATAATATATATATCCATAAAAAATATTTCAAATTTTAAAGAATAAATCCATTTATTCTTTACACACTAAATATTAGAAGTAAAAATAAAATTATTGTTCTGTTTAGGCTGTATTCATTAAAAGAAAATTATGTTATAAAGATATATCACATGAAAACTTCTTGGCCGCATTAGTCAAATTCTTAAAAAAATAAAAAAAATTGTAGATTTCAAGAAGAGGGGTTAGAAGTGGTTAGAAATGACTAGCCTATTAAATAGACCACTAGTTGATTGTCAACATTATGCAACAATGTTATACAAAAACTCGCTAAAAGTTGTTTTGCCATATAAAGTATTTCTAGGGAATTTCTATTGTAGAAAAAATAACTAACTTATTATGTGAGTGAAAGAGGCATGGAGCGCTGTGAACGATGCAGGAATATAAAAATAACATAAATATTGTTTACATACAAAAATTCTCAGGGAAATTTTAGTTGAATCAGAGAACATTGTGACACGATAATTTTATACATAAGATTATCGTGTTATTATAATTTATTCATTAATGGCTCTTTAAGTTGAGGTAAGAAATAAGGAACCTTGTTTTTATTGATCTATATAGTGCTTCATGATTAAAAAACTTACAGGTTGCACTTATGCAAATGGCTTCAAGCAAAGTCTAGTTCATCAATCTGACTTTTTTATAATGCTTTGTAGTTATTTTTTATTACCAGAGATTTGTAATAGTACTAATTAAAAGGATAATTTCAGTGTTTTTAATTTTTATTATCACTTATTTGCATACATTTAGTTTTTTCTAATATTTCTTTGTAAGGAGGATTGATAGGGCTTTGTATTGGGTCCTTATACACATATGAGCTTTGACCTTCCAATATCAGTGGGTATGATGTGTCAGAATCATAAGCACTTAAGTCCCCACAAGCATTAAATGGTACTATAAACCTGTTTGGTCCTGTGAATTGGTTAAAATCACAATATTTGTGATCTAAGAGTGGATTTACCATGGTTGGCATATATCCCTGTGGTGGTTTGTAATTCTGACATATTACAAAAGCCTCAATACTTGAATTCCTCGAACTTCTTGGCTTTGATACTGTGACCATATCAAAAAAAAGTTTAAGCTGTGAGTACAGCAGAGTCACATCTTTCCCTCTAAATATTTTGGCTACAAAGACACCACCTGTCTTAAGAACATGTGTTGTTATATTCAAAGCTGCAAGAAGAAGTTGAGACTGTACATATTCATCAATGTCATGAAGTCCTGTGACATCTGGTGCACCATCACATACAACTAGATCAGCCTTGAAACCTTCAAATTCTTTTATAATTTCGTTTGCTGTAGATACTTTTGTAATGTCACCTTGAATTTGTTTCACTCCCGGTAGAGAAGCCATAGCCTGTAGATCGACTGCAACTATTTTGACTTCATCATCTTTATCTGTATTTTGCCTTAACTTCTTTGTTAGTACCTGACTCCAGCTGCCAGGTGCAGCACACAGATCAACTGCACGTAGTACACCATTAAAAATATCGTACTCATCATTTATTTGTAGTAGTTTAAAAGCACTTCTCGCTCTCCAACCTTCCTCTTTTGCTAGTCTGTAGTAAATATCCCTTTTATCCTTTGAAGTTTTCCCCATATTTTTTGCTCAAATACCTAACACTATGATATATAACCCTGTCTTGTTTTGAATATTGCCACTGTTTACTATTAAGTACAGACTACAGATAGGACACTAAATAATGCATTTGCATTATAACATTATCCTTTAGGTAGCAAAGAGAATATATTGCACAGAATACAATTACTTGTAAGTTGTACCTATATTGTTAGGTACTAGGTAGGTCTAGGTACCTATAATACATATAACACGAAGCTACCAAGCGGCAAGTACCCACAGATTAAAAAAGTTTTATGTGATAATGTTTCTACCAAACCTTGTTTGTGTCTCTTTTTAATTTTATCCCCTTCCCAACTGAAAGCTACAGCTAGTGCTAATGACTAATGATTTTTTTTTACTTCGATTAACAATTGATGTGTAACATTATACACAAAATAGCTGTATCAAGGATATATCTTTGTTAACGGTTAAAGAGAACAATATGATTAGGGTGGACGTATTATAGAAAAGTTTTACATTGTGTCATTATGAAAAGCTTTGTTTTCATAAGTGCCTTACCTAATATATAGATTTACATGAGCACCTATTTTCTGAATAAAACTGATGAAATACCTAATGAACAATAATGCTCAGTCTTCCCGCTGACAGTGTTAAAAGTTTCATCTCTAAACTATTTTCCTCGCTATTTTCTTTCCATTACCCTACGTCATGGGCTATTTCGGATAATGACTACAACCGAGGAGTGCAGTCTACAACATGCTACCATGTTAATGTAATGTTTCCAAAATTATTCAGTTGTACTATTTGCGTTTCTTTATTCCAATTTCCAGACAACTTTACGTTAGTGGCTCTTTTATTAATATGTATTCAATTGCCAGCTATAAATTATGAAACTATACCACTTATGGGACACTGTAAAAATTGATCACATTTGGGTTACATTTTTGCATGATAAAAAAAATAAGTTGTGTTACCAACTGAGTACACGCTGGCTTTATAATATTTATTATTTATAGTAAATCAATATACCTATTCTTAGCTCGGACGAAGAGTCAATCTTGATTCTTCGTCCGAGATTCTTTGCAATAAATATTAAATGTACTCTGTGGTTCACGGCTCAGCCATAGATTAGGATGTATATAGGGATTAATATAGCGACTCAGTTCACAGTTGTGATTGTGATCATAATAGTTGTGAATACGGCACGTTGAGTGTGTCATGTGCGTCTTCTTTTGAATCTTCGTTCTTTGTTCATACCTACCTAATATTTATTTCTTTATATTATTAAAACTTCACTTTGAAAAAATGATATATATGTCTATTGGATACAAATTGCTGACGTTTCTTTTGGAAGAATGGAAACTGATATTATTTCTGAGTTTTATATTTTTCGTATATTTCCATTATACAAAAACGTTTGATTATTTTGAGAAACGTGGGATAAAATACATGAAGCCTACAATTTTTTTTGGTAACATTTTGGTCAGATTGTCTGGTAAAAAGTCTTTTATTATGTTCCAACTGGATACCTACAAATACTTTAAAGGGGAACGTTTTGGTGGTATGTTTGAAAAATCTTAGTATTCAAAATATTGTTATATACTTATATATACTATGAAATGTACATAGCTAGAGCATCAAAATTTAAATTATGATAGTTGCTTACTTCTCGTGCAAGCGAAATTATTTTTCATATTGTTGATGTTGATTATTTTACTCATATTCTGAAGTAAATATATGTTAAATTGCCAAAATATTGTAGGTATCTTTGAAGGAAGGAGGCCAGTATTGTACATTCTTGATCCTGAACTTATAAAAGCAATTACTATTCGTGATTCTGATCATTTCTGTGATAGAGCAATCCTGCCAACTAATGAACCTAAATACATAAATAGGTCTATTTTACATTTAAAGGTAAGATTTTTTTCCTTATAAACATACTCTGACAATAAACTTCAGGAGGGCAGGCTACGTCACTGATAGACAAATTCAAACAAGTTGCAGGGAGCCACTGAAAGTAAGCAACCAAAGTAGGTGGACTTTGGAACTTACTACAAAAGAACTATGTAAGGTAGTGGACACCTATTGGATCCACTGATTATGATGATGATACTTCAGTTATTAAAAACTTATTATTTTTACTACTATGTACACTGTACAGTTATTAATATTGGCTTATATCTATTGGGTACATTTAATTCAATAACAAAATATTTAGTCTTATATTCAATTTATTTCTAGGGTGCAGAATGGAAAGTTGTTCGCAGTTTGGTGAGACCAGCTTTTAGTTCGGGCCGTCTAAAAAATATGTTTCCATTAATTCTGCAATGTACAAGCCAATTAGTAAACTTCTTAGACAAATATAGTAAGTATTGGCCACAATTTTTTCCTTATTCGAGTTAATATTACATCTAAAGTTTGTCTAACGCAAGCAGATACCAGACGTAAACAACCTACTGCCGAGTCATTCACTTTGTCACAGTTTTGTAACCTTTTTTTTTACTTACACTAATTTGGGTGAGTGAGCCTTGCGGAAGATAGCAAACAAACAAGACAGAAAGAGATAGATAGATGTTGTGTAGATATTTATGTCTGGTATCTGATTTTGTTGGACACACAGAGATAATAGATTTTTAAAAAATTCAATTTAGTGGTTTTAAAATTGGGAGTTCTCTTCTGTGCTTTCACTATTTCTCATCATTTCAGATTTAGCTATGCATGCCCACTTGTAAAATTCCTGTTGTATATATAATGATTATTGCTGAATAATAATTTAATTGTTAATTTTGTAGCCATATAATGTACCTTCTAATTTTCCTCATTGTTTAAGACAATTCTGATGTTGAGATTAAAGATATGATGGTCCATGTGACGTTAGAAATAACAGGGGTGTGTGCATTTGGAATTAGCACTGATTCTCTCAAGGATGAGAATGCGGAATTCAAAAAGGTAAGCACTGTCTTGAAAAAAATATTAATTATTATATACTGTTCATGTTATGCAATGTATCTAACACAATTATTATATAACTAGCTGATGCCCACAACTTCGTTTGCGTTGAGTTAGTGTATGTGAAAGTGTGTTTGTTTGTCTTCCAATCACGAAGCAATGGATTACTAATCCAACAACCTTGAAATAATTCCAGGATAAACATTAAAGTATCTCCTTTCTAACAAAAACAAAAGAATGAGGGAAATCAGAGTACGTATTAATGAATTAAAACTAAATACACATTTTTACTTTCATACCCTAGTGATCCGTGTTGAATTCCGGGATAAAAACTAGACTATATGTCGAACTGGAGTATCAGCTACTCCTATACCAAATTTCATTCAAATCTAAATTGTCTCTCCAATAATTTCAAGGTTGATGGAAAAGTCCTATTATGATAAAAGGATTACATAAACTATAAAAAAGCGTGGGTGTAAATTGCTCTAACTTCTAAGGTTAATTTTTATAAATTATTGACTATGTGAGATGGTGATAACAAGAGAAGATTAGAACAGGTAAACAAAGTTTGTTTAAGTTTTTTAGACTTTGATGCGTTTACATCTCTCCCAGCTTTAATTGTTGTTATCACCATCACACAACAATGTCTTCCTGATTTTATTTTCTGCAAATGGTAGAAGCTTGAAGGTTAAATTATATAAGTAAATCAGGGGAAGCTTTTCTGTTTCAATTCACTTATGGTTTATGATGAAGCATTAAAATTTCTTAATAATTATTACAGTAGATAATAAACAGAGATAATTTATTTATACCATTAGACTTTCAAGTTTTACGTAGTAATATTTTTTTTTTAGATTGCAATGGATTTTAATAAAATGTCAGTGCCCAAGAGGATGTTAATATTTTCAATTTTATTATTTGCACCTACATTGTTGAAATATATGAACATATCATTTTTTAATTATGAAGCTAATAAACAACTGGTAAATATATTAAGGAAAACCAGATCTGAAAGGATATCAACAGGTACAAGGTAAATGCATCCAACTGGTAATTAACTAATCAGAAGAGATTAAATAAACATTGATGTATTCCTTAAAGCGATTTAGGCTTTTACATTTTAGCCGCACTTATTTGACGGCTGTTAAATG
Source organism: Lasiommata megera (assembly GCA_928268935.1). NCBI lineage: Eukaryota > Metazoa > Arthropoda > Insecta > Lepidoptera > Nymphalidae > Lasiommata > Lasiommata megera. The sequence goes on along the minus strand of OV743322.1, from coordinate 9,590,804 downwards.
ATTGTTGATAAGTCTATCAGAAGCTATGATAAGCTAATGCCAACTTTTTGTTCAAGCAAAGATGAAATTGCTTGCAATGAAAATGCTTCTTATCTGCAAAGCTTGTCTATAAAACAGCTTGTTTACTATGACTTACTTATGATACATTGTTAAATCTTTCTCATATGATGTTGTTCTTTGCAGAAGAAATGATTTTCTTCAACTGTTAATTGATGCTTCTATAACTGAAAAAGAAGATATTGCTCACACAAAAACAGAGAGACGTAAGTTTAATAGAAAATAATTAATCTATCTGCACCCAATCTTTAATCTTAATTTGAAGCTGTGATAGCCTAGTGGTTAGAACGTCAGCCTCCTAATCAGAAGTCGGGAGTTCGAACCCGGGCACGTATAACTTTATGTGCGTTTTTAAGCAATTAAATTATCACTTTCTTCAATGGTGAAGGAAACCTGCACGCCCGAGAGTTTTCAAAAGGTGTGTGAAGTCTGCCAATCAGCACACGGCCAGCGTGGTGTACTAAGGCCAAGCTCTTCTCATATTGAGAGAAGACTCGTGCTCTGTAGTGAGCCGAGAATGGGTTTATCATGATGATGATATGACCCAATCTTAAATTAGTCTGATTTTGAGATATTCAGCTTTATTACATTACTATAAATTTAACACATTAATATTCTTACCCAGATTTGGACGACGACACAGTAGATGCGCAAGCGTTGATATTTCTCATAGCTGGTTTTGAAACGACAAGTACTTTACTGTCGTTCGCCATTTACCAAATGGCTATACAACCCGAAATTCAAAGTAAATTGAGAGATCATATATCGGAAATAACGAAGGGGGAAGAGTTATGCTATGATCATCTTGCACAGTTGGATTATCTGGATGCGTTCATATCAGGTAATCAATGTTTTGGGACGAGTTTTAGGACTTAACTCGCAGAAATAGTTCAAATTATTTATCTTTTTCAGAGACACTACGTATGTATCCACCGGTGGCTAGGATAGACAGAAAATGTACCAAACCGTACACATTGCCCGGAACGTCTATTCATCTCAAAGTAAATGATTTCGTCGCAATACCTGCATACGGGATTCATATGGACCCTGAAATATACCAAGAACCGGAAAAGTTCAAGCCGGAAAGATTTACGCGCGAAGGGAAAAATGATGTACCCTCTCACTTGTTTTTGTCGTTTGGCGCTGGTCCTAGGAACTGTATCGGTGAGTTATTTGAATCAAAGCCTATAAATAAACGCTTTTTTATTTAACCAGCCGAAAGCAAATCAGACTCGCGCACTGAAAACCGCCTGTGAAAAAACACCGAACCACATAAATTTAGTAATTCGTTAATATTTTTTAGCGTATAAGCTCTCTCATATTAAAATTTATTAATTTTAATTTTTTTATTATGTCGACCAGCGTAAGCTACAAACTCCTAGATTTGGATGCAAATTGGTACATTTATAGCCGAGTTTACATTTACTACATTTTGTATTTTGAAAAACAATAGCCTTTCTTTGATCAGTGATTTTAAAGTTTTGTCGATTTTACACCAAAACTCGATGTTAGTAGAAATTTTGAGTGCTGGCTACTAGGTCACACGTACTAAGCTTCATTTATAACAAAGGAATTGCTTGTAATAACTAATTACTAATATTTTGATAACACAAGCATTGAGCTACCTGATACTTTATCAAAATCATTAACTGAACAATCTTATACAATTTTTTATGTATTTCACGTCTAAAATGATGGATGGTCATACAAACTTTCAATCCTTTTTTCACCACAGTTAGAATTTTGAAAAATCTTATCTCTTGCCTATATCACAAAAGGCACCTCTGTGCCTAATTTCAGTTATTGAGGGCTGGGCGTTTGATAAGTAAGTCAGTGAGTCTGGACTGAAACTAGCAATGCGTAACTATAACTGCGAAACTAAAAATGATTATATAAATATATGGTATATGATAGCAAACTAGTATTATTTTTGTAGTTATTATATTAGTATTATAATGGATTTCAGTTACGTTAAACGTAGTTTTAATACAAGATGGTATGTTATATAATATTTTAACGGCTCTTTGATGTTATGATCACAATAAATTAAGATAAGATCCTAACGTTATTTACACGCCTTATCAGTTGGTAAGACAGAGCCTGTCAGCGTACATACTCGTAATTGGAATAGACTATTACATTTTGTTGTACGTAAAGATATACCTTGATTTATGAAGGCAGATTTCAGAATATTTGACGACCTCCGTGGCGCAGTGTGTTCGCTGTCACATTATAAAGTTGGAGGACCTGGGTTCGATTCCCGGCTCGAGTCAGGTCTGGTGGGAGGCTTCGGCCGTGGCTAGTTACCACCCTACCGACAATGACGTGTCGCCAAGCGATTTAGCGTTCCAGCATGATGTCGCGTAGAAACCAGTTAGGAGCGTGGTCTTACCATACTCCTAACCGGTTAGCCCGCTACCATCCTAGACAGCATCATCACCTACCACTAGGCGAGGTAGCCGTCAAGGACGTACTAAATCTCGAATGGAAATAATACAGAATGATGATGAGAGGTATTTTCTACATCTCATTATGATAATTCGACTCAAGTACGTTCTCGAACGTAAATCTTTCACTTACGACCAAAAAAATGCATACCATCCTGTATTCGTAATTACTATAAGGATAATAGTACCTACTATTTATATTATACCTTTTTACGTAATAAATCAAATTTATAACACTTTTAAAAAATCACATAGCGCGTATAACATGTGAAAATATAAGAAATCATAGATCATATTATTCCAGTAGGTACGAAAAATTATTTTTAACCTTTGGACGACACTATCTATACTTTAAAGTTTATAAATTTTTCGTTTTGAACTATAATTCCTTTTACTAGTTCTAAGTATTCAACTTCCTGTTAGTTGAATAAATCTTATTGTTAGCATACACAGTAATTGGGTGTAAGGTATTTGAACACTGATTTGGAGTTTCATTATCTTCGGCAACGCGGGTAGTATAAAAACAATAAATATGACAGACGGTCTTTTTCCTTTTCCGGTGCATTCGATCCCTCGAAAAACAAGGTCTTAAGCTCAGTGTCTTTTTAAACTAAGGCGTGGAAAGTTATAAGTGTTCTGCAAATTCTATGTAATTCTTTCAAGAGTAATAATAAGTGTTCAACAAGTCTATGTAATTCTTTCAATAGTAATAAAAAGTGTTTAGCAAGTTAATGTAATTCTTTCACTATGTTAGGACGTTACTAAATAGTTTATTATTTGTTCCAGGTGCTCGATTCGCCATGGTGGTCGCCAAAGCAACGATTGTAACACTTGTAAGGAACTACAAATTTGAAATGTGTTCCAAAACTGAAGTGCCTATAACATTTCATAAAAAAGCGTTTTTGCTAACAGCAGAAAATGGTATTTGGGTGCGGGTTGAGAGGATATGATTAATATATATACTGTTCAAACTTGCTATCGGTAAGTTTTATAATGTGATAGAAATGCCAGTAATTCCTGTTAGGAATGTACAAATGTTTTACGTACAAATGATTAGCGAATAAAGTGATCTTGCCTCAATATTTACATATTTTTTTTACAGTAGGAATAGTGGTTTTAAATGGAAATTATTATTTACAATTTTTTAATATTTATTTATACTCAGTAATAAAAAGCATTATTAAAAATTCGTGTTTTATTACTTTGATTGGGTTAGACCCAAAATGCAAGTTGGCTGAAAATTCGATAAGTTATTTCTGCATAAAGCAGGTGCTAATTCTTCATATGCCTGAGATGACGTCATATCACTCGTTTTAATACTTTATGTTTAGTAAGACAATTAAAAGCATTTATAACAGCAATGACAGCTATCTAGTATGAGTTGTCGCTCAGAATTTATGTCTTGTGATATTCTAGTTTTCGAGGTCAGGTGACCTTCGCTTGAAAATAAGTTAATGTTTTATAGAACAAATACATTATTATTTTTTGAAATTGAGTATCATTTGAAAATAATCATCTTTGAGGAATACACTAGCACAATTCATAATTTTAATACAGCGAAATACTTTTTTGTTGACGCTGGATAATGCGTTTACGCATCCCCTCTGGAAGCAACTTAGGCATGACTGCGCCGCTTCAGACGGGGAATGTCGGGCTCCCCGGTGGCAAGAGTCGCAACCAAAATACCCAGTAAAACCCAGCGAAGCTCAAGATGTTGCCTGGTGGCTGGGTCACGGGAACGCTCGCGTCTTGTAACCCAGCTACAGCCAAATGCCCTATTGAAATTAATTATCAAGGTCAAAGTTACCCACATTTTGTTACACGGAAAAATAAGACAACATAACGTAGAGGGGAGGAGAAATAGGACTTTACATTGTATATTTAATAAACATCATGCATCGCGCATGTGCGATTGTCACGAGCGCGTTCGGCCATGTAAGACGCAGTAGTAATTATCTCAATAATGATTTAAAGAATGACTTTATTTTAAGAACTACTACTTTCACCACGTAAACAGTACCTAATGCACGTGCAATTTTTTTAATAGTAGTTTAATAATATGTTACTATGATTACTTTTGTGAGTAAGCTATACTTATCTATTTGCATATCCATAAAACATCGATGATTTGTTAATTGCTTTCTTGCTCATCTTGCTAGTTAGAATATTTGCTCATATATACGTATAGATCAATACGTTCAAATTTCATTAATGCCTTTAATTAAGATAGGTCTATGAACAGGGCGTGTTGCCAGCAAGGACATATAGCTCAGAAACGTGGTCGTTTGCTAATAAATCAGACACAAGGAGATCCGTAGAAAATCCAGAGTTACTGATATAGCTTAACGAGTCACGAAATTGGCAGTAAGTACGTAATTCGCAGATACGAGTGACGTTGCGTTGGCGACCCCGCACAGGTCACCCCCACCTAAAAGGATGGACTGGACTGTAAAAGAAAACTGGAAAGGATCTCTCCGTATCCACTATTACCAGAGTTTATTTATTGTTTCTAATCGATGATGGCTGATAATCCAATTACTTACTAGCCTGAGATAGGAGCACGAGGGCTCTTTTTTAAAACAAAGATTTATTTTGCCAGACGAAGCGATGAAATAATAAAATGTTTTAACACTTAAAATAATATATTAATTCTTATTCTACCCGATGATCGTGGATTTTTATAAATGCAGCTATAAAAAAACCTAGTGTATTTTTAGATATGTCATCCACTTCCCGTAATGGATCTTTCTCCGGCCCAAACCTTTGAACCATTATCCTGTAAACAAAATAAGTCGTTATCATCATGATCAACCCATTGCCGGCTCACTACAGATTTGGGTCTCCTCTCAATATGAGAAGGGTTTGGCCATATCCACCACTCTGGTGTGTGTATTGTAATTAGAGGTTGCCCGGGTTCGAACCGCCGACCTCTGATTAGAAGACGGATGTTCTAACCACTAGGCTATCATAGCTTATCAAAAGAAACAAAATAAATATTTCTACTTTATTTTAATTTAATAACTGTTTTTTGTTTTGGAGTTTCTCCATTAATTTAATAGCTTTATTATATGCGGTGATAGCCTAGTGGTTAGGGCGTCAGCCTCCTAATCAGAGGTCGGAGGTTCGAATCCGGGTACGCACCTCTAACTTTACGGAGTTATGTGCGTCTTTTAAACAATTAAAATATCACTTGCTTCAACGGTGAAGGAAAACATCGTGAGGAAACCTGCACGCCTGAGTGTTTTCCATAATGTCCTCAAAGGCGTGTGAAGTCTGCCAATCCGCACATGGCCAGCGTCGTGGACTATGGCCAAACCCTTCTCATATTGAGGGGAGACACGTGCTCTGTAGTGAGCGGGTAATGGGTTGTTCTTGATGATGATGATTATATTATTTGGTGCTAGTTCTGTTGTAAACAAATCAAAAAGTCAAAAAGTAGTGCTTATCTTTTCACTGTGTTCTTCTTGGAAATGAATAGCTCTAGTTTTAGACTGACCATTTTAATTCTATTCCACACATATATCTATATGTGTGGAATAGAATTGGCACCCCAGCCTAACGTCCATTTTCATATGGTTTCAAACAATATCCGCAGAAAAACCAACTTCTATTATTTACCTTTGCTCATCTGATAGACCCACATTAGGTAAGCCAGGCCCTCCATAAAATGGCTCTGCCGCTATTAGTTGCAAACACGGGAACTTTTCTATCGCCCAAGCAACCATACCTTCATTTTCATCTATTGTTACAGTGCAAGTACTGTAAACTAATTTGCCACCCACTTTTAAAACTTTTACAGCCTAAAAACCAATCCAAACTTAAAATTGGAATATAGGCAGAAAATAAAATAACAAAATATTCGATACTCACTGCATCAAATAACTGTCTTTGAATGTTTTTGTAGGATTGTAACATTTTCGGAGACATTTTGCATTCACTCAGTTGCGGCCTTTGTCCTAAGCCACTACAAGGTGCGTCTAAGAGAACTTTTTCAAAAGTATTTGAAGGAAATGGTGGGCGATTTAAATCAATACTACCATCTGTATGGCATTTCCTTGAATCATAAACATATGCATTAATACAAGAAACACCCTGTATTTCACAGGTTTGCTTTATCTTAGCTACCTTTTGTTCACTTTTGTCTATGGCTATGATATTTGCCTGTAATTAAATATGAAATATTCTGTAAATATGTTTAGTAATACCGATGAAATATATATTAAAAAGCAGATAATATTAAGTATTTTAAAACTACATAGTATGTGGAATGGATAAGCAATCTGGTAACACTTAAATAACGTGTGGGGTATTACAGAAACATTACAAGGTATGAGGCTATAGAGAGCAGCATCTGGAAGGACTAAATACTGTATGAAAATGTTAAGCAAATGTTTCAACACTAAAAAAAATTAACAGATTCTAAGCATCCAAAACGGTGTGTGATTATAGAATGCAGTATTTAGAAAGAAAAAGTGTGAAGAGGACCAAGCGTCATGTGGAAATATTAAGCGTAGTGTAGAAAAAAAAAAATCAGCTTGTGTAAATACCATGCGGTGATTGATTAATTATGGATTTCCACTTAGTTTTTATATCATTCGCTTGTTAATTTTTTCCAAGTTACTGTAGACAATGTAGTTGACATTGTCATTAAACTTCATTTGGAAGCAATAAGCAAAATAAATATACTTGTGAATACAAAAGTAATGCAAAAACAAAAAAAAAAAACCAGCTAAGTTTGTTGTGGGTTTCTTCTTAGCCCTGGGTGCGGTTTGAATTCTCTTAGCTTTAGTTTTAAGTTGCAGAGTGTAGGTATCATGATTACTTCACAAATACAAATAATGAAAAATTTGATATATATGAACGATTCATAGATATATATATATGAATAAAGCTATTTTCTTTATTGAATTGATTTGATTTAGACTTGCTGATGATAGTATTATCTGTAGTAATAATATTATGTGTAGTTACTTTGTCTTCGGACATTTCAGCGAGATGAGTGGTTTTATTTCCTGGGGCTGCACACATATCCAAAATATGCTCATCAGGTTTTGCATCTACAACCCATCCGACCACGATTGACGGAAAATTTTGCAATAACAATTGTCCTTTGGGGCAAACTGTTTCATTAATCACTGGCAATCTTGATGCTGGCAGCAGTGTATGTATTGCTATACCTCTGAAATTACAAGAATTAGTAAATAAAAATGCTGAACCAACTCAAATTCAGGGCGCAACGGACAAGTTAACTAAAACTATGTGAAGTAGTTTCCAGGGACTGCATAACAGTATAGTTTTTTTTTTTAGTACCAGTTAAATTTCAGTAGTGGGGTACGAACAAGACGACCCACTGACTTTAGACAGCGCTTCTCAGGTAGGTCATACACACATGACACACAACTCAACACTGCGTCTTTGCCGGGTCTTTGAATGTGGGTCTCATCCACGGTCACGGGGGCACTCAGACTGATACTCCAGTCCACAAACCCAACAAGTCCCAACGTCACCCTAAGTCGAGGTCTGAGTCTCACAGGAGACGCCCTTAGGGGAACATTACTACAGATGTCGTCCAGCCCACGTGCTCTTCTCCATAGCCTGAGCTTCATGCTCACCAAAAACCCCCGATGAATATGAAAATAATGAATGCAGTAATAAGTTATTACTATGTCATCGGGTGTACTGGGGGTTGTTATTATTAATAACTAGCATGGTTATTTGTAATTGTCCATTCTTAAAATGATGTTACCTCCCTTACGCCTTACTTATTAAACAGCTCCTGTTCTACAATTTTGTTAGAACTTGCAGTCAGTCACAGTGGTTAATTTTTAAATGTAACATGTTAATTACAGCCTATTGTTATCACATAATATCCAACTAGGCAGTTGAATATATGTGATGACAACACTAATTGTACAAACTTAATGTTTATTGCACTAAAACCAAATAAATTCATTTAGTAAGTAGGTTTCGCCTAACTTAAAACTTATAATTTGCAGCAGACTTGTAGACTTACTTTGCTTGTATTCCTTTATCAAAAAGTTCATGACGTAACATTTTTAACTGTCCAGTTCCAACATATTGTTTGTTGCCATTATATTGAACTTTCAGACCTCTCTTACACTGACCATCCAAATCAGCATAAATATCAACTATTTCCCCCACTTTACAATCTGAAATTAATAGATGCCAATAATGTCTTGAATTGTCATGAATCTGACTGAATGATATGTACAATAAAAATATTAGTCTTTAATATGTCTATCACTTATATTAATAGTTAGTAGTACAATACTGTAACTTATTAAAGCTACAGTAATGTACTTCTTACAAATAGTTAAAATTAGGAATAAGGTATGAAACCTTACAAAATAAAGGTGTTTTCATATGAAGACCATCTAATGTAGAAATTCCAAGTTTGGTCCTCAGGACATTATGCAAAATTAATAATATGTACTCGTAGGAAGTGAGCGAACAGGTAACAATACAAGGTGTTGTTATGAAATAACATTATAGTACAACCCTTTACTACAGCTGTGAAATGCTGCAATGAAAAAACTATAGATTGTATTTTAGTTTTCATGCATTCATCAATAAACACCTAAAATGCCCAATTTTAAGAATTATTTTTATACCTACTAGGGGGGAGACCAAGAACTCCTGGAGCATAGACATGTGAACCCCTCAAAACTGCAGCTCCACATATGATATTGACTATAACTATAACTTCATTTCCATTTCTCTCAACCACAGTGTCTGTAGGCCACTGCTTTATGACAATACAATCGTACTTTAAAAGACTTATCTCAGGTAGTAATGGACTGTTAAGTTCTTTACTTTGCTAAAATATTAAAATAATTACAATACAATTGACAAGTTTGAAATATGGCAACATATTTATGCCCAACTGACTCTGGCCCCCATCTCAGAACAGATCTTAGAACCACCAACTTGCTCTAAGATTGATTTTGGCTGTAACAAATTTAGCAGTCTGGTCATTTCACATGGTTCATGATGACTGGGACCAGCCATATTAAGCAAATATTAAGTTCAGTTTGACTGAAAAACCAAAGTAAAATTAGAAAAGTAGCAAGTGAATATTGGTTTTAAGAATTGGTTTGAGAAAGTGATTGTTAACAGTTTTTTTTAATGTTTAGGTTTAATAATAATAATATTTAGTCTTAATATTTAGTCTGCCTGATAGGGAGAGGCAAAGTATTCCAAATCTTAACCGCCCTAATAGTAAAAGACTTGTCGTGGAAGGAAGAATTATGAGTAGGCACCAGTTGCTTCCTCAAAGAACTATAATTTATACTAATAACTTTATCAAGGGAATCTACAAATTTAAATTGCTTCTTTAAGTAACCAACTTACTGCATAAAATGAGTCTACGTAAATTAAGTTAATTTATTTATATTTAATAATAAATCCATATTACTAACAATTATATGATAAAAACAATTTTGCTTCATTGTACATATTACAAGATACATTATGTCAATATGTCAATTTGTTAAACATGGTCAGGTAGAATTGCAATCATTAGGCAGCTGATTTGAAAGTAGTAAGACAAACTAAATTGTAAGGAAATGGATGCCAACTTTGGTTGGAGAGGTCTAGATTTGACAAAGTTTTTGAGACCTGTAGACAATGTGCTAAAAAAATATCTTTTTCTTACTAAAACATTACTATTGAAGCTGTGAGAGTGATTCTGCTTGTTTTATTTTATAAAAATATGCGTTACTATATGACATCTTTTATATTATAATCTTATTGGAAATTATAGAAATTAAGTCAATAATGCCAGTTTAAGCATTTTTTTGCATACTAGGATTGTGATGACCCTAATTTGGTATGTTAATTATTCTTCTCTATTATAACTTGGCTCGCATATAGAAATAACTTTCTTTAAAAGATAAAATAAGGGATCATTTATAAATACTTACTGCCTCAAAGTATTTCTGCAAATTAGAACAATCAAATTTTGATAACTTATTCACTCTGAAAATTGTATAATTCGGCGCTTCACAAAGCCAACTTTGTAAACTTTTAGAAACCATTATTAGGTAGGTACCTATTTCAAATTTAAAAAAACAATGGCTAATATTGATTAAAGCAAAATAAAAACACTACACTTGACAACTTGAACTTTATAAGATTAAAATTTACTTTTTAACTTGTATAACGGATCTGAGTTCTAGTCTTATTTAGAAGACAAGACCAGCGAACCTGTAGTGTCACCTTCGTACCTACTTTAATCAAATATATACATATCGTTACATGATTCTTGTGTCCACTCTCCTATCTTGTGTCGACTAAGGTATTGAACTCTCCAACTCTAAAATATCGCAGTACGGTGCATGATCAAATTATAACATTTACGCTAAACTTGTATAATCCAAGACTATTAGTAGTAAATCTTTGTAGTGGCTTAATAGATAGCCATTCTTTGGCTACTTTACCTATCACACATGAGTGCTTCAATGTATGCCTATCAATCATTCCGTATGCTGTATAACATGTAAATAAGTATTAGTAGTGTCGATACTATGTCATATATTTTGTATGTTGACGATGTTTATTGACAAATGTCGTTTTATAGAAGCAATAGTTTTATATTTATAAAGCTCTTTTGCTAGGTTTTTTAAAGTAAAGTAAGATGAAAGGTCCTTTATCTGAGGTTATAGTGTAGTCAAAGAGCAAACAAACATAAGACGTATAACCACAGATAACTATGAGTAATAAATAAGGAATCGCGTTAATTTTGATCACAGCAACAGGAGAGGTATACAATTTTTTTCAAATAAGTAGTTCCCTATGTTGTTATATTTTAAAGCAAATAAGTTAATAACTTAAAGTAGCAAAGTTTTATTTTAGATTAATATTAATAATATTTTTTTATTTAAAGCTGGCCACTTTCGCCGATACGTGGCATAGGCACGAACAACTTCCACGTTCGCCGCCATTTTGACATCCAGCGAATAGTAGAGACTTCAGTGGATTGAAGCGTTTTTACTTGATATTAATTATATTTTCTTGAAAAAAAATGTAAGTTTTTCACTTTGTTTTCATTAATTGTAATTATAAATTAAAATGTGTAGAAGGACTCGTATATGGCGACTTAACAAACCCTGGGTGGTGACTTCAAAACGACCAACAGCGGTGTCTGATAATCTTTGTCTTATTCTTTACTCAACCCTAACTTGTGATTTAAGAAATGTAATTGTTTATTTAACAATGATTGTTCTGTAGTAATATTCGTTTGTTGGAACCAGTGGTGTGATTATGCCATGTACGCCTTATTGTACCTATGACTTGCCATGTCATTATCATTGATTATAGTAACAGTGTCAGATCGGATGAGTCAGAGTGAATGTATTCTCTAATAATTTCTCTTTCAGACTGCTAATAAAACGACAAAATGGGGAATATGTTTGCAAATTTATTTAAAGGCCTGTTTGGCAAAAAAGAAATGAGAATATTGATGGTTGGTCTTGATGCAGCTGGTAAAACCACAATCTTATACAAACTTAAATTAGGAGAAATTGTAACAACAATTCCCACAATTGGTAAGTGCAATTTATATAAATAGTTCTAAAGCCATTTGTTTACTGTATGTCTAGCAATCAATTTGGAAATACATATTACTGGCCAAAGATTATCCCTGGACCATGATATGCAGCAGTATAAAAGCCAGATAAATCTTGATTGTAAATCATTATTGTCTCAAGTATCATTTTATTTGAACATACTAAGCTGGAGTTCTTAAAGCTTGAATACCTGCTCTATTACATAAAAAAACTTTATAATATAAAGTTTTTAATATTCTTATTGAAACTATTTTGAGATGTTATGAATTAATTTCACTACAAGGTTATGTCACATTTGAATATATGTAATTATGTACCAACCCAGAAGGAGCTGGTCCCCTTGCTTCAATAGAAAACATTGTTTGTTTCTTTTTAATATATATCTGCAGGATTTGTCATATCTATGATGTTTGTTGATGTTGCACATTTATTAAATCATTTAGTTGGTGGCTATGAATTTAATAAGTTATATAATTTTCAACCAGCCTTAATTTTTTTTTTTCAATACTATTGCATCAGGTCCACTTTCTCTATTAGAAATATGTTCCTCCACTGCTCTATTAATATTACAATACATATATGCATGGTTGGTTTTAATATATTGCTAGTTATAATATTTTTCTGATTTTATGTTATTGTGATCTCTGGAGATGTAGGGAAGTAAAACAATTTTGTAGCAAAAGATGTGAGTGTTATAGCGGTTGTGTGCTTTAACATTTGGTTGGGGAAGAAAGAGCATCAATCATTGGAGAAACAACTTAAATTGTTTCTGAACAGAAAAAAAATTACCTATGTGTTTTTGGCAGAACCTCAGGATTAAACCTAGAACCTTAAAAAGCTAAGACAAACACTAATGAATTATGAATCAGTCATGTTTAAAGCTCCTTATAAAATAATACAAAACTGTTTATAACATACATTATACTCCAGTAACAAAATTGAATTCATTGCATTTTCTAAATATATATTTAATCATTTATTTCTTTTTTGTGATCTCTATGTATGATTGGACTACACTTGTTAATTTTTTTAAATTAATTTAATTAATAATAATTAATTTAAATTTAACTATAATTTGTGTTTATAATTTATGTAATTCACACTGGAAGATTTGATAAGCATCTATATAATATTATAACACATTTTTTTTCAGGATTTAATGTGGAAACTGTAGAATACAAAAACATCAGTTTCACTGTGTGGGATGTTGGTGGTCAGGACAAAATCAGGCCATTATGGAGGCACTATTTTCAGAATACACAGGTAATGATTGTGTTATTATTACCAGTATGATAAAAGGTAGTGCAATTTTGGGTCAATGATTGCAAACATTATTTTTAATTAATATTAATTGTGGCTTGTGGGACTCAAAATAGTTAATATGCAGTCACTTACCTGTGCTGTAGAATGCTATTCTTGCTCAACTAACCTAACTATTTAAAAACTTCTAGGAATTACCTAGTGGTGAGTTTAGAATGTTTAATAGGGTCATGAAATTTCACAATCACACTAGTAGTTGCACTGTCTATTCTGATTTCTTATTATAACAAGTTAAGTCTTATTATAGTTCCATTCATATACTCTTTGCAAGGATTTGTTTTTAAATATGTGCTTGGTTGAATTTAAAATACAAATTATAATATACAAACTCACATATATTTGAAGTGAAAGAAATTTGTAAATTTGTGTTTTTGGAATAAAAAAATAAAACAAAATACGAAATTTTATACTATTTTTATTTAAAATAAAATATGCAAATTACAAAATACAATCAGGTGGTAAGTGAAGTTAATAGAATAGAACTAATAAAAATTCAGCTCTGGTTATCTCAATTAGTAAAGATGAATTTCAATTCATAAATGCTACATTTTTAAATATGCTGCCATACTAGCAGCCTCTTGATGAGGAATGGATATAACCTGTTTAAGAAAATAATCTTTACACAGGTCCTGATGAGTGGAAACTTGTGTTTAATTGTATGAACACATTTTTTAACACGCTTTTATTAGCTTCACCTGTATGTATGTATGTTTGTTTGTTTGTAACCGACTCCTTTGAGCTCGATTTTGCCCTACTTTGAACGATCAGATTTGATTCAAACTTTGCACACCTGTCAAAGGTCGATGACAATGCAATAATCCGATCAAAATATCCGATTATCCTAATTAGATTCGCCAGGATTAATTAATTTCTTTCCGCATCCTTTGCATGCGAGTAAGAGAGACAGAGCTAGTGCGCGAACTACGCATGCGTGCAGTAGCGTGTTTTTTTAGTTTTTTAAACTATTATTTATTATTATATTTGGATAACAACAAAAAACAAGTGTTATAGGTTTTTTTTACCTTTTGTCAAAAGTACCCTATTTAAATGTTTTTATTAAATTGTTTAAAATATTAATTATAAAATATATAAAAACAACAACATATTTGAACTATAAATATGTATTTGTAATTAAATGCTTATTTGGATCACAAGTCATTAAATAGATACCCAACCCTGAACATGTTTTAGTAGAATAGCACAAGTATTATCTTTGATGTTTATAACAGTGATACATAATTTTTGTGATTATTGAATAGGTTTGGTACCTACAATGATAATAAAATTCTATGACTCACACTGGTTTAAGCTACAGGAACATTTACTAGTACCATACTTTTCATTAATAATATGATATTATAATTATGAAAAATAATATTTCATAAGTTGTTTAAGAGTGGCGGTGATAATTACATAGTTTTACTTAGTGATGTGAATGACATTTACTTAAACATTTCAACACATATATTGATCAAAAAGAAAAGTATTCTTGGTAGGTAAAGTTGTAAAATATTTGTCACCAATATAAATTATGACTATAGTGTAAATATGACTGGACTTGCAACCTTTGCTGTTGCTAATTTTTCTATGGATTAAAATTTCAGGGTCTCATCTTTGTAGTAGACAGTAATGACCGAGAGCGTATCGGCGAAGCACGTGAAGAACTCATGAGAATGTTAAGTGAAGATGAGTTACGAGATGCAGTACTCCTAATCTTCGCAAACAAACAGGTATATTTTTAAATAAGAAACTAAACCAAAGTATTTAACATAGCTGCTAAGCCATCCCTTCCTCAGCAATCTGCCAGCTTATTTTGATAGAAGTGTTGTTCTGAGTAAAAAAAATAATTAAAATATCACTTCCTTCAACGGTGAAGAAAAACATCGTGAGGAAACCTGCATGCCTGAGATCTCCATAATGTTCTCAAAGGCGTGTGAAGTCTGCCAATCCACACATGAACAGCGTGGTGGACTATGGCCAAACCCCTCTCATATTGAGAGGAGACCCGTGCTCTGTAATGGGTTGATCATGATGATAATGATGATGAGATGATGATGATGATGATGTTGTTCTGAGTTTATATTTGCAATTTAGTACATTCTCTAAGGTTTCTCAAAGAATAACAAATCCCTTATTTTATTAACACAAGTAAATAATTTTTTTTATTTCTACTAAAATATGCCTAGCCATAAAAGTATGAATTGATTTAAAGTTAGTGGTCACATTAAATTATTATCACTGTTAATTTTAACGCATTCAAGTCCTTTTATGAAAACAATAATGTATTTCACAATCTATATACTAATTATATCATAAGGGGATGCAAGATATATATTTTTTTTTTTTACAAATGTCAATAATTCTGATTGTTAAAATATGAGTGATTTATTTGCTCTTGTATACAGAGCCATCATAAACATCCTCAATTTCCCTGATATTCATTAATTCTCTGAATAAATGTGTAATTATTATATAAATAGACTTCACAAGTACATACAGAATTAAAAAATTAAATTTTTAGAATAAATCAAACAACTGAAGAATAAGAAGCTCCTTTTGAGAACTGTAATTTTTTAAGTTTATATTATTATGTACAAGACAATTACTGATTCTACATTATTAACAATATTATCACTTGGCATAATCTATGGCAGATCTTAATAACTATTTTTTTTGAGAATGCTTCCTCAAAACATGTTTTGCTGCTACACTGGATCATTCTTAGGAGATTTACATTACAATGTAATGTCAATGCAATGGTACATTGTAAAGTCAACATTACATAACTCTACTTCTAAGGTTTATAAATATAAATTGCAACTTGTAGATAAATCCTGGTTTAAACAGATTACAGCAAATTCAGCTTTATGTTCATTGGATTAATGTTTTGTTTAATTTGAGTAATTAAGGACTTATAAAAATTGTAGTATGTCTACATCAGTGGTGCGGTAACAATAGCCATAGTTCAAATTTTCTTTGAAAAAAAAAAAGCTTTCAAACGTAAATACAAATGGGGTATGAGCATTAACATCACTTGTTTTAACGGTTTAGGAAAATATCATGAGGAATCCTGAAAGTTCATGAACATAGGTGTGGGGGACTTCACCAATCCCCACTTGGCCAGCGTTTTGCACTACTACGCTAGGTGGGGCTTTCTAGGGGACACCCGTGTCTTGTGTGCCGTGTAATGTGTTAATAATGGTAGTTAAAATAGATCATAAAAATTTACCCGATGTATTTGTTTAGGACCTGCCAAACGCCATGAACGCGGCGGAGATAACAGACAAGCTGGGCCTGCACTCACTGCGCAACCGCAACTGGTACATCCAGGCCACGTGCGCCACCTCGGGCGACGGCCTGTACGAGGGGCTGGACTGGCTCTCCAACCAGCTCAAGAACGCCAACCGCTAACCTCCTGTGCACCCACAGACTAATCTGATTACTGAAAGAGACTATGGTTTAAGATATGTTAACTTTATTTGCTATAAATGAATACAATGTATTATGTGCGGTATCATTAATGTATTACTGTGTCACCC
Source organism: Lasiommata megera (assembly GCA_928268935.1). NCBI lineage: Eukaryota > Metazoa > Arthropoda > Insecta > Lepidoptera > Nymphalidae > Lasiommata > Lasiommata megera. The sequence goes on along the minus strand of OV743322.1, from coordinate 9,573,854 downwards.
GGTGACCGAGCTCGCATCGCATTCTCGCCGAACCACTCGCTTGCATCGACGCCCGACTCGAACGCTGACGTAAAAAAACGCGATGCTACATATTGAACTTTCCAAAATATAATATAACGATTATTAATTTGTACAAAAAATATATAGAGATCATATGCTGTACTTAGTGCAACGCGGTAATCAGTCAGGGATTGCGTTGTTTGTTCATCTCTGATGACGTTGAACAAATATAGTGTGTAAAATGTAAAGCTAATGCAAAAATTACAATTTTTGTTTCAAATGTATCTGTAAACAATTTTTAAATAAATGAAACAGTGTACATTCAATTAATAGCGCATTGTGATGTGGATAGGTACATATTGTGTAGCTGACTCGTGATAAAGTGAATCACAGCATAACTTGTTTTATATGTATACTATAATGTGGAATAAGTTGTCGTAATAAAGTATTTAAAGTTAATTTACTTCAATGACTTTAATTCACTAGTTTAGTAGTAACTGCCTGTAGTGGGGGTACTAGTGCTGGCCAGGCGCGGATGTGGTGTACCGGGGAGCATTAGAGTTGCATCAGTACCAAGTGGATACATCCATTCATGGAGGTAATTAGCGAGAATTCTGCCTATGAGGTCTTCGACTTTTGTGTCAGAACCTATTCACATCGCTTTGTGATTTTTTTCTTACAACTTTGCCTCCAGTATGATTTGTACTGTGGAAGTTCCACTGTCTTCAAGTATATTCCACTTATCTGAAGGACTTATTGTATGATGATAGTTTATTTTTTATTGAAGTTAACTAGGTAGAGTAAGCTGTTATGTATTTTAAATTCGATCACATTTTGAAATCATTTCAGGCGGCGTCTACCGTTAATAGGACGGCTCGTCGTGACCTGCATTTATAGTTGACTTCTCATGACGAACCGAGATTTAATTTAGGTGTAATATGTATTAGATGATCATGGTGTCATTTTGAGGTGTATCTGCGACAGGGCGGCAGTGCTTAGATCTCTCAGTGGTACTTTGCTCTTACACAATTAATTATAACTTAGCATTTTTATAATAATTTAGAAGAAATTGTTAAAATACAATTCAAGGATATGATAATGTGGCGTGTGGTGGAGATTTATTTTTTATTTTTATGAAAATCAAGAAGATTCAATGAGAGCGAAATGTGACATTCCGGTTTGTCTTAATGCTGTATTATGGAATAAAATATCCTCACCAAAATTCGTTTTTCCTTAAGATCCTTTTTCATTCTAACTTGCCTGGTTCTCGAGAAAAAGCTTTTTGAAATTAACTGTATGACTGATGCAGAAATTGTACGCGGGAAGTATTTCAAACATATAATCCTTATCCGGAAGTCTGGTTGAACAATATTACTCATATATATGACAAAAAAATTATAAAAATAGTAAAATTAAAAGTTAATAAATATTGTACATGACTGAAGAAAAAATGCAAATACGAAAAAGTAATAGTCAAAGTAATGAAAAATAACAAAAATTCAAAGAGGATTTGGGGAGGGGGGGGGGGGTGATTACTTACATTGCTTACTGTAGTCCCGTGGTCCCCCTTATCGGAGCACAACATGCGACTATCTCAGCTAATCAGTGAGGTATGACTTTGTAGAAATTGTGGTGTAGATTTCACTAGTTGAAACTGGGTAATTTTTTTTGTTTAAAACTAGGTACTGAAAATTTAGGAACATTCAGGAAGTAGGTGTTTTGGTATTTCTGATCCAAACGTAGGAATATGAGGCGGTCTTTTAATTTAATCTAAATATATAATGATGTTTTGCACTAAGGTATTTGATTCTGATAGGCAAGGAGCAGACAGCCGAGAAGTCTTCAGACTATTTCTATTAATAAATTTGGCCTTTTTATTTTTGGACCGAATTTCGTACCAATGTCTATATACTCCAAGAACTCGACATTAACTTTGATACGACTTTCGTCGTTAATACAGAGTCGCATATTAAATTTTTTTGGTCACGTCTCCCGGCATGAGAGTAATTCCATAGCGGCTTGTCGTGCAAGGCAAGGTGGAAGGCACCAGAGGGCGAGGAAGGTCACCCATGCGATGGACCGATCAGATAAAGTCTGCTGTGGATGGTCCTTTGCTCGAGTGCACCAGAGTTTTGGCCAGCAGAGGGAAGTGGCGATTGCATGTGAGGCGCATAACATCTGGCCTCAAAAACATTGTTTCGTGATGACCACAACCACTCTGCAAAGAGTTTAACGACGAAGAAGAAGATATTTGGGTTTTACAATAATTTAATTAAAAAAATATTTTCCATCACCACCGAAAATTAATATCGGTTGTATTTTTCTTGCTACCTGCCGTCTCCCAAGGGAATCTGACAAGTGAGAAATTCTTCCCCCCAGTCTACGCCGGAGCGGATGCTTCGCATTCTCCTTTGGCGACATACTTCTTCGCAGAAGTTGGGCCTGGACTTAGCCTGGCATCAGGCACAGTCAAATCAGATTGGAGACGTTTTTTTATGTCAGTAATTGCGTTGTTTTTATGTTAGTATTCGTTTATATCAATACATATATTTATGTATATATTATTGCACCACCTTCCTCTTTCCGTATCTCTATATCTTTTACATCTTTGGTTGCCTGGAAGAGATCGCTATGTAGCGGTAAGGTCACCAAATTGTATGCTACTATTTCTGTCTTTTTTGTTTTTTTCTTATCTTGTAGTGTGCAATAAAAGTGTAATCAAATAATGAATAGAAACAGGCGTTACTTTGCGGAAGTCCATGACAAACACTAAACAAAAAGTATAATTTGCTACTATACTGATCTTCCGGTTGTGGGCGGAATATAGCAAATTATACTTTTTGTTTATTGTTTTTAAAAGTGTAATCATTGATTCAATGCGTAAAACAGTAAGTAGATCTAAGTAGATCTAAGAAACGTAGAATCAATTTTGATATACCGTAATGGTGCAATACAGGTTAGTATAACAACTACACACATTACTATAAGACTTATTAATTTAACAGCAGTGAGAGTCTAGTGATTAGGAACTTCGCCTCCTAATTAGAGGTCGGGGGTTCTCTGGCACGCACCTCTAACTTTTCGGAGTTATGGGCGTTTTTAAGCTATTAAAATATTAACGGTGAAGGAAAACATCGTGAGGAAACCTGCATGCCTGAGAGTACTCCATAATGTTCTATGGTCAAACCCCTCTCATATTGAGAGGAGACCAGGTGCTCTGTAGTACGTCTGCAAAGGATTGATTATATAGAGACAAGAGAGTTAACCTTGTTGTACCTACTTAATATATATTCTTAATCCTTGAAATCGAAGCTCAAAAGGTAGCTGGGAAAGCGTAGCGAGCGCACTTGAAAACACAAACACACGACAAATCGAATTTGGCTGTGGTGATACCGCTACGCTCGGTGGAAACACGTCTGTCAATCGTTCATGTAATAATAGCCTTATAATAGCTTAACAATATACTTCCCTATTATATTTGTAACAACATTTGTAAAACATTCAGTACCGTAGTCTCTATAAAAAAGGGGATGTAAACAATTGATTCACCAAAAAGGGTCTAACGAATATTTCGACAATGAGTTCTAACTCATTTATTATATAAAGGCACCATACGATTCATGAATTTTATTAATGACAAGATTGTTCGCAAGGTAGAATAATGTTAAATTGTTAAATGTTGATTTTGGAAAAAACCATTTAGCGAGTTGCTTGTCGGGCGTCGGCTTCTCGGGTAGAGTTAGTACCCAACAGTAGATAGTCACTACAAATTTCACGAGTTGTTATTTCGAAAGTGCAAATTATAAATATGAATTCAGCTTAAACTTTGAAATGGTCGGACGTATATTATTTAAAATAAGATAATCGCTTGAAGCGCTTGAATAAAAATTACTGCTATTAAACTTGCTTTACTTCTTAACTTAGCTTTAGGTTTATGACTCGAGGTTTGGCTGATAAAAGGTCATGAAAGCCAAAATGCAGCGGTTCCTTTGTGGGCCTTAAAAGACTAAAATATCTTCCCACTTTTACCTACCACTATTACCTACTACTTTTACATTACCACTATTTCCGATGCTTTTCCATCCATTTGGTCTACCAAAAATTGTCTTCAAAATCAAAATCAAAACCCAATATCAAAAATAGCTTTATTCACATAAACCTATTTACAGGCACCTATGAATCGTTCATTTCATTGTTTCTATTCGTGAAGTGATGTTGATAACTACACTCGAGAACTTAAAACTAAAGCTAAGAGGGTTCAAATCGCACCTAAGTCTAAGAAGAAATCCACAACAAACTTAGCCGGTTTTTTTTTGTTATCACCATCTCACATAATCAATAATAAATAATAGTACCCATGGAGATAGACCAATTCACACCCAAGCTTTTTTATCGTTTATATAATCCTTAATATCGTAATATGACTTTTCTATAAGCTTTCGTTTTAAGTATGAAAACTTTGAACTTATTGATAGACATCTCCAAGATATCATAATAAATAATAGTTATCTGAGCATATTTCTAAACATCCTTTTCAAAGTGATGATAAATCACATCAACACTATTAGAGATAAACAAAATAGTCAGGTATCCACTTGTTATTCCCTGCATATCGTTTACGAGTCAACTGTCTTCATTGTTTGAGTTTTTTTTAGTTCAATTGATTCGCATTTAAAGATGTTTATCTAGATTTAAGATTTATATCTTGCGAACTGAGACAAATAGTGTTACCACGTAAGTAATTAGAATAATAATGAGTTTATCACGCGGTACCAGCAACTTACGTCCTTGAGTTTCTTGAGTTCTCCTATTAGATGAACATAATCATCATCCTCCCTCCATCACCCTTGAAAAAGGCATCAGAGCATATTTGATGCCGGGACAAAACCGATTGGGTTTCTGGATGTAAAAAGCTGCTGAACTCTTCCATATTGTCTACCAGGTTAGATGCGTCAAATCAGTGGTCGTCTCGTCTTCGAGTAATCTATTGTCTGGTTAGATTTACGCACCGTGATTTACAAATCTCGTAACGAACTCTATAAAACAAACTTCCAAACTAAGCTTTCATAGTTTCCTAAAGAAATATCATTTATTCACCTTCTAACGTTTCCCGGTGACATCGTGCGCGTACAAATCTTATTTTCCAAAAAAACATTTAGTATGGATTACATTACAGTGGATACTACTGTGCTACAAAACTACATACTTTTTTATATAAATACTAGCTGAGCCGGCATACGTTGTTTTGCCATATTAATTATTTCTAGGGATTTTCTATTGTAGAAAAAAAAACTAACTTATTGTGTGTAAGGATGTGGTATATGAGTGAAAGAGGCATGGAACGCTGTGAACGACGAGGTAATATAAAAATAACATAAAAATTGTTTATGTAAAAAAAATTATGCTTTACAATAAGCTCAGGGAAATTTTAGTCGAATTAGAGTGAAAAAAATTCACAATAAAGACGATAATTGATCAGTTACCGAGCGGGATGGCAAATGATTAAATTACTAAAATGACTATTAAAAAATAGGGGTTGGCGATAGAAGGATGAAAATTTTGGGTTGTATGTATTTTACAATGCCAAATAATACAAAAAAATATATATACCAAAATATAAAAAATTATTGGGGTTGACAACCCTTATCACTTAAGGGTCTGAAAAATAGATAGTAGCCGATTCTCGGACTTACTGAATATGCATAAAAAAATTCATAAGAATCAGTGGATCCTTTTCGGAGGAGTATGGGAACAAACATTGTGACACGAGAATGTTATATATAAGATATATACGTTGCCCGTTACGTCTGCGCGTTTGCACGCTACGTTTACGTACGTAGGGCAGACAGTCCACCTGATGTTAAGAGATTATTGGCGCCCATGAACATCTGCAGGAAAAGAGGAGCCAGCGATACGTTCCCGGCATCTTCCTAATTGGTTTCTACGCGGCATCATACCGGATTCGTCAGTGGCACCCTACTTGCAAAGACATACATATGTCTGTATGGTATATCTTTGTCTTCTTAGGTTAACGAAACTACGCAAATATTGAAGAATAAAAAGTATCATTTTCTAAACACTTACGATCAAGTAAGTGGATACTTACCCCAGGTAAACATTGAAAAGTCATTTGTTCTAAGATAGAGTATCTACTAGGCACATAACTGGAAAGACTATATTTATATGAATTATTCCTCAAAATAAGCCCTAACGTTTAGAAACGTTTAGTTGTAGGCAATATACTTGCCTACAACTTTTTTATCTTTAATTTTTACATACGGTAGGCAATCAAATCTGTTCGACTTGTATTACCAGAGTTTTACGATGTACTATACTACTACAGTATATCTTAAAACTGTGTTATTATTATATTATGTTAAACGAAACAAGAGTCGCTTATTTATTTGAATGAGGTTTCAAAATGAACCTTTTCTACTTGTTTATGATCAACCCATTACCGGCTCACTACAGAGCACGGGTCTCCTCTCAATATGAAAAGGATTTGGCCATAATCCACCACGCTGGCCATGTGCGGATTGGCAGACTTCACACGCCTTTGAGAACATTATGAAGAACTCTCAGGCGTGCAGGTTTCCTCACGATGTATTCCTTCACCGTTGGAGCAAGTGATATTTTAATTTTTTAAAAACGATCATAGCTCGGAAAGTTAGAGGTGCGAGCCCGGATTCGAACTGCTGACCTCTGATTAGGAGTATTGTACTTGTACTTTTATGTATTCTGTGCGCTGTACTATGGCTTGGAAAGGAAAGCTGTTCAAAAAAATTGGGCACTTGAAACTTCGGAGTAGAGATTAGTTACTTTTTTTTTTTTCACGTTATGATATTTTTTGTAGCAGGTAGAAGTAGTTAGGATAAGATACTTTGCAGCCAGGTTATCTGCATACGTACACATATAGATTCATCAGTAGAGTACCTACGTATGCAATTTCAAATTTTATTTATTCTCTCATTGAAATAAATGCCTAATTTGGCCATTTGCCAGAGTTCGAAACATTTTTACCCAGTAAAATATAATAAATGTCTTCAGTATGTTGGGAACCGGTGCATGTTCTAGAAATTATTTAGAAGAAAGATTTATATTTGTTATGAATATTTCACGCATGAAGCCAGTGGCGTCGGTAGGTAAACACCAGATTAATAAAGCTAATTTGGTTTCAGTATAGCGTCATAAAATAATTTATAATAATAATTGTAACATGTAGAAAATGTTGCATCCTTAGATCTTTCGACTCTAGTTATTCAGTTAAACCTCTACCAATTAGCGCAATAATGAAAACGTCTTTACGTTTCCGTTAGATATAAATTATTATCTAAGTACTATTTATATTATCTTATTATCATGTCTTGCAATGCTCAAATCTTTATGTAAGACATATCGAAGTATGAATGAGATTTAGAGAAGAATGTAATGATATATTTGTAATGCAGCAAGTATAACGCGAGGGAATGGAGTTTTGTTGCGCCGGCTTCCGTGCGAGTGTTCGCAGCCGCGTGCGCGTCGGCACGGCGGCGGGGCGGGCGGCTCCGATGGCAGCGCTGCAATTTTCCCCGCCCGTACCGCGATGGGCCGCGTTTTCCGAGGGGCACGCCGGCCCCCTCGCCCGCACGAGCTGGGAAATCGCTTCTCGCTCGCCTCAGTCTGGCTCGAACGTCGCGTTGTATCGACGCGTACTCGCCGCGACACTCTCGCCCCTCGCGAGCCTCCGTTCGAATACGCGAACGCGCCTCAGATATTCGAAAGACAAGCGCGCGGCGAAAATAGTGAGCTCGTGGTCCGCTCGTGGCCTTCTCGTGGCCGGGATCGGTCGACCGGTGGAATACCAGTGGTAGGTGCGGGCAGTACGATGCTGCCTGCACTGGTGTTGCTGGTGCTGCTGGCCCCAGCGGGGCCCGCGTGTGCGCGCCGCCACGCACCCGACCTGCGGGAGGACGAGCCCGCTCGACGCACTACGAGACCGGCCGGTGAGTTCGCACCATTAAATTCCGACCATCATTCAATCACTTTTTGCGATATACGAGTAAATCAGCTGTTCGCGTTATTCAAATGCCGTTGCAAAGACTTTATATTATTCAATACGAGGGGATTATAATGTGTATGTAAATAATGACCCTCCGTATTTGCTGACCTGGTAAGTAGTAGGGCGACGCGATTAATTAAATCTTACACGGTAAGTGGCTAGGCGGCATACATAGATTGGTGCGCGCTGACGAGTGCGGCCGACCGCCGTCACACGACACGGCGTGCTAGATCGATGTTTCGTTATTTTGTATTTGACGTACGGCTGTCGATGCGATACCGTCCGCGCCTCCGGGATAATAAAAACAAAGCCACGTGAGCGCGGCGATCGGCTTTCTTCTCGATACGATACACAGAGAAATGTCAGGTGATCTATTTTTGGTGCGTGAGACAACTTATCTTTTTTATCGGCCAAAGACGTTGAGTTGTATATCATATCTGAACTCATATCAAATATGGCCTGACGTATGTATGTAAACTTTTCCTTTAACGTGTCACTTACTATTCATAGCTGTTAATATTTAAGATACATATAAAACGTTCGAAAGGGCGAGTACTTAGTGGTAGTAGTACGTGTATATATTTCAGTTATATTGATATTCTACCCTTCATGTTAAGTATTCTTACAAAACCAATTAAGATAGCATTTATTATACACATGTAAAATATAATGAGTTAATATTACACATGCCAGATAAATAGCTGATAGCGAAACCATCACTAACTATGTTACTTTTGTAAAGTTGGTACAGCTGGAATTGTAGTTTTTTTTATAAGCTCGATTATTCAATCGTCTATGCTCTACATCACTTTTTTTTTAACGAGGGAGAAAAACTATCAGACTAAGGTTTGAAATGATGAAGGGTTATATTAAGGTGTTCATATTGTCATTTTAAATTCATGTCTCTACATAGTATAAAGCAAAGCCAGTCCTCTTTCTCTTTCGTTAAAATTGTCTTACTTTAATGATTGTAATTATATGTACTTGAAGGATATTTTAAAATTGTGTATGAAGGTTTCATTGGTTTACTTGTATTTTTATGTTGCTCTTTGGCACCATTTATTGGGTTTTAGATTTATTTCTGTTGTATTATTAGAAATTCATAAAGCTATTAAATTTGCACACTAATGTAAAAGAATCATGTTTTACAGGGTTAATCTTCTAATACGTAAAATTCTTCTAAATCTATATGAATTTATTTATTCCACTTTAACTACTAAATGCAATAGTTCTAATTGACCTCAAAACGCAATTGCAACGTTAGCATTGTGCGTTGCAATAATGCAAAAAGTTTCTTCGCACAACTGTATTGTGAAGTCATCAACCTAAAGATGGTCAGGCTATCTCAGACTTGACCATCCTCAGGGTGGTGGAATGTTTAATTGGATATCCATATGCAGTTAATATTCATATATCCACCGGATCGAAGTCGTTGGCAACAGCTAGTATTAAATATTTGATATGATTATTCTTTACCTTATAACATTATTTTGTTAGTTGACAATTATTGAAACTTTACATTAAATTAGGTAAGTATCTCAAACACAATACCAGTGAGCTCTAAAGTTAGTTAGTGTACTCTAATAGCTATCAACACTGAATTTAAGTGAATACTTATACATATTTTTTTTATTTGTTTATTTTATCGACTACAAGTTAGTCCTTGACGGCAATCTCACCTGATGGTAAGTGATGATGCGGTCTAAGATGGTAGCGGGCTAACCTTAGAGGTTAGAGGTTGGGTAAACCCATACTCGTAATTGGTTTCTATACTTCGCTTGGCGACACGCCTTTTTCGGTAGGGTGGTAACCCTTTTACTCACGGTCGCAGCCTCCCACCAGACCAGACTCGAGCCGGGAATCGAACCCAGGATCTCCAACTTTATAATGTGACAGAGAGTAATTAATTCACATTTTTGGCTGACTTAAAATACGAAGGTTTTACATTAGCTTACTTTTATTTCGAACTAAAATTTCGGCATCAGATCAAACTGACTCAACCCCCCGCTGGTTTCGGCCTTGGTTGCAACTGTAAAAACGTTTAAGACGCAAAGGATTGCCTCTCGCAAAGGCACCGAATGCATATAACAGCTAAATAACGTAAAATGAACGATTGCGCAACGGCAAGTTGAAATCGCGTCCTCTTAATTTTTTTTTATTTATTTCGTAAGCACTCGAGTACTGATACCGTACGATTTTGCAATATTATCAATGCGTGGTTTATTATGACTGATAATTTTGTAGTACTAAACGTTGCAAATCACCCGTGTGATGTGTATTTATCTATACGTAATCATTGTTGCGGCTATGGCTCATTATTAATTATATATTTAATGTCATTCATTTTTCTAGCTCATAATCCGGAACACTTAACCTGGAGTAGCTCAGAACGGGAACAGCTCAGTGTAAACGAATAATTCATTTTTTCATGTAAAAGCATTTTTTTCCGCAATAGTGATGAGCCTGTCATAACTGGATAGTTATCATGCCTTTTTTATACCACACCATCGTCATCATCATCATGATCAACCCATTGAGCACGGGGCTTCTCTCAATATGAGAAGGGTTTGCCATAGTCCACCAACTGGCCATGTGCGGATTGGGCAGACTCACACGCCTTTAAGAACATTATGGAGAACTCTCAGGCATGCAGGTTTCCTCACGATGTTTTCCTCCACCGCTGAAGCAAGTGATATTTCAATTGCTTAAAAACGCACATAACTCCGAAAAGTTATAGGTTTCGGATTCGAACCCTCGACCTTTGATTAGGAGGCTGACGTCCTAACCACTAGGATATCACAGCTTATTAAAAAATGGATTGAAGATGTTATGGAGGAAGCTCTCTCATTAGCGGCAACAAAATGTTTTTACGTGATTTTTGTATTTTTTGCTATTAAATATGATAATACGATTCTGATAAAAAAACTATTTAAAAGTATTATATTTTTCTTACCCAAATACGTAGTACGTTAGTTTAACAGAAAATACATGTTTCGTATATCAATATCATTGATTATTTTGATCATTATGAATTACCTTCCTATGCACACAAAGATCGAGCGGTATGATAAGCAAATAACAAATTAATTCCACCGACCATACATTTCGCATGTCCTTAATCTGAATTTAGCGATTTTATCTGACCTATATCTAAATCAGACTTAACCAGTTATATTCGTGGTTAATGATTTCAGACTTTTATTTATAGTAAAGATGAGTGTACCAATTCGCTTAATGATGTATCTACTAGGAACAAAGTTTTCACAAAATAGTGGGATCCAGTCATCAAAAAAATGTTTTTTTATAAGTGGTTATTTTTCAGAACATGAAGGATTTGAGTGTCTTAAATAGCGTTTTTTTTAATTGTCTATTTGCACACTAGCATTATGCAATTATCTATTTTCCGAACTAGATGAGACTGTATCTCGGAAAACTTAGGGATGAATTATTTTAATTAGCGAATTGTATACTTACCATCAAATAGTTTTTCCTCCGTCCATGGAGGAACACAAATGAACCCTGATTAGTCTAGATTGATTTTAACTGTAAGGAATCCTTAATCAAGCACCTTTTATGGCTTAAAAGAAGCTACAAATACGAACAATTATTTAGAATCGCGTAATTGATATCGTGTTGTAACAATTACTATTATCACTTAGATGAGTGTGCTATCTCTTTAACACATTGATTGCGATACCTAGTTTTTATTAATAACTGATTATTTAATAGCAGTATCGATGCTTTACTCAATTGGCGATGATAACGCATAAACACTATAAAATAATAATTTCATAGTTTAAAAATAAACTAGATAACCGAAAAAAAAAAGTGTAAGAAAGAAACATTATTTCACTAGTATCATGTTCTAATCATTACCGTCTCTTCAGAAAGGAAAAATAGCTAATCCTGAAATTTCTTAATTTCGTTCTAATTTCAGATTAAAACGTTTAACTCTATTATTAATGAAATAAAATATAGGCTATAGTATGAAATAGATTTCTAATGATGAAAACCTTTACAAAACCGTCTCAGTATTTCCTGAATTTCTATTGCAATATATACAGTGAAATAAAGTTGCAATTTTTTCTCTATAATATAGATATGTAGAATAGCCATGTTAAGCTCTTATCGAAAATAATCTAATTGTAATTACATCCCCGTTGAAATTATCAATACGACGGGGTAAGAATGTGTCGTACATTCTTACCGCGCTTACCTTTGTACCGTTGTACCTTTCATTATCGCGCATTTCTGTCCAAGTCTTAGGGACCTATTCAGACTTGTCTATGTTGGGGATGACAGTGGTCTGGAACCGTTAAACCTGTCAGCGACAGGATGTCTGTTACCTGCGACTACATATATCTGGGAAGATGACAGTACTAAAGATTTGTCACACATTTTATCACCATCCGCATATTGACGTCGCATAACCGGGTACAGACCTGAATTCATAGGAAAGAAGTTTAACGTTGCTTCAGTGCGGGATGCCTTAAATATTTAGCAGATTAAAACGAGAAGTGGTGTTTGTATCGTTGGCCACGAAAATAAACAAACATTGAAACGGTTTATGTTATGATTTCACTCTAAATATGTCGTTATATATCATGTTATTTAAAATATTTTTAAAAGATTCCGTATTTCTGAAACGATATGTTTCCATAATGACGGCCCGAGAGTCATTCAAAACAGCGAAATGTTTATTAAATTTTGGGTTTGATTGCTCGGGCTATCTCCTTGCAACAAAGTATTTATCTTTTAATATTTAGTGCTGTGAATATTTATCTTCCAATGTAACTGAGATTAAAGTAAAAGTATACGGGTAGTTTAAATGTTATAAAAACACGAAAAAGATTTTAAAAATTGTCGCTAATTACCTTATTAAAATTTTCACCTTCGATATTGCACTTTCTCGCTTGGTGTTCATGAAATTACTTATTAGTTTCAATACTTTTAATTAATCCTCGCGGAAGCATGACGATACCAAGATTACCACCTAAGTGCTAAATTTATTTTTACATCGTACCAATTGATCAGACGAGTTACCTGATTGACCACCCATTATCATCTGCAGCTTCAGAGAAGCAATCAATTATCATAAGCGGTTTCTACTCGGCATCATAGCGGAAGTTAGGTAGTTAATAGCCACGACCGAAGCCTTCCACTCAAACCGCGAATCGGATCTGGGGGATCTACAAAACGAGAGTCAAAAGCTACCTTGGTTGTCATAAAAAATATTTTGACAGTTTACCTATGTATCATCATTTTTAGTCTAGTAAATTCCCTCTGCTGTGACAGACCTTCCTTAACGTAAGAGAGAGAGTTTTAGCTTACAGAGCTACACACTGCGCCAAGGTGGTTTCGTGGTTTATTACTAAATCGCGGATTACAGCAAATTAAGCAAACTTATATTCATATACGAGTATATCACGGACTTGCGCAAAGTAATGCCTGTATCTTTTCAATGTTTAATGTTACTTATAATAATTGGTACAAGTCGATTGACGTCCTCTTTGGGGTCATCTGGGGTCTTGAGACCTCTGGGGTCTGGGGTGGGACATTTTGACGAAAAAACTTAACAATTATTTGCATATACTTATTGTTATTAAATATACATTTTGATTTTAAATTGAAGTCAAGTCGAGTATCTACCAGTAATAGATCCAAGGATAAATCAGACGGGATTATAGTGACTCACTTTCATGACATCTTTCATTCATTTTTCCGATGGTATTAAAGTCGGAATGTTTGCCAAAACATCTTAAGATACGTGCCAAAAATCGTATTACCGAGAAGAGAAAAAAAGTCTTCGTCTAGACGATCCAGCGAGACGCGTCGCGACGTGTCAGGGAAACGTATCCAAATATAATACAAAATAATTGAACGAGAATAAATTTGCCGGTAGGTATACTTGAGTATAAATTTGGGTGAATTTGTTCTTTCAGACATTTTTCCATAAGCAATAACTTTGATATTATTCGAAAGAACCACAGTCTTCGTTGAACAAGTGCTTTTTTTTTCACGCTGGGAAATGCTTTTATGCATCCCCTCCGGAGGCGATGCAGGCAAGACTGCGCCGCTTCTGACGGGGTATGGGAATCCCCGGCGGCCAGGCTGGCGACCAGAATACCCACTAAAACCCAGCGATGCTCCTTCGCGTCGCCTGGTGGCTGGGTCACGGGAACACTTGTGCACTCGACCGCGGTTGAACACGTGCTACTCAAACCCATGGAATTTAGAAATCACTACAAAAGACCAGTGTTTGGCAGTCGACGATTACCGTATTATGTGATGTTTTTTTATACGCTACACGTTAGCCATTGACGGCAATTTCAGTAAATGATGTCTAAGATGGTAACGGGCTTGCCTGTTAGGAGTATGCTAAGCCCCTACTCCTGATTGGTTCCTACTAGTAGGGTGGTAACAAGCCACGGCCGAAGCCTCCTGCCTGACCAGACTCACCACCACAGACCCAGGACCAATTTTAAAACGCGTCAGCGCACGCACTGCGCCGCGGAGATAGTGTTCTGTTTACGTGATACCCACAGCAGTTATATTTGTATATATAACATCACGAGTTAACGAGCAGACACATGCGTTGCCGACTTCTACCCATCCTACTCGGTTTCTCCTTGCAGCATACCGCCACGCTAAATCACTTGCCGGTATTACACCAGTAGAGTAACTAGGTAAGGCCGAAGCCTACCATTTTATAACATGGCAGTGCGCACTGAGCCGCGGAGATCGCAGCGGTTTCAGGCAATGATCGATATTGCTGGTACAATAAAGAAGAACCATTGAATTCCAATCGATAAATTTCGCTAAGATATAGCGCTGTTCACAAGGAATTAAAAAGTAGAAAAATATATTTTAACTTTCAATTTAATGAATTAAAAACTACTGTGTGGTGTCTCTTAGATTAATATTTGAACACTTAAATTCTCATAGGGTAAAAGTTTAAACATAATATTATTATCTACACCTACAAACATAGTTAGTTTTTTGCCTTTGTAATAAATAAGTAAAATGGAATGCCATCAACATAATCATCATCATCATCATCGTTTAAAGCATTACTCGAATATAGTTCTGTTTCAGAATTAAAATCCTTATTTTAGGTAGCAAGCTATGTGATAGTAAGTTCTAACGCGTTATTATACAAAGGATGGTAAGGGACTATAATAGAATACGATGTTTTGCTTATCCAAATTCAAATTATCTTTATTCAAATAGTCCTTTAAAAGGCGCTTTTGACGCATCAATAATTTACATAGTAGTGATTTGATGGTGATAACTACATTCTTAAACTTAAAACTAAAGCTATGAGGGTTCCAAACGCGCCCCGGTCTAAGAAGAAGCCCACAACAAACTTAGCCAGGTAAATTTTTATTGTTATCACCATCTCACATGCCACCTAAAATTATATTAAGAGCTATCTTATTAGAGCAATATTTCACACCCATGCTTGTTTATCATTTACGTAATCCTTTACACTATAGTAGGACTTTTCTACAAGCTTAGGTTTTATATAAACTTTGAACTTATTGAGAGACATCCCAGAAATTTCATTTGGCAATTTGTTATAAAATTGTATACAATTACCTTTATTGAAAAATGTACCCGTATTTACAAGGTCATATCAAGCGTGGGGCGATTCTATAGTGCCGATTCACAAAGGATAAACGGATAATCGTGAGGGCCGCGTACATATCATAATATAAATTATTAAGCATTTGCATAAACTACAGACATGGAACGTCATGAAAATCACGGAAAATCTCCGCGCAGACACATTTCATAGCCGCAATAAAATTACCGCGGCATTAAAGAAGTTTTAAGAGACTAAGAAATGACGTAGATGAATTTTTCGCACAAGGCGAATCAGAATGTAAATTTTTTTCTAAGGAGCTTTGAATTCAAGTTTTTATTGCGACAATGTTAAAGAAAAAGATGTATTTAAAAAATATTAAGCGAGAAAAGGCTACCGAACTAATTTTTTCAAATTCTAATCTAACGTTCTAAAATTCGGTATTACGTTCGCGCCTTCATTATCGTCCCAATCTGATAAGCAAAGTAACTAAAATAAAGTTTTCTGATAAGTATTTTTGTTCACCTAGGTCAATGGTAAATAGAACAAAGTTTTTAATTATAAAAGTTTGCTTTGCAAAATAATATTATGAAGAATTTTTGTTTGGTGCAATAATTTTAAATAAAGTAGAAATGAGAACTGCCCACGTATAAGGATCGTTAGAAACTGGAATTCCTCAATGAGCAAATTAGTAGGTAGGTCCAAAAAACAACCAATTTCGCTAGGAATTATTCATGCAATGCATTTGCATTTAATTCATAATAAAATTGAAATTTCAACTACGTCCGATATTATTCTGTGTCGTATACTTTGTCACCCCTTTACAGAAACTTACCGTAAATTCTTACGTCACAAAATGTAGTTAGTATTTTTCAATAAGAGTACAATTGACAATAATTGCTTTAATGAAGTGATTGCAGGCATATCTTCGGATAAGCTGTGATAGCCTAGTGGTTAGGACATCCGCCTCCTTATCAGAAGGGGGTTCGAACCCGGGCACGCACATCTAACTAAGTTATGTGCGTTTTTAAGTAATTAAAATATCGCTTCAATGGTGAAGGACTGAGAGTTCTCCGTAATATTCTCAAAGGCGTGGGAAGTCTGTCAATCCGCACATGGCCAGCGTGGTGGCCTATGACTAAACCCTTCCATATTGAGAGGAGACCTGTGCTCTGTAGTGAGCCGGCAATGGGTTGATTATGATGATGATGATGATATCTTCGGATGACGTGAGCCAAGTCACGGTGTAATTCAATACCTAAAAATACTACGTGCTGATACGCACGACGATGAATGCTGGTTGTAAGTAATAAAAAAGTATAATTAGACATTATTCATAACTTATTTTGGTCTGTATGTTTATCGAATGATCCATGAACTCGAAGGCGGTACTGTATCGATAAAAACTAATAATCCTGTTTCACTTTTATTGCCAATAATGACGCAAGATTTGACGTTTAACAGCACTATTATTTGCATTGCGGTTTTGCACCATTATTTTTCAATGGAAGTCGCACATAGAGCAAACAAAAGGCTGACAAATGTTTTCTCAATAACTCAAATTGTCTTCGTTATTATGCAGGAACATCGCTGGGTTTTAGTGGGTATTCTGGTCGCCAGTCTGGCCGCCGAGGAGTCCCACATACCCCGTCGGAAGCGGCGCAGTCTTGCCTGCGTCGCTTCCGGAGGGGATGCGTAAACGCATTTCCCAGCGGAAAAAAAAGGATGTACGATCATATTTATACAGTATAGACCATTAGTTAGTTATTCGGTAAAAGTTTTTCCAGCAAAAATTGATTAGTTGAATCCGAATTGCACTTCCATGTTTTTCCTTTGGGATTTTCCTAATTTTTATTTTAACCATTCCTAATTCAGGTGAACAAAAGAAAACATTACATTATTTATAAATTTTAAGTCGTTAAATTCAACTACCTATTTAATCAAGTCAAATGAGCTAGCTAGCTAGCTAGAGTCTGCTATGATTTTGTAGCTACTTTCATAAATAAATAAAGCATAAAGCTTGTTTTATTTAGTTCACTATCGTAAAACAAAAAGTGCGATCGTTTTTCGAAAATACTTTTAATTGGACGTATTTCAGAAAATATGCACGCGCGTGAAGGAATATTTGCGAAATTAAAGACAATGGAATACCGAAAGAAATCTATGACTCTACTTAAATCAAAAATCAATATTCATTTATTTCAAGTAGGCTTACTTTATAAGAGCTTTTGAAACGTCAAAAGTCTGTATTTTTACATATAGTAGATAGAACTAGTATCTTCTAGTAGTACTAGTAGTAGTAAAAACTTTTTTCTACTACTACTAATAGATAGTAGACAAAAGCTCTTAAAATATGCTCCTAAAAAGATGCGATATTGCAATTTAGCACGGGCTATTCATGTGCAAATTATATAAACAGTTTAGTTTCCCATATCGTAATAATATCTTAGTTTCTTATCGAAAACCGCACGAAAACCTACCAACCTAGCTCGCAACTCTAGAAGCGAATTCAGTTACGTTAATGGTTAGTCAGGTTTTAAATATGAGTACACTATGCGGTGACTTAAACAAATACAGTTTATATAATAAAGAGTCCGCTTATTTGCCTAGTATAAAAGTGAACGCGTAATTTCGAAAAGAACACTATGTTTTAAAATTTGTATGCAGAATAAATATAACACTTAGTAAACGAAAATTTGATGACAAATGTTATAATATGTATATATATATTTATATTTGTGAAAACTTGTAATTAGTTATAAATTTCGTCTATTCTTATCTATTTACTTTTTCTATTAGCTGTAAGATTTTCTTGCAAAATAAAACAAAATATAATACATATAAATAAAACAAATATATATGCAGCTGTTTTATTATAAAGAGATGTGTGCCCTTTACGAAATTGCATGTTTACAAGTGTTATAGTTTAGAAACTTGTCACGGGTTAGACCAGCTCAGTGAGTTAGGATTGCCGGCGTATCCGTGCCTTGGAGAGCACGTAATGCCATCGGTCGGACGGTGATCTTGGTTTTACCGTCTGAAGTATGCTCGTATATGATTAGCTTAGGTAAACTTAGTTTTTAAAGTTTGATTGTAAGACTTGCAGTTAAGTTAATTAGACGAAAGGCTTTGACCTAGTCTAGGTAAAGTTTTCCGTAGGCACATCGCGATAACACTAACGTTTCAATATTTTTATTGCAAAACATGGAAAAAAAGTACATTAAATAACAAAATAATTATCCACGGGCGAAGTATACAACAGTAAAATTGTTTTGTGAATGTTATATCCCTTTTTTAACATTTTAGAGTATATATGATACTCGTAGGTTGGTTTCACATCAAAAAACATGTCATGTTCTCATTTATTTCGCATATTGACTTTGTCAACTGTAAGAGTGGCATGCAGTATAAAGTTTTATCTAAGTAAGTAGTTTTAAATACAGAATCACTGCTTGAAACTTTAGAACGATGAGATCCAATTCAATATTAACAAATTAGTACACCCATGGTAAGATGATAATTGCTTTGGATTCCCAAAGCTGCCAAATGGCATGTTAAGTATGCGATATCATAATAGAGACATATTAAGGGAACCAATGAAGTCAGAACCCCATTATTACGTTTGTGGGGTACATCCCGAGACGGTGCTTGACTTGGTCTCTGATATTGAATTGAGGCTCTTATACCCCAAAACATGCATGGAGAAATGTTAACGTTCGATCTTCCATATAACGAACGAAACGATTTAATCGAAAGCGAATATGACGTTTATTTTAGACGAAAACTTACACCAGACTACTTTTAAGGTAATTTCATTTTTACGAGGTATTAATTAGGTACCAGTATAAAAAAAGCATTATTAACATAACATATCAATCTACATGTCGCATGGAATGCATGGCGTTATCGGAAGAAAGACGAGATACTTTCTGTGCAATGGCACAGAAAGTATCTCGTCTTTCTTCCGATAACGCCATGCATTCCATGCGACATCCAATATGACGACAAAAACACAATTGACGTCAATAAATGATGACGAGTAATAAAATGATAGCTAGTGTTTTATATTAAATACATTCACCAAATGGTGTGCGTGTAGCTTACCTAGGAGAAGTACTTATGTCGATTTTTTATAGTAGTCATAACTGTTTGATAATCTACCTAGTCTACCTTCCAAGTACCTAATTGGTTTTTATCCAAACTTAAAGCTCTGTCGTGTACTTATTACTAACTGGCAAAATACTAGGAATATCCTACTTTGAGAAACTTTGCATTTGATAAGAAAGAATTAGTAAAATTATGGCAGATAAAATAAGCATAAAGAAATTATTTTTATGATGAGTTATATTGTTTTTAGGGTTAATTATAGTTGTGTATTTATATAGGTACGTCATAACATATTATGGTGTATGAAAAATATGTTATGTTTGTACTCTGAATGATATTATGTATTTAAGCAAGCAAGCATTTTCGTTTATTTATTTATTAGCCTGAAAGGCATAACTATGTTGCGATAAAGCCGTCAAAATGAACATATACTGTTTTATTGCCCTATTTTTGACCTAAGTAAATATGACAATAAAATTTTATTAAAACTAGGTACTGGGTATTGAGTTTGAAAAGCGCGCTCGAGAAGCCTACAACATTCTCTCTAAATCATTTAATAATCTACTAACAGAGTTATGTAAGTAATATATGATCTATTATCACAATCTGTGTCTCTGTTTTGAAAATCAAATTCGTATCATTTTATCAATGCTATTGATTTTGACTGTCGTGATAACATATTGAATACGTACCTACAATGCAGACTGATGAGCTCATTTCAAGTCATTGTCAGTAGATCTTGTCCTTCATACAACTATTTAGGAGATATTATATTCTTTTTTTTTTCGGACTGTCTGTTAGCTGTACTAACCCAATTGATCGCCACTTCGAAGTGGATTGGAGCTTCGGAAAGAAGCTCTGCCAGAAGAAATTTTTAGCCCTAGGGCTCGAAGAAACTAAGGGAAAGACTGCCTAAGGGCGCCTTTGAGGCCGAACCTCGTCTTAGGCGACGTTTGGGATAACGGGGGGATCGGACGGTGAGTGGTTCGTACGTCTCCGAGGCCGTGGATGGAGCCCACGTCCGGATGACGTAAGACAGCGGGGACCTCATCTGAAGACGGTGTGTAGCGTATGACTGTGTGGTAGGTGGTACGAGTATGTTGTCAGTAGTCAAATTATCGTCAGGGTCATGAAGGATATGTTTAGGTCTCCTCTTTAGGAGAGAAGCGCTTAATAAAGTTGGAGGTCTTGGGTGCGATTTCCGGTTCGAGTCTAGGCTGTTCGGAGGCTTCAGACACCACGGTGGCTAGATACCACCCCTACCGACAAGACATGTCGCCAAGCGATTTAGCGTTCCGACACGATGTCACTTAGAAACCAATTAGGCCCGCTACCATCTTAGACTGCATCAACACCAGTTGAGACAGCCGTCAAGGGCTAACCTGTAGTGTATAAAAAAAAAAATTCATATACCTATTATAAAGTTGACCAATTTATTGCTGTTGTAAGATAAGTTGCTTTTAGGAATTACTTCATTGACTAAAAAACAAGGTCATTCCAATACGACTAAGTAATTTGAGACTGACTTAATTTAATTGATCGCTTACACTATCTTTGTTATAATAAGTGTTTTGATGATTAATAAATTGATGAGTGCTAAATTAACTAGATTGATGACACTTTATAAATAGAATTAGTTTTGCTTATCGGAATTATTTACGTTTTTTTAATTTAATTCACTAAGGCAGGAGTACCTATTGTATGTCATGGTCTAACCGGCATATTAAACGAACAAAATATACGAACTGATCTGGATAAAATAAAATACAGAATTCGACATATTCCCTAGATTTCTAGTACATAAAAAGAGCATTTCTGCATTTCTTTTTATTTTCATTTTGAAATGAGGTTTTTGTTTTTTTTTGAAAAAGAAACGATGCGGTACGATAGGTGGAAACATAAGAAATCGCTGACAAATTGTGTGCAAATAAGTAAACAGCCCAGGATTATGAAACATAAGTAAGATAAAGTCACAGCTGATAATGCGACTGAATTATGATTGATTTGACAACATTTAATAGATTAGAAACAACGTGCTCAGTTTAATTCTTTATGATTCAGCCAATACGGTACGAGGCATCTTAGTGTGCCAGCAGTGAATACGTAATGTTGCACACATGTCATTTGTACGCGAGAATAATCCTGATTTCTGGAATGTTTATGCATTTTATTATACAAGATTGTTTGTGCACGTCGCGTTTGGAATGAAAATGTGTTTGCGCTTCTGATTATTGCGCGGCACGACTCCGCTCGCTGGCAATAATGCCTTGCATCTATTTTAAAATTTAAACTGTCGTAAGAGCAACCTACATCATTAAGAAGTAAAGACAAAAATTTGCAGGGAATTTCAGTATGCTGAATAAATACTTGGTGTAATAGATTCTCGCACAACGTGCGTATTTCAATGTAAATCTTTAAAATTATTGAGTATGGAAGGGTATATTTGCTTTCCCATTGTAGTCAGCGCTCTGTTTCGTTCCTAATACCGTACCGTTAAGATTTGAAATGCTCATGCGGTTCTGTTTTTATTCATAATTGAAATGCCCACGTGTTTCCCGTTTTCCTCATAATTATCCGCATCACCATTTACCATCAGGTCCGATTCAGCCAAGTAAGTGTATTAAAAAAACTCCAAAGCCGCGGTAATGTCTACTTACTACTTCTCGATAACAATAAATGCAGTATCTATATTTTAATGGCTCATTATTTATTATCTTTAGAAGAGGAAATCATTGTAAGCTTATTATCTTCTAAAGCTTTGATGATTTATAGTAAGTCGGTAGTTTTATTATTTAAAAGTAATTTATGAAAATAGGTGTGCCCCAGGGATCTAATGTAGGACCTGTTCTGTTCCTCATTTACAGTATTGATATTACATCAAAAGTGCCTTGTTAAAGTTGAATAAAGTTATTGATTGCTCGTTTACATTGAGGTTAGCATTTTACTACGAAAAATACATGCAACGGTTTTGAATTAAAATTGCGCAGCCATACAACGGTCATAAATACAAACGCAGCGAATAACTGTCACAAACAGAAGCATCTTTAGTGCTGACATTATTAATGGAGCGGAGTGTATTTTGCCAAAACGTAGCCGAATTTTATGGTCGAGGCGTAATGTCGTAAATCGTGGCTGGATTGCGTTATGTCGCCGGCTGTCGCAGGACTCATGTCCAATTCAGTGTGGTTCATTGGCCGGGGCTTGGGCGTAACAAACGATCTGTTGAGTGACGTCACTGCATGTGCATCGCACCCGTACTGCAACGGAGTTCCCTCCGCATCACGTGAATGTGATAAACGCGTCAAACAATTTAGACGTATCAATTTCGCTCAACAATGTTTTCAGATGTAGTTGATTGTTTCTAGTTCTAAATAAATACCGAAAACTTCAAATCAAATATTTTCGTTCGAGTTTTATCTAAGAAAGGCAATACATTTGAGTTTTACTTTATAAGATCAGAAATGTGCCAATATCGTAGAACTAAATCTCTATACTGAACTAAATTGGAGGGTCTGAAATTAGTTTTCTATAGAATGCTCCCTAAAGAAAAAGAAACTATTTTAAAACTTTTATTTAGTTTCGGTAGTTTATTTACACCAGAAACAAACTATAGGAAAATTAGGCATTCCAATCTCCATCTGTTTTATTATAACTGTTGGGTTTAACAATAATAAGTTTGTCAAAAATCTATTCGACATTAATTCTTAGCGGATTTTGAAATGCGTAAAACGCAACTAGGAAAATACAGCGTAGGAAGAACGGTAATATGTGACACTGTTACCGTTTATACGTACTAATTTTATGAATAAGGATGTTTGTGTAAGTGTAATGAAAATGGTTTATGTGTACCACTTCTGTCCGTGTGTAAATCTAGCTTAACATTTCACCTAAATTAGTAGTAAGTAGTTCATTTGAAACTGAGTTTATTGTGGGTTTATATTGGTGAATATTAATTTAGATTATGACAGTCAGTTTCTATGTCTACAATTTACTTACATAATACTTTTTTCTGTTTGTTTCGAAATATACAAAATTGTATTAAAATAAATTAAAAAACAATAATTCTATATAATTGCCTGATCATAAGTACCTATTACATAACTAGTAACAAGTTTATTTGTAAAATTTCGGTCTGACAAGTAAATCTGGCGACCTCTCTTGAAAATCAAACAATAGGTACATTTCTTCGAATTAACTAAGTCAAATTACGGCTTCCTCATACTTTGTATAGAATTTTACGTAATAACAAAATACCCAAGTCAAAAAATTGGTACGGGTCAAATAGTTATAGTAGGTACGGGACGCTCTCTACGTTAGTCATAAACTCAAATTTGACCGTTAAATTAAAAAATATTTATCTAATATATCAGTTCTTCATAAACGAAATAAATAAAAACTAACTTTGATCATTAATGAAACACAAAAAAATAAACTTACAAAATTTTGGCAAGGAGATTAAATGAATCAACCTCGCAAATCCCATAAATTATATTTAGCTAAGTAGGTATAATTTAAATAACAAAAAATACATTATTTATTGGCCAATTTTGATTGGGTTTCAATCCTCTGACATTGAAAGCTTTATAGGGAACATGTGAAAGATTCCTACCTACTTACTTTTATGCTAACTGGCAGCCTAATAATATTCATCATCATCATCATCATCATGATCAACCCATTACCGGCTCACTACAGAGCACGGGTCTCCTCTCAGTATGAGAAGGGTTGGGCCATAGTCCACCACGCTGGCCGTGTACGGATTGGCAGACTTCACACGCCTTTGAGAACATTACGGAGAACTCTCAGGCATACAGGTTTCCTCACGATGTTTTCCTTCACCGTTTAAAGCATGTGATATATTTTTTTTAAAACGCACATAAC
Organism: Lasiommata megera; assembly: GCA_928268935.1. Taxonomy (NCBI): domain Eukaryota; kingdom Metazoa; phylum Arthropoda; class Insecta; order Lepidoptera; family Nymphalidae; genus Lasiommata; species Lasiommata megera. The sequence goes on along the minus strand of OV743322.1, from coordinate 9,549,243 downwards.
TCCGTAAAGTTAGAGGTGCGTGCCCGGATTCGAACCGCAGACCTCTGATTAGGAGATCGGCGGTTCGAATCCTGAGGCTGACGCCCTAACCACTAGGCTATCACAGCTAAACATTAATAACATTAAAAGAATGCTAATCTCGCTTGTCTTCGGGGAAAGTCCGGAATTTCTTGTCTTAATGTTCCTAAATCTCACCACACGTTTTTTATAAATACACCCCACGTAATTAATGTAAATGTAAATATTAAGTGTAAACAATACTTCCAAAATATGGACGCAGTATATGGCAGAGTCCAATTACGTGTTAACGCATTACTACAATTAACGCTCAACGAGCTCGCTTCCCCGAAATTAATCGAGGTTAAAGAATTTGAGTGCATACGTCTCAATTGAACACAATAACGCGTCTAACTCAAACAATAACGAGCGCGGGCGTCAGTACGTACTTCTCACCACTCATCCTTCTCGAGAAGTCCTATTCACGTCGGCGGGATCGGCCGGTATCGGTGTTCGTAATCGCATACCTTTTAAATTCGGACAATAGGCATTAATTTTGAAAAACGCGAGATAGGAATGTCGTCGGCGCAGAATCGGGCAGGTAGAATTTTTAGCGCCTTTATGATCAGATCCTGGCGTGTCATACGCCACCCACGGCTTCTAATTAAGCCGGTAGCCAACAAAGGCGCCGGGCCGACCATAACACTGTCGGATTATGCGGCGCGAGACGGGTGAGCGGGTCGTCGGCCCCAGGTGCCCTCGCGTGCCACAATTGCACATGTACGCCCCCGCGCGACCCGGCACACCAAAAAGTTAGAAAAGTGCGGTACGGTGGGACGCGGCGCTCGATGCCATCTCGGCGCCACGGACAGCCTACAATCCACATTGCACTTGCCTTTTAAATTTGACCATTTTGTAACTGTCTGCGAGGCCCGCACGCCGGCGGAGGTGCGGACGCGTTTAATTAGAAATTTACTTTTAAGGACCCGTGAATTATTGCACACCTTAGAGAATTTAAATCGCTTTGGCGCTAATACCGAGAAACGATAAATGCGGCACCAAAAGTTGAACGAGCGGATTTATTTTATGGACCCTTTGGACGAAGGTTTGCTGTTCAGGGGGAGATTTAGATCTCCGAGCGGATGCACAGTGGATCGTTTAGCAATGGACTTTTTCCATGCTAATTTTCAAAAGTGTCAAAATTTGGCAAAGAGATGGCATTCTGGGGACATAGGATATGATTTTTTTACGCTGGGAAAACACCTGGGGGTCGTCCCTGGGGCATTAAAGTTAATTATTTTTTAACACTTAGCTTAGCAGGACAACTAATGATGACCAAATTTTGAATAGAAATTCCTGGCAGAAGAAATACAGATATTGGCGTTTTAAAATGGAGATTTTCTACAAAAAAAAAAATAGCTGGTAGAAACGAAATTCGATATAACTTTCGGAGTAGAAGTGAAAATTGACTATCCGCGTATCTATTCAAAATAAATAGAACCTAATCTAATCATATTTCGGGTGAAAGTATGTATGTAGTTGGTAAATTACGGAGCTCGTCCTACGTACGGTCGCCGGCTCGTTATGAACTTGAATTAAATGAATGACGCGGTTGTATGAATGGCGTGGCAATGAATGCGAGTCGGAAATGCGAGCTTCAGCACGCTAGCCGATTGCCGCACGTGCATCCGCCAGATACGCGTCCTGCATTACTCTCTAGAGTGCGAGGATATAGTTTGAGCTGGATTCACATTAGAATAACTAGCACTAGCTATTTATTATTGATTATCTGAGATGGTGATAGCAAAAAAAAATCCCGGTTAAGTTTGTGTGGGTTTTATCTAGACCAGAGCACGATTTGAACGCTCTTAGCTTTAGTTTTAAGTTGGCGACTGTAGTTATCACCATTAATTCACGAATAGAATTAATGAAAAATGTAATATATATGAACGATTCATAGATGCCTGTAATGGGTTTATATGAATAAAGCTATTTTTTATTTGATTTATACGATCATCATAATATAATGTAAGAATTATTATAGCATTCCATCTTATTGTTTTTTTTTATTTATATTTCTGTAATTCTTCTCTGTGGTGCGAAATATTATTAATGCGATTATACTACTAGAAAACCACATAGGATAATCAGAAAAACACATAGTCTACAATTTATAAAGATATTGTGTGAATTGTCCAAAATATGTGTGCGTCTGTGTGAGATAAGAAACATCCTGATCAGCTTGTCTTATAACATGTTGAGTTTACTCAAATGTATTATTAATTTTAATTACCTATTCAAAATGATTATTATTTTCACCAATTTTGCTCAGGTAAAACCCGCTACAATTTCAAATAACCTTGGAAATTACAAGATGCAACTAAAATCGACACTTGTAAGCGATAAGCGTTATCAGTCAGTTGTATGTGTATATAAGAAAAGCCATTGTGGTGCAGCAGGTTTAGAGTAAACAGGGATTATTTTATTTGAACGAGGTTTTATAACACTTGTCATAGTTAAATTATTATAGTTATAATATATAAGCGTATTTAGTGCGCTTGTATTGTGAATCTCTTTAGATTTTTGTTATAATGAGTGCCTTATTAAAGGTGGTTCTATCTGTTTGTACGCCTATTTTTAGTTTAACTACTGCAGTTATTCATATAAATTTAGGCACATGTATATCTTGCATATAAGTAAATTTTCATTTATTAAACTTTAGACAATTATAATTACCAACTAAAACAATGTAACTGTATTATAAACAATTAAAAACTTAAAATAAACCTTAAATTGAACCTAAAACTAAACATCTTAAAAAATATATACAATATAATAACTAAAATATATTATTAAAAGGAGTCTCTTTAGGCAAGGTTCCTAGGTTCTTGCATATTAAAAATGGACGTGGGTAACTTTTTGCAACTTTAAAAAAAAAAAAATTGTGTCCTGGAGACGGGCATAGAATATATATATATATATATATATATATATTTTCGGATTGTCTATTAGGTGTACTAATCCTATTGGTTGCCCCAGCGTAACCGGTCTGTTTGGCGAGCCTCGGAAAGAAGCTCTGCCAGAAGAAATTTTGAGCCCTAGGGCTCGAAGAAACTAAGGGAACGTCTCCCTAAGGGCACCTCCTTTGAGGCCGAACCTCGGCTTAGGCGACGTTTGGGATAACGGGGGGGTCGGACGGTCGACATAGAATACTTTTTATACCGGAAATCTAATGATTTCCGCGGGTTTTGTATCTATAAAAAGCAAAGTCGCTGGTAACAGTTAATAAAAAAAAGCTAAGTAGCTACGTAAATAAGAGAAACTTTAAATACCAAACGGAATTGCGTAGCGGAAAACTTATAATGTTTACGTTCAAGACGAACATACGATATTAGTTTACGTAATTAAGCCAGGAGCTAGGCGATCTATGAATCATTTTCTCATCGGAATGCCGACCGGTACCTACGAAGTAATATTTGCATTTTATTTACCACACAGGCATGACCATAAATCTCTTCAGATGGCTAGCAAAATCTCTGCAACTATTAAAATATTTATTCGCGTCAAAATCTTTTTAAACTGTTTTATTTTAGAGGTATCGCTACGTTTTTATTTTTTTGATATACACTACAAGTAAGCCTTTGACGGCTATCTCGCCTGGTGGTAAGTGATGATGCAGACTAGGATGGTAGCGGGCTAACCTGTTAGGGGTATGGTACATTCACTCTCCTAATTGGTTTCTACGCGACATCGTGCCGGAACGCTAAATTTCTTGGTGACACGTCCTTGTCGGTAGGGTGGTAACAAGCCACGGCCGAAGCCTCCCACCAGACCCGAACCCAGGACCTCCAACTTTATAATGCGACAGCACACGCACTGCGCTGATCATCTTTTTATGAATCTGTATCCGAAGAGTACTAGGCACCATTTTAGTACGCCTCCACTGACGTTCTGTCTGCGAGCGGGGTCACATGAATCTATTATTACAAAGAGTCTATTATTACAAAGCTAAGTATAGTATATATAAGAAGCAGTCGATTTACATATAAGTTAGATTTAATGCAGAGGTAAAAGAAAAAAAAAATTGTCGTAGTTTATAGTAAGGTAAGATAGGCCTGACATGTACAGTATATTATTATATCATCATCATCATTATGATCATCCCATTCTCGGCTCACTACAGAGCACGGGTCTCCTTTCAATATGAGAAGGGTTTGACCGTAGTCCACCACGCTGGCCATGTGCGGATTGACAGACTTCACACGTCTTTGAGAACATTACGGAGAACTCTCAGGCGTGCAGGTTTTCTCACGATGTTTTCCTTCACTGTTGAAGTGAGTGATATTTTAATTGCTTAAAAACGCACATAGCTCCGAAAAGTTATAGGTGCGGGCCCGGGTTCGAACCCCCGACCTTTGATTAGGAGGCTGACGTCCTAACCACTAGATTATCACAGCTTCCATATTATATTGTTATAAAAAAAGTCCTTAATAATAAATAAAGATTAAAAAAAGCTGCAATTTTCACAGAAAAACTATATATTTTTTATTGCTGCTATCGTTATAGCGAACGTATAATAAAAATAAAATAAAGTTATCAGAATTAAAGACAGCCCATACATGAATCGTGCTTTTTTGAAGTTATTTTTGCTTGATCTTAATAATGCCAAAATTGTGTAAGTACTTAGGGTTTCATATGGCTGCGATATATATCACTGGTACTTTTGATTATACGTTCTATATCAGACTATTCGGATGTGTTCCCATTGAAGCTTAGACGACAAGCAATGCGAAGCGAAGACGCGTAAAAAAGACAATCAGATGATTGGCTGAGACGTGTTCATTTGATCTTTCAATAATCAGAGTGATTGTGTAGGCAATTGTACCAGACGGCCTAAAACGTACGGTTTTATTTTCCAAACGGCTAATAGAAATGATCATCTTTCATTCATCATTTCATCATTAGTTAATGATCTAAATATTCTTATTTATTTATTTATTAGGCACACAAAAAAAGTTAAGACTATAGTACAGTAAAAGTAACAAGTTTTGGTCCAAATTGAAACAATCTAAGTTATAACATCATCATCATCATCATCATCATCATGATCAACCCATTATCGGCTCACTTCAAAGCACGGGTCTCCTCTCAATATGAGAAGGGTTTGGCCATAGTCCACCACGCTAGCCATGTGCGGATTGGCAGACTTCACACGCCTTTGAGAACAGTATCTCGAACTCTCAGGCAGGTTTCCTTACGATGTTTTCATTCAACGTTGAAGCAAGTGATATTTTAATTGCTTAAAAGCGCACACAACTCCGAAAAGTTAGAGGTGTGTGGTTCGAACCCCCGATTAGAAGGCGGACGTCCTAAACACTAGGCTATCACAGCTTGTAAATTATAAAACACTTGTACATTATACTACATTGCGCAGTATTTCTACTGAGCGTAGAAGAGCAAAACGAAAACGTAGAAAAAAAAACAAAAATCATTGACGGGTTATATGTTATAGTCTATTCCTGAACGTCAGTGCTGCTCTCGAGTTTTCCTCGTCGCATTAAAAACATTTGCACATGGTTACAGATCATGACGTTCATTGAAAAATCAACACAGGTGTGGCTTATTAATCATTTATTGCTATACAAGAGCATAAATTAGCGATAAGTTATTATAATACAATCACGCGTCATATTCTGTCTGCACCGCGTGCCACAAGTCGTGACGACTAGCTACGACAGACTAAACACACTTGTCTAAGTCTTTCAATTACAACCAATATTTAGCTGATGATAGATAGAGATGTCGTCTGGCTCGGTGAAGTGTTTGCAGTCACTATATTGTATTGATTTACCCTATTGGTTGCGACAGCGTAACCGGGCTGTTTGGCGAGCTTCGGAGAGCTCTGCCAGAAGAAATTTTGAGCCATAGAGCTCAAAGAAACTAAGGGAACGTCTGCCTAAGGGCGCCTCCTGTGACGCCAAACCTCGGCTTAGGCGACGTTTGAGATACACGTTATTAAGACTGAGTAGAGCAATAAACATATGGTACATTTCGTCCATAAGAAAGAGCCGTTCTCAACAAGGATGAAAAATTACTTCAAAAAAATTACATCTTGAGTTGTTTGACCAAATTTATATTAACGCGAGCGAATCCGCCCGTGAAAGCTAGTAAACTATAGTTTCTAGACTCCTAGGCGACAGTTTACTCAGCATGACTGCACTCTTTAGCAAATGCTGTAGAACTAAATCGAATTATCGACTCTGAAGACTTGTTGAGAGGCGGTTATGAGTTGCGTAGACTTTCGCGAGCGTTAATTCCACAAGATAATATATCTCTATGTAATGCTATTCGCGAATTACAAGACGATTTTAAAAAATTACCAATTTTACAAAATTACAAGAAAATTAAGTGTTAATTTCTATAGTTTAGGTAACATGTGATTAACTATATGCAATCAGAGTTGTTTTGGAACCTAAAGGCTATTCATTTTATTCATTTCCGTTAACACAGCTATTTGCAATTGTAACATACGAGTAGTAAGCGGAAGTGCCCATAATAAGCCAATCGGTGAGTACCTACCAACATGAATGAACTCCATATAGAATTGCTCCCATCATATAAAATGGTTGCTCACAATATGAGTTATGATTACTTGTTGCCCATGTATTTCATTGCCATTGTCGTTTTTAATTTAGGCACGAGGCGAGACTTGTTATTTTTCATTGTACTTACTTTTCGTCACATCCAACCTCTCCCAATACAAATACCGAGGCATAAGCTCACAAGGATTTAAGTGAAAAATTCAAGAAAATTCTTGTGTTAATTTTTCCCTTCATTTGGTAGTTAAGAAGAATGGTCATTAAAACATTTATTTAATATCTTGGATGAGTTTTCAACATTATTCATAATATTATATTTATTTATATTATTTATTATATTAAATACATTTTCTTTCATTGAGTCATTTTCCCAAGGGTTGGAAGTGTTGCATATTATTTCATTATCATTTATGTGCAATAAAGAGTATCTATCTATCTATCTATTATTGATTTATCGCTATCCTGTTATTTATATTTATACTTCAGGTTTATAATATTTACTTATAGCTGGTATCACGATAAAGGAGCACTGACAGTGCATGACAAACATAACCGTTTTGTGAAAACAACTCTTAAACATAAAATGAAAATTTAAAATAATAACTACTCGGCATTATTATGAACGTTGCTTTCTGGAGAGGGTCAAAGGCCACAGGTCACGATTTCCCACTCTCATGGAAGATTAAACATTGTACGTAGCAATCATTAGTATAAGTGCTATAACTAAGTTTAATGATAATTACACCAATCAAATATAATAGTACATCAATACAAACAGGTAAATTAAATGTCTTACTTTGTTTTCGAAATCACTGTCTCTTATGCACCTATGATCTTTTGGAGTTGTTAAACTTTGTTGTACATGCCCTAGCTTCGAAACCGCTGGGATTTCCATAAGGAATTTTATTATTCTCCCTATTCTAGAGAAAGTTTTATTCGGATGGTAATAAAAAACATTCTGCAAACTCTTAAGACTAGAAAAAGCAGGCGTTATACGCTGCTTTATATTGTGCGAAACTGGAAAACGAATTTCAGAGTTAGATGACATTTCACGGGGCTTATAAACTGATAAAATATGCTGAAACCAATTATAATGCCTAATAGCAGCGCCCTTTTTAAGTGGCAGCTGTAATATTATACCTATTTCAGTATGCCCGCAAATCATGCATATATTTTGCGACCTCCGTGGTGCAGCGCGTGCACTATTGCATTATTAAGTTGTAGGTCCTGGGTTCGATTCCTGGCTCGAGTCTGGTCTGGTGGGAGGCGTCGGACGTGACTAGTTACTCTACCGACAAAGACGTGTCGCCAAGCGATTTAGCGTTCCTGCACGATGTCGCGTAGAATCCAATTAGGTGTTAGTTTACCATACCCTTAACAGGTTAGCCCGCTTCAATCTTAGACTGCATCATCACTTACCATGAGGTGAGATGCCGTCAAGGGCTAACTTGTGGTGTATATAAAAAAAAAGAACATCACAACAGGCGTAGTCATCGTCCTTATAAAATATAATATCTACTGAGCCACTTAGGATCCCGGCTCAATAAATATTTATTCGCTTCCCGTTCACGCCGAGTGGTCCACTCAAAATCACTCAGAGAGCGCCTTTTGGCGCCAAATGTCAATTCTGCTGATTACCCATCGCTGGCCAGCCAACAGACACTCCTATCTGAAGCGGCTATTGGAGTATCGTACTTATGCCGTTCATATTAATGGCGATAACGGTGTGATGGGAGAGTGTTTGCTCACGCAACATGTAATGTATCCGAGCACTCATCTCAATCGCTCGCCAAACGTGTTATGGATAAATGCTAGTGTGACTTTCATATCCTAACCGCTCGAGCGGTGGGCTTGCTGCACTCAAAGGTGACTATTGCGTACTTAACGACTACTAGATCTTTCCCGAGACTTTGTTTATCCATTACATACCATTTATATTGCACCCGCAATTTTTTTATAAAAGAGACTGCGGGAACTGTTTACTAACAAAGTTTCAAAGTTTTCTACGAGTGTGTCTCTAGGTTTAAGCTATGCACAGTTGACAAAAGTTTTTTTTTTATAAATCCCGTATTAACTGTTGCTAGTCTAGAATTAGATTAGAAATAAAAAAGCGGTGATAGCCTAGTGGTTAGGGCGTCAGAGGTCGGCGGTTCGAATCCGGGCACGCACCTCTAACTTTTCGGAGTTATGTGCGTTTAAAAAAAATTAAAATATCACTTGCTTCAACGGTGAAGGAAAACATCGTGAGGAAACCTGCACGCCTGAGACTTCTCCATAATGTTCTTAAAGTCGTGTGAAGGCTGGCAATCCGCACATGGCTAGCGTGTTGGACTATGGCCAAATCCTCCTTCTCATATTGAGAGGAGACCCGTGCTCTGTAGTGAGCCGGTAATGGGTTGATCATGATGATGATGATTCTAAAATTAAAGTTACCACCATATTGGCAAAGACATAGAGCCAAGCGTTTTAGCATTCCGGTATGATATCAAGGAGAAACCGATTAGGAGGATGGGTCAGCCGGCAACGAATCTCGGAATCCTGTGGTGCTACAGCTGTTCATTGTTGATGGTAATCACTTAACACCAGGTGACCCGTCTGCTCGCGATGTAAATATACCTATATACAAAAAATTATCTAAGTCCGTCAGAATTCAAGATATCTCTGTGTTCCCAATAATGCATCTCACTAAGACTTTCTTACGAGATTTATAAAAACAATTGAGCTACTGAATTAAAAAGTTTGAAACACGGCCGAAGTCCGTATTAAATGAAAGCCCTTTGGTTTTTTATTTATTTAAATACGTATATTAAAATATAGTACTAAATTCATCATGATCATCATGATCAACCCATTACCGGCTCACGACAGAGCACGGGTCGGCCATGTGCGGATTGGCAGACTTCACATGCCTTTGAGAACATTATGGAGAACTCTCAGCCGTGCATGTTTCCTCACGATGTTTTCCTTCACCGTTGAAGCAAGTGATATTTTAATTGTTTAAAAAATGCACATAACTCCGAAAAGTTAGAGGTGCGTGCCCGAATTCGAACCGCCGACCTCTGATTAGGAGGCTTACGCCCTAACCACTAGGCTATCACCGCTACAAATTAATATAATATAACTTTGAAACCTAATTGAATGCACAAAAACATGTTGATACCTTGTGTTTCGCGGTTAAGGGTATTTGACTTTTAAATTTTTGTATATAACAAGTTTAAATTTTGCAAAATTTAAAATTTTATTTTTAATTGTAAAACTTCTTGGCTTTAGTTCTGAGTTGCCATTTTGCTGCAATCAAAAATCTCCTTGTAAATAATTAAACCTACTAATCGCCGTAACCCAGGGAGTGAACCAGGAAACAGCTTTAACGACTTGTCGTCTCACTGTCTACCGATCCATGTGCCATTTATAACATTTCTGGACGCATTTTATGTAGTCTGTCTTTATTTTAAGTTTTTAGTCGTGGTTTACTAAACACGACTAAATACTTAATCTTTAAAAATATCACTACGGGAGGAAAGTAGTTGGTTTCTTCCTTTATGCATCTGCTATCATTTTACTCGTACATCTGACTAAGAACTGAGAAGCTATACTACCAAATTCGAACCCCCTATTTTGTCCATTGAGGGATAAATTGTCAAAAATATTTTCCAAATATTACTATAATATAGTTTTGTCATCTGTCATTCTGTCTGTTTATCTGTAAGACAACTTTCAGCTCGATCCCTCCAGTGCTTGAGAGTTGTTTGATAAATCAGTTAAAAATCTTTTCCTTTTATAGGTATATTAGTTTCACTATTAATCACGCCGACAAAGTGGTAATATAAAATCTTGAAAATTACATAAGTGTACTACTCCTACACGCGAAGTGAAGATGACTTCAACGACGTAGTTGGAAAGGTCATGTAAGATTATTGCGGGTATGTGTAACCATTTTTAGATTCAAACTTCGGGGATCCATTTCTAAAAAATAAAGCATTATTATTTTTTTGATTGAGTGAACCAAAATCAAACATTATACTAAATAGTGCCTAGCAAAATTGTGTTTGCAGCAATTTTTTTTTCATTGTGATGGTGATGATGATATATCCAAATATTTCTAAGTCTCATTGCAAAGATGTTTGCTTATACGTAGAAGATCAAAGTTTTGTAACAATGTATTTTTTACGTATCTACTTACTCAAGTAGTTGAGTTGCGCCGATCGGTAGCTCAAACGGTTGAAGTGTTTACACAATGAAACGATTTTGTTTTGCTAACATTGAAATTCGAGTATGTATTTGTACTCGACAGTTTCGTTTATTATATAAATAAAGATTAGTTGGCGTTTATTGTAATAATAACAAAACATTAAGCAGTGTTACACACAAATATTAATGCTATTAATGTGAATAAATTACTGCAATATTATTCATGAAATTATGTACATATTAAAATATATAAACATCTTAATTGATGAAAATTATCTCCATTTTGGAGTTTTAGCGGAAAATATAGAGCCAATTTAAATTTGTCTCACAAGATTTATGTACTTACCCTAAATGATAAATTCATTTCATTTGTGTACCTAAATGTTAATAAGTTCACATTAACAATTCAACATGTAATATAATTTATTCTACGATTTGCGTAGTCACCTTTTGTTGGGCGGCGCGCAGTTTCTCCACTGGAGAGGTTGGTTCATGGTTCACTGAGTAAAAAGTTGTAGGTATGTTACCATTGAGAGGACAAGGTGTTCATGTTTTGTCGTTTGTACCTAGGTATATAGTTAAGTATTATATATAGTTCCAAATGGGCCACTTTTAGAACTATCGCTTTCTGTTTTTTTTAATACGCATATTATTAAGTAAATGCATTTATGAATCCACGTCACGTAGGTATATTTGTATATGAAGCATTATACAAATATACCTACGTTTAGAATATGTTCATGAAATCATAAAGATTTTCGCAGATTTTGCTTTTGAATTTTTTCGATTGAGTGAACCGACCAAGCATTATACAAATATACCTACGTTTACAATATGTTTATGAAGTCATAAAGATTTTCGCAGATCTTGTCAGTACTTACTTACATACCCAGTATGTATTATACGTTGTAAGACAGCTTCGAGCGAGTCGAAAATACGATTATTTCTAAACAGTCTGTCCGGTTGTACAGTTGCAGTCCTTAAATGGTCAGGTGGCGCCAGTTTCTCTACCTTATACGCAACAACTATGCACGGCAGCGTTGTGATTGATCCACCTTGCAGAACTACTGCGACAAATTCGTGGCGAATGTTTGTCCACTATTTCAACATGCACGATAATAGCATACTTACGATAACATTTTTTAAAATTGAGAACGATTATTTGCTAAAAAGCAAAAGCCTGAGGTAATTAAATTATAATAATTTGTTGCTAGTTATTGTCGATTATTGACTATATTTCTGCGAATCATATAACTTTTGTAATTGTTGATATTTTCTAACGTCTGTAACTTCACACTTGAAGAAAGATCGCTGCCCACTTTACTTAACCTTATTTGTTTGAGTGGGTAAATTTCCTAGTGAGATACCCGACTTGCTGTGGAAGATCTCGGGTTATGTGGGATTTCTACCCACTAAAACCCTCTCGGTGGCCATCATCACCATAAAACAGTGAGAGGCTCAGTAGCGAGTTACTAAACCTAATGCTGTAAGATAATATTTTATTAAATTACAACAAAAAATACAAAACCATGTTCTACTATTATCACAATTCGTACGCTAGTCTTTACCAAAATAAAAGTCCGGAACAGCGTCCATTCTGTTTCGTAACATTTATTAAAAAGCATCAAAATAGATCCTTTAGTAGTCTGGAATAAAAATAGCTCGCGTCAAGCGCGTGCGGCGATAATAAAAGCGATATTAAAATGTTTGGGCGTTTCTAACGACTCTAAATCCTCTAGACCGCACACTGTCAAAATATTGTCAAAGTGAATTCCGCGCGTCCAATATATTATATGACTTTCCACTTGGCAATAATCCTAGCGATTTATTTAGATCACGGTAGATATTAAACCGCATACCGCATATATCTAGGCGTCGCGTCGTGTCACTCTTGTTCGGGGAGTTGGGCTGTTGAACCTCTTTCTAATAAGGCTGAGACTAGTAGGCGACTGGGACTGGTCAGAGGCCTATTTGTCATGTTAGCGACTTGGGTGACTCAATTGTCATTCCTTATTTATAATAAAAGCATGCGGAAAAATATCTTCGCTTTTACTCAAGACGTTTTGTTTTCAAAGTTTTACATTTAATACGTACATTATATACGTACCATTATATTCTTCCGACCCCCCCGTTATCCCAAACGTCGCCTAAGCCGAGGTTCAGCCTTAAAGGAGGCGCCCTTAGGCAGTCGTTCTCTTAGCTTCTTCGAGCCCTAGGCCTCAAAATTTCTTCTGGCAGAGCTTCTTTCCAAAGCTCGCCAAACAGCCCGGTTACGCTGTGGCAACCAATAGGGTTTGTACAGCTAATAGACATTCCGAAAAAAATAAAAAAATATATTCGATTCGATTCGACTTCTATTGATGGCGGCAGCTTTTTCTCAACTATTTGCCTTAATCTTATCAGTTCTTGGCGGTGGAGATCCGTATCGACGGTTCGTGTGGCGGTAAAAGCTTATGATGAACAATGCCCTTCCAATTCCATACACACGGCATAACCTTATTGGGAGTTAAGTCGAGTTGCCTGGTGTGAAGGCTGACTGACCTTTGACCACGACCTTTTTCGCACGTCGTTGTACGTGATCCATTTTTCACCATCATTCATCTCCACAAAAACGGTTCGTTACGTCTCAATTAAGAATCGCAAAAGATTAAACGATGCAAAAGGTTTTGTGAGCTTTCGCCTGTAATCAGGAAATAATGTAAGTACTTCGACAGATTTTGTGTTTTCAAAATACTTTAAATAACTTTTTCACTGTTATCGATAATGACCATATTTTATATTCATGCCAAGTATCTAAAACTACCCTGCGATGACGTCGTTTGTCAAACACATAGGCGCCATAGATTTTTTACCATAGATCATATAAAAAGTTCATATGCAGATCATGCTACATCTTTTCCAAAATGGCGTCCATTTTATAGGTAATAGGGAGACCTGAGCGAGGTGCATCTTTGACATCAAAATTCTCGGATTAAAAACGCTTAAACAAATTTTGCGTACTCTACTGACACTGCATTAAATATATAAATATCACAACATATTTTCGTGGGTGCCATGCACTTCGTCGTTTTTCTTTTTTTGGTAACTTTTTTTTTATATTGTATTCCTTCATTAGATTCTCTCCATACGACAGAAACAAAGATAAATGAAATACAGCCGGAATTAACATTTCACTAATTTGTTTGATACAATCAAAACCAGCCACATACAAATAGTAAAGCGACAGAGATTTATTTACTAGTTTATACTTACTATATGCGAAAAAACTTGTACCTTCATCTGCACAAAGACTCTTACCTACATCCGCGCAAATTAAGGGTTTATAACACATCCTGTCTCATTCCTGCTCCCATTACAGTTTCCGCTTCCTTTCCCAACACATAATTCTTTAAAATTTAAAAGAACTTTGCCATGACATACCTATAACTATAGCTATAGTGCATCACAATATGTAGTTAAATTCGAATCATGGATTTTAATGGGATAAAAATTTGCTTGTACGTTAATCCAGGATAAAGTCTATCTCCATTCAAAATTTTAGCCAAATTGGTTCAGCAGTTCCGGTGGGAAGCGTATATGTGTGTATTAATATATGTATATTGATACACACATATACGCTTACATGCAAAATTTGCTGTACGACGCGTATATGTGTGTATTAATATATGTATATTAATACAAACATATACGCTTATATGCAAAATTTGCTGTACGACATTAGTGGTATTCATTCAACTTTTCAGTCTCAGTATATTTAGTGGTGACGACGCGTCACACTCGACCGGAAGTGTCAGTTATCGGCGCGTGCGATGGGCCGACTACACCTATAACCCTCGGCCATCTGTACACCCATTCTCACCATGAAGTGGTAATTTGGCAGAGTCCCCCGTCTACACGTGTTTAGCCAACATGCAAATTGTCACGCCTAGTTTTAAACGTAACGCTTGACGCATATTCCTCTTTATTGACGTCGAACGCCCCTGATTACAATGATGATATAATTAGACGGCGATTAAAATTAGCGTCGGTACACTATGGTCGACAAATGCCAATTACCGCAACGCGATCAAAGGGTATGCAGTTAGTTATTAAAGATTCTCATCTTTCTCAAGTGTGTTGTTCTCATGCTCCTTATCAAACTTTTCGCTTACACTCTTTAAGCTTACAGACGCTTGTAATTGTCTTACACACAACATAATTACAAGCCAGCCACATTACAGGGCCACCAGCTCTCGTCACAACGAGAGCTGGTGGCCCTGTTTTCCGAGATACAGTCTTAACTAGTTCGGAAAACAGGTGCATAATGGTAGTGTACTATCATCATCATCATGATCAACCCATTACCGGCTCACTACAGAGCACGGGTCTCCTCACAATATGAGAAGGGTTTGGCCATAGTCATCCGTACATGGCCAACGTGGTGGCCACCACGCTGGCCTTGTACGGATTGGCAGACTTCACACGCCTTTGAGAACATTATGGAGAACTCTCAGGCGTGCAGGTTTCCTCACGATGTTTTCCTTCACCGTTGAAGCAAGTGATATTTTAATTAATAACCGCCGACCTCTGATTAGGAGGCTGACGCCCTAACCACTGGGCTATCACCGCTTCTAGTAGGTAGTGTACTATATTAGACAATTTTAGTTATACTACTTCTTTCTTGTAAACCTGTATGTATGTTTTGCTGCAATAAATAAACTTTTTCTTTTCTTTTCTGGCTTTATCCGTAGGTGATATACAAAAAATATGTCACAATGCTTTATAAATTCACAAAAACCTATTACAGGCATATATGAATCGTTCATATCAAATACATAGACTATAAAGAAGCTGTGATAGCCTAGTGGTTAGGACGTCAGCCCGTAAATCAGAGGTCGGGGGTTCAAACCGGAGCACGCACCTGTGACTTTCGGAGTTATGTGCGTTTTTAAAGAAATTAAAATATCACTTGCTTCAACGGTGAAGGAAAACATCGTGAGGAAACCTGCATGCCTGAGAGTTCTCCATAATGTTCTCGAAGTCTACTCATTCTCTTCATTGTCTTAGAAGTTTGAACACTAATAAGTTCTTCTCAAATTCTTCTCATTCTCTTCATTGTCTTAGAGAAGTTTGAACACTAATAAGTTCTTCTCAAAGTCTTCTCATTCTCTTCATTGTCTTAGAAGTTTGAACACTAATATTTTTATTTTTTTTCCACTACAAGTTAGCCCTTGACGGCAAATCTCACCTGATGGTAAGTGATGATGCATCATCACTTACCATCAGCTGAGAATTAATCTAAGATGGTAACCCATACTCCTTATCATAAGAGGCATACAGATTCCTTTCGAGGTACGGAACCTTAAAAGTGTTTGAACACCTTATTGTTCCGAATGCAGTTACCGTTTATAGAATGTGCCACGCCCACGTTCCGCCCACCTCTCTGGTCATCGGTCAAATCTAAGTTTATTGCCGACCAATTTACTTATGTTTTATCGAAACAAAATGTCCATTGAGTGGGTGCCGCTTTGTCGTGATGGGCCGATAATTGCCCGGTAGTTGTAAATGCGTAAAAATGTTGTGGGTGAACAAACTAATATGACGAAAAGTTGTACGTAATCATAAGGTGTTATTTTAGCCTGTATCAGACTCGACCATCGGACTCGGGTGCGAAAGAGTCCGGAATAATATAAGGGAGGGTTTCTGCCGGCGATTAAAATAACATTATATCATACCCCTTTTCAATGACAGTTGGCGGTTATTCTACCAGCAAATCATAACAAGTGGGCTTCGATTATAGGCCTTCGGTGAAAGGTATACCTCGGTGGACGCCGCTGGCTGGGTTGCGGACGAGTGCGCGAGCGTTCCCGTGACCCAGCCACCAAGCAACGCGAAGGAGCATCGCTGGGTTTTATTGGCTATTCCGGTCGCTCTAGTCGTTTTAGTCTGACCGCCGGCGAGCCCCATATATCCCGCCGGATAGGGGCGCATTTCTGCC
Source organism: Lasiommata megera (assembly GCA_928268935.1). NCBI lineage: Eukaryota > Metazoa > Arthropoda > Insecta > Lepidoptera > Nymphalidae > Lasiommata > Lasiommata megera. The sequence goes on along the minus strand of OV743322.1, from coordinate 9,532,482 downwards.
TGCATCGTTGCCGAAGGGGATTAGCAAACGCATTTCCCAAGGTTAAAAAAAAGCAAATCACTGACAACAGGTGAAAGGTAGAAAAAATTTCGCAAAATACAAAACCACGTCTCTCGATGTAGATATAGAATATTATGTGACATATCATGCTGACCCCGCACGTGACACGTCATGCTGACACAGCGTATCATAAGGAAAATCCCGCATTAGTTTTTCCTAGATTTTGACGACCTCAGTGGCGCATCGCGTGCGCTGTCGCATTATAAAGTTGGAGGTTCTGGAAACGAATCCCGGCTTAAGTCTGGTCTGGTGGGAGGCTTCCGCTGTAGTTAGTTACTACCCTACCAACAAGGAAGTGTCACAAAGCGATGTCGAGTAGAAATTAGGCGTATGGGTTACCATACCCCTAACCGGTTAGCCCGCTACCATCTGCAAAGCCTGCATCAGCCTTAGTTTGCCGTCAAGGTTTAACTCGAGTAGAATAAAAAATGAAGATGAAATATTCAGGATGAAAGGTTATACTGGTATAATGGCTGGAAAGCGTAACGAACAAATAAACTCACAAGTGCATTCGAGTTATAAGTCAGGACCATATTTTTAATATACTATTAGCAGAAATGTATATATAGGATAAATTATAACGTAAGGTGACGAGTTGTAAAGATAATTCAGAGACAGGAATTTGGGTTAAATCTGCTGTAAACTCTTATCTCGATAAAATATAACTAAAACAACCGACTGTGAAATTTTCTCCTAGGTACATTATTTTTCTTCGGCTATTTATTAACTTTGTTACTCGCTCTTATCTTAAAATAATATAAAAATAAAGATAAATCCGGCAAATATTTCCAATAATAACTATGCAATATATTTAACAGATTGTTATATAGGTTTTTTTAAATATAATTTATTGTTATACAGGATTCTAAGCGTTTATTTGTTTGCGCATTTAAGCCTTGCTTTATAATATAATTGAACTTATTCAACCTACCTGTTAATCTCTCTTACTAACATGGAAATATCGGTCATATTTCCAAATCAGTACTATTGGAACAAACAACGTAACAGTAAGCAAAACTATTGAAATTTCTTTATTGTGCATACAATAGAAGGCATTTAGGAAATATGGCTTTTCTTTAATTTTCATAAAATGAAGAATGAAAGGGTTGTAGTCTTTTTTGCGGTAAACACGTATATATAAACACGTAAGCATGCTTACGGGTTTTTTAGAGAAAAATGTACGACTTTTTATTCAGCTAAGAAAAAATACAATGGACTATATTTATAAAAGAAAGATACACTTGGATATATCACGCAGCCAGTGAGCTTCAAAAGACGACATTTTAAATATGGTCGTTTAATTAATTTCAACGTTGTTTCCGAAAGATAATTACCCGACATTAATTGGTTTTAACTGAATTGGTTTCGTACAAATTACGCAAGAGGTGACATACCACCCACGTTATCGACGGCATCTTTGCAACGTAACAGCTCTTGCGAGGCTGACTTACTTATTAATTTGGTCGTAACACGCAATAAATATAGTAACAATCATATTTTTTATGCGCTTGCGCAACTGTTTTCATCTCTAAAGCGAACTTTTCTGTATGAGGATTCTACCTGTACTTACCTATTACTAGGATTTAAAATATCTTTTAGATTGATAGGCCTAATCTCGAGAAAAGCTGTAGACTAGCTATATACGTTGCGTTTATATTTTAAGAACTTAAAAAAATGAAATGACAATTGGGGTGGGGGGGAGGGGGCAGTTACGTATACAACGGGTCCCCATGGCGTTCAGCAAAACGAGATCCCATTCTGACTGATAAAAATTGTTTTGCATTAGATAAACTATTAAATATTCTTCGTTCGGAACAGGCGTGCGCGTGTCTTGATAGTCTTCACATTAGTAATGTTGCTTTCAACTTTCAAGACGTTCGTAGAGCGTCGATACGCGAATCAAGTGGCTACAGAATTTCAGTTCAGCAGATATACGATTACTCGATATAGCGCCTGACTCAACATCGTATTATTGACTTATTTAGTTTATCTTACTAATACTATATGCATAATGAAATAAGCTGCTATAGGCTTGTAACTATAGCTGTGATAGCCTAGTGGTAAGGACGTCTGCCACCTAATCAGAGGGCGGGGCGAACCACCGAGCACGCACTTCTATCTTTTCGGTGCTATGTGCGTTTTTAAGCAATTTAAAATATCACTGGTTTCAACGATGAACAAAACGGCCATGACGTTAATTTTGCCATTAAAGCGCTTATTGACCATTTATGATTTCTTTTGAATTTGAATCTTAAAATAAGGATTCCAAAAGGGTTCCAAACACGCCTCGGTAAAAAGCTGTTAAAGTTCATTTTAATTCCTTATTTGCAATAATAACACTTTCTATCATGAAAATCGTACTCATTTTCTGAATACGAAATAAAGTAATCTCGTTTACCCATCCTCGTTAGATGCAGCTTCTAACACAAAAATATCATAATTAGGGAATGATACGGATTACGAGACAGATTCATATCAGACACCAAGCTTTTCGATCTCCTTTTATCTGATTCTTAAATTTCAGGTAAGACTAAGAATTGCGTATTAATAACTGAATAAAAGTTTTCGAACAAATCATTTCACCCGTTGATAGCCTAGTGGTTAGGGCGTTAGCCTCCATTAGGAGTAAAAAAATTGAAATATCATTTGCTTCAACGGTGAAGGAAAACATCGTGGGGAAACCTGCAACTGTTCTCAAAGTCGTGTGAAGTCTGCCAATCCGCACATGGCCAGCGGTGGACTGTGGCCAAACCCTTCTCATATTGAAAAGAGACCCGTGCTCTGTAGTGAGACGGTATTGGGCTGATCATGATGATGATGATTTCATCCGTCATATCAGCGATGATATTACAATAAAGGCTCTACGCAAGATGTCCTGGTGTGAAGGCGTGTGACTGCAAGCGGCGGTCTGCCTCTGTCACTCTTAGGATTACCATATAAATGGAGATAACAGATAAAGTGCGTGTCATAAAACGCATACGAAGGCAACTAGTCATGCCAATAAGGAAGACCAAATTCCTATTTCTTGCTCTCGAGCTTGAAATGCGTTCTAACCACACTTTATAGTGGTCAATTAAGGTTATAATTATTATTTTTATAGTTTGTCATAGTTTTGTTCAAACTGGTTTAACTTCACAATTTTTTTTATCCACTACAAGTTAACCCTTGACGGCAATCTCACCTGATGGTAAGTGATGATGCAGTCTAAGATGGTAGCTGTAACCTGTTAGGGGTATGGTAAACCCATACTCCTAATTGGCTTCTACGCGACATCGTGCCGGAACGCTAAATCGCTTGGCGACACGTCTTTGTCGGTAGGGTAATAACTAGCCACGGCCGAAGCCTCCCAGACCAGACTCGAGCCGGGAATTGAACCCAGGACCTCTAACTTTATAATGCGAATGCGCGTGTGCTTTCGCCACAGAGGACGTCTCTTAAAAATTTGATTTGATAGTATTGTCATAATTTACTAGACTAAAATTTAGTCATGACTAAATTATTTATTACTTAAAAAAAGAAAGTAATAAATAATTTAGTGATGTCTAAATTTTAGTGTAGTAAAGTATGAAAATACTAGCAAGTTCAGTATCATGTTATAATCCCTCAAAAAAATAGGACCATTTTACAAACTTTCAAATTAGTAACATAAGCTCGTAAGTATCATCATCTTCATCATCAAGTTATGAACGTTCCACTCTCAGATACAGGCCTCTCTTGTAGGAAAGAGTGTTATAGCACCACGTTGCTATGATATAGGTCGGTGGGCTATCACGAAGACTTTTTTTAATATCCATTACAAGTTAGCCGTTGACGTTAATCTCAGCTGATGGTAAGTGATGATGCAGGCTAACCTTTTTCTACGCGACATCCTGCCGGAATGCTAAATCGCTGAGCAACACGTCTTTGTCGGCAGGGTGGTAACTAGATCGACCGGGAAGTATACAATGGGTCCCCCGGGCGTTCAGTAAAACCAGCGAGAGGGACATGCCGTGGTGGTTTTTAGTTCGGGTAGACCACCCATGGGTGGGAGTCCCACATAACCTCCGTCCTGCCCAAGGGACGGAAGTAGCTATAAAGCTTTTCCACCACGACAAAAAAAAAAAAAAAAGGGTGGTAACTAGCTAGAACCCAAGTCCTCGAACTTTATAATGCGACAGCGCGCGCGTTGCGCCACGAAAGTCATCAAGTAGAGATAATGATGGTTAAGGATGAATGCCTGAATACTCCGGGACAGTCCCCGCAATCCGAGCGAGTTGGTGCGGTGAGCCGGCGCGCGCACCGCGGTCGTAGCGCCAGCGGCGGTGGCCGGGTATATTTTTATTTGCCGATATCTCTGGTCGGCGCCTGCTCCATTAGTCATGTGACAGTATCGACACAACATCGGCCCTCTCGGCCCTCTTTTAATTCCATCGATGCCAGGCCGAAGCCGCAGTATGCAAATTTACACCAACAGAACAACTGATGAATGATATACTGACGCGCCGATGCGTATGTACGCGCGAATCCCTCAGATGCATCGCGCTAATGGCGGGGCGAGTGTTCAACGATTGGATCGATTGCAGTTATGTTAGCGCCGCTTAAAATAGAGCCTACATATTTATGAGTTTAATTGAAGCACCTAGATTGTATTATGCGTTGCCGATAATATCGCGTCTTCGGTGCAACATTGGCACATTTATACAAAATATTCTCTTTCCAAGGCATCATACTTTAAGCACATCTATACAAAATATTCTCATTGCATCATACTTTAATAGGTAAGATTTTAAAAAGATACGGTAAATAGTGTCTTAAAAACTTGAATACAGTTTATATTTGGTAGAAGGCTGTGTGATTTTCTAAAAATAAATTTTCCTTTTAACTTAAAGTTTCGAGCCCAAAAGAATTATCTTTTACGCTTAAAAAGTGACACTCTGTTTAAAATATATATGTATATATAGAATATATAAACTTACCCGTGAATAGAGTTCAAATAGGATTGAAAGACAGCGTGAATTTCTAAAATTAACTTTTCTTCACTGTATTGGGTACAGCCTAAAAATTTAATCTGTTACCCTTAAAAAGTATCACTGTTTAAAGCTCTTTTAAATGGCCATCACACCTCCCCTTAAAATAATTTAAATAGGATCGAAAGATTATGTGAATTTCGAAAACAACAATATAGAGAGGAAATCCTCTCTATATTGTTTCGAGCCTAAAAATGTTGTAACCTTTAAAACGCTTAATCTTTCCAAAAGACATTACACTATGTAAAGGTATGACGAGTGTATTAAAAATTCGCTCTTGTTGATTTCTACGAGTATGTTTCTATTAATAATGCTTTGTATTAGTTAGTTTATAACCCTAATCTTGGTAATGAACTAAACACTATTTATTACACCAAAAGAGTTAAAAGTGACCCACATTTACTGTGTACGTATATAAACTAGCGGTGATAGTTTCGGTAAAATTAAAATGCAGTAAGCGTTTGACTATACTAGAGCAGCGAGGTTCCCACGATCTGACTAGAAACTTAAAGATTTTAATTAATCAACCACTACAAGAAAGTCGTAGTTCAGTGTATTGTGGCACTCGCAAGTATATCTATGAAGTGTGACTTCTTCATAACATGTTATATTGTATACTTAGCAGTTCTTTATTCAATTATAATTAACAACTAAAACAATGTAACTGTTATGTAGTATATTATAAACACTTAAAATAAACCTTAAATTGAACCTAAAACTAAAACTATAATTAAAATATATTATTAAATGGAGTCCCTTTAGGCAAGGTTCCGAAGATACTGGCAGCGTTTCCCCTTTGGATTGCAAGACTAATTCGTTGTCCGAGGTAGTTGTAGAGGTATATTGTATATATATTTGCATATATCTAAGATTCCCATTAACTCTCCACTTTAAATCTCTCTGGATATCGTAATTTACAGTACTTAAATCAACTATTTAATATGTATGTGCTGATAAATTTATTTATCTAGATACTTGTGTGCACGTAAACATATGGGAATTACCAACAATATGCAGTATCGATCAATAAAATAAATTTAATATCAACTCATTATCGGCTCACTACAGAGCACGGATCTCCTCTCAATAAGGGTTTGGTCATAGTCCACAACGAAGTCTGCCAATCCGCACGTCTGGCCACGTGCGGATTGGCAGACTTCACACTTCTTTAAAAACATTATGGATAATTCTCAGGTTTCCTCGTGATGTTTTCAATTTCAATAAAAAATAAACCAATTGACAATAAAACAAATCCTTAAGACCAGCGGATTGAACTGTGCTTTTAATAGATCGGTCCGTATAAGTATTTTTATAATATAGATAACATTTACAACTTATCGGATTTATGTCAGTTTTTAAGCAATTAAAATGTCACTTGCTTCAACGGTGAAGGAAAACATCGTAAGGAAATCTGCTTGTCTGGGAGTTCTCCATAATGTACTCAAAGGCGTGTGAAGTCTGCCAACCCGCACATGGCCAGCATGGTGGAGGAGACCCGTACTCTGTAGTGAGCCGGCAATGGGTTGTTCATGATGATACATTTTTGCTAATAGTACCTACATTAAAAAGTCTGCCAATCCGCACATGGCCAGCGTGGTGGAATGTGCCGAAACCCTCTCATAATGAGAAGAGACCCGTGCTCTGTAGTGAGCTGGCAATGGGTTGATCATGATGATGATGATGATGCACCGGAACGTTTAATCGCTTGGTGACAAGTTTTTGTCGTTAGTTTGGTAACTAGGATTGAAGCAACATTATTAAGGAATTAGTTCTTAAACGTTAGGAGATTAAACGTGTCAATATCTCACTTGCGTAATATTTGAGTATCAAACAACGTTGTGCACAGGAATAGTATGCGTCGGCGGCGACTGCGCAAGGGTCAATGCGCCGGCTGACTCACCATACGACATATGTACGTACGCTATCACAATATTACTTTCTTATAAGGTTGTCGCGTTTAAATAATGCATGTAATGTAACTGGTCCGATTTGTGCGTTGAGGGCGTTCGAGAGGGGTCGGCGGTGCTGAAGTGCATCGCGAATGACTCCGCCGCCGCCTGTGATGGCCGGAGTGTTTGTTTACAGCGAATAAAAGCTTGTTTATCGTTTGTACATGTGCGGTTGGAAATTATTCCGATGTAAATACTAATGTTTTCTATTATATGAGATGAGAGTTTCCCAAACAACAAAACGTAAACAAATGCAAGCTATACAGCAACTATGATGTCAAAATGCAAAAACTAACGCATTGGTTAACGCAACGCAACAAAGTAAATGATAAGCGGTGATAGCCTAGTGGTTAGGGCGTCAGCCTCCTAATCAGAGGTCGGCGGTTCGAATTCGGTCACGCACCTATAACATTTCGGCGTTATGTGCGTTTTTAAAACAATCAAAATATTGCTTGCTTCAACGGTGAAGGAAAACATCGTGAGGAAATCTGCACGCCTGAGAGTTCTCCATAATGTTCTTAAAGGCGTGTGAAGTCTGCCAATCCGCACATGACCAGCGTGGTGGATTGTGGCCAAATCCTTCTCATATTGAGAGGAGACCCGTGCTCTGTAGTGAGCAGGTAATGGATTGATCAGGAACAAAATAAATTAGAGCGTCACTCGTTGGTAAAAAATAAATTAGAGCCCATAAAACTCGTTATACTTATATAAAAATGGCAATGAAAAATTATTTATTAAGGGTGGCGGACTGGTGGCAAAAAGGCCGTGAAGGCATGCGGTTTCGCACCTCACATATCGATTCCATCTTAAACAGCCGCATCAATTGCATACAAAATCAGTGAGAGCTTTGAGTAGGGACGCCAACCGGTACGGGTTTACCAAGACGTTCGACTTGCAATCATAACCGCATACAGAGTTGTTGACTTAGTTTGACATATTATCATTTGGAATATCGAACTGGTAAAACTAGGTGTTGAATTTTGCAATAAGGCAAGGTAAAATGACATGCGCTTACTTGAATTTGCAGATGGGATGAGGTGTTGATTTATGTTCTAAAATATTAGTCAAGTTTTCAATATGAGATTTAAATAAACTTTCCATGAATTTTACCTAATCGTAATACTACTAATATATGCCATATTGAGGGATGAACCCTCAATATGGCATATATTAGTAGTATAGCATAATATAGTGAAGTAATATAGTGAAATATAATATAGAGAATACAGAAATTCGACCATGCTCTTTTCGAACATACGTACGACCAAAAAGTTTGTGATAGTATCATAACAATAATCATAGTCTAACATAATGAAATCAAAGGAAAACCAGTGAAAAAGAAAGAAAATATTAACATAGCTAACTTAAAAAATTAGAATTAACAGAATCTTTAAGTTAAAGAATTATACGTAAAAAATCGTAATATAAAAATAGAGGAACATTCAGCAGGTAGTTTTAAATAGTATTTACTAGGTGCGAGGAAATCATTTAATAAAAAAAAATTGGACATAAACAAAGCTGTTTAGATTTGACCCTTCCGCATAGCACTATCAAAATTAAAGCGTCATTAACATATAAACAAAAAACATTTAAGATTTCTTACGCTAATGTTGAATTTTTATCAAGGACTATAGATTTGCGGTGCAATATGGAAATGTTTTGTCTTCTCGTATTTAAAATTCGAAATTGTCCATATTTATTTTGTTATCTGTTAACATTAAAACGTTTCTATACTCCGGGCATAAAACGTTTAGCATTTTTTTACCCTCTCTAAAAAAAAAGCAAAAATTAGAAAGAGAATATTACTTGATAAAATACATTTTGCACTTCAACTTTGCCACCCTCGCTCTTCTAGTAAAATACCTACGTTTCAGCTATTGTTTTAAATATGACAAAAAATAAGTTAAAATAACCTAGACAGTCACCATTTTTGACGACCTCCGTGGCGCAGCGCGTGCGCTGTTGCATTTTAAAGTCGGAGGTCCTGGGTTCGATTCCCGGCTCGAGTCTGGTCTGGTGGGAGGCTTTCGCCGTGGCTGGTTACCACCCTACCGACAAAGACGTGTCGCCAAGCGATTTAGCGTTCCGGCACGATGTCGTGTAGAAACCGATTAGGAGTATGAGTTTACCATACCCCTAACAGGTTAGCCCGCTACCATCTTAGACCGCATCATCACTTACCATCAGGTGAGATGCAGTCAAGGGCTAACTTGTGGTGAATAAATAAAAAAAAAAAATACCATGCTAATCGGAAATACCAATATTTCATTAAATGCGCTCATATTGGAGTCATAATGAGATTGGTGACACGATAATTGATTTGTTTGCTTTAACATTTAACATTATACTTAGTACGGCATTCGTCATCGCAGCAAGTTAACGTTAATCAGAAGGACGTTTTAGCAAGTCGACAACGTAATGAAATATACCGCACCGCCACAAGACTGGCATTAAAGACATTATCGTATTATCGATCAACGTCCTCAAAGCGGCCTGCAATTAGTAGTTTCTTTAAGCGAGGTACGAGGTCCGTTCTTGTAGGACCCCCCGTGCGAGACGCCGTCGCTTGACGCCGCCTCCTTGTCTTTATGAAATTATCACGAAATTGAGAGATAAAGTCCGCTCCCTCGAGATATAATAGCTCCTTCGACCAGTCAACCTTGCCTATTTAAGGCGTGCGACGAATCGACGAGGAAATTGTAAATTGCAGTCGCGGCGCTGTCATTTTTAATAAGATAACTTGTTAATGAATACTGGTTCCTTAAATCGGCGGGTAGTAATTAATTTTGTTTTGTAAATCACATTTTCCGAAGTTAAACTCTGATAAAAACATTCACATGTAGCCTAATAACCTCGTGGTTAGGGCGTCAGCCTCTTTATCAGAGGTCGGCGGTTCGAATCCGGGCACGCACCTCTAACTTTTCGGAGTTATGTGCATTTAAAATAAAATTTAAATATCAGTTGCTTCAACGGTGAAGGAAAACATTGTGAGGAAACTTGCACGCCTGAGAGTTGTCCATAATATACTCAAAGGCGTGTGAAGTCTACCAATCCGGACATGGCCAGCGAGGTGGACTATGGCCAAACCCTTCTCATATTGAGAGGAGACCCGTGCTCTGTAGTGAGGTAATGGGTTGATCATGATGATGATGGTGAAAAACATTCGAAAAGGTAAATACGCGGCACAAGTAACTTGTCATATTTAAAGGCTAATTTATACTATGTACGTGGAGTGTACTTGTCAGACCTCCCGTGCGAGGCGACGTCTCTTGACGCTGCCTTCTTGTCTTTATGGATTTATGATAAAATTAAGAGATATAGTCTGCTCCATGACCTTATACCATGTCTATCTAACATATTTAAACGAAACGAATAGAGGAGGAAATTTTAAATTAAAGCTATTGTTGTTTTTTTATTTCTAGATCCCCAATAAGGATTTCTAAAATCGGTAAATAAAATTGGTTTTATTAATCTAATTTTCTGAAGCCATTACTCCTATAAAAATATTTAAAGTAAGCGTAATTATTAAACTCTTAAAATGTTGTTTGAACTATGTTCGAAGTCCGTACTTGTTGAACCCCCGTGCAAGACGCCGTCACTTGATGCCGCCTCCATGTCTTAATGTATTAATAACAAAATTGAGAGATAAAGCCCTTTCCATTGAGATAAAATAGCGCCTTTGACCAGTCTACCTTGCCTATTTAAGGCGTGCGAATGGACGAGGAAATTGTAAATTGCAACTGCTGTACTGTCATTTTCAATAAGATAGCTTGTTAATGAATACTTTATATTTTATTTCGTAAATCACAAGTTATTTGAAAGACCATCATCATCATCATGATCAACCCATTCTCGGCTCACTACAGAGCACGGGTCTCCTCTCAATATGAGAAGGATTTGGCCGTAGTCCATCACGCGGGCCATGTGCGGATTTGCAGACTTCACACGCTTTTGAGAACATTTTGGAGAACTCTCTGGCCTGCAGGTTTCCTCATAATGTTTTCTTCACCGTTGAAGCAAGTGATATTTTAATTGCTTAAAAACGCACATAACTCCGAAAAGTTAGAGGTGCGTGCCCGGATTCGAACCGCCGACCTCTGATTAGGAGGCTGACGCACTAGGCTATCACAGCTTCATTTTAAAGATAAAACATTAAAAATGGGGTAAATACGTAACTTGTAAGTAACTTGTTTAAATTATATGAGGTCCATATTTGTAGGACCTCCCGTGCGAGATGCCGCGCTGTCGCTTGACGCCGCCTTCTTGTCTTTATGGAATTATCACAAAATTGAGAGATAAAGTTCGCTCCCTGACACCATAATAGAGCCTTCGGGCGGCTAACTTTGCCTATTCAAGGCGTGAATAGGAGAAAACCTATTATTTGTATTAAGATAGCTTGTTATTGAATCTTCACGTCAGTAATAAGAAATAATCTAGAAGTAATTATTTAATTTTTCACTTTTGAATCTATCTGTTATTAATACTAATATTTACTTTTACTGTTATTCTTGTACTAAAATTGTGATAACAAACAGTTATATAAGAGGTATCCAAGGAAAGCTTAAGAAGCTGAGAGATCTCTTCCAACTACCCTCAGAATAAATATTATAAATTATGAAGAAATTCTACAACCTTTTCACGTCTAAATTCAACGATTCAAGTACATATAATATTAATAAAACATCTATCTAACCACAGTCCGAAACATGAGTAGGACGAAAATAAAAACACCACCACTACGTTATGGACGGAGGAGGTATCCTTAATTTTATTAATTTTAGTATGTTAAATGTTGTAGGTATCCGTAATTTTTTTAATTTTACTATTTTATATACCAATTATGTCAGCTTAGTTAATAACTATACCCATGCTAAATTAAAGTTTTCTAGCATTGAGCGAGTCATAGATACGGAGAGGTGGTAAGACGGACATGAAGAAACTACGAGAGTTCCTTATTGACTGCGAAAAACGCCGTGGGGCGGCCCCTCGGTGCGCAGCGGACTTGCTAAAGGGCGCTCGGTTTCCCTTAAAAGGCACTGTCACTTACGACGGACCTTTCATAATACTTAATAAGATGCAGTATGAGTGTAAAGTTTCGTGATGGATCCGTGAGAGTAGTCACGAGGCGCCCGGGGGCCGTGGGACAGGCCGACTTTGTTTTATTTTTAATGCTTTACGTTGTGCCGGCAGCTAATTACACGCCGGGTTGCTTTTTAACGAGCACTCATTCAGTTTAACAGCACGCGCAGTCATCACATCTACACCTTTCGATGGTATTTATTTATTTTATTAGAACCACCAACTAATTTTTTTTTTTGTACATAATTTAGGCCGTAGGTGCTAGGTCAACATATAATTCCACTTATAGGAGACTACGGCATGCAGATTAAGACGGATAAGCGTGCAAGGAACTTAATTAAAAGTATACAAAATTAAAACACAAACATGTGAAAAAGATCATGACACAAAATTGTGGAGTGTGATTTGAGACCATCTAGAATTATGGTGATGATAAGTGTTACATCATCATTTTAATTTTCAACTTCACCATTCTTGACAGAAAAATTCAATGACAGAAATGGCCCGATACGGCAGTTGAACCCAAAACCTCTTATTCTACGATCTATTAAATTAAAATTGCTCGTTAATCCATAAGCAAATGTGTACTTACATTAATAAATAAACTGAAAATCAAAACTTGCTTATATTTTAAGAATAGCTTAAATAAATTGACACACATAATAATTAAGGAAATTCACTTTTTAATCTTATCATAATTGTTAATAATTAATAATATCTAATATAAATATCCGGGTACACTATGATTTTGACGACCTGCGTGGCACAGTGCGTGTGCTGTCTGCTCGAGTCTGGTCAGGTGGGAGGCTAACGCCGTGGCTAGTTACCAGCCTACCGACAAAAACGTGTCGCAAAGCGATTTAGCGTTCCGGCACGATGTCGCGTGGAAACAAATTAAGAGTGTGATTTTACTATACCTCTAACAGGTTATCCTGTATCCTAGACTGTATCATCACTTACCACCACCTTACTTGTGAGATAGCCGTCAAGGGGGTTATTTGTGGTGTATAAAAAAAACTATAACATGTTTAGAAAACTATTCGATATAGTCAAATAGAGTTCGTGTAATTGCAAATAACTAAATGTATTCGCCCGTGTCACTAGAATATTTTACGAGGTATTTGGTATTAAGTGCGGAATGTTTCTTAACAGTAGAGTATAGGTGAAGTAGGTAATTTGGTCACGGCGAAATGGCACCGTATTGACATGCAGAAATATAACCACACTACAATGTTTTGATATTTGGTCTTGCTAACATTAAGTTAGTTACTGAAGTGTGTTATTGTATAGAAATAGTCAATTTCGTAGAAGCGGTGATAGCCTAGAGCTAAGGGCGTCAGCCTCCTAATCAGAGGTCGGGGGTTCGCACGCACCTATAACTTTTCGGAGTTATGTGCGTTTTTAAGCAATTAAAATATCGCTTACTTCAACGGTGAAGGAAAACCTTGTGAGGAAACAAGACTGCGAGTTCTCCATAATGTTCTCAAAGGCGTGTGAAGTCTGTCAATCCGCACATGGCGAGCGTGGTGGACTATGGCCAAACCCTTTTCATATTGAGAGGAGACCCGTGCTCTGTAGTAAGCTGGTAATGGGTTGATCATGATGATGATGATGATGAGTCAATTTCGTGTTACGACACAAGCAGCATTACTGCCAAAATACTTTAGAGATAACGTACGATAATTAATTATTAATATTCAATACTTTTAGATAATTTATATATTTATAGTTGTTAATATTATTTCTCTCTATAAACCCAGATATGGTCTGCGTTTATGTTTATTTTTTGTGATTATTGTTAAGAGCACAGTTCCCTGCTAAGAGCGGAGTTCCCTGCCAAAAGGGGTCATTTCTACTCTTAAAAGAAGGGTCAAAGCTTTTGTGTTGTTAAGTGAATGAAGCTGATTAACTGAGACACTGTCATTTTATTTCATTATTCAATCTCTACGTAAGAATTGTTATCGTAGAAAAGAAAACCTTTGAAATAAATGATTGCTTAAGTTTTTTTTTATAAAGTCAGAAGAGCCATAGATATGTTGAACTCGAACCCATGTATTTATCCTGAATCTTGGCTTGGCGCTTGGCGGTATATCTAACTGGTTATAGTAAGAGAACAAATTGATGAGAATTAATTATTAAAAAGAGTCTTTAATACGTAGTGCAAATCAAGTAAAGGATAGAATAGATACCAGCCCGTTACGATTCAATTCATGTAAGGCTAAATATATTTAGAATTTATTGGCAAACTTTACGACCAACCTACAATTTATGCAAAACGAACATACTGCGATTGCCTACAATATAATAATTTGTATCTTTGAAGTTTATAACAAGAATATTGCATTTCCTACTTCGGTAAAGTTAAAGCATATATTAGTACTTATACATTTGAAATGTATAGGTAGTACTAACATATGAAGATATAACTTCTCTTGCTTATTTGAACTAGTGCGCGTTCAGTACATTTTCATTACTCTATTACTCTATGGCTCATAAGAAGGCTCAGAGTCACTCAGCGGTGACTCTGAGCCTTCATTTCATGATGGAGAGAGCAATGCTAGGAGTATTTCTACTTGATCAAATCAAAAATGAGGTGATCCGTAGAAGAACCTAGTGAAGATGTGATAGCCTAGTAGAAGATGGTTAGGACGTCCGTCTCCTCATCAGAGGTCAGGGGTTCGAACCCGGGCACACACCTCTAAACTTTCGGAGTTATGTGCGTTTTTAAGCAACTGAAAGATCAATTGCTTCAACGGTGAAGAAAACTATCGTGAGGAAACCTGCATGCCTGAGAGTTCTCCATAATGTTCTCAAAGATGCGAGTGGGCGTCTATATTTTCCAAAACTTGCATTTTGACATCCGTGTTAACATTGCTAATAAGCAATTCACATAGTAACAATCATGTATGTTACATTTTGTATAACGATGATGCCTTGGTGACATAAGTGAGCATAAGGTCATATTCACATTATGCTTAACGCCTTAACCGCAGCGAGCCGTTCTTTCATACCGTCAGCGGCTTGAGTCGCTTCTAAACGACTATAGGCAAGACAAACAGATGCACTTTCCTACTGTATTAATATTGGAATAATAATTAAATTTCGCAATCACTTGGATGAATTTGCGAGCGTTATTTCGGTGCAAATTAGCCACCTTCTTCAACTTCACTTTACTGTATTCCTATTGGAAAAATAATCAAATTTCGCAACCATCTGGATGAATTTGCGAGCGTTATTTTGCTGCAAATTAGCCGCCTGCTTCACGAGATTTTGACAGTTTATCTGTAAAATGCGTGTGGTTTTTATTTAAATTGTAAACATCAAGCAATCGGGACACCTGATCTTAAAGATTTACTCTGTTTACATTAGAACTTACGTGTTGCGGCTTTTGTATCTCTGGAACAACTTTAAAGGTGGGTCATAGTTGGGTTATATATGTTTGATGAGAGAAATTTAAGTAGGTACGTCAAGTTAGAGCACGCCCTTTTGTTATAAAATTTAATTTAATTTCACATTTTTTTTATACACTACAAGTTAGCCCTTGACAGCAATCTCATCTGGTGGTATATGATGATGCAGTCTAAGATGGTAGCGGGCTAACCGGATATGGTAAATCCACACTCCTAATTGGTTTCTACGTGACATCGTGCCGGAACGCTAAATCGCTTTAACGACACGTCTTTATCGGTAGGGTGGTAACTAGATACGGCCGAAGCCTCCCACCAGACCAGACTCGAGTCGGGAATCGAACCCAGGACCTCCAACTTTATAATGCGAAAGCGCGCGCGCTGCGCTACGGAGATCGTCAAGAAATTTAAATTACAAATTTGTATAAATTATCAGCATCACTTTGGTGTCGCTTTACTTGACACTTGGGTAGTATTTGAAAAACGCTTGTCAATGGTAGGTATAGGGTGCTGCCTTATGACTCACAGTGACCTATGTGCCTAATGTGAACACTTCCTAAGATGGAGATGAAATAAGTATTCACATAAACACAATTATTACCTGGTTCGTTTGATTATCACATTTGTCACGTCATACTGCTACATGAGAAGCGGTGATAGCCTAGTGGTTAGGGCGTCAGCCTCCTAATAAGAGGTTGGCGGTTCGAATCCGGGCACGCACCTTTAACTTTTCGGAGTTATGTGCGTTTTTAAAAATTAAAATATCACTTGCTTCAACGGTGAAGGAAAACATCGTGAGGAAACCTGCACGCCTGAGAGTTCTCCATAATGTTCTCAAAGACGTGTGAAGTCTGCCAATCCGCACATGGCCAGCGTGGTGGACTATGGCCAAACCCTTCTCATACTGAGAGGAGACCCGTGCTCTGTAGTGAGCCGTTAATGGGTTGTTCATGATGACTGCTACATGAGGCTTAATGTTTTCACACGTCGCAAACTAGTTATGGCACTTCGTTTAATAAACTTATTAAAAAAAAAGTATCTTTTAAGTAACAAGAATAGATTGATGTATCTAACGTGCAAGAGCACTATTTTTGACAACTCTACTAAATATCATGAACATCAAAAAAAATAAACATTAGCAAATTAGCGTGAAAATGCTAAAACATTTTATAAAAATAATTTTAGGTCGTAATCCTCCAAAATGTCTTTACCAATTTTTAAGAAATTTATTATGTACTAGCTGATGCCCGCGACATCGTCTGCGTTAAGTTAGTGTGCGCGAAAGTGTGTTTGTTTGTCTTCCAATTACAAAGCAATGGATTACTAAACCGATAGCCTTGAAATAATTACACGATAAACAATAAAGTATCTCTTTTTGAACAAAAAAAAAAGAAAGAGTCAAATCGGAGTAAGCGTTGTTGAATTACAACTACATACACATTTTGATTTTAATTCCCTCTCCCAAGGGAACCGTGCTGAATGCCGGGATAAAACTGTCCTATATGTTGAACTGGAATTTCAGCTCCTCCTATACCAAATTTCATTCAAATCCATCCAGTTATTTCGGCGTTATGCGCGGCCAAGATACAGACAGACAGACAGAGAGATAAAAAAATAAAAAATAAAATTCTGGACTCCGTATCGATAGTAAATCATCCTCCAATTAAAATTTTCAAAATATATTTAATGTACAGAATTCGACCTGTTACAATTTTTTTTGTATAAAATAAAATCAGAAAACCAAAATCCTAAATGTTCACTCTCTTACCCCGAACCTTCAATTTTTTATTAAATATTTAAAAATATTTTTGTATGAAAAATATCGTCAGAGAAACGTTTGCGGAGTCAGTTTATATTTTAATAAAAACGTGATCATAAAGGTAGTGATTGGTCGCTGACTCCGCCGCACTGTGCGTCGCTACAAACGATATCGATCTGCCTCGCAGCACAGCCTTCCAAATAGGGAGTGAGTGTTCTCAAATAGGCATCGGGCGGGCGGTCGCACCAGCGCCGTCTACGCTATCGAGGACGCAACATTTCCCATTGTCTACACGTTTTTGCTCTCTCTGAAACCAATGTTGCATCTTCATCGAGGACGTCCAGTCTACACACGGAGTCACTGTACCGTGCGCTGGAAATAAACTTGTTTCGGCGGCGTTTTCTAGGATATCGCTATTTCCAGACATATATAAGTTATTGTGAAATACCGCGTCTTAGATACGCGGTGCGTTTGTGTGTCTTCGTTGATTTCTATTTTCCTTAACAAAGTGTGCGTAATAAATCAATGCTTGTCACTCGCCAGGTTTGGTCGTATAGCCTATTATCTACATACATATTAATTATATAGCTACATTATCAGTAGGTATACCTAATTCTGCATACTTTTTTTTCTTTTCCTAAACTTTGACTTTTGATCTATCTCATTGATAGGATATCTATTCTATTTTTAAAATACATAAATTTAATGTAGTACAACAAATAAAAGAAGCTTAGAAACTGTTAATCATCGAATACTTTTACGCAAGAGTACCGGAACATTGTTTAGTACAGTCGCGTCGCCGCAAAGTGTCGCTAGCATATGTTACTTTAGCATCGCATCTATAATTAAATTTTTCTTCACTTGACATTATTTACACCAAATAATTACAATATGTAATATTGTAGGTATTTTAATGATATTGGCCTATATTTCATAACTTTAGCGTCTCTGATTGTATTTCTATAAATAAGCCTTTTTTCGCTATATTGATAAATAAATATTTATTTTTATAATAGTAAGGCACTGGAGTATTTGTAAAAATAACGAAAAACACACATAAATCCGTCTCCACAAGCGCTTCTATTAAAAAGAATAATTTCGATATGATTCCATAGACATTAATACAGTGTATGATTCACGGGGTGCGGTGCCAAGTGTAATTTTTCTGTCGGTGGGTAATATTGGAATAGAGCGCTGCACTCTGCGGGGCATGTGGTCTGTGGCATTGACTAATCGCTCGTGACTGAATACTATCACTTACTGACCTCCAGTTACCCTCGCCGGCGTCAGTGGAGATAAATGCCGCAGCGACTGTCGCGGGCACAGTCGCATCGCTTACCCGCTCACACCCACGGGGCGGCCCCACGCTCCGTAATATCCCCAACTATTCAACAGTGAGTTTATCTTCATTTCAGACATGTTTATGCCGACGTTTCTGTTAGCTAGTTAGTAGACTAACAGAAATCACATTGTGATATGCGAGCGGCGTAACTCCGTCTCGCCGCACGGAATGCAGCCTTGGGGATTGATCGTAACGTTCAATGGTTGAAATATGTAGGCACGAAACCAATAAGTACCTAACCATTGGCTCGTTTCTGTTTATTAATCCCAATTGGATGTCAATTGGCAGTTAAATCCATACAATTTGTGGGTTCAATTATTGTGAGCGTCATTCTTAGATTTCATGTCTGCGCTTGTCTTTTTGCGATTCCGATCTCAATTTGTCAATTTGTTTATGAGTCGCTAATATAAAAAGGCCGCACAACCCCATTGTATAGATGTGGTGGAACTGTCTCTAATCTCAAGTATTGCAATCGTGATTCGTTAGGCAATCATTTGGGTTGTATGAACTCGTAAAAAAAAGCTTCAATAGCTCAATGGCTTGAACTGCAAAAGGAACGAACGGAACGGATCGGAAAACAATGAATTGGCTATTCATCACATTCGTGGAAATAATATAACAGGAAAAGTGTGGAGGGTAGAAATAATAAATCTAACACTCCTATTAGAGAAAGGCCTTCACTAGCTGTGGTTTATTAATTGGTAGAAATAATTATATGAGAACGTTAAATGGCATGGTAGTGGTTACATCATTGGGTAGTTATTAATTTAGTGAACGTTTCGGTTACGGTTGTATCCATAGACACCCAAACAAAATTATTCGGGTATAAATACAATATCGGAACGACAAACCAACGCGTTCAGCCCGCAGTGGCGTGCATGTTTGCATCTAACTTGCGACCAATCACAAGACTTTCTTAAACGCCGCGGATTGTGATTGGTCGAAGATTTGTGCTCCACCAGACGCGGGCTATATGCGTTGGTTTGACCTTACCTATTAATGACCGCGGAATTTGGAACTCTGTATAGGTAAAGCAGTCAGTACTATACGTGAGTCCGACAGTAGACATCCAAGTTCGATGTGATGAATAATCCCAAACCGCTGCTTCAGGGTCACTCACAAAAAAATTCAAAACCTTCCTGTTATGGAGAATGTTGCATAGCATCCGCCATGATTAGGTATTCATGCTTAAAGGCAGGCGAATCTGAACTATTGCCGTATTGTATTTAAATTCCGACGCGTCGCGATGCGAGGCGCGAGCCGTCCTTTGTAGCGGCACACCTCTACTTTTGCAGCTTATCCCACGTGTTTATCCTCACTTATATTACAAACTAGATCTAGTCGTTCGCATTTTCTGTACACCTACCGATGTTACAAATGCCAAAGTTGACCTGAAAGAAGATACGGCCAAAGAAAACTCGCTGCATACATTATAGTACTAATAGAAGATAAATTAATATATAATATAGCCAGTGTATTGTTCCAAGACGTAAGATGCTTTATTTTATCATGAACAAGTCTTTTAGATCTACCCCATAAGAATTATGGTTTATCAGTCTATATCACTATAAGTCCATGCACTGTCTCAATGCATATTGGTAGCGGGCTAACCTGTTAGAGGTATGGTAAATCCGTACACCTAATTGGAGTTACATTGTCTGTTTGTAATGATAATAGCTGATATCCTGATACAAAATGTACGCATCATTTTATCCCGGGAAAACTGAAAGTTCTCGTAGAAGTACCAACATCGCAGAAGTACCAACAGTTGTGCCTGTATCATAATTTTTAATACACAAATGTTTTATTTCTTTCTGGAACCAATTTTTAACACCTCGAACGTAAATTGTATGACTGCAACTAAATACGTTTGAAAACGTATTTTGCAACAATAAATCGCAATTTTATACGGAATTTACCGACAGTGCAGTTCGCTAACTTACGTAATTGGATAAAGGGGTTTAATTCACGTTCTCATTTTACATGGAGTCGTTCACTTTGTAGCTGACAAGGAAGCAAAATTATTGCTAACGTCGGCTAGGTAGGTGTATTGAAGGTATCTATTATTAATTATCTTTTCTTTGGCTAGGTCATGTCGTTATATCTGGTAGGCTATGTTCAGGTAAATTTTTTGTACAATTAAAAATAATTATATCATATAAAAATAGAGGTCGGTGGTTCGAATCCGGGCACACACCTCTAACTTTTCGGAGTTATGTGCGTTTTTAAACATTTAAAATATCACTTGCTTCAACGGTGAAGGAAAACATCGTGAGGAAAGCTGCACGCCTGAGAGTTCTCCATAATATTCTCAAAGGCGTGTGAAGTCTGCCAATCCGCACATGGCCAGCGTGGTGGACTATGGCCAAACCCTTCTCATATTGAGAGGAGACCCGTGCTCTGTAGTGAGCCGGTAATGGGTTGATCATGATGATATCATATAATATACGTAGACAAAAATTGTACATAAACATCACTGTCAACAAAAAGAAAATTTACCTGGCTAAGTTTGTTGTGGGCTTCTTCTTAGACCGGGGCGCGTTTGGAACCCACATAGTTTTAAGTTTACAAATGTAGTTATTACCATCAAATCACTAGTATGTAAATTATTGACGCGTCAAAAGCGCCTTTTAAAGGACTATTTTAGTAAAGATTATTTGAATTTGAATTTGAATTGGAATTTGAATTTGTCATTATGTACGTACTATGTAGTATTAAATAAAGCAAGTACAAAATCAAAGAATTAAAACAAGCTACGTGGGAGTTGATCTCCCACACGTAGGGTTTCTTACAAAGGTTCAATATGAAACACTTCTACTCGTATGTTATTAATAAGATCAAGCAATACGATTTCTTAATGAGAATTCTTTTAACGAGGCTTTCTTTAATTTTCGACTTTTTTATTATTTGTAGTTACAGCAGCAACATAAAAGACTTCCACTATTGGATAGTAATAATTTTTATTAAATATTGGATGGTTGCCTTAAGCATCCTACAAATGACGACCTCCTTGGCTCAGTTTTGAACGTTGTTGTCTAATAAGTCCTTATAAGAGATATAATTAGAAACTTAACATTTTTAATTTTTTACTGTCAGCCACTGCATTTTCACTAGCCACGGCCGTATTATTTCACCAGACGGTGGAATGATGCAGCCTAGGCGGATGGTGTCTAGTGACCACCCGCCTGACAAACACGTGTCCCCAAGCGATCTAGTGTTCCGCCATGATGTCGCGTGGAAACCAATTAGGGTTAACCATACCCCTAATAATCTCTTAGGGAAATGGTAAACTCATAGCCCGCTACCATCTTAGACTATATCATCAATTTCTTATTCAGCTCTCAGATCCCGTACACTCAAGTATATAAATTAAAAAATACGTGTATCATGTGAGATTTGAGAGGGTATGATATAATCTTGTTTAATATTTGGATCAATATTCATATAAAAAAAAAAACTTCTTAATGTAAGCAAAGAATTTCCTTAATGGTCGTACAATTAAGAATAAAAAATAATTTTTCTCAGAGAGTTAACTGGTCAACCAATTTTGTAAAGTGAATTGAATTTTACATAGGTGATCATAACCAAAAATGAGCTAATAAAATTGGCAAAGTAACTACCTATAACATTGTATGGAATCCAATACGGGATTTTCGAGCTAAATAAAGATCAAAAATCTAAAGTGGAAATTAAACTGACAATTCTCGCATTAAAATCCAAAACGGGGCAAATAATTAAGATGGCCGATTAAAATAATATGTTAATTCATAACTTGAACGTACAAACATTTTGCATTTAATATTGGTAATTAGGCCAGCAAATTGCGCCTCGTACCGTTCTGTCACCAAACATAATATAAATAACCCTTTATTAGTTTACTGAAATACATTCGATTTAGGTAGGTTTTTCGGTTTTGTAACATGTACCTATCTGTATCTGTTTTCCTGTTTATTTCTTTATTTGAACATCTTTATTGCATAATATAAGGAGAACAGAAGAAAAGTGAAAAATAATATTTAATCAAATTCGTTTATTACTAGAAATTGGTACTCGTATTGATATAAAGATTATATTGTAAGATCTTAAGATTATACTGTAGTCAAAGAATGTGTTATTCTACCGAAAAGGCGTGCAAGAAAACACTAAAGAAAAATTTTTTACCAAATTATTGAAAAAAAAAAATGAAAGATTTAAATAATGCTTAGCGTTAAAACATATTACATTAAAATTCCACAATATCGTAAAAAAAAATTAAGTCTATATATAGATAATACAGTTATCCTGTAGAAAGCAAAAGGCGACTTTATGACTACAAGCGATCTCTTCTAGGCTACCTAATTGTAAGAAGTCAACAGATATAATATGAAAGGCAAAAAGGACATCGCAACAGTTATACATACTGTTTATTTTTCGGGGGTTAAAAGGAATCCCATGTTTGTGTAGGTTGAGGCTATTATCGATGTGAAATTTTATATAGATAGGGCTCAGTAAACCTTGCATACTTAAATCGTAAGTATATTAAATATTATTATTAAATATTCTTTATATGAACCGTTTAAACATTAATACACAGTCAAACAGACAAAACGTTCAAAACACTAAAATTCTATGGGCTCTACAAACAAACGTTGCATAATTTACAACAATTATGCAGTATTTTTTTGCACTTTAACATATTAAAGGTTCTTTTAGTTGGAGTGTGACAAAACATTACATAATTATTTCGACATTATAAGCACATTTGTTTATGTGGTCCTAGTATATTTTATAATAATTTTTAATTTAATTGTTATACTCAGTTTAATTAAGGTTAAGTGAACGTATCTCTTAATTTTGTATTGGTCAAGTATCGCCTTCAATAAAACGCCAGCATTTTCCAAACACACATCTTCTACAGTTAAAACGGAGGCAGACGTTATTCGCTTCGATACGAGTAGATATTGTTTATACTGATTAAGTTGGCATAATCTTTTTTTTTTTCTTTCGTTTTATGGCTTTACACAGATTAGCCAATGTCAAGTTTATAGCAATGTAGAAGTTAGGGAGAAATGGCGAGACAATACCAGTTAACTATTCAGAAAAACAGCCACCACACAAACGACACCAAAACTGTCCACGACACAACCAACACCAGTCCTTTTTAAAATTAGCCAACAAACATTTATTCAAGAAAAGCGTGAAAAAACCGCGCCCGCCATATACGAAGTCTCCCGCCTTTTTTTTTCTGGATAAAATTTTTTTTTTTTGAAAATTTGCGGTATCGAAAACAATTATTTTCTTATTATTGCTATTATTAAGTCAAGGTAAAAATACTACAGTTTAAACAGAGAGAAAAAAAAGTTGCGGTTGATGGTTATTAATCTTCATTTGTTAAGTTATAAAAAGCAATAATTACGCGCTCTTGTTTTGTGCCGCGAAGACATTTTTATTTGCTTACCTACATTCCTTTATCTGTGGCGCCAGTCGGTGCGTACTGTTGACCTTTCCCTTTACGCAATCCACGCTGCTGTCCGCGCATTTTGAGTGAATAGTTGGCGGAATTTCTAATTAAACTACTCTAAAATCAATACTGTTTTAACTGAGATAACAGTCGTACATATATATACCGACAAAGACGTGTCGCCAAGCGATTTAGCGTTCCGCCACGATGTCGCGTAGAAACCAATTAGGAGTATGGGTAACATACCCTTAACAGGTTAGCCCGCTACCATCTTAGACTGCATCATCACTTACCATCAGGTGAGATTGCCGTCAAGTGCTAACTTGTAGTGGATAAAAAAAAACATACCTCAAAAATTCATCCAAAAATAAGCCAATATTTATTTTACACTACCTTACACTAATATAACAGAACTTTCGAATAGAAAATTCGATAGTGAAGTTATACTAATCTAAAGATTTAAAACTATCTTTAATCTTCCACAGCTGGACATAGATCGCTTTGATAAGCGCCAACTTATATTATCTCTGGCTTTTCGCATCTAATCAATGTCTGCCACTTTTCGGAGGTCATCGCTCCACCTAGCCGAAGGACACCCCACACTACGTTCCAGACCTTCAGTATCGACTCCAACGTATATCGGTCCTTTGATAAACGTGACCAGTCTGTCACTTCCGCTTTCTAGTCTTACTAGGTTACTTTGATTCTTAGGCGAATCACCTCGTTATGAACGTTATTTAGCTCTTTGATTTTTCATAGCACGCTAATTGACTTGAAGTTTGTCATGATCCACGTATAATCAAAATAACTTTATTCTTTCATTCATGTAAATCTACGAAGCGTTAATATAAAACACATTTTCCATTATTTTTAATCGTGAAGTGATGGTGATAACTTCACTGTTGACCATGGTATCGTAGTTGCAATCAATCGTCATGGTGAGTTAAATTTTTATAAAAAAAAAGTGATTTACCAAACAAAATAATCTAGGTGCAAAAAACAATTAATCTGACCCAGTTACATTTAGAATTTTCAATTTAACAATTTGTCACAACAATCTTATGGTTTATCCGTACACTGGAATGCCCTGAAGATTTTATATGTATATACTTTTAAATCCTTTGAACACAGTATTTATCTGCTTGCCATAACAACTAAATTCTCAACATCATCGGCGTTTGAGTCGACAGATGTCCACTGCTGGACAAGGCTCTATTATACTCGTAGATATTTCCACAATCCACTGATCATCATCAATCATGTGTCCAGAGTCCCTGTGACTAAATTGCTGTAGCCTTTCCTAAGAGAACATAGGGTCCACAAACAACGCATATAATAAACCTTAACATTCTCTGTCCCGAGTTGTCACTCCATAACATTTGAGTGGCTAGAGTGAATGTTGCTTATCGAGGCGAAGCTTTATTACGGTCAATAAATAATTAACAACGTCATATATTTAATTAAGATTTTTTATTGATACTTAATAGGTGAATAAATCATTTGACACTTATACGTAAGTATCATTAATTGCGCAAATTGAATAATATATCTTACTTTGCTCATATTATAGTATTTTTGTTGTTTTTTACATGACCTACATAATAAAAATTATTTTATAAGAATTTGATACATCTTTAGGTGTATAAGAGTTTAAATATACAATGTACAAAGTTATATTATGTACCTCATGAAATGAAATATATCGATCTACAGATCGATATTGACCAATAGATCATCTTTTTCATAAAAGTGGTTATATTGATCTCCATTTACGATCGATTAAGATATTTATTTTCTCAAAAGATAAAAGTTAAACGTACAACATTTTTTTTTGACTAATAATCATCCTTATCACCATCCAACTCCCTCTTATATACACGCCTGTCTTGTAGGAGAGAAGAAGAAGAAGAATTTTAGAAGTTTCAACGCAAGGCTGTAGTCTTTTTAATTTTGTTATCAAAATCGCAATAATAAATTGACACTGTTATTAAATACAAATACTTCCCACGAAACTTAACTATGTACGTTGGAAATACCCATTTGTCTCACTTGACAAAAGGGTATTTCCAACGTACGTTTCCGTGAAGTTTCAAAGTTAAAGTTACAGTGTAAAGATGAAAACTTTGAAAGCCTGAGCAGATTATTACAACGAAAGGAGAAGAATCTCCTTGCGACACTTAAGTAAGAATATTATCACTTTTTTTCACGACTAGTTAACCCTTGACGGCTGTCTCACCTGGTGGTAAGTGATGATGCTATCTAGGATGGTAGCGCGCTAACCTGTTAAGGGTATGTTAAAACCACACTCCTCATTGGTTTCTACGCAACATCGTGCCCGAAAGCTTTGCGACACGTCTTTGTCGGTAGGGTGGTAACTAGCCACGGCTGAAGCCTCCCACCAGACCAGACTTGAGCCGGGAATCGAATCTAGGAGCTCCAACATTACAATGCGACAGCGCACGCACTGCGCCACGGAGGTGTATCATCATATAATAATGTTACTTGCATATAATAATTTATAGCTGTATAAGTATCATAAGTTTATATCTGGTCTAGAGGACCGACAACATAAACAAAGCATTACGCACTCGCTCCAACGTATACTAGGTAGGTATAATAGATCTTCCCGTTGCCTCTATAGTAAACATTTCACGCCATATTGTACACTTTAACGCGTATGTTGGCATGCTTTTACGTCTATTAATCTCCATATAATTAAATGATCAAGTGATAGTATATTTAGCCCAAGAAATGAGGACGAACCCACGCCAGCCGCCGTGTTCCGTCCGTCCCATCGGAGTCAACTGAAAAAATCATGGGGACGATGAAAACTCGATAATGTTAATAATTTAATCAAATAGTTTTATTTATTATTCATTTAAGGATAGTAATAATATAAATATGAACCATACATGGTAAAATGTATGTTATAAAATATTTATATTTGCATTTTATTTATTTAATTATTTATCGCGATCAAATTTAAAATTGACCATTATATAGCGTAATTTTGTAAAGGATTATGTAAATGATAAACAAGCATGGGTGTGAAATATTGCTGTAATAAGATAGCTTTTAATATAATTTTAATTGGCAAGTGAGATAGTGATAACAAAAAGAAAATTTACCTGGCTAAGTTTGTTGTGGGCTTCTTCTTAGACCGGGGCGCGCTTGGAACCCTCATAGCTTTAGTTTTAAGTTTACGAATGTAGTTATCACCATCAAATCACTAGTATGTAAATTATTGTACGCGTCAAATGCGCCTTTTAAAGGACTATTTGAATAAAGATTATTTTTAATTTGAATTTGAATTTAGCAGCAAACGCAACGGTTTTCATTTCGCCGCTAGTATAGGTTATCACTAAAGGCTTTCTACGTGGCCTGATAACGGAGACACAAAACCATTAATGAGTGTTCTCGCTTGGTGAAATCGTCGAGGAAAAATCTCAAGTCGTATTAACATAGCAGTAGAGCTAGTTTATTCATAATTGGCGGTTATCTCCCTCCAAAGCAATGCGCGTAGTTCGCCCCGCCTCGCTCCTAGCTTCCTAGGGTTGCCAGATACTAAGTTCTCGTTTCCAGGAACTCGATTATCACCGTTGATTATTACCTTGCGGTAAGTGATGATGCGTATGGTATCGAGCTAAGCTTTTAGGGGTATGGTAAAGCCATACTTATAAGCCGGATAATAATAAATGCCCAATTAATATTTGCATGCTGATGAATCTTCTTGTGACACATAAGTAAGAATATTTTTTTTTTTTAATTCACTGCAAGTTAACCCTTGACAGCTATCTCACCTGGTGGTAAGTGATGATGCTATCTAGGATGGTAGCGGGCCAACCTGTTAGGGGTATATTGAAACCACACTCCTCATTGGTTTCTACGCAACATCGTGCCGGAAAGCTAAATCGCTTTGCGACACGTCTTTGTCGGTTGGGTCACCAGCCACCCTCGAGCCCGAAATCGAACCCATTTATACCTCATAAGAAATTTCAGGACAGTCCAAGAATCTACAGAGGCTTGGATGCCGTACAATAAAGTGTAAATAGATTGCGGTTATAATATCGCAAGACACCGCCCTGATCGGGCACAATTAATATTAACATTCTTTGTCGTTTGAATGATAACGTTACATAAGTAACCCACACAAATTATATAGGACGAACTCTTTGGTGCAGCGGTGTGGTATTACGAGGCCTTGGGTTTGGTTTTCGGCATTACCAATTTATGATCCCCTGCTGAAGGTGATAATGATCCTAAGACTATGATGACATCCTAAGTTTATTTTTACTTATTATTTTAAATAATCTTTATTCAAATGGTCCTTTAAAAGGCACTTTTGACGTTTCAATAATTTACATACCAGTGATTTGATGGTGATAACTACATTCGTAAACTTAAAACTAAAGCTATGAGGGTTCCAAACGCGCCCGGTCTAAGAAGAAGCCCACAACAAACTTAGCCAGGTAACTACAAGGCGAAGGTTGCTTTTCTCTTCTACTCTTCTATAGGTGCACAATTTGTTCCGGCACAATTTTTGATGACCTCCGTGGCGCAGTTCAATGTCGCATTATAAAGTTAGAGGTCCAGGTTGCTGGCTGGACTCTTGTCTGGTGGGAGGCTTTGACCGTGGCTTGTTACCACTCTACTAGACGTGTTGCCAAGCGATTTAGCACCGGCACGATGTCGCGTAGAAAATAAGTAGCGTGGGTGTACCATAACCCTAACAGGTAAGCGTGCTTCTATCCTAGATTGCATCATCACTTACCACCAGGTTTGATAGCCGTCAAGGGCTAACTTATAGTGTATGAAAAAAAAGTGCCTCTCCAGTTAGTGAAGGTTAGGCATCAGAATAGCACATTTCACCATGTCCTTAGGATTTTAGTAAGGAGGTCCATCAACTCGCTTTGGCGCTGCTTGTTAGTATATGAAGAAATATACTTGTTATATTTTGTCTTTTTGTTATTTATGTTGTACCAAGATCCTTGGTAGGGATGTTTCTGCGCCTTTGGTTGCCTGGAAGAAATCCCTATTAAGCTATAAGACCGTCAAATTACCTTCTATCTACACAACTCTAGTACAACTCTACTATCTATGTCTGCATTTTTGGCATTATGTGAAACCTAGATTAAGTTTGTGAAAAAAATTTTGTACGCTGTTGATTATGAATAAATTAATATTTTTTTTTGTAGTAAGACTATTCGTGATTGAATGAATGAATGCCTGAATAAAATTATATTTATTCATTTACGCATTAATTCAGTCGTTCATTCGCTGGCTTTCTTGCCCTTCGTATATAAAACTAAAAATCAGAGTCAAATTGATATAACTACAACGATAGAATGCAAATTAGTTGCAATTATAATAATATCAGGTGACACAGAGATTGTGCAGCCATTTTTAATTACCATACTGACATTTGATTGATAACTTTATTAATTAATAAAATTGCATGATTGCAAATAATAGGTCCGATTATAATTATGTTACATTGAATTCGTCACAACGTCGAAGCAGTGATAGCCTAGTGGTTAGGGCGTCAGCCTCCTAATTAGTGGTCGGCGGTTCGAATCCGGGCACGCACCTCTAACTTTTCGGAGTAATGTGCGTTTTTAAAAATTAAAATATCATTTGCTTCAACGGTGAAGGAAAAAATCGCGAGGAAACCTGCACGCCTGAGAGTTCTCCATAATCTCAAAGGCGTGTGAAGTCTGCCAATCCGCACGGATTGGCAGACTTCACACGCCTTACCGTACTGTTGAAAGACTTTGTTTAAGATTTTGTTTAAGGAATTTGCATTTCTATGAGTAACATCACACGGATTTACAAAAAATAGTATACGCAAATTTCTTCCAGAGAATCTAGAGAGAGGAAGGGTATGCAGTGGGTGCTGCAGTGATTTGTCTTCCACAAAATCCCTTAGCGGATGCCGACCGATGTCTGGTTCTATAGATAGATAGAAAGATAAGTCTTTATAGCATATATTTCCAAAAAAGAAGCAAACACTATTACATATACCTGAATTTATGCACAAGCTTTATTTCTTGATGATCACCTCCAGAAAACCCTCGGTTGATGAATCGTGAAACAGAAAACGTCATAGTGATAATATACATAACCTCCAAATATTATATACTAGCTTTTGCCCGTGACTTCGTCTGCGTAGAATTGCTGATTTCCCTTGAGATTGAGGTTACCCGTGCGGCCAATGCCCAGCTTCAAAAAGTAAATTACAGGCAAATGTCAAATTGCTGATTTTCGTGTTTCTAAATTAAAAAACATAGGACTTTCATACAAACTTCAAACCCCTATTTTACCCCATTGGGGGTAGATTTGGATGAAAAAAATATCTAACCTTATACTTACGCCCAAAAAGAAACCATTTTTCAAAATTTCAAGCTTATAGACTTAATAATAAAAAAAATAAGCAAAAACTATAATCCCCTTTTTTACACCAGCTTATAATAAAAAAAACTTAACTGGTTATTATAAAAAAAAATTGATGTACATGTTTTTTATTTATTTATTAATCTTAATGCAATTTTTTACCCCCTTAGGGGTGGAATTTCCAAATATCCTTTCTTAGCTGACATCTCTTAACTATCAACTACCTACTTGCTAAATTATAGCTTTATACGTACAATAGTTTTTGAGATCTCGTGTTTAATCAGTAAGTGACCTTTCGCTTTTATATATATAGATACTTATATATTTGTGTGTGTACTATAAATATATATAAATATAAACATGGATATTTTATAACATAGTAGACAAGAAATAGTCTTCCAATCGCTCTTTGAAGTTATTCAATGATTTAGACCATCTAAAGATATTATTTTCGCCGATAATTGTCCGCCATCTGCGATACAACTAAGGGGCTATATTGTCGAGGAAACCAGACAGAAATACCGCATTATTAACGTACAAAATATGCACTTTATATTCGTAGAGCTCGATGGCGTCTTATATTCGCGAAAACATTTTTTAAGTTTGTTTTTATGAGGTGCAACCGTACGAGTGCTCATTCCCAAGGCATTCGTAGAATGATACTTAATAAATTATATGTGATATTTTTGTTTAGAGAGTTGGCTCATGTCCACTGTCTGCCACTGGATATTATAATAACAGACTAATAATAATCGATTAGGCGATGAAATGATTTTCATAAAAATGTAATATCTTGTGATTGTGCAAACAGCTGCACCCATTCTCGGCTCACTACATGAGCACAGGTCTCCTCTCAATGTGAGAAAGGTTTGTCAATAGTCCACCACGCTGGCCAAGTGCGGAATGGCAGACTTCACACGCCTTTGAGAACATTATGGAGAACTCACAGGCGTGCAGATTTCTTCATGATGTTTTCTTTCACCGTTGAAGCAAGTGATATTTTAATTTCTTAAAAACGCACATAACTCCAAAAAGTTATAGGTGCGTGCCCGGGTCTGAACCTCCGAACTCTGATTAGGAGGCTGACGTCCTAACCACTAGGATATCACAGTTTTCATAAAAATGTAATATCTTTATTCCTAACTGTGGAATCAGCTGCATATTGTCACATATATTCAAGATTGAATGAATGATTTAATATCGGCTGAAGTTCTAACAGGATCCTACTTATGTATGGGAAAATTAAAATTTCGAACCTTCATATTATACAACCAACTATCTGCATTTTTGCTTTCAAATAATATAATTTGAGGGCTTGTATTTAGTTGATAATCGATTTGCTTATTTACAATAGAGCAAAAATTGTTTTCTCATGTCCCATTTCTTACAAGTCACTAGACTATTTCTCGTTTTCTGAACTCAGTTGTTCTAATATTTTCTCATGAAGATTCGGCATATAAACATTCATGAAAATTACTTATATAGTTTAAAATTTTTGAAATTTGATTAAATATTTTTGCGTAAATACGTTTTTCTGTATTTACAACGGTTCATATCCAGCGTAAAAAAAATACTTTGTCTATGAAACTATAATTTGTGTTCTGAATTCGAGTTCCAAATAACATACGATATAAATAGTATTACATGGTGTATAAATGTTTTGGAAGTCGTTAAGTCTTGACAAACTTTATATCGAGGCTATAGGTCACCAACCTATTATAAACTGTCATAGAAGTTACACGATAGACCGTATGGGAGCCAATCTCAGTCAATGAATGGTTACACGAAACTAAAACCTGAATAAACATCAATAACATGATATTTTTACGAGCCCATCCACACTTTTTGTTGAACGACTTGCTCTCCATAAGGCATTCGCTATCTTTTAAACTGTCTACAGCTCGTAAAACTGTCTCAATACGCGTCCACCGAAGATTACGAGAGAATAAACATCGTGTCGGCACCCGACCGAAATACTAATAAGGAAGAAGAATGATTTGTATGATTTTTATGGTTCCTACTAATTGGCTGGACAATGTAAACGGCCGCAACTCCGCGTTCTTGCATTTTAATCAGAACGCACTGGAATAAGCGTTATATATTTTATTATAGGCATATAGAACGAGAAGAACCAGTCACAATTGCGACAAGCAGGCGCCGGCGCAGTCAATGAAGTCAAAAACAATAAATAAAAATTGAGGGAAACGACACAGCTGATATAAGCAAAATTCATGCTATGCATCAGTGGCCAACCTATATCCACCAGGCCAGGATATCCTAGTTTTAACCTTGAAATGAAAATTGAGATTTTTATTTATAACCATAATAATTTATTTACAAAAACATGTAAAATTACAGATTTTACGTGTTTTTCACATAAAAATGATACAGGCAAATTTTAACTTAAAAAAAATAAGAACATTTAGAATTTGATTAAGTACATTGTAATCTAATTCCTTGAGTCAATGTAAATTTTATTCAAAGCAACTAAATACAATTTGCTTTCCAATGTTCTTCGCAGTCTGTGTGATACAATCTTAAACTGAAGAGGATTCTTTAATTAATAATACAAATAGCATATTGCGTTTGTGAATAAACGCAAAGCTTTGTGAAGTTGAAAACTTATTCTCTAAAACATCAGACATATTTCTAAAACCTTTCAACATTACACTGCAAATCATCATGTCAATGACTGCATGCAGTTCAAATCCTTGAATTCAGAAAGCTCTTTACACAGTAGTTCTCAATATCCTAAAACTACGGTATAAAAAAAGTTAGATTCTCGAATTTGAAATTGCTTCGATAAAAATTATGCTCAGATTCTACCAAGCTAAAATCTTGCTTCAGTTACTATTGTTAGATTTTGGGACGTCATATAATTGGCATAAAGAATTAATTTGCTAATGATGAAAGTGTGCTTTTTCCATATTCATGTTCTGCTTTTCTGTTTATGAGCATGGCAACCCTACGTTACGCCTATGCCAGCGGCAATGCCTGTTTTTAATTGCAATTTAATTTCACTGAATCGAATGCATAAACTAATTGAATTTAATGGAAATAAAAACTTGAAGGTGAGAAAGGTCAGTGAGATGCCTGCGAGTGGGAAGTGAAATAGTGGAAGATACAGGAAGTATTGCTTGTATCGAGCTAGTTAATTCTTGAGTTATAATAATTACAGCGATGCTACTCGTATATAAAACATGGAGAATATTTATGAGATCAAATCAGCACATTCGTGGAAAAACAAGATTTCCTATGCAGCTCAAAAAGTTGCGATTGAAGAATTTGGATTTGAGTTCCAGTCGAATATCTCGAAGAATCTTTGAACCATATTTTCAAGGAGCTGGTATGGCGATGCACGAGTGATTGTCTCGTTGGTAGATCCCAAAGTATTTACATAGATGACATTCGCCGGAAAAATGCGGCATTCATCAGTTGATATTATGTTTGTTTTTCCGTAACTGAAAATAACACTAAGTTCGTCCACAGTCAGTTTAACGGTGGTAGAGAAATGTACCATCTAAATTAAGATTTATGGGTTATTTACAGGGAGATTAAAGAAATCACATATAACATAGCGACGTGTTAGTGCTACAGATTTTATGGATGGCTTTAATCACTTAACATCAGATGATCCGCTTCTTTTTTTTTGCTATTTATATAAAAAAATTATCTCATTTATGTTGAATAGTAGAAGACAATTAATTATCTCGATGCTTGATACACACATAACAAGGGGTTTCCCGTATACATTTTATCTATCATATAAGCTATATTTCTAGTTCAAAGTTGGCATTTTTCATAAACTGTTTTGCCATTGGCGATCACGTAAATCACGTGTAATTAAGATAAGTAACTTCATACCTAAAATTATCGAGTTTGCATGCCTTAATTTCTTTCCTATAAATTTATTCTCCAGGTTATATACCTTTTTTAATATCACCGTTTCATCCACTGAGGTTACAACCATGCAGATTTAATAATAGTTGTAAGTAAATGGCTGTTGAGATTTATACGAACCAACTGACAAGGTTCCTTTTTGTTACATAATTCTAAAAAGAGGTCGTTCAAGAGTGTGACAAAATTTACGAACTATTTAAAAATTATTCTTAATCATATATATGTACAAAATAAGTAAAATATCAAGTTATGCGGGCACTGGCATTAGTCCTTGGTCGAACCGAGTCAGAGTGGCGACTATGCTGCTGTGTCTATATTAATCGAATATGTGGGAACAAAGCTATAAGCAGAAAGAAAGAAAGAAAAGCTTTCATTTGTATTATTTACCTTGGTTCATTATTAAATCTATTTATGCCAAACAACAAAGCCCATTTACTAGGCATCAGCTGAAGCAAACTGCAGCGCTGTTTTCATAAGGAGCCTAGAGACCTTCCTAGAGGTTGCCTTCACGGACGTAACCTTTCGTAGCTTATTTTGAGCTTAAAAAAAAAACTAAACTAAATTAATAAAACTAAAAGTATGGCTATTCCTTATACAATATTTTATTTCGAATAGAATAACTGTTTGTAGAGCTGTTGGTTAGTTTACTATAAGGTTCATTTAAAACCAACCTGCAAACGTGCAATAACTAAAAATCGTGAGTGGTGTATCATCTTTCAATACTATTTATGGCTTCGTATTGCGTTTAGATCATGCTGATATAAATAGATACAGTTAATAATTATAAAGTTATAATAAAAAACTATTAAATGCTATTATAAAGTTTTATGTCCTAGCTAATAAAAATTCATTATGTTAGAAATATGATTATTATATAAATTTTAACGGACACGTCCAATCGATTAAAGAATGCTATAATAATGTACTGTTTACCTTATATTATAAATATCTATATAAGCGTATTACTACTACTTCTAAGAGGTGTTTTTCTATCGGTTCAGAATATCTTCCTTAAAACTGTATTTAAATTATTACTTAAGTAGTGCAAGTTAAGCGGTAGGTCCTGGTTAAGTATTGTCCTGGTATGTTCACAATCATGTGATTATAAACTTTACAGCTTAGATTGTGTACCAAAGATGTTGTGTGAGAAAAGAGTTCGTTCTCTGTCGAGCTATAGGCAGAGGATGATAATGGTGAACTTGTTTCTGCCTCGAAAGTTGTAGAAGCTCGACAAAATTCGGTTGGTGTTTCCACGGCAGAATCGGCTGGCCTCAGGTGTTGGCCGTCTGCGGCGACGCGTATTATGTAAAGCGGGTATCGAATATCAGTAACAGGTGTGTATTTGAGCTCATAGGAATTATTGTTGCGCATCGATTAAATCATCCGTAACGATTAGGTATATAGAAGTCATTACTATTAATTGTAATTTGAAGGAGACATTTTGCACGGACTCCATAAAACGTGAGATTAGGGCAAGAAGAAAAAGAAGAGGACTACGAGTATTAGTTATTAATAAGCTATCTTGTCTGTCTTTTGGTTGTATATCGCCAAATATGATTAGGTAGATGTTGGGTTCAGTAGAAAGTTAGTCTAGAAATTATCAAATTGGCGTTGTCTACATCCGTGCTTCGATGAAACAAAGAAGGCGATTAGGTATATAAGGATTCCATAGAACGTAGGATTAGGGTAAGAATTTCTAAAAGGACTATTATTTGTCAGTAAGCTACCTTGTCTGTCTTTTGTTTGTATATCGCCAAATATGATAAGTTAGATGTTGGGTTGAGTAGAAAGTTAGTCTAGAAATTATCAAATTGGCGTTGTCTACATCCGTGTTTTGATGAAACAAAGAAGGCAATTAGGTATATAAAAATCATTACTATTAATTGTAATTTGAAGGACACATTTTGTACCGACTCCATAAAACGTGAGATTAGGGCAAGAAGAAAACGTAGAGGACTATTAGTGGTTAGTAAGCTACTTTGTCTGTCTTTTGGTTGTATATCGCCAAATATGATAAGTTAGATGTTGGGTTCAGTAGAAAGTTAGTCTAGAAATTATCAAATTAGTCTACCCCTGTGATTCGATGAAAGAAGGCGTTTCGGTTGATGTCCTGAGTAAGAAAGCTAAGTAGGCAACGGGCGGAGAGCATAACTAGGATGACACAGGGATGTTAATATTACAAGGAGTGGCGATCACGCGGAAACTAGTCATACGACTTATGTGTGTGTGTGTGGACTTAGTGGCACAAGGATGATGAAGCCGTGGAGCGTAAATTCATCCATAGTTAAGATAATAGGAAAAATTAAATACAAGAGTTGACCCGCCTAATAATCATAGTAAAGCAACATTGTTTCGTATTTAATATCTTTGGTAATAACAATTACATAAGATTATAAGAAATGTGATCTTGCAGCACCAATCTCAGGATTATCAGGATCAAGATCTTCATTGATAACCATTCTGCATTCTTGGAACGCTAATAATTAAAATATCACAATAATATGTTCTAAGATTGTCATCTATAGCAATATTTGGGTTCTGCTTTGAGCGTTTTAATTAATTTTAGTGATGTATAGTTATGCAAAGAACAATATTAGTCATGCATATAAGCCATGACGAAGATCCATTTGTTCCACTAAATATACTACGACACATGTTTGTGTAGAATTAATATCTCGAAAATATTAATGAAATGTAAACTAACAGTGACTCAGATGAAGAAGATGAAGAGTAATAGACAATACGGGGGGAAGAAAGTAATGTTACCAGAAGAATGTTGAGTTTGTATGTGAAAGGATAAAGGAATAGAGCAAGACCAAAGAAGAGATGGATGGATTGTGTGAAAGAGGATATGCGTGGAAAAGGTGTGCATAGTGAAGGTTAGTGGCTCATAGAAGTGAGTGGTAGAAGAAGACTTGTTATGCGTACCCCATATAGCGTGAGATAAGGGCAATAAGAACTAATAATTTGGAGATCAGGTGAATTAATAAACATATTATGACTGCTTACTTAGCTACATAAAATCAGTGAATCAGTAAAAGGTATATAAGGAATACTTTATGAAGTTAAATTTTTTCGTCGCACACAATGATGTGACCGGGTTAATAATGGTAGAACTATTTAAATATTCAATTGTTTTTGTGAGAATCTTAAAACAATTATGCACGTTTAGTTACGAGACAAAATAAAGATGAACGACGGTGAAATCCGTTTCACCATCGTTCATCTTTAATTAAGCTTAGATCTTTAATGGTGATGGCTGGATCTTACCTAAAGTTGATCCAAAGAGCTCAAAAAAAAAACTGTGAAAGTCTCTTGAGAGGCTTGGAAGTTTTAGACCCTAAGACTTACGGTGATTTACAGGGGTATTTACGAGTAGACCAAGATACCGGCAGTCCGAACCTCGTATAAAAAATTTCGCCCAGATGTCTAATATCAGATGATAACCTAACATTTCGCGGAAGTCCTTTACAATTTGGTCAAACCCAGGCCATGAGGAGAAACATCAGCATCCTTTTTTTTCACTTTTAGCTAAGAAAATTTAATACCACCTAATCAGATTTCTTAGAGAATATTTATGAAAATTTTATGGTGCACTAGCTACAACTTTTGCAGTCTAAATATCGAAGTATTCTTTGCCAGACTAATTCAAAGCTAACAATTTATAGTCTGCCTTCACCCGTTGAAATACGGCGCACGCCTATTTCTCCCCTTTTATCTGGAGGATTTATTGAAATAACTAATGAACGCTTCATTGATAAATCTCTGTACTTATAATTTGTCCTGTACGTAAGTCATATTTTTTTTTACTAGACTAGTTCATATTGTATCGAAATCCTTATGAAAAAGTTGAATAATGCGCAGGAAGCATTTTTACTTATACGATGTGAACGTTAAACAAATAAACTGAAAGTATTGTATCAGCTATATTTTAAAAATTAAAATATCACTTGCTTCAACGGCGAAGGAAAACATCGTGAGGAAACCTGCACGCCTGAGAGTTCTCCATAATGTTCTCAAAGGCGTGTGAAGTCGTCCAATCTGCACATGGCCCGCGTGGTGGACTATGGCTAAACCCTTCTCATATTGAGAGGAGACCCGTGCTCTGTAGTGAGTCGATAATGGGTTGTTCTGGTGAGAGGCTAAGACTGTGGCGAGTTACCACCCTACCGACAAAGACGTGTCGCCTTGCGGTTTAGCGTTACGGCACGATGGCGCGTAGAAACCCATTAGGTGTATGAGTTTACCATACTACTAACAGGTTAGCCCGTTACCATCTTAGACTGCATCGTCACTTACAACAGGTGAGATTGCCGTCAAGAGCAACCTTGTAGTGGATAAATAAAGGGACCAGCTATGCTTCATCATGATCAACCCATTATCGGCTCACTACAGGGCACGGGTCTCCTCTCAATATGAGAAGGGTTTGGCCATAGTCCACCACGCTGGCCATGCACGGATTGGCAGACGTCCCACGCCTTTGAGAACATTATTAAGAACTCTCAGGCGTGCAGGTTTCCTCACGATGTTTTCCTTCACCGTTGAAGCAAGTGATATTTTTAATAGTAGCTATGCTTACATAGTTTAAAATTTTTGACTATCTCGTGTCTAATGTAGTCTCTCTTATGTAGCATTCATTTTGCTTACATTAATGTTTCAGCAGAGGACGGCAATAACACTGTGTCAAATAGAAATTTTGTATACACCACTATATTAACCACATTATTGCTAAGAATCCGATCTTTGAAGCGGTGATAGCCTAGTGGTTACGGCGACAGCCTCCTAATCAGGTCGGAGGTTCGAATCCGGGCATGCACCTCTAACTTTTCGAAGTTACGTGCGTTTAAAAAAAAATATCACTTGCTTCAACGGTGAAGGAAAACATCGTGAGGAAACCTGCACGCCTGAGAGTTCTCCCTAATATTCTCAAAGGCGTGCGAAGTCTGCAAATGCCAGTGCCAGCGTGGTGGACTATGGCCAAACCCTTCTCATATTGAGAGGAGACCTGTGCTCTGTAGTGAGCCGGTAGTGGGTTGATCATGATGATGATGATCCGATCTCTAAACAAATTTACACATATTGTATATAGCTTTCCAATATCGCTTGGTAGCACCTCTTCGTTGGTAGGGCAGTAACTAGCCAAGGCCGAGTCTCTCCTACCAGACAAAATGACAGACCTACCTCAATTTCAACCTAACGGCTTTGCCCGCACAATATCTGTACACAAAATTAGCTACATTATCGTTAAACAAAGGTATATGCGAATGCTTTCGCGGTGATCTCGTCAAATTTATAGATATTGAGTTGATTTCAAAATAAACAGCTGCACATTATATCGGGCACAAATTTCCATAAGCAGATCGTGAGAGCAGCATAGTCGGACGTCGCGCATACTTCATTTCCCCGGCGCGGCGGGCCGCTTCTGGCAGCGTGCCAGCGGTTCCGAGAACTCGGGAGAAGGTTACGCGCGCTTCAGTTTATACGCCTAAATCATCTCGGAGATAATATTTTTACAAGTATTATTAACTGGACGCATCCTAGATGATTTCTTGTTTATTTGTTTTTGTTTTATTTTCATGCGACGATAAATTAGCGGTTGACTACATTCTCATGAGCTAGAGCTAGCTGAGATGTTGCTATAAATTGAAAGTTGCTATTCTGAGGGCTTAGAAAGTGCTTTTAAATTGTTCTTATATGCAGTCACCATAATCTTTTCAGTAAATGTCCCATTGCTGGGCGTACGTCTCTGCTTTCAGAAGTAGGGTTTTATGTACAATGAGTGACTCGTGGTTAGGGTTATGATAAATTTCAAGACATAGTTCTTTAGCCGGAAAGTTACGGTCTGCTCCGGCTAGCGTTGATATACGCTGGTTCGACATTTAGATAGTAACTGCCTGTAATGTCTGCACGAACTTGCACTGAACAGAAATGTAAATACTGGTATATCATGACCGGTAACGATAGCTTAACTTGCTGTCTGAAGGAAGGAGTAAAAGTAAAGGCCAAATAACTGCAATGTCTTATATCTGTCGACTTGTGTCACAACGTGACATGCTAGGGAGGATAGTTCTCTGCTAAGTAAATTTAATAGAGTTTTAAGGAAGATTTGTACAGAGGACTTTATTAATTAATAAAATACTGACAAAGTTTTTGTTTATAGTTATTAAAATAGGTCTTCATCATCATCATCATCATAATCAACCCACTGCCGGCTCACTACAGAGCACGGGTCTCCTCCCAATATGAAAGAGTTTGGCCACGCTGGCCATATGCGGATTGGCAGATTTCAACCGCCTTTGAGAATATTATAAACTCTCAGGCTTGCAGGTTTCCTCATGATGTTTTCCTTCACCGTTGAAGCAAGTGCAAGCATATTTTAATTGTTTAAAAACGCAGGTGCGTGCCCGGATTTGTACCGCCGACCTCTGATTAAGAGGCTGACGCCCTAGTAGAACCACTAGGCTATCACAGCTACTAGACTGAAATAGTGTCAAATAGTGAACACAATTGGTAATTGTTGCATCCTTTACAGGCGCCGCGGAGCACCCTCCATCCTCATTATAACATTGCGGATATTGAGTTGGACTAAAGTCGATAGTTCATCGCGTAAAAGCAACATAATATTTAGCAGGTTTCCACAAAATTCCTTATTAATTGTCCTGAATACGTGTATCGATAATATTACTAAACGTATCTTAATAAAATCTCTTAGCAATGTCCATGAAAAGCAAAGGAAAATTAAGCTTACAGTTAGTTAGTTGCTTACACGAGATTGAAGCAAACTTACTAAATAAACATCACAGTTCGCAATTTATTTTGCCTCCTCGGCCAAAGCGTCTGACGGTAACGACGTCAAACATACAAACTTTTATACATAATCTATCGTTTTGAATACTAACAGTTCCGTGCGATTCGTGAATATACACTCGTCATCATTATCTTTATATCAAAAGTTTCATTGACCGCGGATTGTGACATTTTGTATAGTATTCAATAAAAACGCATTCGAATATTATGAGTAAGAATGCTCACTCAGCTGGCGATGAAGAAAGTTATTCTAAATCCACGTTATCAAGTGAGAAATGAGCAGATCAGTAGAACAACGGACCCGGAGAAGATGATAAAAATTTTAGTTTGAGTTTGCTAAAGTTGGGTTTTGGGCCAGATGAACAGATGATAAGCGAAATGACATATGCGGCACAGACCGTGAGCATATATCATAGCATACATGAGCATATATGTGAGCATCATAGACTGTGATGTGAGAGTGGAATGTGGTAATTCCTGCAAAAAACCTATCTACAGCTGTAGATGTCCATCATCCAAATGACGATGATGATATATTCGAAAATACCTACGAAAAGGCGACATCATCATCATCATCATCATGATGAACCCATTCCCCGGCTCACTACAGAGCACGGGTCTCCTCTCAATATTAGAAGGGTTTGGCCATAGTCCACGACGCTGGCCATGTGCGGATTGACAGACTTCACACGCCTTTTGAGAAGATTATGGAGTAATCTCAGGCGTGCAGGTTTCTTCACCGTTGAAGAAAGTGATATTTTAATTTTTTTAAACGTACATAACTCCCAAAAGTTAGAGGTGCGTGCCCGGATTCGAACCGCCGACCTCTGTTTAGGAGGCTGACGCCGTAACCACTAGGTTATCACCGCATCCACCAAATCCACGTTATCAAGTGAGAAATGAACAGATTAGTAGAAAAACGGACCCGGAGAAGCTGATGGAATTTTTAGTTTGGGTATGACAAGCGAAATGACATATGCGGCACAGACAGTAGAATGTGGAAATTCCTGCAAAATAACTATCTACAGCTGTAGACGTCCATCATATATCCCGGCTAAGTTTGTTGTGGACTTCTTCTTAGACCGGGGCGCGTTTGGTACTCTCATAGCTTCCAGCCACCAGGCGACGCGAAGGAACATCGCTGGGTTTTAGTGGGTATTCTGGTCGCCAGTCTGGCCACCAGGGAGTCCCACATACCCCGTCGGAAGCGGCGCAGTCTTGCCTGCATCGCTTCCGGAGGGGATGCGTAAACGCATTTCCCAGCGGAAAAAAAAAACTCTCATAGCGTTAGTTTTAAGTTTACGAATATAGTTATCACCATGAAATAACTACTATGTAAATTATTGACGCGTCAAAAATGCCTTTTTAAGGACTATTTGAATAAAGATATTTTGAATTTGAATGTGAATTTACAAACGATGATGGTGGTATATTCGAAAATACCTACGTAAAAGGCGACCTGTTAACCCTTAATGTTGAATTGACACTAAGATCAATATGTTCTCACGCAACACGTCTTGATATCAGCACTCCGACTACTGGGTTTAATTAAATAGTTACGCGAAACAGATAACAGTGACGCCTATTTATAGAGGCATTTTATCGCCTGGGGCCATCTGATAGCTGCTTAGGGCTCGAAAATTGCATACATTTGTACGTTTAGAATAGAGGCCGTGCGGTGAAGCTGACAGTGGGTATATAGTTGTGAACAAGTGGCTACGATTAAATAGGGATTTAACGATTAAACATGCAAATTAATAAGGATATACGTTAATCTATACCTAATGCAGAATTTTTGTTTTGATTAACTTGCTGAACTCTGGAACAACTCTGGAAAGATTTTTTTTTACAGGTTAGCCCTTTACGACGACCTAACCTGATGGTAAGTTATGATGCAGTCTAAGACGGTAGCGGGCTAACCTGTTAGGTGTATGGTTAAACCCATACTCCTAATTGGTTTCTACACAACATCGTGCCGGAACGCTAAATCGCTTGGGACACGTCTTTGTCGGTAGGGTGGTAACTAGCCACGGCCGAAGCCTCCCACCAGACGAGACTCGAGCCAGGAATCGAACCCAGGACCTCCAACTATATAATTTGAATCTCTTATTCTTAGTCGAATCTATTATTATGAGTAGTTATAGGCTCTTTCATATTATGTTAGAAGTAGGAGTAGCGTAAGGCGATACGTCGATGTGGGTTGAAGTTTATTTTATAGAATAGCGGATGAAAGTTTACATGAGAAAATTCGATACGAGCGAAAGTTGTATGAAAGACTATAACTGACGGTGTATGCTTACATACAAAGTAGGTTCCAACAATCAGATAACCGAAACTTTGCAAATTGTAAAACAACTTCCCATATACTGTGTTCCCTATTAATTGTGTGGAGGTCACCAACGCATTGGTGGATCGTCTGATGCTGAAGATATTCATTAAGGCGTCGATCACTTAACATCAGGTTATAATTAATACTATTAAATCCCAAACAATAGTTTTAACATAGATAATTCCGTATTCCTTTTTAAGGAACTTTTGCTCCTAGTTCACCCGACTGCAGTTAAAGCTAAATCTGGAGTGTTAAAAGCTATTTGCTATGTTAAAACTCATTATATAA
Source organism: Lasiommata megera (assembly GCA_928268935.1). Lineage (NCBI taxonomy): Eukaryota > Metazoa > Arthropoda > Insecta > Lepidoptera > Nymphalidae > Lasiommata > Lasiommata megera. The sequence continues at coordinate 9,488,726 of OV743322.1, read as the reverse complement.
GTATTGAAGCGGTGATAGCCTAGTGGTCAGGGCGTCAGCCTCCTAATCAGAGGCCGGCGGTTCGAATCCGGGCACGCACCCCTAACTTATCGGAGTTAAAACAATTAAAATATCACTTGCTTCAACGGCGAAAGAAAACATCGTGAGGAAACCTGCACGCCTGAGAGTTCTCCATAATGTTCTCAGAGGCGTGTGAAGTCTGTCAATCCGCATATGGCCAGCGTGGTGGACTATGGGTAAACCCTTCTCATATTGAGAGGAGACCCGTGCTCTGTAGTGAGCCGGTAATGGGTTGATCATGATGATATAAGTATGGGTTTAAAGTACATAGCAATCGTAAAACGACATTAGTCTTGATTGCTTCAAACCAACAGTCAATAAAAGTGGTACTTATCTGTATAAAAAATATATACCTATTATTATTATTAAATGTAACATAGTCGTAAAATAAACTGGTTTTGCTTGTCAAACGCCACCGCTAAGGAGGTACCCATACTTGCTTTACTTTAGAATTTAGGGTTGACTTGTTTGCCAGCTAATACAATTACGTAAATTTGATATAAGTTTAGTGTATAAATATTTTCCTTTTTTTTGCATCACCTTACTATTCTTCGCATAACTATAAGCCCCTCTTTTGTTATAACAACTAACTCTCTCGTATACGAGAGAGTTAGTGGTTGGAGGGTTGTAAAGATTGGTATCATCTGAAAATGATAATAACTGGCACATATCGGCGGAAAACCGATTCCCACTGTCAAGTGGTTATTAAAAATTCCTTGACAAAGAACACAATGCATATCAGGGAAACGAAACTTAGGCTTTCATTTTGTGAACGTTCAATATGCCATTTACTAGCCCAATGCGGCAATTTGTTTTAGTATTATTGATATATCCACAGATCTGTAATTCTTCACTGTAAATCATAGCTTGACAAGAAGCTGTTTATATTAACTCAACTTCAAGTGCGTTTAAAGGGTGTAGACGTTAGATATCTTTTTGTATGGAACAGAATGATGGAAAAAGGAAAAGTAAAAAAGAGGAAAGACGTCCGTGACAAAAATGAAATCGCTAAATTAGTGTTCTTTTACAGTAAGAATAAGACCCATCAAGATAGTCTATATATATAAAAATCAATTGCTGTTCGTTGGTCTCGCTAAAACTCGAGAACGGCTGAACGAATTTGTCTTATCTTGGTCTTGAAATGTTTGCGGAGGTGTTCGTGGTTCGAATAATTGTCGAGAAAACCCTAAAAACAGCCCTTTTCTTTTTCCCATATAAACGTTTTCTTTAAAATTGTAGTCTTATTTAAAAATGTAGAGTAAATTTGAACTTTATTGCTATTTCATAAAGTTCATATTAAATTATAATCATTCACTGTTGTCCAAGAAATGTAGGTGTGTTCCTAACTTCAAAGAGTCAATTTTCAATTTATATTTAGGCAATATTTTATCCCGGTATTTCCACGGAAACGCAAACTACGCGGGTGAAACCGCGGGTCTCAGCTAGTAGACAATATTTTAGTAGTGTTCCATGACTGGTCATGTGCACAAATGAAAATCATGTTACGAGAAGAATGTTAAATATGAATGAGAAAGAAGCTAGAAGAGGGGGAAGAGGATTTTCGTGTAAAAGCGGTGGCTAGATAAGAAAGATTGTAGGATAAAAGCAAATAGAAGAAGAGATGTGACATTGCAGTGCCTCGACTTTAGTCAGTCGTAAAGTCGTCAAGGTATCACCCGGTTGTTTTTTACCTTTCAACGCTACAACCTGCACTTTTATTTTTAGATGTCCTCTCAGTACGGTATGTTAATGTACCTTGTTAATAGCGTAACCAAGTCTACATTCCGCTTTAAAGGACAGTGATATACGTATAATAGTAGATTTGCTTTCCTCAGTCTGGTAGAATTACTACAAACATATAAATTAGTTTACGTTTCAAAAGTGCTTTTAAATTGTTTCTCTCTTCTAGAGCTAGCTTAGACGTTGCTATAATGCAATTGTGAGGGCTTAGAAAGTGCTTTTAAATTGTTCTTACATACAGTCACCTTTAGTTCATCATAATCTTTTCTATAAATGTCCCATTGCTGGGCGTACGCCTACACTTTCAGAGGTGATAGGGTTTTATGTACAATGAGTATACAAGCAAAACATAATTTGTTACAAAAAATATATACATATTAATAATATATATATATATATATTATTAATAATTTATTATTAATTTCAATTTAGTGAATAGTTAGTTAACATAATTGTTAGGAGTATGTTTATTAAAAAACTAGAATCCAAGTCTGAAATCTAAAAAAAGTATATATAACCTCCAATTTTACTTATTCTATAATAATCGTACGAAAATAAAACGAAAAATCCGTAATGTATACAATACTTGGTTATCTTATTTGTTAAACTAAGAACACACCGGTTTACTACTAACTATTAATAAAATATTTATACCTAGATACTTACATATGTAAAATTATTGATAATTTTATGAATTTTTGACGGGTCCGTTTGGATAACTAGCCACGGATGAAGGGTAGATAGAGGCCGAAAGATAAGGAAAAATATACTTATGTTTATAGAAATTATTTTTATTTGTAAAAACATATAAGTTGTGGCAAATTTTAATAGAAAAACATGTACAGTGGGGCAGGCTAAGATGCGCGCCACGAGTTAATCAAATTCTCGTCCTATTTCTATGGGATTGTTTATAGAGATAATCTTTAAGATACGCATGTTAGCCACACAGGTTTGATTCGTGTGTAGTAGAAATTAAGTTAGTCATTTCATACATTAAGATGGGTTTCGAATAATATAACCCTCCTTGCTTCAACGGTGAAGGAAAACATCGTGAAAACCTGCACGCCTTAGAGTTTTCCATAATGTTCTCAAAGGCGTGTGAAGTCTCCTGATCCGTACATGGCCAGCGTGGTGGACTATGGCCAAACCCTTCTCATATTGAGAGGAGACCCGTCGTGCTCTGTAGTGAGCGGGTAATGGGTTGATCATGATGATGATGATGATGAACCCTCCTTTTGGTTACGTTTATAGTATCTCGAAAACTCGCCCTGTAATTTTATTTCTATGACTATGCATCGCAATTTATTTCGGGCTTTATTATAGAGTGAAACCATTAAAAATAGTCTTGTCAAATAAAATGCTTGAGACGCAATATTTTCAAAGAGAAATTCTAAGACCTTGGTGTCGCGTCTCATTGCATGGTCACTTGTTAAAAAAAATTGTTAGGGCTCATTCATAATGATGCTACTCAACGTCATACGCGTAAATAGAATTTGAGGTGACATTTAGGAGGTCGCAAGAACCTTGGCCTGCAACTAAGCTTGGGCCGTTGATATCAACTGCGACAATTCATTTTCCTAAGTGACTAGAGTTACAAGCAGATTTAAGCTCTGCATAGTGTTTTCGCTAGCAAAGGCGAAAAAGAAAAATTCCGTTATTTCTTACGTCACCGTTACTATCCATTTATCGCCGGTGCGGAATAATCCCTGTATTCTCTAACTTATGATTATCATGATCCTGACATAAAGCGCTCTCGGGTTGACCTTTCTTCCTAAATCATGGAGAGAAGATCATCAGAAGATTTACCATGATCACGCACTGCGCTTTCGCGCTAGCTTCAACTACATAAAACTCTAAAAAAAAAAAAAGGGAATAACTGTCTCAGAAAACGCTGCATACACGCAAGCGCATATAAATATGTCGCATTATAAAGTTGGATGTCCTGGGTTCGATTTCCGGCTCAAGTTTGGTCTGGTGGTAGGCTTCAGACGTGGCTAGTTACCACCCTACCGACAAATACGTATCAAGACGCCAAGCGATTTAGAGTTCCGGCACGAGGTCGCGTAGAAACCAATTAGGAGTGTGGGCTTACCATACCTATAACAGGTTACCCCCCCTACCATCGTAGACTGCATCATCACTTAACACCAGGTGATATAGTAGTCAAGGGCTAACTTGTGATCCATAAAAAAACAGAGTTATTATTTATATTTGAATTCACTTCACGATGCGACGGACGTCTCTGTAGACGAGTCTTTATGATTATATTTGACGCGTCATGTCTGCGAATACAATTTTTCGCGTTGTTTTGTTTTTATCAAAGCGTAGACAAGACACGTTACCCTCATCAGTTTCGCGACGCATTATTATAGAATACAGTTAATTGAAGACGACTGAAAACTACGCAAACAAATAAATTATATGACAAGTTGTCTTAAAAGTCCTGGTGGTAAGTTGTCATATAATGGCATGGAAATATTTCACTGAGTATCGAAATAACCTAGGAATTTTTGAAGAACTAAGACGAAACTCTCATACCAATAATCCTAAACTTATTGATTGTCAGGAATATATAGGTTTAGTAGGCAGATATTATACAGTCTATAAGACCGCTATTGGTCATGACAAACCCTTCTCATATTGAGAAGAGACCCGTGCGCTCTAGTGAGCCGGCAATGGATTGATCATGAGGTATATATGAAATAGAACTTGCCAAGTCCAATTAAAATACGAGTACCTTGAAAGCAAAATTATGTATAAATAGTTATTTATTTTGGCTTGTTTAAGTGCCTCGAAAACGAAAAATTAAATAACTTTGTAACTTTTATGTTTGAATTGTGAAAATGTGCAAATCATGTTTTTTCATAATACGATACTTCTTTTTTTGTTTTAATTAAACAATAGAACAAACATTTTTTTTTTATCTCCGACGTTGAAACGAGAAATTAAAGTTCACAGACATTTATGTAGATAAATTTTACAAAAGCATTAGATGCAAATAAATGTCTCTATAATCGAAACTAACTGTTTTTAAGAAATCACCAAGTGTGTCCCAAACAAAAAAAGGGAGTAATAATAATGAATAGAAGCAGGCGTTACTTTGCGGAAGTCCATGATAAACAATAAACAGCAAGTATAATTTGCTATATTCCGCCGACAACCGGGAGATTTTTATAATATAACACCACACAAAATCTTCCACTAGAACCTCTACGCACGTTTCGACCCGACACCGGATCATCCTCAGGAGATGTCGACTTCACAAGCGCGAAAAGTAAAGTAATAATAATTTTAATTTAATTCTTAGACGAATCCGTCGAAGGTACGAAACCCTAAGACGCCGAGTAGGACTCGCATTTTGATGTTGTTTTTTTTCACAAACTCGTCCTTGTCATTGTGTTTGTTAATATATTCAAAGGGTAAATAATCACTGCCATATTATTCTTTTTTGTCGATGTCATTGTGTTTTTTTTTTTTAATTCTACTATAAGTTAACCTTGATTGCGATCACACCTGGTGGTAAGTTGTGATGCAGCCTAAGATGGTAGCTGGCTAGCCTGTATGGCAGTTATATCAAATCCATAGCGGTTTCTAAGCGGCATACCGGTACGGTAAACTGTTTTGCGGCACGACTTTGTCGGTAATGTGGTAAATACGAGTAGCTACAGGAAAAACCTCGCACTACGAACCAGGGAACTACTTCGAACCAGGGAAAACTGAGGTATAATAAATTATACATTAACAGTATAGATTGCCTCAACCAGGGATCGAACCTGGGAGCTCATTTATAATACCACAGCGCTCATTAAACCAGAGAGGTCATCAGAATTAATGCCGTTTTGTTTTTATGACACGCCGCTCTTGTCTCGCGTCTTCAATAATATATTAATATATTCATAGTGATGACAGATAAATGAACTTATAATGCTGTAACATACAAATACGTTTTAATACATTGTTACAATATATTAAATTATAAAGTAGCTTTGCTATATCGTAAACTATACTATTATGACATTCTGTGCCGTAATAGATAGTTTCCGATGTATGCATTATAAAATATGCAGTCCCAAAAAAAAAACCCTAGCAGGGTTTCAGTTTCTTACTGAAGATTATCTATTGAGTGCTAAACATACTGCATAATACTTAAATAATTTCAAATAAGATTATTATCTTAGCATCAAGTAGGAATAGTTTGCAGTGCTTTATTTTATTTTGTTTATTTGGTTTACTTACGGCTACACTTACATTATTACATTAAAAATAGAACTTAATTCTAACATCTTACTAAATATAGTGCCCATTTAAAAGTAAAAGCAACATTTATAAATCAGGTTACAATCACGAGAAGAAAAAATATAAAAAGGTCACGAGAAAAGTGTATCTAATAATATTAAAATATAAAGTTTATTACACTCTAACAATTGAGATGTGCCGTCAGTTAAAGTGTGACAGAATACTGAATAGTTAGTCAGTCACTTCGCGTAATTTATTCCGACGTTATGTCACGTTTACTGTACATGTAATGCCGTAATATTTATGTCCTTACTTCAAATATCGTATTCTGTCACTGTTATTGTTTTTTCACTACAAAACTATTCGTAATAGACTCCATATTCGTGAGTTAATTCTTCATGATCAACCCATCACCGGCTCACTACAGAGCACGGGTCTCCTCTCAATATGAGAAGGGTTTGGCCATAGTCCACCACGCTGGCCATGTGCGGATTGGCAGACTTCACACGCTTTTTGAGAACATTATAAAGAACTTTCAGGCGTGCAGGTTTCCTCACGATGTTTTCCTTCACCGTTGAAGCAAGTGATATATATTTTTTATTTTTATAAGCGCACATAACTCCGCAAAGTTAGAGGTGCGTGCCCGGATTCGAACCGCCGACCTCTGTTCTTAATTTAGTTAATTCTTATTTTCACTATTTTCTTCTCTTTTTATGGCTTTACACAGATTAGCCAATGTCAAGTTTATAGCAATGGAGAATTGAAAAATGGCGGAAAACCTCGCACTTGGCGGATGCCGCTCCCTCAAACTCTTCCCAAATGAGTATTCATTTGGTTTGGCGCGTTTTTTCAGGCTTTTTATGTATATTAATTATATGAAAAAACCGCGCCCCCCGAATATGAATCTTCACCACATCTAGTATATAGTTTTTACTATTCGAGCCTTTAGCCTTCAACGCTGGGCACAGAGTATATAATACTATTTATAGCAGTTTCGGGTGGTTTCGTGAATCTTTAAAAAAAAACCTAATATGCGTACACGTGCACGTTGTAAATTAAAATCTCCGGGCTATTAAAACAAATATTTGTGCCATGACCTTAATTATAGCATTTTTGCACTTGTGAGATAAAAAATTTACTTTGCGTACTCAAACTTTTTTACTAAAAAAAAATTTATGGCAGTTAAACAGGTTTTGCACAGATATACACGTGGTATCGCAAGCTCTACCTAGGACGATTCATTCCCCTTGATTTTTAGATTTTATATAGAGCAGTGGCATCGCTAAGTGTTATGATATTACCTACCACAGTTATAAAGGTGGAAAGTTTGAATCATTAAACCTTGTATAAAGATGTGACTTGTAACTTTACTAATAATAAAAAAATACTGAACCGGTTAAGTTTGTTGTGGGGTTCTTTTTTGACCAAGGCGCTCCTTAGCTTGACCGAAGCCCCTTAGCTATAGTTTTCAGTTTACGAACGTTACGAACGTTTTCACCACCATCAATTATTTAAAGAAAGTTTTTACTTGAAAAAAAGTAACGCATAGGAAAATATAGTCGTTTTAAAAAAAAGAAGAGTAAATTTAACTTATTCGAGTAATCTAATCATACAAATTGATTGATTGAGCGAGAACACCCCGCAACGTTGATTTGCTACTCAAATTTACTTTAGATTTTAAAATGAATGATAAGATTTTATCGATATGCCGCGTAATTAAAATCAAGTGCCATTTAATGTCGTGACCGCGCCTATAAATTAATTAATGCCATTTTAAAATGTTAAAACAGATCACGATCGTTATTTATATTTTAACGTTATGCCGTGTAAAAGGTTGTCACTTTCCAATTATTGTAATATGGTTTTGCACTCTCGCCCCACTGACGTATAGGAGGTACCTATAGCCAGTATTTTTAAGACGCACAAATCCACGTAAAGAATTAGAGAGGGAATTAATTTAAATTTATTAGATTTTGATAGATATACAAGTCAAGCTTGAATAATGAATGAAGTAATTCCATTGTGAAGCCATCGTACTAATCAAAACTGAACTAAACTGAACGAAAGCTTTTCCCGCTTTTTGCTCCATTAACAGATGACGTTCTCGTGTTTATTAATTTCTGAACTGGCAGACTTTCATACTGATTTCTAAACCGCAATTTGGCTTATTCATCATCATCATCATCATGAACAACCCATTACCGGCTCACTACAGAGCACGCGTCTCCTCTCAATGAGAAGGGTTTGGCCATAGTCCGCCACGCTGGCCATGTGCGGATTGGCAGACTTCACACGCCTTTGAGAACATTATGGAGAACTCTCAGGCATGCAGGTTTCCTCACGATGTTTTCCTTTACCGTTGAAGCGAGTGATATTTTAATTGCTTAAAAAAACACATAACTCCGAAAAGTTAGAGGTCAGTGCCCGGATTCGAACCGTCGACCTCTGATTAGGAGGCTGACGTCCTAACCACTAGGCTATCACCGCTTATTAAGGGATGAATAATCCAAAATCTTTGAATACCTGATGCCTTCGTTATTTTTATGCTAAATTTCAACCCAATCTGTCAAGTCGCTTGAGTTTAGTCGGTTTTGATCAGTCGGTCATCTTTTTCTTTATAATTAAAAACAGAAAACAGAGCAGAAGTATAAGTACCTATCAAAAATATATTTTCATAAAGCTTATGTTAATAATTCTTAATGACATAATTTATAGTAAATATGCTACTAGATGGTCAAAATGTAAGCATAGTATAACAGTAATAACGCAATAAATCGTATTACTGTGTAATTAAATTCAAGTGCCATTTGAATTCGTGACCGCGCCTTTATATTAATTAATAAAATTACAAAATGTTAAAACAATTGTCCAAGATCGTGATACATTTATCATTGGGCATTGGAAAGGTCTCACTTTCCAGCTGTTCGCTGATATAAATCCGTTGGGTAAAGGCGTCCGCCATTATCTGAACCAGCGAATTACCACGATTTTAGCGTACAACCCGAAGGTTGGCTGGTAGACGTTGCAATTTATTGGTGTTGATTATCAATCTATTCAATAGAGTACATTTATTATATTTGTGGTATTTTTTAATATTTATCATTATAATATAATGCTATTTATATTGGAGTTTTATTCGTTGTTTATTGATATATTCCTATGTTATTTTTACACTATAAGTGCAGAACTGTTTTACTAGAGGTGACTAAATCGTACTATAAAACTTATTTATTTTATAATAAATAACCTATTGATATCTTGGACATGTCTATCAATAGGTTCTAAGATTTTATAAAACGAAAGCTTTTAAAAAAATCATATTACGATATTAAGGATTTTATAAACGATTAAAAAAGCTTGGGTGTGAATTGCTCTATTTCCATAGGTACTATAATTTACCCGGCTAAGTTTGTTGTGGGTTTCTTCTTAGACCAGGGCGCAATTTGAGCCCTCTTAGCTTTAGTTTTAAGTTGGCGAGCGTGTAGTTATCACCATCATTTCACGAACAGAAATAATGAAAAATGTGATATATATGAACGATTCAAAGATGCCATTGATTCATGATGTAATATGAATAAAGTTATTTGTGGTTTGATTTGATTTGACTTAAATTTGTTTTTTGCGTAGGTTAATACTTTGGTCATAAATATATATGATTGGTGGAAAATGGCTGTTTGATACTAATCTTAATATTTAGAATATGTTTCAGTAGTTAGCCTTCCTAAAATTCAGAGTTGAATTACATAATAATACCTGATTCAATGACTCAACTACTTATCGTATTACCTTATCGTTATCTTACAAGCTACGAGGGATCCAAAATGTTTTTGTCATAATTATCTCGCGTCAATCTATACCAACATAATATATCGAAAGTGTTTCTCTTAGTTTGATTATTTGTTTTATTATTACATACTTAGGTTAGCAAAATATTAGGTACATATTTTCTTCGTACCCTTAAGACGTATTGACTTGTCTGGGAATACGACGAAATTCGACACTAAAATTTATTCTGGAAAAGGTTTTTTTTTTATTTGAAAAAAAAAGAATATCAGGCTATTATCCCTTAGGTAATTTTTTCTTATATACATAGTTTATTTAATTTACTTTCAGGGAAATTTTTCGCCAGGGAAAATCAGTCGTTTTCTGTTTAGCTCATTATAAATACATTATTTATGTTATGTTTTTCTTGTTACAGAATGTCAGTTCGGTAAACAGGCGAAGGAGCTTGGCTCGACGTGGTTCGCAGACCTCGGTCCGCCATTCGGTGTGATGTACTGCATCAAATGTGAGTGTATATCGGTAAGTGGAAACGTAGATTTGTTATGATCGTAACTTAAAACGTACTGGTAAGAAGTAATATTAGTATTATGTGCATATAAGTAATATATATATAATAACTTTATGGTATTTATGTTATCAAATGGCACGACGGATTTCCCTTTTCTTTCTTTAATATATCGGTTCAATAAAATTAGGGAAACCCTAAGACACTCAAAATATCTTAAATTGATTTCGTTAGATGGCTTTACTTAGGTGGCACAAAAGTATCCTGGTCATCTAGTATGCTATAAATAAAACAAAATATCCTGGAAATTGTTTACCATTTTTCTTTTAAGTTCTCAGTAAACGACAGGAGTTATGTAATCCCAGAACTTGGGTGGAATACATTTTTGTATATATAAATAAATTGCCTGGTTTTTGCGCATGCTATAATGAACTTAAAAACTTGAAGCGGTGATAGCCTAGCCGTTAGGCCGTCAGCCTCCTAATCAGAGGTCGACGGTTCAAATCCGGGCACGCACCTCTGACTTTTCGGAGTTATGTGCGTTTTAAGCAATTAAAATATCACTTGCTTCAACGGTGAAGGAAAACATCGTGAGGAAACCTGCAGAGTTCTCCATAATGTTCTCAAAGGCGTGTGAAGTCTGCCAATCCGCACATGTCTAGCGTGGTGGATTATGGCCAAACCCTTCTCATATTGAGAGGAGACCCGTGCTCTGTAGTGAGCCGGTAATGGGTTGATCATGATGATGATGATGATAATGAACTTGTAAGTCACAGACTTCCCCAAAGTAGGGCCGGTGTTATGTTTGAATCTAATCTGTGTTAGGTTTTGAGATCGAAATTTATGGTTAATAAATTAAATGAATCCGTAAATTCTTTCGTCTAATTTATTTTCCTTCCTGTCCTAGGTTTTGTAGGTAGTTGAGCATATTACACGCAAAATATTTATACATTTATGTTTCTTTAATACTATCGAAGACGAGCCACTTTTACTTCTATATACATAGTTACAAAGAAAATTGTTTCAGGTACAAAAGAAGCGCCGGGTAGTTGCCAAGGTGCACTGCCGCAATATAAAGAATGAGTGCCCGGAACCCTCCTGCGATACCCCCACGTTGCTACCCGGAAGATGCTGCAAGACTTGCCCAGGGGATATAGATTGTAAGTACGTTTTATATTTTACTACCAAACAACAACCAAGCAATACATAAACGAATGTATAAATAAAATTTATTTTCATTTAATAACCAAATGTAGAAACAGAAAAACAAGTAGCTAACAAAAGAACTTATAAATTTTGGTGGCCTTATTACTTTTCAAGCAATAAATCGTTTGAAAACGCATTTAAAAAAAAAGACGGGTTGCACTCCGGGAGTGCCGGCAGAAGTGAAAACTTGATTATTAACGTTGAGCATGTTTGATATTTTGGAATGGTTAGGGAATAATTTTGCACCAATTGCTTTATCAGTATAAAAGTACTATCATTTATGTGGTAGAATACAATATTCATTTATTGCGCTATCGTACACAAACATGACAATTTATATTACATTAAAAATTTAACACTTTAAAACTATTACAATTATTTTACATTAAAAAGTTTATCTATATCAATTTCCATATTTTAAGCACTTTACATTCACGAATTTTACGAATACACAACAATGTGATCACTACACAGACGGTCGAGCCATCAGCTGTCACCATCCATGGATGCGCGTGGCACGCTGTAACATACACGAACATTCGCGCAAGCGCCCTGCGCTGCCTAAACGAAACAGTAGGCCCAGGCATACATTTTCGCCGCGCCGTAGAGAGGGGATAGCTGTCTACTCTCCATCCGTCTTACGCTTTTTCGATCAGGTCACGTGTCCTGACGCGAGTTTAAGATTTTATACCCATTACAGAAAAAGTGCTCAACGCCGCTAAAGAAGTTTTCACTTCAAAAATATAAATCTAAACCTAAATATATACATCTATACGTTTTGCATTTAATTAATTAAATATTTGTGTGCGTTAAACTAAAATAAAAAAGTAGATTTACTCCAAATCGATAATTACACGAAAACTATAAAAAGTGTTCCCATAATTGATACCGGGTTATTGATGTGATATATTCATGAGAATGACAACGCATGTGTAACTATTTATCTGACAATAGCTAAAGAGCATCTTGATAGCGCTAAGCGATTGCCAGCGTATGAACTGACTTATATAATTATAAATGATCATTAGGAGTAGCTCTGCGTTAATCTACTCCTTTCACAATGAAAGTCTGAGTCACTTCTGGATTTAATTCACATAAGATGCGCTTAAAAACCACTGCATTTAGATTCAAGACCTTTCCCGTAGTTTTAATTCTATATTCGACAAGCTTTAGCAAATTCTAATTCAAATAATCTTTATTCCAATAGTCATTTAAAAGGCACTTTTGATGCGTCAATAATTTACATAGTAGTGATTTGATGGTGATAACTACATTTGTAAACTTAAAACTAAAGCTAAGAGGGTTCCAAACGCGCCGTGGTCTAAGAAGAAGCCCAGTGTATAGTGATCATATTTTTTTCTCTGAGCAGCTTCGTTTACGATTTCTATATTTTTAGCTTTTACTTTGTCTAAATCAAATTTTATATCATATTCTTAATTCTTCTAAGTTATAAGTAGTACAGTCTAAAGCGGACTTTAGCCTAGCATTTAGAGCTCCTTTAGATTTCACTTCTGCTTCCTTAATTCCTTATTCGTTACATGAACTTAGTCGTTAGCTGTGTTGAGTTTGAAATCGACCATATTTAAATAAAGAACAGTGAAGGGTTTAATCAGAAAGTGATATGATTATTTTGTTTAATACTGCATTCTCACCACTTCAGGTATAGTATTTTTTAACCCTTATTGCGCTAAAGGAAATTACCAATCTAAAGAGTTGATCTAAAAAGTAAAGTCGTAAAGTAAGTTAATCTAAAGTATGTTTAAAAGCGAAATATTCTGATAAAACAATTATAGATTTAGAAATAATAGCTAAAAATAACAGATCCTTCTTACTAACGTTTCATAAGAATATACCTTTAAAAACTTCACTGGCGTAGTAATATCTGTTGTAGTTTTGGGAGTTGGTTGGAAATTTATAGTTTCGGAATTTTACCTGGTCTGGTCGATGGGAAGCTTTGGTCATAGCTAGATTCTATCATATCGACTAAAACGTAACACCAAGCAAACGAAACGTTCTGGTACGATGGTGCGTGGAAACCGATAGGAGGTATACTTCTAACTAGTGAACCGTTTGTAATTATAATTCTAATAAATATTTTAACAGAGATGGAACTTTGTCCTAGTCCTTTGTTAATCCACACTAAATTTAACATATGGTCTCCACGATACAGTTTACCTTGTGTGATACAGAAGACTTGAAAATGATTGTATTTTAAAATAAATAGTATTTTATTTTTATTTTTTATTTTATTCAGTCCACCCACCACCAAGTCACTTTAGTAAAAGTACTCTAACGTATCTATGAACTACTTTAATAACAATCGTATTAGACAACAATTAAAATCCATAGTCACTAAGCCAAACGAATGTGTCCAGCGTTCAAAGTGCCGCTCTCACGGCCTGTTCCGGACGATCATCACACGCCCGTCACGATGTCGATTCAATTTCTTAAATTGGTGATGTCACTCTTAGTTTAAGCCGTAAAGTATTGACTGATGTCATGCTTTACCCAACGTGACACGGGTCGCACCTAATATAAATGTTCTTTGATCCGGAACTCGTCTAGCATTAAGAGCCCCATTGGGTTTCACTTCCGCTTTAGGATTTGTGTTCCATATTTCGTACATATTTCTATTTTGATTACGAGATAGCGTAAGATTGAGTCTCAAGGATTGTGATATAGCAATTTATCTAGTATTAGGTAGAACTGGAATTAGAAGAACTTAGCATCTTATTAATTATTTAAATAAAACTGAAACGCTTGAGTGGTAACAGTTAGCCGAATAGATCAGCACTACCAAAGACATACTCAGAAGGCCATAGCACCCTGCTCTGTTCTAGTTTGTAAAAAGTCGGAGAGGAAAACCACGAATTTAAAATCTTAAAACTGAATGTTTTAAATTTATTATTATGTTACAAGGGATATGCGTCCCTCATTACAAACAATTTATTTGCCCGAACAATAATTGAAGTATCAAGAACTATCAAGTCAAATTGTAAAATGTGTGACGAAATTTGTGGCACTAAGCAATACATTTAATGCAGATTATCGAAGAGACAGGAAATTTTCCGAGTGCTCTGGTTGCAGCATCTGAACAATGTTACTATATTAACAGAATTACAAATCTTATTATCAAAATTAAATAGGTGCTGGCGCGCATATACACGGTAGTTGGGAGCGGTGGTGCGATAAGAAAGCGTTATGCGTTTTGCCGTGACGGCACATAGGTTTTTTTAATAGGAAATAAAGCGTGTCAATAGACGTTTCACATCAAAACTTACTTACTTGCAAATAAATAAATAAAAACTCCATCTGAATTGGACTTAAGTTTGTTAGTCTGACACATAGATCTTCACACCAAAAAAGGCACGTCTGTAACAAATAACAGGATTTATTTTAAAGCCGATTCTTGAAAATATCATCCTCTTTCTCTTGGCGGAAAATCTTAACTATTTAAGCCACGTATAATGACATTCGATTCTTATGAGGTCAGATAACAACCAGAAATTAATTTGAAACTTATTAATATTGTCAAGTAGGTAATGATTTATAGGTATCGTCATGTTCCGCTCGTACCGCCAGCAACAGGTTGGTGAGTCACGAGCCATCTGTCGCGAAAACTATCCACACATGTGGAAATTGACTGAACGACATACAATTTTATGGATTTTTTCAACGATAGCGATTAATATGCCGTTTTCGGTCGACCTGCCCCGCTTTTGTAACATGATACTGCAAAAGATTTAGTCACCATATGCTGTAACATCTAAAAAAATTAGACATTATGACTGTACACATTTGAATTAATTAATATTATATATGAATATGACAGCATGCCTTTTTTAATTAGCCATCATAAAAAGCTTACAACTCGTTACGTTTAGTCGTTGGATTGTCGTCGTTTATCATTTCATTACGCGTTTTTGTTGAATCGGCAAATTCTCGACTTAAAAGGTAATTGCAAATGTGAGAAAGCATGCGTACATATGAAGTGACAGGAACTGGCGATGACAAATGACGGTGGACAGGCGCGGCGGCTCCCACGGCTGATTCTCGTCATTACCTACACATGGACGCTCGTTGCTTACATTCGATCTGGATAATCATTTGCCGACGCTAATTCCTAATACGCAATTACACGTTCCAATAATGAGCTGGGAAAATTAATGCACCATCAATTCTAAAGCGAGATTCCTTGTGTTGGCTGCGAGTACAATGAATCACTTCGGGGAACACTTGGACCTGCCGAAAGTTGCGGTCAGCGGCGCGGCAGCGGCATCGCCGCCGTCAGCGCGTCTGCCGCCCGCGTCCAGCGAGAGGGATATATCGAGAGCATTACAATGGCATTACTCAGATGCACCGGGCTGGTGCAGAAATGGCACGCGCTGGTGCCCCCCCGCGCCCGCGCTGCCGCTGCTGCAAATATAGCTGCTGGTGGTAGTTATTCCGGGCGCGGCCGTCGACCCGTCGCCGCGACGCCGTCTGTGCGCCTTTTTAGCGAACACTACTTATAACGCACGCATTTTTTGCGGGCAAATATCGACGATGTCAACGTACCCGACTGCTCAACGCTGTCCCTCGAGACGTTTTCTTAGGACCGCTAAAATTCACAAACGTTCTGAATGCGTAAAGTGTAAATACCACTCGTCGTTCTCTGTCTCGTTAATTGATCGCCGGAGAGCGCGTCCTAAATTCGTTTCGCTCGCTTAGTGGAACATTGTAAATTAATTTTAAATTGATTAAGGTTATTAGTATGTAATTACTGTGACAGAACAATTGTGTTTCATCATGCGAGCAGTTGTGTTTATCCTATGACCTTTGCGCATAAACAGAATACACATTTGCATTTTAAACTGCGATCAATTAATATGTTATATATGCTGAACCATATTTGCTGCATAGTTGTGTCGTGATTTAATAATTCAATTTCACGGCCGTTGCTCTGGAATAGCCGTTAAGACTATCTGATGTTCATAACTATAAAACGCATCAAATCTGATTCACTATTGCCTTTGTGAGTCCACTTGGCCGAACGCCGTCTCTGCCGGCCTTAGTTCACTATGTTTTTTTTTAAAACGCCATACTAAGACCTTTTAAATGTAATAGTAGTATAATTCGTATAAATTCCATAAAAACAGACAGGTTGCGGTTGGCATTGCCAAATATAATTATAGCCATTGTTTTCAAAGATAAGAATAACAAATAAGAGAAATATATTTCTAGCCTTTATTTTAATATAGTACAGGTGAAGGTAGTTAAATAATAATTTATTACGACCCGAAAATAAAAGAACAATGAATTTTGCGAAAGTCCTTCTTAATTGGATGACAAAACAATTAATCAAACGCAGACAAATTGTAACATGCGTATGTTAAAAGGGTAACAACAGTTATGTTACCTATTGTGAGAAATGAGTAATAATTGAAACCGAAATTAATAACTCAACATTTTCAGATAGAAGATTGAATTTAGTAGTGCTGTACTTTTCGCACTCCACGCTGCAGACAAGGACAACGCAGTTCAATCTGCCATTCTTAGATTTTAGATTAGATTGATTATTAACTTCGGGCGCTATAATAGGCTTAGTTATAGAAGGAGGAATAACGCCTGACTTTAATTATCAATCTATTCCATAAACTTAAGATATCAGATTGAATTTAGTCGAAAAGAATGGCGCTACTAAATTAGCGGTTTAGGTGTAAAGAGTTTATTTTCTCAATAATAACAAAAGTTCACTTAAATGAGAACAGTAATTCTAAATAACTATAAAAGAAAACATAATTATAAAGGTACAGTGACTTTATGCAGTAATAATTCAAAACACGATAAGATAATCTATAGTGTTTGACGGTGCTTTTTTAATTTATCTTAAAATTTTGGAAACCATTTTTCCTTAAATATGCCTTTCGGCAAGTCATTATATAGCAGCGCTCCTTCAAACTGTATAGTTTTCGTACTATAATTCAATCAGCGAAAACTTCATCAAAAACTTCAGAAAGTTTTTGGATTAGATTTTTTTTCTTATTATTTACTTAAATTTTTTTTATACACTTCAAGTTGGCCCTTGACTGCTATCTCACCTGGTGGTAAGTGATTATGCAGTCTAGGATGGTAGTGGGCTAACCTGTCAGGGGTATCTGCCTGTTAAAGCCATACTCCTTATTGGTTTCTACGCGACATCGTGCTGGAACGCTAAATCGCTTAGCAACACGTCTTAGTCGGTAGGGTGGTAACTAGCCACGGCCGAAGCCTCCAACCAGACCAGACCGAGCTGGGAATCGAACCCAGAACCTCCGACTTTATTATACAGAAGGGTACCCACTGCGCAACGGAGGTCGTCAAAAGATTAGATTGACAAAAGACAAAAGAAGAGATTGATTATCAACATAAGGCGTAAGGCGCGTGTAGGTGTGCGTGCGCTTACAGATCGTTTATGGTTCATCGGACATCCTATCGCCGACCACCGAGCTGCCGATCACGAGTGTATCTAATTCAGTGTGCTGCATGTGCCTCCGAGGAATTTGTTTTGTGCACGCCGATGCCGCGTACAAACCACGTTTTATTTTTGTAAGATCGGTGTCCCTGCGATGCATTCCTTTCTGTAATTTTATTTGCGCTTTTTTCGCAGTTCCGGCGAAAATCAGCTTTGATGTTGGAATCGGGTGTGTTTTTTTCGTGATCCAGACGATTTTTCTTCATTTGAATGATCGGCAGTCGTTCGGGTCTGAATCGTTCATGTGCGGTTGCCAACTGTGTAAATAAAGAGGTTGAACTTTTGGTATCCGCTATCGGTGACGTATTTGGAAGGTAACTTCTTAACTGCCTCTTTGTTCTAGTGGTTAGCACGTCCGATAAAAGGTCACTAGGTAGGTTTGATTTTCGGGTCGGGTCAACTGGTATTGTATATAGTATTTTGTATATAAAAATCGCAAAATCTACCTACAAGCCAAGCAAGTTCGGAAATCAGTGGTGTCTACCCCAGTGCCATGGAGATAACGTTACACGGTTGATTGCTATCAGTGGTATGAAGGATTTTTGCTCTTGAATCCTCTCTTCTATGAGCTAGGAGGCCTCTACCTGGCTGTGATTTTATTTGTTAAAGTTCTAGAGCAAATATTGTCATTATTGTCATCATTATTCATTTATGTTAATTTATAAGTATTAGTTATTTAGCCAAAGTATTACACCCCTAGATAAGCGTGTTACGTGTATCTTTATAAAAAATTGTGATAGCCTAGTGGTTCGGGCGTCAGCCTCCTAATCAGAGGTCGGCGGTTTGAAACCAGGCACGCACCTATAACTTTTCGGAGTTATGTGGGTTTTTAAACAATTAAAATATAACGTGCTTCAACGGTGAAGTAAAACATCGTGAGGAAACCTGCACGCCTGAGAGTTCTCCATAATGTTCTCAAAGGCGTGTGAAATCTGCCAATGGCCAGCGTGGTGGACTATGGCCAAACCCTTCTCATATTGAGAGGAGAACCGTGCTCTGTAGTGAGCCGGTAATGGGTTGATCATGATGATGATGATTATAAAAACTCTGTAAATGTTTTTTTTTAATAAATCACACTTATCTTCACAATATAGGTAGATCTTCTTATCATCTGTTAAACAAGCATTGCAAGGTATTGATAGTGTATTTTTATTTTGTCCAGTAGGAGGCTTCGGCCATGGCTACTCACCACAATCAAATTCAATATTTCGGGTAGAATCCGATTAGGAGTTTGGGTTTAACTAATACCCCTAACAGGCTATCCTGCTACCTTCTCAGACTTGCATCAACCTTTAGCACGAGGTGAAATTGCAGCCATTTGTGGTGGAGTTAATTAAAAAAAAAAATAAAATTGGTTTCACATCAACCCTGAAAACGGCTAAATAAATATTCATAAACGATAATTTCGTGCGACATATTATGTTACGCTGTAGTCGTAATATATCGCACACAAAAATGTCAACCAGCCGTAGAGAGTGAAAAGGCATCGTCTTGTTAATAATGCCGTTAAAAGAGCGTAATTTAAAAGTACGCCTCCTCGCTTTTAAATTATGAGCGGGGTGTCATCCTCAAAGAAATGAAAAGGATAAGTAATTGCGGTGATCGCGACGCTTGTTATTATTTTAATGTTGGCTAATAAGACGGCATTAGCCGATTGCGGCTAGTGGCTTAAACCCCCATTCACACGCGTTGGGAAAACTGTTCCGAACAAATGGCGTTATTGAGAAAACGATTAGTTAACAGTACACTTAGAATAAGAGATACGCTCGCAATTGTAGAGTAGTTTTGGAGTACCAATCAACTGTAACGTACAAAGTAAAATTGACCTTATGCCAATCGTTTTATGACCGCAAATTCAGTATAACGTGTTTTTGTGCTACAAACTAACTTTTGAAGCTTATTGCTTTGGTGCTTAGTTTGTAAGCTGTAGGATTATGGACGTATTTGAGCTTTAAATCAATGACGATAAGTTATATTTTACGTTTTTATGTTTCAACTAATACTTACGTTACAGTGTTGCAATATCCAGACAATGTCGTCGCCATCTACTTTTCTCACACTGATATCGTGTTGCCCGCTAACTGATTCCATTTTGCAGTCGTGTTTACCGCATCACGATTGTTCCGCTGCCGCTGTTTATTCAGTTGCAACATGGTTTTTTGACGACCTCCGTGGCGCAGTGCGCGCGCTGTCGGATTATAAAGTTGGAGGTCCTGGGTCCGATTCCCGGCTCGAGTCTGGTTTGGTGGGAGGTTTCGGCTGTGCCTAGTTACCACCCTACCGACAAACACGTGTCACTTAGTGATTTAGCGTTCCGGCACGATGTCGCGTAGAAACCAATTAGGAGTATGGGTTTACCATACACCTAACAGGTTAGCCCGCTGACCATCTTAGACTGAATCATCACTTACCATGAGGTGAGGTTGCCGTCAAGGGCTAACTTGTAGTAAATATAAAAAAATGGGTTTCGACAAGGAAACACTGCATGTTTAGCTGTATTGAGCCAGCACTTTAATCAAACTTCTTATCAAAGTGGTGTCCATCTCGGCAGATCTAGTAGTCTTTTGACATAATATCCGCGATAACAATTATTGCGGTTGAGTTAAAAAAACATAAAAAACACCCTGGTGGGTGAGTCTTCATTTACTTTTAAACAATAAGATGATGTTGACGGTGAAAAACTTACATATTGATATAACGGTGAATTTGTGAGAGTATCTCCATGTCTGTGATCTCTCCGTGATGTTCTCTCGAAGTCAACTAAACTGCACTCGAATGGCGTGCCGCGTCGTGGACTACGGCCCTTCTTATTCTGAGAGGAGACCCGTACTTTGTGGTGGCCCTTTAGTGGTTGATGATGATGAATAGGAATAACATGAGTGGTCCATAAAGTAAGTGGCTACCCCACCGCCGGCAGCCATGCACTAGCCGGCTAGCGTCCACGACATGGCGCCAGTACCAGGCCGATTTACTTCATACATTAATCTTTAGATCAAAGCGGGTCATGTTTTATATTAAATGGCATTTGAATATATGGTTTCATTTGCTTGGTGGAGATTTCTTTAGAATGTCTGGTTTAAATATGATATAAGCACGCGGCTACGCACGTCATAAAAATAACTTGTTTATCGCGTATTATTTTACGGCGCAAGATACATAAATTGGATCAAAATCCGTCATAGAAAAGGTAGATTAACCGAATTGTGGCCTAAACGTATTTTGTCCTTCCCTAAACTTTCTACAAATATTATCCAATCTATACTCGCTGATTCACGTTCCATTGTATTAAAAGTCTTGAAAATCGTTTTTTTTTTGGTTAGGCGTGAAAGCGTAACAAACAATCAAACAAACAGAGTCACATTCAAATAATGAATAGAAGCAGGCGTTACTTTGCGGAAGTCCATGATAAACAATAAACAGCAAGTATATTTAGCAATTATTATTTATTTATTTTATTTTTTTAGCAATTTGCTATATTTCGCCGACAACCGGGAGATTTGTATAATATAACCCCACACAAAATCTTCCACTAGAACCTCTACGCACGTTTCGATCCGACACCGGATCATCCTCAGGAGATGTCGACTTCACAAGCGCGAAAAGTAAAGTGACTCTGAAAGTCTTTACAGAAAGTCTAATCTCCCGGTTGTCGGCGGAATATAGCAAATTATACTTGCTGTTTATTGTTAAGAGTCACATTCATAATATAGCTTGAATTATAATTTAGCGACATATAATATATGTATTCGTAATATTTTTTAATACCCAGCGTACACAGATGTGGTTTAATTTTAAATAATATCTCCTTTCGTGTTATAGTATTATAGTCGTAAACAGCCACTTCATTAGGTGAAACACTGAGGCATACAACACGGTACGCGTTTGATTGCGGCAATTTGCGACGTGTTTATTGGTACAAGACATACTTGCGTAAATAGAGAACATACGCGTGCCGTGCAAACAAAGCGACGTCGCGACGCCGTCGGCGCCGGCGCTCACTTTTTTTACATTGATCGGATCGAAAAGAGCTAACGACCTCGTGATGTTTTATTCTCGTTACAATTGAATTGAAAGCACATTAAACACATTGTTTAGATCCTACTTATATTATAAACGCGAAAGTTTGTAATTATGGAAGAATGGATGTTTGTTACTCTTTCACGTAAAAATTACTGAATGTTTTTTTGTGAAATTTTACAATAATATAGCTTATACATCAGAATAACACGTAAGCCACAATTTATAAAGATATTGTGTGAATTGTCCAAAATATGTCGATAAGTGTAAAAAATCTACCATCTGCGTGATAATTTTAATGTCATAATGTTAGTTCTTTTCTACGCCACGCTAATATTAGCTACTCGGGAATCAATCGGACCTAGGCCACGGATTCCCTACAATAGGACAGATAGATAGATACTCTTTGTTGCACACAAATTATAGAGAAACAACATGGAACACTCAACACATGAGTATGCAAAGGCGGCCTTATCCAGTCAACCCTTGGGAAAAAAAGTAAATGCAAGATGAGGGTAGCCGCGCAATATATAAACTAAATATAATTAATATCAGTAATACTATTCAAATTTATGATGACAATGGATAATTGATCTCGTACTACCCTACTTTGCCTAAATATGGTCTTAATACTAGACATTTAATGTCTGTTAGTTTATTTTCAAAGTTTAAATAGATATTAAATTATTAGAACGTCCGCCTCCTAATCAGAGGTCGGGAGCTCCAACCCGGGCACGGGTGAAGGAAAACATTGTGACGAAACCCACATGCCTGAGAGTTCTCCATAATGTTCTTAAAAGCGTGTGAAGTCTGCCAATCCGAACATGGCCAGCGTGGTGGACTATGGCCAAACCCTTCTCATATTGAGAGGTGACCTGTGCTCTGTAGTGAGCCGGAATGGGTTGATCATGATGATGATGATGATGATGATAAGCTTTATTAGGTCCCTGCCAAAAAGGATTGCACTATTTCAGACTTCATGTATGGATTCATGTATGTATGTGAGTTGTTTTATACCTTCATAAATTGTAAATGTCTGAACAGATCTGGATGTATAATATACTTAGACTCCTTAAATTATTCCTAGTGGATTTTTATTATTCTGTTTGTTTATGATTAGCACTGCTCCTTGGTATCACAAAAAATATAGCGTTTGTCAATAAATGCACACTTTATAGGGATACTTCTGGTATTTTTTGTAATTGTCGACCTGAAGGACATTTAATTGTTTGGCGTTTTTCATTAAAAGTAAAGAAATATAGATACTGCTAATTCATAAATGAATATTATGTTTTTAAATAATTCAAAACGAATAGGCATTTGCTTGTCTGAAACATTCCAATGGACCAATATAGAACTTCAAGACCAGGCGTGAATAATAAATAATGCATTGCAAATGCGAAAACACGATTAAGATTTTATAATAAAATAACTAAATTATTGATACAATTACGCAAAGTGTCTCACGTTTTTAATGTCGCCGCTAGTTGGCGCCAGCGGACTAAATATGCGAACATGCTAAGCCGATTAGTCTTATTTTTAAACATCGACGGAAAAGGAGGCTGTGCTATGTATTGAGCTGTTCTACGTGATAGTCTGTTTGCATTTACCTTCTATTTATGTTCATCTACTCTTAGTGATTGTTGCCCGTCTCGTATCAATGGTAGAGATCTTCAGTTGAACATGCTCTTTGTTTTGAGGAGGAAAAAATCCTTTCGGACCAGTATCTAGTGACAGGGCGTGTCTCAATTGCACGGGCTAAAACAACCCCTTCAAGGCATTCCATCGTGCTGACCATCTTAGATGTACCTCTTCTCATCATAATGCTTTTCAACATCAGTTAGTGGTTTTTCTAAATGCAGCTGAAACTCGTGTATCTCAAGTTTGCATACCCATTTGTCTCCTGCTCTATTTAGATAAAAGAAGTACGAATGTACTGTTGAATAATTTCGATTGAAGGATTGATTATATATGTGCTATCAAGGGCTAACTTGTGAATTGTATAAAAAAAACATTTTTGGTACCTCATGTATTTTCTTATTCTTCATCGAAAAAGGTAAAGTATTTGATTCATCATCATCATCATGATCAACCCATTGCCGGCTCACTACAGAATGCGGGTCTCTTCTCAATATGAGAAGGTTTTGGCTATAGTCCACAACGCTGGCCATGTGCGGATTAGCATCTTGAAGACTTCACACGCCTTTGAGAATATTATGAACAGGCGTGTAGGTTTCCTCACGATGTTTTCCTTCACCGTTGAAGTAAGTGATATTTTGAAAAAACGCACATAACTCCGAAAAGTTAGAGGTGCGAAAAATAGGTGGTGCCCGGGATCGTACCCCCGACCGCTGATTAGGAGGCGAACGTCCTGACCACTAGGCGTATCACTAGCGGTGATACCGCTTCAAGAATTTAATTTAAGTATTTGATTATCAATACTTAATTTTGGGCGTTGATTAACAAACACTTGCGTTTACATGCGAGTCACATATTCTGACTGAATGAATTTCGTAATTAAACCACTGAATTATTGATGCCATTACCCAAGAGGCGAACATCGTTGTTAGGAAAATGCTGCGGCTAGGTGGCGCCACTGCCAATACGTTGGCCAGTCCAATTTGTTTGATGTTTCATGTAATTCTTTATGTGTTTACGCGTAGCATTTCGTGAGTGCAGTTCGCACGCGCGCATTTTCGTTGCACCAACAAAGTGAATTCTGTAATAAAGTTCGCTGATATATTGATAGTTATTTGACACAAATAACATTGCGCACACACGCTGTTGCGATCGATGAAAATACCATCGCAGATATTTGGAATTTAGCATTTACGTGAGCCTACTGTTAATTTTATGAGGTGTTGAAATTGGGTACACTTTAAAATGTGCGGTAGGCAGTTGCTTGATTTTCTCTGCGCCTTCTAGATTAAGCGAAGATTAGTGAACATTTTCAACACTCAAAACAGTGATTAGTGTTTTTCTTCTACATATATCCCATGGATACCAGGTCTTATCATTGTTTGTGGCATGCTTTTGGTATAGGTACCTTATCATGACATATACTCGTATCTAACATTTGGTAGTCATGATCGTTTGATTTAGGCTTATTTGAAAAAAAAACACTCATTTTAAGCAGCCAAGGAAAACATCGTGAGGATACTGCACTGCATACCTACGAGATCTTAATTATATTTTCAAAGGCGTGTGAGATCAAATCCGCAGTTGGCTGGCCAAAACCCATCTCATGCTGAGAGGTGACCCGTACTCGTACCCGGCCGTTAATGGGTTATAAGTAATAAATGATAATTATGCCATAAATAATGTTTTGGTGAGGAAAACCCATGATAAATATCAGTTTTACTAACTAAAATACATCATACTTTTGTATGGATATTCTTGATCGTGCAATGATTCCCGAGGGTCACTTTCGGTAGAAGTAAATGTAGGAATAAGACGACCTCCGGCGCGCAACATGTGCGCTGTCGCATTATAATGTTGAAGGTCCTGGGTTCGATTTCCGGCTCGAATCTAGTCTAAAGGGAGGCTTCAGCCGTGGCTAGTTACCACCCTACCGATAAAGACGTGTCGCTAAACGTATTTGCGTTCCGGCACGATGTCGCGTGTATACTAATTTGGAGTATGGGTTTATCATACCCCTAAGCATGCTACCATCTTAGACTGTATCATCATAACTATCAGGTGAGATTGCCGTCAAGGGCTAACGTGAAGTGTATAAAAAAAAGATATAACCGTGTATGTTTTTATTTCAATATCATATAGTTTTTTTTCATTATCAACGCTATCACTCAAGACAAAACACATTATCAGCATAGAAAATCTGCACATTGTTGTAACAGGATGCTGTATTTAAATTGTAAAATACTCAAGTCAAGGAATTCATTGACCGCGACCGCAAATTCCTTGTCGCGTTCACATTTTCTCGTATTGTCTGTAAATGGCATTATGTGACGCTTATGGACCATGACGCGGAGCGCAGTGCACGAGGAAGGGTAAAAAAACACGTATTATGTTACATAGTGTTTACCAACTAAAGTACTTACGTGTCTTTAAATTGGCTTGATTACATAATATTTTCGTAATCTATGGTAATGAATACAAATTAAAAAAAAAAGTCTTCTCAAAAAGCATTACAAGCTTTAAAATGGTCAAAAACAAATTGCCGACTTATTATTAAATTAAAAAATTAAAATCTGAATGAATTTGAAGTCGATGTTTTTATATTAGCAAATTTAAAAACATATAACCAACACATATATATATATATATATATATATATATATATATATATATATATATATATATATATATATGTGTTGTTATATATATATATATATAACAATTGGAAACCTGCACTTTCAAAATAATTGAAAAAAAATTCAGTGATAATTGAAGCTTATACGTAATTATTCAACCGATATTAAATATAATACGACCTATTCAAGAGTTTATTTAGAAGATTGTAAAGAGATCAAGGGACTATAAGTAACAAATTTCACACAGTTGCGAGACAATTAATCCGCACGAGGTTGCAAGGACACCAGGACCACGATCTTCACTAATGAAGGAACGACTAGAGAGAGAAAGAGACGAGAATGATATTACCATCTGTAAATTTAAAACTAAAGCTATACGGGCTAACATACGCGCCTTCTCATTTTCTCGTCCTATTTCTAAGAGATAAGACAAGAAAATAAGTAGTCAGCAAGTTCTGTCTACTTTTCTAAGAAGGAGCCGGGTAACAAGATAATCGTGCTGAAATCGGTATACATTATTAACCAGCCTATGTATTATTAACACCATACTACAAGCCTTCTCATGTAATAATAATAAATTATTCTAAAGTTTATACATTTACGAACTAGTTGAACAATATATATATTCTAAAGTTTGTACGATTATAAGCAAACTAGCTGAACAAAAGATTCAGAAAATAACTGAAAACAAGCGGTTAGAGACGTGGCCCTTGGAAATTTCGATCACTAGTATTGTGTGATTTTTCATATTGTTTAATTCATTGATGACTTGCTTAAAATTCATCAAAGAATTATTTAATTTAATGTATAAATACAAACCTAGTAATTAGCTCAAGATTATCTAGCGATTGATTGACTGAACTATCGTGAATGAATTCTGAGCATAAATAGAACGCGATGTTAGATTTGTGCTGTGAACTGCGAACTATTTGGGCAGTCTCTTACGAAAATTTATGTGAGCGTTATAATACCGATAATAATAATCATATATATAGCTGCCTATTGTATACTACCGATAACTTACTTTACTAATGAATGGTAATTAAACAGTAGTAAAATGCACAACACTCCATTTAGCTCCACGTATTTGTAGTACGTATTGCCTACTTATTCATGTCGACGAACCATTATCTTGCACGGCATAAGTATTAAATTTGATATACTGGTACTATCGCGTTCTTAATATAACTGTTCTATTTGATCATAACTACGAATGTACTTTATTGGCAACACTCGTGAGATCAAATGTTGAAGGCGTGTTTCTCTATGAACGCCGGGGCTGAATTTAGTTGTGGCGCCACTTCTTGATCGTTCCATGTTTTAAAGAAAGATTTATTGACGTAACGCTATCTATATTACGATATGTATGATAAATATGAAGCTGTGATAGCCTAGTGGTTAGGGCGTCAGCCTCTTAATCAGAGGTCGGCGGTTCGAATCCGGACACGCACCTCTAACTTTTCGGAGTTATCTGCGTTTTTTAAACAATTAAAATGTCACTTGCTTCAACGGTGAAGGAAAACATCGCGAGGAAACCTGCATTCCTGAGAGTTCTCCATAGTGTTCTCAAAGGCGTGTGAAGTCTGCCAGTCCGCATATGGCCAGCATGGAGCACTATGGCCAAAACCCTTCTCATATTGGGAGGAGACCCGTGCTCTGTAGTGGGTCAGTAAAGGGTTGATCATGATTAGAAGATGATGATACGCGTCTGGGTTTACTGGCTATTCTGGTTTTTTTAGGGTCTTCATGTAATTATTGACTTTATACGTTTCTTGATTGTCGCTGTCTTTGGGCTCGTTTCAATGTAATATATTATCGCTGGTAACACGCATATTGCCTTAATAGAACCTCAGAGCATACCAAGAATAGGCGTAGTATCTAATGTTTTGCTAACACCATTGGAACGTTATGAGAGAAGGAAATATAATTATGGTATGGTTAGATAAAGGGGCAACTAACGGTACTTGATCAATTCGACTTTGAAATCAATGAATATTCGGTCTCATATTCAGCGTATTTCGACGACCTCCGTGGCGCAGTGCGTGTGCTGTCGTTTTATAAAGTTGGAGATTCTGGGTTCGATTCCCGGCTCAAGTCTGGTCTGGTGAGAGGCTTCGGCCGTGGCTAGTTACCACCCTATCGACAAAAACGTAACGCCAAGCGATTTAGCGTTCCGGCACGATGTCGCGTACCTCTTTGGTTGTTAGTGTCATTGTAACAAAGGTCTACATTGTAAAGCTATGTACACAGTGTAATGCACAGTATGACCCAGTGTTGATATACCAAATGCGGTGCCGGTAGTCATAGATATTCTCATTCTCGCCAAATTTGTTTAGAGCCGCCGTGCGCTGGCGCCAGTCTACTTTCCAAATAGCCTTCGCGTCTCGCCTGTGACCTTTTAAGCACGCTGGTACGCCTTATGGGACCACTCCACTCCTAGTTTCATAGATTCTGACGCTACAATTTTAATTGGTCAAATTTTGTTCTCGCAGTTTGTCGACAGCTACCTAAACACGTATCGAGTGTAATTACGTTGAATATGAGACGAATATTAATTGATTTCAAAGTCGAATTGATCAAGCACCCTGTACGGCTATATCACCTGGTGGTAAGTGATGATGCAGTCTAGGATGGTAGTGGGCTAACCTGTTAGGGGTATGGTACACCACACTCTTAATTGGTTTCGACATCGTGCTGGAACTCTCAATCACTTGGCGACACGTCTTTGTTTGTAGGGTGGTAACTACCTACAGATGAAGCCTCCCACCAGACCAGACTCGACCCGGTCATCGAACTCAGAACCTCCAACTTTATAATGCGACAGCGCGCACACTGCGCCATGGAGGTCGTCAAATATAGAAGATCGTAGAATAATTTTTAAAAGCGGTATGTATCGGAGTATATTGATAGGATTCCGTATCATGGTTGTATGAAACACCACGAGTATAGACGTTATTAAGATAAAAGCAATTTGTAGTGCCTTTTTATTTATTTTTATTAAGTTATAACCGCAATAGAAACATATATGCTGTGAAAATTTGAATGCAGTGCCTATGAAGGTTCTTAAGTTACAGACCGCTGAAAGACAGACACACGGATGGATGGACGGCGTTTGTAATCGGTTTTTGTCTACTGCCTGTTAAATAAACATTGTCCAATAATGATAGAATATATTGATGATCCATTCAGTCCAGAATGTAGGTGGAAATCGGCTTTCCCTTTTTAGCTGAGTGCCCCATGTGCGTGCTGGTATAATCAACTGCATAATACTTATACTATCCTAACCTAAAGAAGTTCGGGATATTGTTAAGTTCACAAAATCAACTGGTAGGTTTTAGGGGGTAAGATACCGGGACATCAGTCAAACTTGTATCTCAAAACCGGGGAAAAGGGTTGAAAGTTCCATACATAGAACTGATTACCCGTCTGGTAATGATAGGCGTTACCTTTATAAATAAAACAACATACAAAACATACACAGAACCTTTCAAGTACGGTACCCTTACACTGTGTAAATGCCTAACTATATGTGCGCCTCAAAAATTAAAAATACCTTTCGTTATTTATAGTAAAAAAAGAAGTATAAATCTCAATTGCAAAATTTAAATAATTATTCCTGAAGTACAAAATGTTATTATGCAAATCAGTTGAGTACTAGGAGTTCACACACACAATATTATAAAATAGTTTATAACAAGCGCAAGTGACATATTGCTTATAAATCCACCCGCAATCTATGACGTCTTTGTCATACGCAGTTTATCAATTTATCGTGGAGTTCGAGATTCTAATGCCTGACTCGAGTTTTGCAGTAAACATTTAACATTGGTGTTTGATTACTTTACTTGACAAGTTTTTGTGGACGTTCACGTGAAACAACGGGTCAAACGCTTGCGTTCGGTCATGGTTCAAGTGTGTGGACGCTTTGCAATCATCATCATCATCATTATCAACCGATTTTCGGCTCACTGCAGAACACGGGTCTCCTCTCAATATGAGAAGGGTTTGGCCATAGTCCACCACGCTGGCCATGTGCGGATTGGCAGACTTCACACGCCTTCGAGAACATTATGGAGGACTCTCAGGCATGCAAACCTGTATGACATTTTCCTTCACCGATGAAGCAAAGTGATAGTTAGTTAGAGGTGTGTACCCGGGCTCGAAACTCCGACCTCGATTAGGAGGCGGACGTTCTTACCACTAGGCTATCACAGATTCTACTTATATATTGTAGCTTCTGCTTATTCTTGTTTTTTTTAGCAATGGAAATAAAATTTGCAGTTTACGTGAAAGCGAGCGTGGTGGACTATGACCAAACCCTTCTCATATTGAGAGGAGACCCGTGCTCTGTAATGAGCCGGTAATGGGTTGCATGATGAAGGTACCTATAAGTCTGTATATAGAATAGAAAAATATAAAAACTTATTATTAATTTTCAAACGCAAACCGCCACTAGCTTTACTGTAGTATTTCGTATTATGAAAGTGGTGATAGTGCGGTTAAAAGCAATCAAACAAGGACGTAGCACGTTGACGTAAAGTCGTAAAGATGAGCGTCAGAACGACATGCAGTGCCCAGGCATATGTGTGTGTGTCCGAGTTATGATCGCACGTTTGGCGCCATTTACATACCCATTCCATTGTTCACAGAAATGTGGCGCCGGCACTTACTTGTTCATACGTAATTTTATGATCGACGCTTGCTTGCTGTTTTCTGAATCTTAACCGCCACTTGAATGTGAATAGAGCGCCGTGGACGCAAGCGATCCCTTTAAAACTGTAATAATTCATGAGCTTATGTATGCACGCGTGTTTTGAATACGCTGCCATTGTGAAAATTCTCAAATATGACAGTTGGTACATTCCTTGGTGTTGGTCTCCGTTCGAAAACTCCGTGACGACCTCTGTAGCGCAGCGCGCGTTGTCAAATTATAAAGTTGGAGGTCCTGGGTTCAATTCCTGCCTCGGGTCTGGTCTGGTGGAAAGCCTTCCGAAAAAAGGCGATTTAGCGTTCCGGCACGATATCGTGTAAAAACCAATTAGGAGTATGGCTTTATCGTACCCCTTATAGGTTAGCCTGCTACCATCTTAGACTGCATCATCACTTACCATCAGGTGAGTTTGCCGTCGTTACGGTCGAGTGCACGAGTGTTCCCGTGACCCAGCCACCAGGCGACGCGAAGGAGCATCGCTGGGTTTTAGTGGGTATTCTGGTCGCCAGTTTGGCCGCCGGGGAGTCCCACATACCCCGTCGGAAGCGGCGCGGTCTTGCCTGCATCGCTTCCGAAGGGGATGCGTAAACGCATTTCCCAGCGTGAAAAATAAAGTAGTGGAGTGGGTAAAAAAATGTATCAATACAATTGACAAGCCGTGTTTACACTTCGACTTAATGGCATAAGTGCATCGTCAGGAAGCTCTCCGACTCGAAAACCATTAAAAAGGTTCAAGATAAATTAGGACACATCAACATCAGCTCCTAAAGTGTTGTATTTAAAACACACTACCATTTAACAGATATCTTTGGAATGTGGAGTTGGATTAACTGTGTAAGTGCTAGTTTGAACATGACATGTTCTCAATTTAGAAAAACAAAGCAATTATCATTATAAAAAAAGCTGTAATAGCCTATTGGTAAGGACGTCCACCTCTTAATAAGAGGTCGGGGGTTTGAACCCGGGCACGCACCTTATGTGCGATTTTAAGAAATTAAAATATCACTTGCTTCAACGGTGAAGGAAAACATTGTGACGAAACCTGCATGCCTGAGATTCTTTTCGCGTATTGCTATATACATTTAGTTTGTAATATAAATAGGTACCTGTAAGTTGGTATGACAACGGAGAAAAATATAAAAACTTATAAAAGCTGTGATAGCCCAGTGGTTAGGACGTCCGCCTCCTAATCAGAGGTCGGGGCACGCACCTCTAATTCTTGGAAAACATCGAGAAGAAACCTGCATGTCGCAGAGTTCTCTATAATGGTCTCAAAAGGCGTGTGAAGTCTGCCAATCCACACATGGCCAGCTTAGTGGACTAGGGCCAGACCCTTCTCATAGTGAGAGGAGACCTGTGCTCTGTAGTGAGCCGGCAATGGATGTTGATCATGATGGTGATGATGAAGCAATTATCACTGATATTTAAAACTCTCTTAGTGATGAAGACTTCGTCCTCTAGTTTTCGCGTGGTTCCAATGAATGGTCAGGTTTATGCTGTAATTCTATCAAATGGGACATATCCCAACGATAGTCTTCGGACTCATCATTCAATCAGACTATAGTAACTCAAGGAGTTGTGAAGCTATGTGATGTGACAAATCAAAACAACTCAGAGGACCGATGGTCATTAATCCTCTGGGTCCTAAGATACTGGAGTGATGAGACTACATAGCGGAAAGTGCGTGGAAGACCAGTGAGAAATGACATGAAAATTTATTGCTTCTTATTAATAAAGTAGTAAGTTTTCGAGGGCGTGATACTTTATTGATTCATTAGTTGGAATTGAATAATAATTTTTAAAAGTAAATACTCATCTGGAAAGGAATAAATCAAAATCAAATCAAAATATCTTTATTCATATAAACCTATTTCAGGCATCTATAAATCGTATTTATATTCGTGAAGTGATGGTGACAACTACACTCGCCAACTCAAAGCTAAAAGGGTTCAAATCGCGCCCAGGTCTAAGAAGAAGCCCACAAGCCGGAGTTTCTTTTTGTTATCACCATCTCCCATAATCAATTATAAATTAAAGTACCTATGGAGTTAGAGCAATTCACCCCCCACGTTTTTTTAACATTTATATAATCCTTAATATCGTAATAGGATTTTTCTATAAGCTATACATGACCCTGACGATCAGATGACTACTGACAACATACTCGTACCACCTACCACACAATCATACGCTACACACCGTCTTCGCTGGTGAAGATGTGGTCCACGCTATCTTACGTCATCCGGACGTGGGCTCCATCCACGGCCTCGGAGACGTACGGGCCACTCACCGTCCGACCCCCCCGTTATCCCAAACGTCGCCTAAGCCGAGGTTCGGCCTCAACGGAGGCGCCATTAGGCACCAATAGGGTTTGTACAGCTAAAAAAAAAATCTATAAGCTATTAAAAAAAGGCCTTTAAAATCAAAAGTTGTCAAAACTGATCCGCTACTGAGGTTAAAAAGGAGTTAATATTCCTATATTTGTAGTAATAGAAGAAAAACAGTTCCGGTAAGATAGTGCTAGCATACATGTTTATTGAACTAAGCGTTAGTGGGACGCGGCGATGAAAGCATTTTATAAACACCGGAACGCTGGATTACCGTTCTCACCTTAAACTAAAGTTTTGATGGATAAACATTTTATTTTTATGTTCATCCTCCTTACTTTATATTGTGATAATTTTTTATATTAATTAGTGCTATAAGATGTTATATACTTAACCTTCATATTATTCACTAGACCCAGAAACACACAGCTCCTCAATCTACAGCTCTAATGTCGATTTGTATTTTTTTTATAATAAACTACCTATTGATATCTTGGTGATGTCTATCAAGTTCAAAGTTTTTATAAAACGAAAGCTTGTAGAAAAATCATGTTACGATATTAAGGATTATATA
Organism: Lasiommata megera; assembly: GCA_928268935.1. Taxonomy (NCBI): domain Eukaryota; kingdom Metazoa; phylum Arthropoda; class Insecta; order Lepidoptera; family Nymphalidae; genus Lasiommata; species Lasiommata megera. The sequence goes on along the minus strand of OV743322.1, from coordinate 9,454,800 downwards.
AATTATCAAAAAGCTTGGGTGTGAATTGCTCTATCTCCATAGGTACTAACTATAATTTATTATTCATTATGTGAGATGGTCATAACGAAAAAAAAACCCGGCTTAGTTTGTTGTGGGCTTCTTCTTAGACCGCGGCGCATTTGGAACCCTCATAGCTTTAGTTTTAAGTTTACGAATATAATTATCACCATGAAATAACTACGTACGTACTACTTAAATTATTGACACGTCAAAAGTGCCTTTTAAAGGACTATTTGAATAAAAATTATTTCGAATTTTAAATATGATAGGTGGGCTTCAACGGTTGTAAACACTAACAATAACTAGGATGGATGGTTTAGCTTACTCTGTGAGCCATGGGTTAGTTAATCACAGTTAATTTTCCGAACTGCTGCTACATTTAATACCTAACGATTCCTCTCTGACCCGCGATTCAAATTCAGGGCCTAGCGATCCGTTTATGAACTCGTTGTTTCTAGTTCACAGCGACGCGGTCTTGAATACCTAAATCAGCATATTTTAATATCAATTTTATTGTCTTTATGGTTTCTAACTTTCTCTTGGGTAAATTTGTTTTATGGAAGACTTGGAAAGAGCTGGGGGAGGCCTACGCCAGAGAGGCGACTTCTACCAAACACTTGTGACGATATGATAATACAAAAATTTGACTGAAAATTGTAAAAAAAAAAAAAATCAAACATTGACATAACATTGACATTTATTATTTTTTATTGAATTGGTAGTAGAATAAATGGCTTTTTTATTTTTATTTTATTTATTTTTATTAAATTTGTTTTATCATTCTCAGGCTATGATTATCCTACTGCTGGACACTCTCATATAAGAGGCGTTTAGTGCTTGGGCACTATAGGTTAGGTTAGGTTAGGTTAGTGGACTGTTGGGCTAGCCATCCCCATCGCGGGTGCCTGGGCGGTAACGCAGGGGCGGCTGATAAACAAGAGTTCGGGAAGTACAACGGGTTGAACCTTTGGGCTAGCTACCCGCCATTGCACAAGTCTCCTTACTGTCTGGGGGTGATTAAGGTGTTCTTAAATGGAGAGTTCCTATAGCGGGTGGGGGACCCGCAAAGCCATTAAGCGAGGTTTTATTAGGGGGGTATCATCCATTACCTTCTTCCTGCCCAAAGGTTGAAGGTAGCCATAAAGTTTTTCCACTACGACAAATAAAAAACTGGTTTCGGACTGGATACACTTTATTTCACTATTTATTTATTTACGGCGAAACGCTGGTATTGGTACGCTGAGAATTTTTTAATAGAGAAACTCCAAAAACGATTTCCCGATTCGTATTTGAAAATGCGCAATATACACTAGATTAACAATACAGTTTAACATACAATTGTAATGTAATACAGAAATATCTTAGATGTAGTTCCCAAACTTATTCCTAAGATAACCTTTCTGGTATTGTAGCGTAACTTTAGTACTTTAGTAGGACTTAGGACTAGGCTTAATCCCAAAAGAGAGCTTGTTGAGAGAAGCTTAGAAGATTTTGCCTTCGGTTATGTTGAATTATGAATTGAGAGAGTTTTGGTAAGTATTATGTCGAGAAGTAAACATTCTTGTTTATTTCCATATTGCTTATGGTCAATTTACTACGGAATATCTATTTAATCCAAAATTTGTAGATTGAATTTAGTAGTGCTATCCTTATCTTACACTCTCCTTTTTATGACATATGAAAGATATGAGGATGGCTAAAGAAATTTGATTGGCTTGATTATAAGTCTCAGTAATTTGTTAGAAAATGCAGTCAAGGGTTATGTTTACAAAAAAAAAAAAACCAAGACAAGCTCTTCCGAGATTTATACCAAGCATTTTTCTCTAAAGGATTTGCTCTAAATTTTGCATTTAACATGCGGAATTCTATAAACGAGTTATCATAGAATAGCTTGGAAAATATGAATTAGTAAAGTTATAAAATATACGGTTAATGATTTTAATATTTATCGATGTGATTTTTACGACTTTACAATACCATTTACAGCGTTTTTACATAAATTATCAAATTAATTATAATTTAAACATTGTATCAGATTACATGTGTTATTTTAATTATAGAGACCAACCCATTGACACGTCATTCATGTAAAAGTAAACTATGAGGCCCCTGTCGATAGTAAATTTTTTTGTTTAGACCCAGTTTAGTACCCATTATTTATTATTTGTACATATTTTAGATGAGCTAATACTTATAACATACAGATTTATATACAAAGTTTATAGACCACTTTCGTCATATAATTTGTGGAAACCAGACACTGAGATGTAAGCTACAAAAATGACATTCTATAAAGTTCCATACCTGTAAAGACAGTTTCCGTTACTAAGAAGTGAACACACCTTTATTATAGTAATAATAATAAAGGTGACGTCCTAACCACTAAGCTAGTACAGTAGTACTAGCTTAGTGGTTAGGACGTCCGCCTTCTAATCAGAGTCAGGTCGGGGGCTCGAATCCGGGCATGCACCTCTAACTTTTCAAAGTTATGTGCGTTTTTAAGCAATTAAAATATCACTTGCATCAACGATGAAGAAAAACATCGTGAGGAAACCTGAGAGTTCTCCATAATGTTCTCAAAGGCGTGTGAAGACTGCCCATCCGCACATGGCCAAACCCTTCTCATATTGAGAGGAGGCCCGTGCTCTGTAGTGAGCCGGTAATGGGTTGATGATGATGATGAATACTTATAACAGTCAAAATAGCTTTTTACCAAACTGCGCGACGCAATGGATGGTAACGTAAACTAACGATCTTTTATGTCATCATACCATAACTATGTAGTGAATGTTTCTCCAAATGATTTGATTTTTATGATTTATGAACTAATTAACTAGATTGATCAAAGCGGTTGTTAAAATGAAACAATAAATGGAATTCGACTGTGTGTGAAACGTAGAATTAATATGCATTCTAATCAATAATAGAGTCTTGCTATTGCGAATGACCTGTGAACCCACTAAGCGCCTTGAGATAGGAGCGTGTGTTATGTAATTTGTAATAGTTTATGTTTACTTCTGTTTAGAATTTAGTAGATACATAATGGCTCGTTATTTATGCTAATAACTAGCAGGTTTGTTGTTTTATAGTCGAGATTATTCCGCCAACTTGTTGGAATATTTTTTAGTTCCAATTGTTGTGTTATTCGCTCCTACTTTTGATAAGCAATAATGCAAGCAAGCAAGGTTGCGAACCTAAGGCCTTTTTTTATCGTGTGTCATGTCAAATCCTCATGGATACTTCTGCGCCACGGGGAGGCACAAAGGTTATGTTAGACTCCTACTGACTAAAACCCCCACGTGTTTCCTAATCACCGCTGTATGGTGGAGCCACAGGAAAGATCCTAGATATAAAGTAAAAAAACATAGAATAATCTTTTGCTGTTGATTTTAGAAACGCAATATTTTTTTTGTTTATGCATTATCTTATGCGTGTAATTTTATAGTTATCTATGGCTAGAACAATAAGAATAAATTACCGCACTAAATTTAATTTTAAAGATTTTTTATTTATAAGCCTCCTACCGTACCGATTGAAAAAATTACGTATTCCCGTCAAGACATGCCGGAATTAAAGAGAGTAGATGCTTAAAATAATCTAAAATAAAATCTCTACCATTACTGGGTTTAAAACTTCTTTAAAAAGCTTTTTTGAAAGTCGCTTATAAATAAGCAGATATTCGTAAGCGTTGCCGATTGATGCTATAAACAAGATATTCAAAATATTTTAAATTTCATCCACATTGTTTCTAGTTCACGAATCAAGATTAAAGACCCAAATACAACATTCTTAAATATAAATTCCATTGTCTTACTAGTTTTAGCTTTCTTCTTTCTAAATGATTTCGTTTTATAATTCTTCTGAAGGAAACAGGGATTTAGAGGTTAGATCCTCAAGGATGGGCTAAGATGGTAGGCTATGACAAGAAAAAATATTTAACTATTCAAATTCAAAATAATCTTTATTCAAATAGTCCTTAAAAAGGCACTTTTGACGCGTCAATAATTTACATAGTAGTTATTTCATGGTGATAACTATATTCGTAAACTTAATGCTAAAGCTATGAGGGTTCCAAACGCGCCCCGGTCTAAGAAGAAGCCCACAAAAAACTAAGCCGGGTTTTTTTTCCGTTATCACCATCTCACATAATGAACCATAAATTATAGTACTCATGGAGATAGAGTAATTCACACCCAAGCTTTTTTATCGTTTATATAATCCTTAATATCGTAATATGATTTTTCTACAAGCTTTCGTTTTATAAAAACTTTGAACTTATTGATAGACATCTCCAAAATATCAACAGGTAATTTATTATAAAATAAAATACAATTTCCTTTGAATGAGTTACTAATTTTGTGCAGCCTACTAAACGGTACCACAAGTTTGCTTTTACTTCTGATGTTCAGTGCGTATTTTATATGACGTAATAGACAATGATAAGAAAGGTGTATTTACTTTGTATTAACGGAAACTGTCTTTACAGGTATGGAACTTTATAGAATGTCATTTTTGTAGCTTACATCTCAGTGTCTGGTTTCCACAAATTATATGACGAAAGTGGTCTATAAACTTTGTATATAAATCTGTATATTCCAATTGCCATGGGATAGTCTGGATGGAATTAATAGTACAAACATTTCTCATGTGTATGTGATACCCTCTAAATGATACGGAATGGCGCCGAACCGTTTAAAGGGAACCGTAAGCATGCGAAAAGGCCCTTAGGGTTGGATTGTTTGTAAAATCATTTCCCAGCTCAAATGACTACGCCGTAGTAGGAACTTACCTACCGTATTTTAAGATTGCAGACTTTTAAATGTTTCTAAGACTTCGTGATGATTCAGTTAACGTTGTTTCACATGTATAAAACATTTATTTTTATTCTATCGATTTTATTTATAATTTTTCTAATAACGTTAATCTCTAATATTTTGCTAGGCTTCGAAATTAAATGATGTAGGCGCGTAAATAACGCGACTTTGCATCATTACTAATATTTTAACCAAAGCTTTTTTTCCACTACAAGGTAGCCCTTGACGGCAATCTCACCTGATGATAAGTGATGATGCAATCTAAGATGGTAGCGGGCTAACCCGTTAGAGGTATGGTAAACCCATACTCCTAAACGGATTCTACGCGACATCATGCTGGAACGCTAAATCGCTTGGCAATACGTCTTTGTCGGTAGGGTGGTAATCAGCCACGGCATGAGCCTCCCGCCAGTCCAGACTCGGGAATCGAACCTAGAACCTCCAACTCTATAATGCGACAACGCGCTCTGCGCTACGGAGGTCGTCAACGTACGGAACCTTTTGAGCGTGATACAGATACTTGGTTGGTTTTATACTTTGTTTTTACACTTCTTCCAAATAAAACCATTTATATTTTATTACTGACGAATTCATTCATATCTTAATTGAAATCTGCCACCAAGTAAAAAGTACCTATAGATATTCTTAACAATATCCTTAAAATAGTACCAGGTACCAGGAAAGCATAAGCATAATGTAGAGGTCAGGGACAGGGATCTACAACCTTTGGTATGTTGCGTTCATGGCCAGACCGGCGCCAGCGATTGGGCGCCACATGGCCCCTTCACAACGACCACCATTCATAACCCATCCTCGGATCGCAGTTTGATCTCCATTATTGTAAATGTGATTGATATTTAGTTCATGCCAAGATCAAGGTTGACTACCAATGTAAAGTGACGAACACATTACGGATGTACGTAACATGTTCGTCGTTTTACATTATATATTTTTTTGACGACCGCCGTGGCGCAGTGCGCGCGCTGTCGCATTATAAATTTGGAGGTCCTGGGTTCGATTCCCGGCTCGAGTCGAGTCTGGTCTTCTGCCGTGGCTAGTTACCACCCTATCGACAAAGACATGTCGCAAAGCGGTTTAGCGTTCCGGCACGATGTCGCGTAGAAATTAGTTAATGGTTTTACCATACTCCTAACAGGTTAACCCGTTACCATCTTAGACGCATCATCACTTAAACTGTGAGAGTGCCCTCAAGGGCAAACTAAAAAATATTACCGCGATGAAAGCTAATTATGCGAAAATCTCCATTGAACCCAGGACCTCCAATTTTAAAATGTGACAGCGTGCACGCTGGGCCACGGAGGTCGTCAAAAACGTAAATGAAAGGTGCTTTCTATTTAGTTTGAAGGGTACAATAAAAAACATGGGGAAGAAATATGTTTTTAGTTCTCTAAAATGCCTAGGAATAATTTATCTGACCGGGATGTGCGTATTTCTGCGAAGTAGCGGCTAACTCAATTATGTATTCCAGACTGAACTGCACTTATAGTATTCTAGTAAGTGTCGGGAGTTGAAACAGTACAATTAGGGCTGCTACTTAATTGCAATAATTAAATTAAAAGCAGCCATTGCTTCTCTTTGACAACTTATTTATATTCATTCATTTTAATAACTGTATCATTCATTTCTTAAACCAGTAACATAAGTACGGTGTCAGTCAATAATATTAACGTTTCCTTGGAATGTAAGAATAAAAGAGTCGAATTAAAGAAATTATTAGAAAGATCATTTCAACGGTCTATTCAAAACGTTTAATATCATTGGGTTTTAAAGTTATGTGTGATTATAGCAGTAGTTTTAAATGATATTTTTAAACTATGTAAAAATCTCGTTGGAATAAGTAATAATTTTGAAAATTCTTCCTTTAAGAATTCTTCTGGAGAATCATCAATCAAGTATGATTTGGAAATCATAAAAATATGGAAAGATGGCAACCCTAATGAGTCCAGTCGTCCTAATGACACGTCGTGACCGTAGGTTCCTCAAACTAAAATTATTACAAAGCGAAATTGTTTTGTCGTGCGCCATTAATGTTTAATTGATAAAAGGAAGTCATGTTTATCTCGTAAATTGATACGGCTTCACCTTAAAAGCATATTTTCTTTACAATTTGCGTACATATAATGTATGTATTTTTTGCTACAAGAGTCATCATAGTCACCACAAATTATTTATTTCTACAACTTTTTTGCAATATATAGGACAAAACATACATGAAAATTACAAAACGACCTTATCACTAATAGTGATCTCGTCCAGGCAACCATTTCTTTGGAGCTGATGAATTAAAAGTAACAAGGAAGTTGCAAAAAAAATATATATATATTAATTACTATTCAAGGCATTGGGGTTGGCAACACCAATATTTCTAATGACCTGGTATTGAGTGTTTTTAAACCGAAAAACCCAGTAGGATAATTTCATGCCGGTACCAGGACCTCATGATCAGTAGGTACTCAACCATCAGTTTCAGTAACTATAATTTATTAGCTTTACGAGTAAGTTTCGATTCACGTGATAAATATTTTTGGTATAATTTTGGTCACGTGATAAATTTATTTTATCCAATTTGTTTCGGTTTTGTGGCCCATGACATAAAATATAAACACTTCTTATTACATTCGTTTAAAACGCAACATCTTTTCGTGTATTATCAATTCGCCCATGAGTGCTGATCACTAAAATAAAAATCTGAACGAGCTCGATTAAAAAAATACAACAAATCATATTGTTCTATTCAGGAAGAATAGTCAATAGACGCAATAAGACGCTCGTCGACAAACAATAGGATTATTAAGTGATTGTATTGTATAGCTGTCTTGACTTGGCGGTCTGTTTAATCTTTGACCTTTCGCTATTTAGAACATAATGTCGGTTTGTATTATTTTTCTCTTCAAAGTATTATTTGTCTACGTTTATACTAGAACAAAGCAAATCGTTATCGAGCACAAACGCAACATCAAGACCGGGTGCTCCTTTGTGCAAAAATCAGCAGCTGAGATGACTGAATGCGGTAAGCGGTGCAGAGACCTTCTCGTACTCCTCACTCAGTGAGATATATTTTTCTTGTTACCCTGCCCTTAAGTCTGTTTTTTTGAAGCTGTGATAGCCTAGTAGTTAGGATGTCCGCCTCCTAATCAGAGGTCGGGGGTTTGAACCCGGGCACGCACCTCTAAGTTTTCGGAGTTATGTGCGTTTTAAAGTCATTAAATGATCACTTGCTTCAACGGTGAAGGAAAAGATCGTGAGGAAACCTGGTTCTCCATAATGTTCTCAAATGCGAGTGAAGTCTGCCAATCCGCACATGGCCCGCGTCTTGGACTATGGCCAAACCCTTCTCATATTGAGAGGAGACCCGTGCTCTGTAGTGAGCCGGCAATGGGTTGATCATGATGATAAAATAGATAATAATAGCACATACAGCTTAATTTTATTGGAATACCCTGCGAATGTAAGCGGAAATATTGTCGGTTATCAACCTGTAAGATAGTACAGAACTGTCATTTTGACAGCTACAATTGCCTCTGACAGTGTCGATGAGCGGTCGAAATTGTGTAGCAGCTGTAGTGGCAACTGTCACAAAGCTGACAGGAGTTAAAATGTAAATATTACCTTTAATAAAGTCACAACCGGACTTTGTTGTTTTTAATAAAATACAAATAATTGTCGGGTTAACTTAATGATTTGCACCTTATTTTTAATTAGCATTGCTCTTATCATCGTGCTCGCAATCGTCAAATGTCAATAACGCAGTTATAATCGCTGTCACGTAAATAGAACGCTGAGGGTTTTATTGCCCATTGGCATTTTTATAAATACACGCTAAAATGGCGTCTATACGGGGTAACTTTTTGCGTTTAACAACGACATGGCAACCCAGTTCATATTTCACCCCACACTATGCTTGCGTTAGTCAGCCAGAAATCAAATGGAGAACATTTTCAATTCAATTCAATTCAATTCAAATAATAATCTTTATTCAAATAGTCCTTTAAAAGGCGCTTTTGACGCGTCAATAATTTACAAAGTAGTGATTTGATGGTGATAACTACATTCGTAAACTTAAAACTAAAGCTATGAGGGTTCCAAACGCGCCCCGGTCTAAGAAGAAGCCCACAACAAACTTAGCCAGGTAAATTTTCTTTTTGTTATCACCATCTCACATGCCACTTAAAATTATATTAAGAGCTATCTTATTAGAGCAATATTTCACACCCATGCTTGTTTATCATTTACGTAATCCTTTACACTATAGTAGGACTTTTCTACAAGCTTACGTTTTATATAAACTTTGAACTTATTGAGAGACATCCCAGAAATTTCATTAGGCAATTTGTTATAAAATTGTATACAATTACCTTTAAATGAATTTCTAATTTTTTGTAGTCTAGTAGCGTGCAACACAAGTTTTAATGAGTATATCAAAGTAATCATTATAAACTCAGATTCAGAAGCATCTTATTAACAAATTTTAAAATGCGGGTTAGTGGCGGTTCCGCCCATTCATTCTAGTGAAAAAATATTCGAATCAGTATAAACTTAGTTCAACAGCTGTTATGATAGTATATAAAACATTTTAATTTTTAATCTTTATGTCTACATTTCTGAATTATATTTTTGATAGATTAAAGGGGTGGGCAATGTTACACTATAAAGTAAACAATTGATTATTAAATATATTTATAAACCATACTATAAACTATGTTATTTTATAAATTATCCATTGCGTACAACAACGTAGAAAGCGCAGGTTCGCTCTTTTTACGTGACACATATAATAACACGTTCAATTGACATTTCACGATTGCGAAAGATTCCTGATAATGCCATAAACCTTGGTATTATCGAGTGCACGGAATTTAAAATTTGATAATAAAGCTACTCGCGCATTACATGGTGAGCCGCACTTGTCATACACTTATAGGGTAAACAGATAGAAGTTTCACTGGGATGTACAAAGACATTACTAATACACACAAAAATATCCTTAGTACGAAATACTTTACGATACTACATTACTCGACAACGAGTGGGATTGCGACGTGCGAACCTCACCTACATTATTACCATAATCATCATCATCATCATCATCGGCCTATTAATATACCACGTTCCGACACAGGGTTTCCTTTATAGGTTATTTCTCTTTTACGGCGGGCTTTAATGATCGTATAATATAAATAAAATTAAAAATTATTTATTTAACACTATATGCGTATGTTGTATCCGACAGGACATACACTTGGTATTCTTGTATGTCTATTCTGTATTCGTGGATGCCTGTTTACAATTTAACACACTGGTATCGATAATTTTTAATAGAATAAATATATGTGAAAGTTTTTGCTCTATCTGGGTGTCGAACCAATGCTATCATAAACTGCAATCCTATAGCTTTTCTGAGGGCTGTGATCTTAAGTGTGTAAGGTAAGATTGTACAGAAAATTTCGGTAAATACTATGCTTCCAGAATTGGCTAGCAAAATTGTGTTCTAAGGAAACCAACAATATGTGATGTACAGTTAAAAGTCGTGAGTGAATTTGCAAGTCTTAGACGAAAAGTCGTGGTTATTTAAATATATTTAAGAAGCTGTAATAGCCTAGGGTGGTTAGGGCGTCCGGCTTCTAAAAAGATCTCTTCTAAATTGTCGGAGCGATCTGCGTTTTTAAGCAATTAAAATATCACTTGTTCCAACGGTGAAGGAAACCTGCACGCCTGAGAGTTCTCAAAGGCGTGTGAAGTCTGCCAATTCGCACATGGCCAGCGTGGCTAAATCCTTCTCATATTTAGAGGAGACCCGTGTTCTGAAGTGAAGTGAGCCGGCTATCTGGTTATCATGATGATGATGATAATTTAAATAGGCACTTAGATACTATTTACCACCGAAAATAATTGTTATGATTATATTCGTTGTATTAAACGGGTTTTATAAAAATGTTGTAACTGCAGTTTTATTAGGATAAAAAGAATGACGGAACAATGTTTGTCAATATAAAATAAAATGAAACAAAGAATGAATCACATTGAGATCTTTAGCTTTATCTTTAGCTGGTGCTCTGAGTATATTTCGTAAGTGTGTAAATAATTGCGACAGCAATAAAGTCTTGTTGGAAGTACTTTATTTGCCTAAAAAATAATAATATTTTATTTGTTAAGAATCCGGGTTGATTTTGTTACAGAATTAATATGTACATGTTATGAAATATTCTTAGCTATAATTATTATATGAATATTGTCATTCGCGACGCGTGCCTGTTAATATTCGGTGAAGTGAGGTGTGGAAACTAAGTTTTCCTCCTGAAGCTAACGTTGTGCCACGTGCGTTGGTTGATATTACCAAACCCGAAGGAGTTCCGTACATTCATCTACAGCCAAAATAATGTTAATTTTAGCCTGTATTCAAGATATGGACATAGGATAGGTATATTACTGTTATTTTGGATACCAAATACAGATGCCCGTATTATAAAATACCAATAGCATATGCAAGGCTTTTTACAGAAAAGTAATGTTGGCGATATTTTATAGCTTGCACTCTGAAGGTGGCTGTTTTTTTAAAACTGGATTAAATATATATATTTTCTTGCTTTTAATTTAAATCAACACAATTAAATAGATATCCATAAGGTGCCTATAATGAAACAAATGTGAATTGCTATAAAATATTTTATGAGTCTATGGATTTGCCGTATTTAAAAATAATTCACATAAAACGATTTACAAAATAAATCGTCAAAAGGTAAGAGTATGCTTGGGACAAGCATTAAATTGTTGGGTGTGCAAAAAATTTAAATACAACATGGTAGCGATTCATTATCTCGAGTTTACACCCATTTTGCAGTGCGTGCATTAATTTTAATTTTAAACGAATTTCACACTTTAAAGGTTGGTAAATTAACACTGGCACATTATGCTTTTTGGGAAAAGCAAATTCTTCATTAATAGCAGCTCGTAAAGAACACTCTGTAGTTAATAAAGGAGCACTTTTAATGACTAATCTTGAAAAATGATTGTATTTAGTTGAAGTTTCATAAGTACGTTGAATAAATTGAAGGTTTAAAAAAAATAATTGGTAATTGCTCTTCAATCAATAAAGATTTTTGATGGAAGCATGAAGACTTCAAAGAATAAGAAAGCACCCCTTATGGATAAACTGAAAACGTAACGTTTATGAGTAAATAAATTATAAAAAACACACTATAAATTATCTTTTTTTTGTTAAAGCATTACTCTCCATTACTGCATTATAAGAATTAATTGAAATATTTAGATGTAAGGTTAATTTTAAGGATAGATGGTGTGATCATTTCTAGACGGTTACTACCTCATGATTATTCATTATTCTTCTGTTTTTGTTGTTTATATTTTGATTGTAACTAGTAAAATGTTCCAATAAAAAAAAAAAAATCGTTGGCTTACTTTGGAATCATTGATCAGATTGTGAGGAAACTTTGGTAAAGTGGTTTGGAGATTCTCGCCAGGGTTGCTGGCCAAAAAAAAACATAATATATAAATGTTCTTATTTTTACGTGGCATTACAACGCTTTTTGACTACAGCTATTATCCTATTTATGTCTGTATTGTGAGTGAAATTTAAACATTAAATCTGAACAGATTTCATTAATTTAACTCCATTAGTCAATATTTGTTTGGTAAATTGAGTCAAACATTGGCGGAACGATATTGTTTGCTTTCTGTGGTTGCACACAAAAAGGTTAACCGCACTTCGTCATCTCCAGTTTGTTTAAAACAAATCACACCTTAGTTTATCTTGAGTTTGAATGCTGTTAGGAGAATTTAGAAAAAAGGCTCCTTTGATTCGGTTAATTTTTTGGTAAAATACACAACTTTGGTTATTATATCCACGGAACACCAAAACCAACCAAATAATTGTTAGGCAAAAATCGCAATTATGTGAGTAGCTTTATAAAGTTGGAGGTCCTCCCGGCTCGAGTCTGATCTGGTGGGAGGTTTTGGCCGTGGCTAGTTACCACCCTACCGACAAAGAGTCGCCAAGCGATTATGCGTTCCGGCATGATGTCGCGTAGAAACCAATTAGGAGTATGGGTTAAACATACCCTTAACAGGTTAGCCCGCTACTATCTTAGACTACATCATCACTTACCATCAGGTGAGATGCCGTCAAGGGCAAACTTGTGGTTTATAAAAAAAAGAGAACATCATCGTCCTTATAAAATATAATATCTACTGAGCCACTTAGGATCACGGCTCGATAAATATTTATTCGCTTCGAATCGCAATTATGTGAGTAGCTTTATAAAGTTGGAGGTCCTGGGTTTGATTCCCGGCTCGAGTCTGGTGGGAGGCTTCGGCTGTGGCTAGTTACCACCCTACCGACATAGACGTTGATATGTTTAAATTGTGAAGTCCTTTGAAGACAAAAGACCATATTTGCGTTGATGTCTACTATTTCATGGGTATAATATAAACCAATGCTCGAATTTACAAACGCATTGGTAATTCTAGATATACTCAAAGTGGACTTGTGTATTCCAAACGAATCGCCTTTGATCTGGCGGCGCGTCCTCGCTCCTCGATCACGTCAACCATCAGCCATACGTTGCTTGTCACAATTTCGTTCACGCAGAAATAAACTCTATTTTAAGGACATAATCGTTTTATTCGCTCAGTTTATTATAATGCACATCGATATTTTAGGTGGGGTGTACGTAATTAGATATGTCGCTCGCCAATAGCCCTCGTTCACACCATTTCTTATATTGTGTGAGAAGCAATTGATTCTTATTTTTATGTTTAGCATTCTAGCAAATTTTATTATGAACAACAATAGGTTAGATTTTGTTTTTCGCTCTTCTTCTTATCTAATTCCCAAGCCATGTGGGCACAACATGTCTTGTTCTGGCACGTCCTTCTTTTACATGAATATCCTCTTTCACTTAATCCATGCATCTTTTATTTGGCCTTTCTCTTGTTATTTGCCCTGTCACGTTCAACAAATGCATATTTACCAAGTAAGTAATCACCACAATTTATTGTTTACGGTAAAGCAAAGAATGCAATGTTCTATTAGATGAAGCCTTAAAAAGTGGGTACTACACTTTTTAAGGCTTCATCTAGTAGAACAGTTTTATAACCAAAAGGTTTCTGATTTAAGTCGTTTGTAAAAGTAAAAGTATACAATTTGCGAACTCACCTCACAACTCTCTTTTTAAGCCAAAATTTCCGTGTTATTGAATTTTATTTTATAAATTGGCTGTAGAAGTGTAGACGAATTCGAGCGTTGAACAATTTTTACGTTTCAATTTACTCTGTCGTTTGTGTGTTACGATGTTCAAAAACGACTCTGCAATTGTGAGCTCATGATTATATATTTATGTCTCATAATTTAATTCGTCTCTTGATAATACAAATACATTTATGCATAGTACGTTCCACTTTAATTATAATAATAAGTCTTACATTCCTTTCGGTTACACTGGACGTTCTAGCAATGAAACGAATTATAGTAACTAACTAAATTAGGCGCTAATACAACTTTATAATTGATGATCAATAATATATCTATATGTAGTAGCATGTAGTTATTAGTGTATATATATATATATACATATATCCGTGTATATATATATACATGGATTTAAATTAATTATTAATTAATAAAAATTACACGGATGTTGCAAAATATATATATATATATATAGTTATTTCTTTTTTATATATATATATATAATTGTTTTTGTCTTTTTCATGTATGTTATGTCCTATAGATTGCAATAAAGTTATATAAATAAATCAATTTTGAGTTTTGCATCAGTTTTGCATCAATTTTGAGCTTTGCAAGCTTTGAGCACTGTTGGATTTTTCCAACAGTGTGCAAGCCACAGTGTTAACTAACGCGCGAACCGCTTTAGGGAACTTAGTTCCATAAAAATAGGATTATAATATGAATTTTATAGAGTAGTTTATGATGATAAAGTATTAGCAATCTCGGAAAATATGGCTAAATCGGTAAGCTCTACGCATGTGGCCGGCTCTCAAGTTACAAACACAAACATCATGTCACTGTTTGCTCACCATTTGCTCAGTTAAAACAGCAAACACGATTTCTTGTTTTGCAGCCACGTTGCAGCTTAAAACTACGAAAGGGCAGAGGTGTTCGTTTCCATTCTTTGCACGTTGCGCGGTAGATAACTTAATGAGTACTTAACGACACTGTTTATAAATATTGGCGCATTTACTATATTTGCACAAATTTACACAGGAGATGAACGTCAATTTCCCTTGTATTTATTGATTTTATCTTATCAAGGCTGGTAAGCATTCGCCGTCCGACCCCCCGTTATCCCAAACGTCGCCTAAGCCGAGGTTCGGCCTGAAAGGAGGCGCCCGTTCCTGTTAGGCAGAGGTTCCCTTAGTTTCTTCGAGCCCTAGGGCTCAAAATTTCTTCTGGCAGAGTTTCTTTCCGAAGCTCAGCCCGGTTACGCTGTGTCAACCAATAGGGTTAGCAAAAAAATGCCTGTCTATAAAATTAGCTCAATTTTGAATGATCTCAGGAACATCTGCGACAACTTATGCAGTTCTGTGACCTCCTTTTAAAACCACCTAATACTGTCCATTACTGCATTATAGGTATTAATTGAATTATTTAGATGTGAGGTAGGTATTTTAAGTATGCATGCTGTGATCATTACAAGAAGGTTACTATCTCATGTTTATTCTATTTTCTTCTGCTTTATTTTCTGTTGTTTATATTTTAACTACTAGCATAATCAACACTGAACTAGGGAGACATTGTTTCCCACTTCTGCGATTAAAGGTGATGACAATTTCCCACTTTTTCCTATTATTCCTTTAATTAAATCATTACATAGAACGGTTGACGTCAGGCTAGTGGCTGGCTGTTAATAAAATAATATGCCAAACCAACAACAACAACAAGTTTTCCAGACGAAGAGTAGAATAAAGAAAATAAAAGAAGTCCGAATGACTCTTGGCCTTGAAGGAAATTTCCACGTAGTTCAAGATTACCAAATTTCTGGATTTAGGCTTCCGTTTATCCAAAAGCTAATAATAGATAATAGTTAGTAAGCTGTATTACCACCATCTTTTATTTTATTCAAACAGTTTCAATTTCTGTCTGAAATCAATTTCGAACTCAACACAGACGTAAGTCGCGGGCAGAAACTAGTAAGCTTAATAAATCTACCTGATAAGTCTACAAAAATGTAACAGAGAAGTGCTTATTAATACACCAAATTACTATGAGTCCAATCAAATCTATATAAATAAATATATATTACAAGACGTGTCACAAAAAAATCGATAAGAATTTGGGAAAATAGAAAAATAATCTTGTTCTTATATCGTATACATTTTTTTCTAGATATACTCGTAGATATAAGGAAGTGCATTACGTAAACAGTAGCTGTCGTTGATAAGTAAGAATCCATCATTGTTTTTATTTGGATAAAGATAAAGCGAATTCGTTGTGAATTTATTACCTAACAATTTATAAGATCAATGAACTATATGTGTGCGAATGACATTGTTGTTTGATTAATTAATAATACCTATCTGGGATAACTCGTGGAAGCCTGCCCGCGGGGAAGAGAGACTAGACAGTTTGATGAATTTAACCGATATATTCAATTGGTTGGACTTGATATCTTTAAAGATGACCTTACTAAAAGATTATATAGAGCAATTTGTAAAATTGAATAAATATTCATTGACGTTTCTAAAATGTTTTTAAATGTTCTTGCATTCTCATTCTTCAAATGAAACGTATAAAGGTTTAATTTTAACAGCATTAAATTGATGATTTTAAACTTCACTTTTCATATAAGGAGCATTACCGTATTGTATTTTACGTATAACAATTTTTTTTAAATCATAAACTTTATTCAAATAATCCATGAAAAGGCGTGATTTTTGACGCATCAATAATTTATGTAGCTGTTCAGTTGACTACATTCGTAAACTTAAAACTAAAGCTATGAGGGTTTCAAACGCGCCCTGCTTTAATAAGAAGCCAAATAAAAAACTTAGCCTTATTTCTCTTTAGTATATTTTCTCTTTATTATATTTTATGTAGATATTTTAAATCATCAATCTTACTTCGGGCGTGTTCAAGTTTGTTTTCAAATTATATCGACAAAACTGTTGTGGTTATTTTTGTGGTTTTTGACCACAAAAATATTATTAGTAAGTATAAGTATTAGTAAGTAGGAAGTAATGAAATCGTAGTAAGTAGGAAGTACGTAGTTAACACATTGAAAAAAATATAAAATGCAACATTGTAGCAGCGAATTTCAAACCTCATTTCAATACCGAGTAGTTATGTACGAGTAGGTGGGTATAAGAGAAATTCATGAGCTCCGGGCGCCAACATGACGCGTACGCCGAAGGGTTGTTCCGAGTATGTAGGCGTTAAATGCAAATCGCTTGTCGTTTCTCCGCGGGACAATGCCGGCGAAGTGTTGCACGTCTTGTAAACAGCGCGGACGTGGTTTGTTGTTCTACTTTTTTGGTTAAGTGCTACTCCGTAAACGGTCGGGTATAGGCCGCCGCAGAAATACCGCGGGCGGCACAATGCCTCGTTCCGCAGCCCTACATGGAAAGTGCGGTGTTAATGCACCGATTCACCAAAGCATTTACATCCATCTACCCATTTTAGTTAGCGGTGAAATTCACAGTTTTGGCGTTGTGTAAACTTGGCATGCACTCGGGTGGGCGGATGCCAATTTTTTTTTTAATTCTCTCATGTTCAAACCGACCTATTTTTCACGTAACATTACGTGAACTCATGCAATTCGCGGTAAGCGCGAATATAGATCGCGCGGAAACATTAACATCGGGACATCAAGGGAATGTCGAGATGGAATTATTATGTTTTATGGAAACGGAATATGGACACTGAATCGTGGCCAACGCTCGTTCAGAAACATATCACGATAGATATGCGGATCTGCGGCTATATTACCGACAATCTATATTGATTTTACTGTTAGCAGAGTTTGTTTGTACGTTTGTGACTATGCTCTCGATAATTACTAGTTTAAATTGCCGTTGGTAGTTTGTTTATTGAGGAAGACGGTTCGATGTTTATTTAACGGCACGTATTTACTTGTGCAGATCCGCAAGAAGCAATCTGTTCTGACAAAACAAATGAAAAAAAATTGCAACTGTTAAATGATATTCGAATCTTCAGTGAAAGAAATGTCAATCTTATGGAAGGTAGTTAAGTTTCACAAAATACAAGATCTAGAATTCCTTTCAGCTCGAACACGATTGATGTTTTCAGGCCGTATTCCAATGGTGGTTGGAAGCTTATAAATATGAGAGTCCCATATTTTTCAAGGTTAGGGTCACTCAAATCCGCTGATATTAATGTGGCATTCTAACATCATAAATGTTATACTGTTAATTCAGTCTAGTGTTCAACCGGTACACTTAATTATAATAACGCTACGAGTATTTATTGCAATCGAATCCAATGTATTTTATATTATATGTGATTTGGGTGTGTATAGTTTTGGATCTGGTACGATCTGAACTATCTCAGGAAACTGCTAAAAAATGTCTTTTCTATAAAGATAGATGAGAACTTTTTAATAAAATAGCTATACGAGCATTTATCAATATTCTTGGATTTAGAAAAAGTGCAAGCCCGTTCTTTTATAACAGTGCTCGGGAGTTTTTTATATACTAAAAGTTAGCCCTTGACGGCAATCTCACCTGATGGTAAGTGATGATGCAGTCTAAGATGGTAGCGGGCTAACCTGTTAGAGGTTTGGTAAACCCATACTCCTAATTGGTTTCTACGCGCCATCGGTCCGGAACGCTAAATCGCTTAGCGACACGTTTTTGCCAGTAGGGTGGTAACTAGCCACGGCCGAAGCCTCCCACTAGACCTGACTGGAACCCAGGACCTCCAAGTTTATAATGCGTTAGCGCAGGCAATGTACCACGGAGTTTGTCCAGTTAAAATATTTAATATTTCTGCTGAAGGTTTATGAAATAAACTTATCAGTTAAAATAAATTGTTTTAAAATCCTAGTCAACGTCGTCGTGCGGTCACAAAGTGTACCGTGCCTACGTGTATGTCTCGACAACAATGAGTCCGCACCTTGTGCCATAAACATTCTTTGCGAATATAACCTATAAATTAGCGCGAAACCGATTGTGAATGCGCCACTCAAGTATTCAGCGTTGCTTCAATGCGATTATCCTCAGGTCATTCCTCTTCAATAAATAACAACTTTTTCTTCATCATCATGATCAACTCATGCCGGCTCACTGCAGAGCACGGGTCTCCAATATGAGAAGGTTTTGGCCATAGTCCACCACGCTGGCAATGTGCGGATTGGCAAACTTCACACGCCTTTGAGAACATTATCAAGAACTCTTATGCATGCAAGTTTTCACACGATGGTTTCCTTCATCGTTGATGCAAGTGATATTATAATTGTTTAAAAACGCACATAACTCCGAAAAGTTAGAGGTGCGTGCCCGGATTCGAACCGCCGACCTCTGATTACGAAAGTGACGCCCTAACCACTGGGCTATCACTGCGGACGTCCTAACCACTTCTAATTATAATTATATAACATATCTTATAATTATTGCCCCTCAGTTTTTATATTCCACTTCAAATCAGCTGTTAAATGCTATATCATTTGCCGCTAAAATGATAGTAGGCTAACCTGTTCAGGGGTTATATTGAACCAGTTACCACTGATCGATTTCTACAGAGCAGTATTTAATCTACATTCTATTGCTTCTCAGCACATATTTGTCAGTGGGGTGGTAAATTTTCTCGTCCACTAAAACACCCAACTATGACGGGTAGGACGTGCCTCCTTCCTCCACTCGAAGTGAGTAACATATAACAATTAACATATAACAATTAACGAACCATCTACAATTTTGGCTACATTTTCACACGATACCTGCTTCTGCTCCTTTCAACTTCGTTTCCTTTTTACTTTAATCTCCTAATTATTTTCTTCTCTCTTCATTTTATGACTGTACCGCTCTACGTTCTACATTTTCAACATGTACAATATAATAATATTAATGTATGGCAATATTAATGCGTGCATCGAGATAAGAGATTAGATGGCAGTTTTGTTTGTAAAGAAATATACCATTTCTCTTTTAATTTTTTTTTTAAATAACCGATTTTTCTGAGAGCTTTTGTCAGCTCATGGGGATAAGTATATTCAAAAACTACGTAAAAACCAGGTAACCACCTTACTGAGCAGTTTTTTTACCATGGCCAGGAGTAAGGCCTTTGAATTTCAGGTTGCGTTTTGTATTATGTCAGTTATCCTTAACGTTTAGCCCAAATACATGGACTTTATCTTTTTCTCACAAAGAATGTTATAATGTTTGAAGCTATTGAAAATATACTTCTCATTTTCCAAACGATCCCATATATATTTATTTATAAAGCGGACGATGTTAAACTATTGTTTCGTCTGTATGTATTTGCCAATTAGACTTTGCTCTGCACTTGGAATACGTACGGATTTTAACCATCTCTGTAACAACATATGTAATGATTGGTATTATTACGTATGAATTGTGTATGACGTAATTAATAAACTTTTCTTTTACGTCACGGTAAAGAATACAAAAATGCTAATACAATTAAATTATGTTAAGGAATTCAAAGGTATGGTAATATTACTCCACTTTTGCTCACGACGTTTTGATTCACAGTTAAAACAATTGATCATTACAAAATTTTTCCGTGGGTGCTGAGGTTCGAACTCGGTCCCCCTAAACGCCGAAGCCTTTACCAAAAGGCTGTTTTCGCGTATTAACTTATATATCCCTATTATTATACTGAGATTACTTTAGTAGTAATCTATTGGCGTTGTGGCTTGTATTATGGTGTTAAAGTAAAAAAATAATAAAAAAAAAACCTAGCAAAACAGATTGCATTTTTTATATTTGATTACGAATATATTAAAATAACTTTAATAATTAATTAGTTTATTCCTAAGAAGGACAAAAGAGGGATAAAAGCCGATATCTTAATAACACGATTGTGGTTCATCACCATCATCATATCAACCAATTGACGTGCATTGCTCGACACAGAACTTTTGTAGGGGGTTCAAAGTCCTTGAGTCGTTTGATTGTGTTTTACTCTCTGGAATAATAATTGTTACTCAATCGACTAATTCTGCAAAAGAGTGTACTTAAAAGATATTGCACGTTAAATAAATAGTCATTAATAGAATATAAAACAACAATATCAATGTTATCTCGAGTTTATTTGAACCGCATGTAGGTTAACAGTTAATTGGGTCGAGTGTACGCATCGATGAAGTTTAATTGATTGTTTTACGTAAGCAATTATAAATCATGTTGAGATATTTTTTTGCTACGCTCACAGTTTATAAATAACACGGTATACCAATAATCAGATATTTGACCAACCTACAGCAGAACCTAGATTTCAACCACTGGACCGGATCAGTTTTTATGAAATTGGTTCGTAGATTGGTCTGTCTGGCTGCTTTTTTGTTTTTCAAACACGCCCTCGCATCTTGAAGCCTTCATAAATAAAATATTATAAATATTTCGTTTGTATAAAATATTATATATATTTATGAGTTTTATGATTTTTTTTAATTAAAGAAAACGTTTAGATTTTTAACTTTAGTGGATTTGAAAAACAAAATTTAACTCTAAAATTAACTGCGTTGTTAATTCAACACTGCCAAATAAATGTTATAAATGAAAGTGTGTTTGTTTGTTACCAACAAAAATTTGACACAAAGATCGCTTGCATCCATGAGATGGAAATTCAACCTGGGAATGGGATTATTTCGGAAAAGCGCACGGGTAACATTCCCATGGGACACAAAATGCTGATTTTGTATTGCAGTTTGTCTCAATGCAAAATCATCCTGGACTGGAAAAAAACGGTTCCTTGGGGCTTTACAATGAACCGATGTGAACGAAGTCACGGACAACATCTATTAAATTATAATTTTTAAAAGGTTTCGTGAATAAAAACTAGGTGTACTCAAAGTTTACGAAGAAATCTGATAATATTGTAATTTAGAAATAAGATTTTTTCTTTAGGGAACATTAAACGTTTAAGACCAAAGTAGTTTCTTGTTATTTGACACTCGATTGTGTCAAAAGAAAAGGCCAATTTAAACTCTATAGAATTCGAATAATTTACCTACTTGACATGTTGCTTAATATAACATTCATGAGCAACACGCATCTTTAGCATCGGTTCAGAACTCGATCACCAAGTTCAGAAGGCAGATTGAGATAGATTTTAAAAATAATTTCTTAAAATATCGTCAGTCGAGAGGATATTTCAAGACTCGTTACGTCATATTCATTTGTTCAGAATAGTACCGCCTCTGAAATATTGTTTTACACCGCACGGCGGAGGTCAAGGCGTTCACGAATTCAGTTCGCATAGTCACAAGCAACCTTGACTTCGGCATAAGTACATTATTTTTATTTACTAAATAAAGGTGCCTGTGATAGCCTAGTGGACGTAGCCTCCTAATCAGAGGTCGGTAGTTTGAACCCGGGCACGCACTTCTAACTTTTCGGTGTTAAGTGCGTTTTTAAGCAATTCAAATATCACTTGCTTCAATCGTGAGGAAACCTGCACGCCTGGGAGTTCTCCATACTGTTCTCAAGGGCGTGTGAATGAATGAGTGGCAACTCATGGCCAGCGTGGTGGACTATGGTCAAACCCTTATTGATATTGAGAGAAGACCCGTGCTCTGTTGTGAGGCGAGAATGGGTTGATCATGATGATGATGATGCTAAAATATTTTTTTTCTAGTTAATAAGCACACTAAACTTTGATTTAAATAAGACAAATGTTTATTGTTTCTTATAGACAAGTTAATTTATAGTATGTTTAAAACCTGAAACATATTCCTAGATGTGTTACAAAGTAAGTAGCATGCAGTGTATAAGAGATAAAAACCGACAACTGCATAAGTTGTGCCAATATTTTAGCGTAAATTATAACGTATAATTAAAATATTTACCTACTTATCTTTTCATCTTAATTATGCACTGTGCTATACTGAGTATGCCGAGTAAATTAATATTATCAAGCATAATTAATTCAATAGACCACTATTACTATATTCAATGTTTTAATAGAATAATCTTGTATTGCAAGTATTCGTGCCATTTAACCTAATCCCCACTTGAAATGTTCATGAATATGCAGTCAACTTAGGAAGTACAACAGGTTACTACGTATATAGCCCTCTATGTTATGGTCAGAATTGGTTTTTCTTTAACTCCTATACGCGCATTCTTTGCCTTATGTTGGACAAGTCGGGCCATATTGGTGACAAATTTGCTATTTAAGAAGTCTACACCGGTGCCAGAAAACATTGTTCATTTCTTTTTTCGACGGCCGTGCTCTGCTTCTATAATTTCACGGGGACCGTTAGGACCGTCGCGACATCCTCAGCTCGTGTTAAAATTAATGCAAAACAGAATCTAAATAGGACTCAGCGATAGCGAAGGTATCGTAAAAGGCGACAGATGAGAAGTGGCCAGACTAGCTGGGAAGCGATTGATTGGAGATTGTGATGAAATAGAGAACCTTTCCGAGAACCAGATAAATCATGTTACAGTTTTTGTTATGTCGTTCCTGTATGAATTATTGATAGTCGTAAGTGTCGTGTATACGCAGTCTATTCATGGTATCGGTCGTGAACGCTGTCGTCAAAGCGGCGCCTGGTTACATCACGCGATTGGAAAACTCGTCGCCTGCGTTTAGAGGCCTAAAGACTTTAGGTACTTGATACGGAACAACCTATTTTTTCCATGACAGATTTGTGACTTGACTGCCGTGTACTGTGATACACGAGGAAGTGACCTTGTCTGAAATAAATCATGATTTAGTGAGAAAAGGTATGGCAGTTATGTAGATTCGGCTGGATTTTTAAGATTAGTATCACATTTTAATGTTTATGAGACCCAAACTTAGCTAACTAAAGAACCCAGAGGAGGGACCTAGGAGGAAATTTATGTTTCAAACTGGGAGCCAAACCCAGTACCTAATGTTTCCAGGAAAGTGTTTGTTTTATAGCGCTAGAGATCATCAAAGAATTTCCTACGGCCATAGTCGCGTCACGTCTTTGAACTCAAGGATACTTTCAAAAGTTTAAATTTACGTTGAAATGACGTTAATGAGTGAAGCCGCTAGGTGAGGCGCCTTGACACGAGCAGATTTTCTCTATCAGTAGTGTTGTTGTGTGCGTAATTATGTATAAATATTCATCGGGCACACACGCGCATTTTATGCGGCGCCTCGTATTGCTCTGTGGAGTCAAAGGTGCCCGACGTCGCCGGCATCTCAAATAGTAGGCCCGCGAGAGAAATGTGCAAGACCATAATAGTTTCACAGAACTGTTTTGCGATATTTACTTCATTTATTTTAAGCAAAACTTTTATATGTTTCACGTTGTTTGGAGACGCTATACAGGTATCAAAATTGACCAAAAAACACCAATTACAACATTACGTTCTACAATAAACAACTGCAATGAACAATTGGCTTAGTTAGCTTTAATCCGCGTAAAACAGACAAATCTGATCAATGCAATTGATAATGGCTTTAATCTCATACACACACCATACAGATCTTCCAGTGTCTTCTCAACGCACTGTTACAACCCTAACTATAGGACACATATTGCTGAATTGCTATTTCCAATTTGACCCCAATTATAAATTGTCAGTCAGCAATATGGGCCTATAAATTCCATACATTTTCCAAATCCAGTCAGTTATAGTTCTCTAGTCAAATAGCTGCCCAGCTACGGACCCGGTCTAGGCCTGCCAGCTGGCTTTCAGCTCTTGACTAAGAACTTACTCCGGCTCCTATAACCCTTCACTAGGGTACCGCGCAATAAGTATAATCCAAGTTAAACGATAAAAGTAGTGTAAAAGTGTGTAAATATTTCAATTAAACTAGTTGGTGTTTGAATTGGTGTTTTTTTTTTTATAAACACCAAAGTCCACGAACTAACAGCACGCTTCTACAGCGGAGCATGCTCAGAAGATATTTACTTCACATTCTACAATTACCTAGTACCGACAAAGGCGTGTCGCCAAGCGATTTAGCGTTCCGGCACGATGTCGCGTAGAAACCAATTAGGAGTGTGGATTTACCATGCCCCTAACAGGTTTTCCCGCTACCATCTTAGACTGCATCATCACTTACCATCAGGTGAGATTGCCGTCAAGGGCTAGCTTGTGGTGTATAAAAATAATAAAAAACATTTTACGCGGATTATAGCTAAATAAGCTTAATCATTGCATATCATTGCTTGGTCATTGTATATCATGACTAAACTACCTTAAGCTAACTATGACTTTTATTCCATATATACAAGAACGAAATTTGTATCCAATATTTACAAATAATCGTTATGCAACTTTTCTCACCTAATTTATATGCACAAGTTTGCTTTTTGTTGACAGTACTTAACTTTTTAACAAAACTCGAAACTTATTATGATCAACCCATTACCGGCTCACTACAAAGCACGGGTCTCCTCTCAATATGAGAAGGGTTTTGGCCTTAGTCCACCACGCTGGCCATGTGCGGATTGGCAGATTTCACACGCCTTTGAGAACATTATGGAGAACTCTCAGGCGTGCAGGTTTCCTCACGATGTTTTCCTTCACCGTTGAAGCAAGTGATATTTTAATTTTTTTTTTTTTTTAAAACGCACATAACTCCGAAAAGTTAGAGGTGCGTGCCGGGATTCGAACCGCCGACCTCTGATTAGGAGGCTGACTCTAACCACTAGGCTATCACCGCTTCAAACTCGAAACTTAGATGTATCAAAATAGTGGGAGTTATGTAGACAAAAGAGCTGGCTGCAATGAATCGTATTCTAAATCAGACGCTCCAAAAAGACCTATAAGACTAACAAGAGTGATCGATTCTAGTAGTAATGTTTGCGACTCTCCAATCCGTCTATTTCTTGCATTTGCATGTACTGTAGACTTTAACGTCACCACTTTGGCGCCAGTGGTCAATAAATTTAGGACTGTCTCGAGCATTAAATGAATTCCCAGATTGAATTATGAACGCTGGCGCCGAGTTGTACTAGATCATAATCTACCTATGGGGATATCTGAGCGTAAACAGGTCTGCTCATCGTCATGTTTACTGAGGCTACTTTGATATGGCTTGTTTAACACATAGCTAAGTATAACTAAGGTGATAATGATAAGACGATTTATGAAGCATCGCGTTAACTGGCGTAATATGTAATTTAACCCTATTTGGCGAGATATTGTCTTTCTTTGAAGCATGGTAGATTTCTGCTTTGGCCTTTTGAGCCTCATCTATAGGGTCGTTGCCAAACTTTTATGTTGGAACCTCTTATTTTTGTCCACTACAAGTTAGATCTTGACGCCAATCTCACCTGATGGTTACTGATGATGCAGTCTAAAATGGTAGCGGGCTAACCTGTTAGGGGTATGGTAAAACCATACTCCTAATTGATTTCTACTCGACATCGTGCCGGAACGCTTAATCGCTTGGCGAAACATCTTTGTCGGTAGGGTGGTAATTAGCCACGGCCGAAGCCTCCCACCAGACCAGACTCGAGCCGGAAATCGAACTCACGACCTCCAAATTTATAATGCGACAGAGCGCGCGCTGCGCCACGGAGGTCGTACCTTTACTTTCCCAAATAAAAATATTGCTGGGGTCAGCAAACCCCATCAGAAAACTTCGTTTACTTTTCATTTTCGACGTAAATATTCAAAATGTTGCTCCAGACAGATCGTCAACAAAATCTTTTGATCTCGCTGTCAGTTTACGATCCATATTTTTATGGCAAACTACATCCAGAGATATTTTTTTGAAATTAGCTGTTCTTATTAAATCTTCTGCTATTTATATATAAAGTACGCGTTTTGGTTAGTGACCTGATTTATATATATAGTTAGTGAATTATTTCATTTTAAGTCTGATTTTATAATTTACTATGTGTTTAGCGATTAGCGAATATATTCCCGATTCAAAATAATAATCATATTTAGCATACGTCTTATCAATAAATTCAAATTCAAAATAGTCTTTATTCAAATAGTCCTTTAAAAGGCGCTTTTGACGCGTCAATAATTTACATAGTAGTGATTTGATGGTGATAACTAGATTCGTAAACTTAAAATTAAAGCTATGAGGGTTCCAAACGCGCCCCGGTCTAAGAAGAAGCACACAACAAACTTAGCCAGGTAAATTTTATTTTTGTTATCACCATCTCACATGCCACTTAAAATTATATTAAGAGCTACGAGTATCTTATTAGAGCAATATTTCACACCCATGCTTGTTTATGTAATCCTTTACACTATAGTAGGACTTTTCTACAAGCTTACGTTTTATATAAAGTAATACAACATACTAATTCTATTGCAATGTCGCCGTCTGGACGCCGATCCTGTTCAAATAACACTTGATCCAATCAGCCCGATTGGAGGGATCAGGGAGGTCTTGCGAAGTGGCCCCCCCACTCGCGGACTACTTGAGATCAATTTATTGCACGGCATGTTTTTATGAGCCATTGAATTGCTCGGAGAAAGTGTTGATGTACCTTTATATGTACATGTGAAATTGCTAATGCCTCCAGCTTCATATTTATCAAGCCTTAGATCGATTTATTCGAATTAACATGGAATTTATTAGTCCCCGAGAGTTAACGGCTCGGTACTATCGCAGAATTATATAAGATAGAGTAGCAGAGATTTATTTACACTTGGGTGAATAAAATTACTGACTAACTTATTAGTAAGTAATTTTATTAACCCTTTGTTTTCTTTTGTTTTGTTGTTTTTTTTTGTTTTGTTATGGTTATTTTGTACCCTCCCCTTAAACATATCAGGTCCACATCCTGGAGACTCAAGTGTAAATCTATTAATCTCACGACTGCATTAAGGCTATTTTATACACTTGTAGTCAGTTTTATGGACTAATAATTGAAAAAAAAAAATTTATTCCGCCGCATCTCTATTTTCTGATATCTGTTTCTTGTATTTCCTCTAAATATTGAAATGATTTGTGAGCACTTCAGATTTTAATGAGTTTTTATATTGTTGCAGCACCGGATATCGTCCAAGAAGACAGCCCAACTGTTGTGATCACTACAAATGATGACGAAGAACTCAGTTTGAGACGTAAGCAATCATTATTCTACTGTATTTTTATAAATAAATAACGATTAATGTTAACGTAGCGTACTAACCGTTAGTACACCCAGTGTTTTTTGTAAAGTACCGTTTGTAATACTAGATCGATGTAAAGTTAACTTTTAGCTGTGTGTAGTTATGGGTTGAAGCTGTGATAGCCTAGTGGTTAAGACGTCAGCCTCCTAATCAGAGGTCGGGGGTTCGAACCCGGGCACGCATCTATAACTTTTCGGAGTTATGTGCGTTAAACAACGTGAGGAAACCTGCACGCTTGAATGTTCTCCATAATGTTCTCAAAGGCGTGTGAAGTCTGCCAATCCGCACATGGCCAGCGTGGTGGACTATAGCCAAACCCTTCTCATATTGAGAGGAGACCTATGCACTATGATGAATATCGTCGATGTAGTAACTCCGAGATCTTTGTGACTTTCTTGATAGAGAAATCGAATGCTTAATCCGATTTGAACATCGAACTTTGGGCCTCGTGATTCGATATATTGTTTCAAGCGTAAAATTCTTTTTTCAGATTTTGGAGCACTGTTAACTGGTCGATCACCTTTATGCATAAGGCGGGATGATATGACTGGGGTGCCTGTGGCTTCAGGTGTAGCCACCGCTCGCTTCACGTTTCGACGCCGTCACCTCTTTTGGTCTGTTTTACTTGGCCCGTCCATGGTCCTTCAGCCGCGCGCTTTGGCCTTTCTAGACAGAGGTGGGCGAATGCTTCTCGAGCATCCTTTAAAGAGAGCTCCTGGGATCCACGCTACTTATGAAGATAAGACAAATAAGGTAGTACTAGATTGCTTGAGGCTGTTTCTTCTCGTAGTGTCAGCTCCGTGTTGGGAATATTAGAAATCTGTGCTAAATAGCCTGATCTGTTCTTTGTGAGGTGAAATAATTCAACAGCAATCGCGATTCCGATCCATTCCGTTTTTTTTGCAATCAATAATTTTTTTAACCAAAAATTGTTGTGACCCAGATATAAGAATTTAGTCAGCGCAGTTTTTACGTACTTTGTTAGTTAATGTGTCGCAGACGTTGTGAGTTTAATGGAATAAATGGCTTTAAATACAAGTGTTTCATTAGCTTCTCTATATTCCCTGATAACAATAAACGTGTATCGTAACAATGTAGGTGTTTAATTATATCAAATGTCAATCAGGCTTGCTTGTTTTGTTTGCTCAATGAATTGACTTGTTTACAGTTGTGTGGCGTCTGGCGTCGAGTTCCCAGGGAGTATAAGCGTTTATTGAGAGAGGGCTCTTTGTACGTGGCGTTGATTTGGGGTGACGAGCGAAACAACTCAATGGAAAGTGCACTTAGTGGCCGAATAAACAGGTAAGACACAAGTTGTGTATTATGAATTATAGCTCAAATTAATTTCTAGTGTATGACGTGAGTTGATAAATAAAGGCGTTTAATAACTTAGCGTAACGTGAAACGGTGATAGCCTAGTGGTTAGGGCGTCAGCCTCCTAAACAGAGGTCAGCGGTTCCAATCCGAGCACGCACCTCTAACTTTTCAGAGTTATGTGCGTTTTAAGAGAAAAAATTAAAATATCACTTACTTCAGCGGTGAGGGAAAACATCGTGAGGCAACCTGCACGCCTGAGAGTCCTCCATAATCCTCTCAAAGACGTGTGAAGTCTGCCAATCCGCACATGGCCAGCGTGGTGGACTATGGCAAAACCCTTCTCATATTGAGAGGAGACCCGGGAGACCCGTGCTCTGTAGTGAGCCGGTAATGGGTTGATCATGATGATTAACGTAGGCCCAAAGATATAGATAGAATAAAGTAACTCTGCTACGTAAATGCCCACAGATCGTTTGAACAAAGTCAATGTAATGACCACTGTACAAACACGAATACATTTTATTGATACAGTTGCAACGATCGAGCCCAAGGCATCCTAAAGGCCTTAAACGTTAAATATCTATGCGCGTCAGGTTCCCCACTAACAGACCAAGAGAATAATCGTAAAGTACACTTTATATGAGCACTTTCATAAAGCGTAATGTAACTTTTATGCACTAACGTTTCCGATGCATTACAATCGCATGTATTACTTCTATACGGCCCATTTGCGTCTTAGGTAACCTACACAGACTCCTTCAATTGCTTTTATTTACCGCTACTGCCAATCTTCTCGATTAAAGTGTACGCGTAAAATGCAGTTCAAATAATAACGGGTTTTTAATTAAAAATTATGAGCAGTGTTATATTAATTTTACATTTTTAAAAGGATTCACAACCATAGGTTATATGCATAACTGGATATTGGATATCATACACGGACAGTAGTTACCTACTAAGGGCGACGGTTTTCAAATACCTTATCACGTAATTTTCTCCGATCGTTCGTCAAAGTTTCTTAAAAAGCTTGTAAAAGAAACTTACAAGTTATACTTACTGTTATGGAAAATTGCTCTGTTGGGGCCAAATATTCTCTATGAATTTTTTGACGACCTCCGTGGCGCGGTTCGTGCGCTGTCGCATTATAAGGTTGGAGGTCCTGGGTTCGATTCCCGGCTCGAGTCTGGTCTGGTGGGAGGCTTCGGCCGTGGCTAGTTACCACCCTGGCGACAAAGACGTGTCGCCAAGCGATTTAGCGTTCTGGCACGATGTCGCGTAGAAACAAATTAGGAGCGTGGGTTTACCATAATGCTAACAGGTTAGACCACCACCATCCTAGACAGTATCATCACTTACCACCAGGTGAGATTGTCGCCAAGGGCTAACATGTAGTAAATAAAAAATAAAACTTAAAAAAAATGTTGATGAGATGTTTTCCTTCACCCTTGAAGCAAATGATATTTTAATGTTTTAAAAACGCACATAACTCCGAAAAGTTAGAGGTGCGTGCCCGGATTCGAACCGCCGACCTAAGATTAGGAGGCTGACGCCCTAACCACTAGGCTATCACCGCTTCAATGGCAGATATTACTATGCAATAAGAATTGACCTTGAAATATAGTTCCAAGGATGATACATTAGTCTCATTGTTCTTATTAAATTAGCCGTATGATTATTAACGGAAACTCACCCGACTTGGCTTGATGTATGAATAGCTGAATTGATGAATCGAACCGCGGCGTGGAGTTCGACGTGGAAATTTACTGAATTGTTTATATAAGTAGGTATAGCTGTGATAGCCTAGTGGGCAGGACGTCCGCCTCCTAATCAGAGGTCGGGGGTTTGAACCCGGGCACGCACCTCTAACTTTTCGAAGTTATGTGCGTTTTTAAGCAATTAAAATATCACTTGCTTCAATGGTAAAGGAAAACATCGTGAGGAAACCTGCACGCCTGAGAGTTCTCCATAATGTTCTCTATGGCGTGTGAAGTCTGCCAATCCGCTCATGGTCATCGTGATGGACTATGGCCAAACCATTCTCATATTGAGAGGAGACCCGTGCTCTATAGTGAGCCGCGAATGGGTTGATCATGATGATGATGATGTAGGTAACTGGGTAGGTTCTATGTGGGTATATTTACAGAATCGTACTGCATGATTATACAAACATGGATGACCTATAAGTCTTGTTTGTGACAAAATAATTTGTATCTATACGTTTTTTGTTCCTTTATTTTTTGCACACTAATTTGTTTTTAGTAACACATCAGAAGGTTTTATTGCTTAAGCAATCTATTTCAAACAACCCTAGGAGCAACAATCTATTTTTTCAATAACAAAACTTATAATTTCTGATTTTCCCTGTTATGTTTAATATGACCCTTCTATCAGGGCTACTTACGGGCTACATGCAATGCCCCTAACAATTACTCAGGGCGATTGCAGTTAAGGGTTACCGTATAGTAATATAAAATAAAACAGCAATTTTACTGGTCACCTCTCAAATGCTGCTACTATTACCTGTTGACTATAAAAAGCCCTAATAGTGATTTAAATGCCAAATATTGGATAAACTATATTTAAATACTATACAAATACTGGCCTTAGCAAGAAAGTAAGGGCATCAAAAACTCTTATTATTTTTATAAGTTATTCATACGCAGATGTTTTGTTGGGAGTCTTCTTGGGCTTTACTTTTATTGTTGCCTTAAAATATTTTTCCTTTTGCCTTCATTAAATGCCAACGGCGTGGCGTCCAAGTATTTCAAATACATATGCATTTATTCAAATTGCAGGTACCCAGCGCTTTCTACGGAAATGTTTACGTCTCTTCTCGAACCCGAGCATGCCCCCACCGTTATCACAAAAGGTCCGTGTGATGACTACCGTATGCCAGGTCAGGAAGAAGGATGGTGGGGGGGCACTGCTGTGGTCACCGGTGCTGCTGGAGCCGCTCCAAGCTTACACCTGGCTATAATTTATAATGGTGTCTTCATGCCCGCATCGAGAGACCAATCTGTTAGAGTGTTGCTCACGCTACCCGAAAGAAATCAGACAATCATTGATGAGGTAAACTAATAGAAAATTTTAAAACGTCTTTCAGACGACAGTCTCGTTTCGTCTTTTAGACGTTTTTAACAGCTGATAAAGATTACAATAAAAAAGTAAAATCTTTGAGTGGTTATATGTTTGGTCATAGTAAATTAGCTATAATAGCTATTATACTACTGTTTGACTTTTAAATAATGTAAAAAAAACAAAATTTGCTAAAATCGAGACTTCGGAGAAATGAATGTTTTTGACAACCTCCCTGACGCAGTGTTGAAAGTTGAGGTCTTTCTGGTCTAATCTGATGGGAGGCTTCGACCGTGGCTAGTTACCACCATATCGGTAAAGACGTGGCGCGAAAAGATTAAGCGCGGAACGTGTCGTGTTTCATGTCGCTTAGAAACCAATCAGGAATATGAGTTTACAAAACCTTTAATAGGTTAGCACGCTAGCCATCATACACTGTATCATCACTTATAAAAAAGTGAGCTTGCCACCAGGGGTAGCCTAAGTAGATTAATGAAAAAGAACTCACTGAACTGAACTGATACTAATAAACAATATAATATTTTTCTTTTGCAGATTCAAAATATAAACAAACCTGGCTACGAGTTGAATGTTATGGAAGTTACAACACCTGTATCTGCTGCTGAATTACGGTCATTGTCGAGAGGACGACTCCTTCTGTCTGTGGAAGCGATTGGAACAGTGGAAAGACGCATTTCTGGAAGCGTTAGGCAACGGGCTGCATGCGAGGTCTTCCATGCGCCCTTGATGGCAGAAAGGCCTCCTGCAACACTGGCACCCGAAGGTCTTGCGTTGCTTTATATCGATAAAGATGGATCACTTGTCTATGATATACAGGTAGGTGGTTTTACAAGCTCAAAATAATAACATACAAACAGCCGATATTAATAATTAATCTAATCCAAAATCAACAGGTTGGCACTGCTAAATTCAATCTTCTATCTGAGGTTTTGGATTAAATTAATTATTAAACTTCGGCATACAGCAGATTCTTTTTGTGGTCCTGCTAAGCTAAATGTTCTTCTGTACAGAATCCAAATATTAATGGAATTTTAAAAAGTGGAAGTATGGGTAGTATGTGCAAATGAAAATGGAATGAGGGAGATATTGCTAATATTTTTTTACTATCGACCGATATATAAAAGAAAGTTATAAAATCGGCCTGTATGATTACAGAGACCTTTAATGGATAAATATTCAATGGATAACTATTTGCATTATTAAAAATAATAATTTGTAATAGAAAGGTTGATACCATTCTTATATTATTACTTGTGTACTTAATGATGAGCATAGTTTAGGCATAGGATAATTTTCAAAAATTATTTTTAGAGAGGAAATTCACAATGTCTCCAACATTATGGATTTCGTCTCTAAAAATAATTTTATTTTGTAGCTAAAATAAGTAACATTTTGGTTAATTTTTTGTAGATAGAAAATTTAAGCATAGCGGATCCCAAGATTACCCTGGTGGAAGAGCAAGGCAAGCGGCATTCGCAAGTAGAAATATTGGATACCAGGATGGGTGTATTGGCAAGACCCAGTGCACGCATATTCCCTCCACTTTACGAAGACCAACTAGCAGTACATATTGGATCAGATACAGGTAACTGTTAAGATTGCAATTTATAATTTCTTAACTGAATTGTTTTTAGAATATAGACTGCTCCAAAAACCGCAGCAAGATTCCAAGGACAATTTGATTTTGATTATTTTATATGGAGCTTAACTTTTGTTGTAAATGGAATGCTATCAGTGGTTTCATACTTGGCCGCTTTTGATGCCACAGATCGCTATGGGGACTCATAAACGAGATTGACGATTTTTTGTGAAACTAGGACATTTAGGGCAGAGTTTTCTACAGCTGTTTTGTTGCTGTGTTTATATAAAAAAGAAAGTATGGTGTCCAAAGAATTATTGGTCTAAAGATTTTCCTAATATTTTTCTTTTACAGGTCCCCCTATGTTGAGAGGTCGATTATTATCAAGATCCTTACCAGACGCAGCTAGTGCAGGACCAGCTCTATTGAGACGTACCGACGCTCGTATGCCACCTTCTATCAACCCGGTTGCTGGTCTCGCCTGGCTAGCTGTTGATTCTCTGTGCGGAATTAATTACGAGGTAAGTACCGATGTATTGCTATTCAAAAGGTATGAAAGATTGTTTAGAATGTTCACCTTTATATCCCGATTATTAATTATTGAACACCATAAAGAAAAATCCAAATAGGGGGTTTTTTTTTAGTCACCACAAGTTAGCCCTTGACTGCATCTCACGTGATGGTAAGTGATGATGCGGTCTTAGATGGTAG